>CM072511.1:89324967-89389967 GCA_036898135.1 Oncomelania hupensis | reverse complement strand
AGGCAGCAGTGCAATCGCTGAAGAAGGGGAGGTCAGCGGGAGTGGACAACATATCCGTGGAACTGCTTCAAGCAGAAGGAGAAGCGCGCTAGAGATGATTGACGCACTCAACATTATCTGTAATAAGATCTGGCAGAGTGGGGAGTAGCCCACACCATGGACCCATTCGCTTGTCATCACTCTTCACAAAAAAGGTAACCTTCAGGAACGTGTAAATTACCGCACCATCAGCCTCATCAGCCATCCCAGCAAGGTCCTCCTGAAAATAATACTCAACAGGTTGAAACCAAAAGCTGAACAAATCATAGCTGAAGAACAAGCGGGATTCAGGGCAAGGCGAAGTACCATTGAACAGATTTTTAACCTCAGCACATCACCAACGACGATGTCCGACAGACCATCACACAAGCCATTGGACAACACGATGGCCTGCTCACAGTGGTGAAAAAACCTAAACTCCGATAGTATGGCCGCGTCACCAGATCATCAGGTGCACAGACCATCCTGCAAGGCACAGTGCCAGTAGGTAGAAGAAGAGTGAGACCAAAAAAGAGGTGAGAGAACAACATTCGAGAATGGACTGGTTAGAAACTGAGCGAAACAATCAGGGTTGCTGAGGACAGGGAAAGATGGAGTATGCTGGTTAAACGATCATCTGAGGTGCCCCTACGACCTCCGAGTTACGGGATAGGATAGGATAGGATAGGAGAAAACAATACCCCCAGGACTTGTCAGTAATCATCATCATCATCATCATCATCATCATCATCATCATCATCATCATCATCATCATCATCATCATCATCATCATCATCATCATCATCACTAACAGCAGCGTCAGTGCAGCCATAATTTCCATCATTCTCATCATCACCAGCATATCTCAATCCTCCTCTTCCTTCTTAGTACTCCTCCGTGTCATCATCATCATCATCATCATCATCATCATCATCATCATCATCATCATCATCATCATCATCATTATCATCATCATCATCATCATCATCATCATCATCATCATCATCATCATCATCATCATCATCACCGCTGTCCTACTTCTCAACATTAAACTTTAGAAGAAGAAGCAGCTAGCAGCCCAAACCATTATCATTTCCTAAATGAGAAGAGTTTTATAGATTTTGCAGAGAATACAGGGAATTAGGTACAGTACTGAAAGATCAATCAAATGGCAAGGCGAACGTCAAATAATAAACGCAAAGCCTGAATGTCTTAAAACAGGCAATGTTATTTTTATTTACTCGAACACGACTAACCTTTTTTCAGGTGTACAAGGTTTAATGCGAGCTAATCGGGTTGGTTAGCAAGATTGTTGTGTGTAAAAGGAAGAAACACAATCAATCTTCTGTTTCAGTTGCGTAAGTGTTACCCCCTCTTTTGAAACAGTATCCTGCTTGAAAATATATAATTAAGAAAAACAACAATAGCCCAGTCTCCAGCTGATTAATTTTATAAAAACTATTTAAACCCACTCTTTGAAATATCTGCTTGGATTTTTTTAAATGTCAGGTCTTATCCTCAATTTTGGAAACATTAATCTATTACGGAAATTATAAATCAAAGTAGAATCTCCAGTTTATATTAAAAAAAAAAAGGAAAAACCTCCACAAATTACTTATCCATTCTTTAGAAACAATGTTGTTCAGAATAAAATTTAAAGTTTACAGAACATAGTGTTCTCTTTTGAAACCGTATCCTGTTAGAAAGGACAGAAAAATCAAGTCTAAGTTCTTTACATTTTGCCTACATTTTGGAAAACTGCCTCGCTTGAAATTTTAAAATAAGTAGATTTTTTTTACTGACAGATCTTCTCTTTTGGAAACAATAGTCTAACTGTTTGGAGACTTCTATACGATTTTTTTTAGATGTTCCCAATCTGTTTAAAACAAAATTATTCTTTGAACAGTATTACAATTTATTAAAAATTAATTAAATTATTGAAGTCATCAAAAGTTTGTATAACAATGCTACAATACAATACAATACAACAATACAATATAACTTTATTGATCTCAAACTGAGAAATTCAATACATGGTCTACAATACAATCCGACATAAAAATTTTAGAGTACATGGGAAAGAACTAAGAAACGTTTTAGCACATTATGCATACATAATTATATAACACATCATATTCATTTCCTTACTCCTTATACGGCATATAGACTGGACATTACTTTCAAGTTCTTGCACAGCACACACTTACTATCACATTTATTCCAACATTGAACATGTCATTTCTCTAAGATACATAGACTAACTATTGCCTTTCGCACAGCAAACTTACTATCACATTTATTCCAACATTAAACATGTCATTTTTCTAAGATACATAGACTAGATATTGCCTTTCTCACTGCATATTATTACAACGTTAATTCCAAACTATCTTCTCACACATACCCACTCATTCACACACGCACACCCCCACAGTAACTAGGAGCAAACATTATTAACTAGGATACAATCCAAATTTCACTTCAACATTGCATTTAAAAAATAAAAATGTTACCAGTGCAGTCCTCCATAACAGCGCCATCGGAAACTGGTTCAGAACAACAATCGGTGTGCGTCAAGGATGCCTACTCTCTCCAACACTCTTCAACATCTACCTAGAGCGCATTATGTCAGATGCCCTTGCAGATCACGAAGGCACAGACAGCGTAGGGGGTAGAACAATCTCCAACCTTTGTTTTGCGGATGACTGTGACGGTGGGTCTATTGTTGCTGGGCTCTGCACAATGGAATGCTATTACCCACTCGTCTTTCGTCGATGGGGATCGCTAGTTAATCTCCCTGTGACTAATCTTAATACATTTATAAGTTTAGCTCGGTCTGTGTTTAGGCTGGGGTTACAGAGATAGAGAAAAAATGGTAAGAGATTCACTGACACACTAGCTCTCACACGGCTATGAACACATAGGTAGTCCAGCCACTTGTTAACAGTAAATACCACACATTTATTTCCTCTATTCTATACAAGATCTGCTAATCACGATTACTAACTTAAAAGTCCAAATATCACTTCGAATGGTTCGCTACTTGATAATTCTAGGCAGCTACTGTTTCATCATCGGGCTTCTGGTGCGTTCTGCCCAACGGATCAGTCTTCTGGTGCGTTCTGCCCAACGGATCAGTCTTCTGGAAAGGTGGACTAGTGATGTCCGTTTTTAACAGTTTTGGTACACTGGTGCAAATATAACATAACTCTAGATTCGATCAGCTGTGTTGTGGTGGATTCTTCTCCTTGTTGACAGACTGGTGGGCTCTCGTCGCTCAGTGCGTGAGGCTCCAATGCAGGCCGAATGTCAGTGAAGACTTTTACTTGTCTTGCTTCTGCTCGGGCCCTCGATGCCTGCTTATCTGCAAAATATGAGACGAATTTCTGCAACATCGTGTATACTAGGTGTGTGCAGAGCATCTCACTGAAGGCAGAAATAGCCCTCAGTGATTAGCTCCACTTATCTATATATAAGTGACGAACATTTTGCTAAGTCCGTGGTCCACTGGAATCTCCACTCTAATTTCCTATACATATATAAATATATGTCATTGCTAAATACACACAAAGAGAAATAATTAATATTATACACATTCTCCGGTACAGCCACTGGTAAGAATACATATAGGCTAAACAAGAGTGGGTCCGTAGGGACTACGTCATGGCGTCGAACCGGTCGTGTTTGCCACGTGGTCATGCAAAGTTTGACTAACAATCACAATTCTAAACAAGGCAAACTTCACAAACATAATTCAACAATAATAATTATCAATACATCACGATGAAACAAAAGATAGTTCATTTACCTTTTTTGACAATGTCAGGCTGTGGCTAACTAGGCTGAATAGAATTTCACCAGTTCCTGCTTTTAGTCTTCAAGTAGAGAGATCCCTTAGAACTAAGCCCTTCCTCGATGCAAGTCGAACAGAGAATGCCCCTCTACCCCTGTGGTAAGCCGGAAGCCCAGGAAATCTAAAACTACCAGAGGCTCCCTCTAGTGTGGGTGGCGGTACTACTGACTATATGTAAGAGGAATGATGTCACTGCCTCACTGAGCCAGCGTCAGCATACAAATGTGTAGCCCACAGTAGACTTTCATCGTCTGCTGCAGACCAACATTACTTTACAAAGGTTACAGCTGACTAAGGAAGGCGAGAAGCTATAGTGCTGTGTAAATCTGGCCTCTTATCACAATGACATTGATGGATTGGCTGGAGAGGAACAAGAACGTGAACAGCTGGTACAGAGGCTTGACACCACTTCCAGAGTCTATGGAATAGAAATAAGTGCAGAGAAAACCAAAATGATGACCAACAACACCAATGGCATCAACACGGCATCAAAGTCCAAGGCCAATCCCTCAACACAGTTTCCTATACGCTTGCGAAACATGGACCCTCACAGTAGATCTACAAGGAAGAATACAATGCATGGAGATGAGGTGCTACAGAATACTTATGGGCATTTCCTATACCCAGCACATCACGAACGACGAAGTCCGACAGACCATCACACAAGCCATTGGACAACATGATGACCTGCTCACACAGTGGTGAAGAAACGGAAACTCCGATAGTACGGTCACGTCACCAGATCATCAGGCCTTGCAAAGACCATCCTGCAAGGCACAGTACAAGGAGGTAGAAGAAGAGGGAGACCGAAAAAGAGATGATGGGACAACATTCGAGAATGGACTAGCCTGACACTTAGCGAAGCCATGAGGGTTGCTGAGGACAGAAAAAGATGGAGTTACGCTGGTTAAACGATCATCTGTGATACCCGAACGACCTCCGAGTTACGGGATAGGATAGGATAGGATAGTGTTCAAGAACCTGTATTGTGTTGATCAGCCAACTCTTTGCAAACAACAGCACTGCATGTTGTTTCAACAGCCATAAGAATCCAGTTCGATTTTTTGTGTGGAGCGGTCTACTTAGAAATAAAAAGCAGAGGTAATATAATTAAGGTTTACGCTTTAGAACACAGAATTCGTCGGCTAGCTTCTTAGTTACCCAGTATTCATACTCAATATAATGTGTTTCGACATTTTTTCACCACCAGATAAATTACATGCAGGAAACAACCTCACTGTCAGGGAAGCGTAGTCTATTAGTAATAATTAAAGAGATTTAAAAACTACAACAACGACAACAACAACAACAACTGAATAGTAAATAGTGAATTAAAGAAATTGAAAAACTACAACAACAACAACAACGACAACAACAACAACAACTGAATAGTGATTGTATTTGAAATAAAACAGGCTCATCAAACGTTACATGTTTTTTCCCTTTGTTTGGGAAGAACAGAAAAACGAACTAAAAAGTCTAAATCTGGTTTTTATAATATACAAATTCTGATTGGTCGATGCCTAAATTATTACATTAATTTAAGAACCCCATTTATAGAGCAAGTGTTAACTGGTTACCGTTTTAGAAATAAGACGATGCCTGACGGATTTGGTGTTATAAAACACGTTTCTCATTTGTCCTTTGAACATCGAAGTTTAACGTCCACACCAACCATCTGCGATATGGCCGGCAGATATAACCATCCCAGGAAAGAGACGGTTGGGACCTAAATCAACACTGAACCGTCAGAGCAATCACACTGCTAATATGGAAAGTGAAAATGGCCACTTTTTAAAAAAAATCTTCCCCACTACGGGATTCGAACTTGTGTTCATCGGCGTGACAGGCGAACGCTCTACCACTGAGCTACGGCGGTGGAACCCATTTGTCCATTGTACAATAATAAGAACGTTTATTTAAAAAGACCCCAAATGACAAGGCTTTGTTTACTTTTGGCGGAAAACGGGTTTACCTTAAACTTCGCATTGTTATCACATTACACAAAGATAGAGTGGGCTTTCCTGTCTCAAACCAACCACTAAAGTTAACATTGTCAATTTCGGTTCTGACTGGTAGTGATTTCCCCTGATTACCGGTACATCGAATATCATAGCAACGTGACCTTTGACCCTAGTTCTGAGTGTTCAGCGAACGTCTTTGGTGCCTGGGGTTTTTGGTGCCTGGGGTCCCTGTTTTCTCAACCTAAACCGAGAAACCTTACCAATCAATTATGTTTTATTGGTTCATTCTCTTACCGGCATTGGTAGGTGCTCATTTAATTCCATAACGCCAGCCGACGGCTGTTGCTATTAATAAGCACGAACACTACGGAATTTATTCATGTAAAAAATAAAAAAAAGACTATACTTTTGAAGAGATGTGTTGTGAACTTATTTTTTCCAGTGGGGCAACACTCACTGTGAATGTTAAAAGGATCTGTTAATGGGCCGTGGTCCAAGTGGGTGGGTCTCTTTAGACGGGTGAGTGCCGGTAACAAGAACACACCCAGCATGCACTTGGTCCTTCTCCAGGCCAAGATAGTGCTCAGTTGTCCGGGCGTCAGACCTTGCGCCCAAAGGCTGCGGGTGGGCGTCTCGGGCGGTTTGAGTTAGATCCTGTATCGGCCAAGTCTGGTCAAGTACGGTGAGATAAGTGCGCTATAAAAATCCTCAATAATAATAATAATAATAATAATAATAATAATAATAATAATAATAATAATAATAATAATAAAAACAATAATAAAAATAAAAATCGGAGCTTGACCTGTAACAAAAATAAAAAATAAAAAGACAGGCCATAAATCTGAACGCAAAATAGGTCGTGTGCACCCAATTACTAACGCAAGAGGGTTCAATCAACGCCAAAAATGTGTATGTGTGTGTGTGCGTGTGTGTGTGTATTTTTGGTTTGTGTGTGTGTGTGTATTTTTGGTTTGTGTGTGTGTGTGTGTGTGTGTGTGTGAGAGAGAGATAGGGATAGAGAGACAGAGAGAGCATAAAATCACCAAAAATTGGCATTTTTTATATTTACTATTTAACAAATTAACACAGAACTGCTGAAAATGGTCGGAGAATCATCCATATTTACCAGCAATGATTCATGTCCAAGAAAAATGACTAGTTTACGGCTTGTGTATTGTGCCAGTGGGAGTGATTGTGTGCCTTTTGATTGCTTGATTGTGAGTTTCTTTTGTTCATGTTTTCGTGTGCCTGTTGGTTTCAATACTTAATTTTATTATTATCAGAAGACGACGAGTTGTGATATAATGCTTTCTCATAATTTCTTAATAAATTGTCAAAATGTGCGTCTTTGTGTTTGTGTGTGTGTATGTGTGTGTGTGGCGATGTAGAAAAGCCATTATGGTTACACACTCTTTATACTCTTCCTACGTTCTTTTGACGGCCCCATTATTTTGACGTCACAACAGTTTTCCATTAGGGTTAGGGCTGTGTTAGGCTTAGGCTTGGCTTAGGTTAAGGGTTATTGTTAGAGTTAGGGTTTCGATTAAGGTTAGCTTCAAATATGGATACATTAAAAAAAATGTCAAAACAACGCATGTAGCGTGCGTTTTAATAAAGTAATAACAACGACGTTTTTACACGGTTGTGTGTGTACGTGTGTGTGTGCATGTGTGTGTGTGAGAGAGAGAGAGAGAGCTTAAAGTGTAGCTATCGGGTGCTGACCTACATTTCGTAAAATCACGAAATAGGACCATTTAGTGACTTATAATGTACTATACTAACTAAAAAAACTACGAGGAGTTCTAAAATGTGCTTGGATTATCTTGCCGTTGCATAGATTGTTTGATATATACTCCCAAAAAATCGACTTCCAAAAAAAAAAATTCTTCGGCAAGTTTCGGAAAGTGACGTCACAAAAGTGACCGGTTTGGTTGGTAGTATCTAGTGTGTTATGTTGGTTTGAGATTTGGCGCAGTGCAATTTAGCGTATTTACTGATTAAATGTAGATTTTATTTATTATTATAGTTAATTTGTAGAGGATAGCATATGCACTATTAAAAAAATGACAGCTCAAATGTGTGTTGTTGGTGGATGCATAAATAGATCATGCCAAGAAACATCGCTGCATCGTTACCCGAAAGATACTTCGTTATGGCCACCTTGGAACCGTTTTGTTGTTAGTACGCGGAAAGATTTCTCCAAGGGAAATGCACACACTTTTGTGTGCTCCTCACACTTCAAAGAAGACGATTATTTTTACCAATCTTCTTGAATTTCGAATTAAATTCGCGAAAATGCTCCTTCTCAAACCTGGAGCGATACCGACTATCAAGCCGGCAGTAGGCCTGCTATCGGTACAGAGTAGGCCCAAAGAGTCTATATACTATAGTATACAACCTCTTTGGTAGGCCTACACCAGCAGTCGACCCTCGCCCTAGCAGTGATGCCACAACAACAAGAAAGAGAAAGAGAAGTTCCATTCTTCTTATGAAGCTAAACCTTGCGAGAGAGGTTAATGATAGCATCACACTCTAAATAGTTTAGATACGCAACAGTGAAAATTGTGTGCGGGAGGTTTGGGTTGGTGGAGATAGGGTAAATCAGAGATCACTCATCAGATAGCATTAGCAGTGCCAGAAGTTTCCACAATTACTTCAATTAGGCCTACGGCAGTACTAAGCTTACTAATAGTAGCACTATTGAGTAAATTACTGTAACTTTAAAAAAAATACTTTTTACGTAGGACTATATTGTAGACCTAAACCAAATTGTAAGTGCAGAGAATTGGTATTCACATTTCAGTCTTAGTTTTCTGTTTGTAATGTATGAGTGCATAATAATAATATCGAAACATTATTCTGCATTTAGTGGAAATACAGTTTTTCCTCTGCTTATCTTTGTTCAATCCATTAGGCATATCGTGTCCTATTGTACTGACAAATGTTAAATTTAACAGATCTATCGAAAAATATTAAACTTGAAATGTACATCACCAAAACAATAACATTATTATTATTATTATTATTATTATTATTATTATTATTATTATTATTATTATTATTATTATTATTATTATTATTATTATTTATAATAATTTATGCAAACGAAACATGATTAGCATCATACAAATAATAGTAATAAAATTTGAAGACATTTATTATGACTAAATAAATGTAGATGAAGAAAAATACAAGTTACAATTACTGAATTAGGCTTGAGCTCAACACAAACTGAGAGATTGGTCCTTTTTGTGACGTCACTTACGTCGAGCGGGGAAAAGCGAAAAGTTTCCGGTAATCTCCGGAATTACCCGTGAGTCATGACTACCCAACAGCTACACTTTAATACTTCCAAGAGTTACAATTTGGTTAGTCATCGTCACTGTCATGTAAGTATAACAATGTGATAAAAGCGTTGTTGCTGGCCTTTATGCATAATAATATGTAACTATCGCATATTTGCTTTGACCTAAAAACTAAATTTCACTAGAGGTAAATAACTTCCCTTGCGAAATACGCTTAGTTTATGTGGGTCCCAGGCGGGGAGTGGCAACACATCGATCGGAAATTACGGAGTAACTGTTCCAGAACTTAGTACGCAGTTGCGACTGGAAGGCGGCCTTGTGCGTGTTTGTTGTCCTTTAGCCTCGTTCTAGAAGGAGGAAGTTTCCCGTAAGGTCGAGGACGCTGCCGAGTCAGCTGATTTGGTCCAAATATAGCCTTCACAACACACACACATACAAACACACACCCGCGCGCGCACACACACACACACACACACACACACCCACACATCGAGGATGAATCCTGGATGGTGGTTGGTCGAGTCAAGATCCATTGAAGACTGGCTAGCAGCAGCAACAGCAGAGAGAGAGACAGAGACAGAGATAGAGAGGAGACTGGGCCCTCGTATCGATCCGACGTGTGCTATTTGCTATTGATCGAAGAGCGCCAGTGCTTGGTTGAACTACAAGTAACACCGATTCCGGCATTCCTTTTCCATTCAATCTTCTAACAGTCAGTTGTTTAATGAAGCGCGTTGGCGGAACGTTTTAACTGCATTATGTGAAAGAGATAGGGATCACATTGTATTTTGAATGCCTGACAAATTCTGACTGCTAAAACTTTATTATTCCAGCATTCATGTTCGCTTCCTTGTTTTAACATTTAGCAGTTTCATGAAGCAGGTTTAAATGAAAAGTGCGGTATTTTTTTTCGTAATTGCATAACAAATTCTGACCACTATAATTCCATTGCTTGCCATTCTTTTTGTGTTGAAGCAAATCTTTGTGTTGAACTTGAAGCAATTTTCGCGTCAGATATAAATGAACGGCACTCCATTCATGCAATACTTATAAAGGGACTTTTAACTCTTTGATATTATGGGACTCACAGGGACTTTAATAATTTGAGTTATTAAAAAGGGTCCAAAAGCCCATAATACTGTGACAATAAATATTATGAAAATCTGTAGCTCTGTCATCCAGTTTTACTTGCTCAGATCCTATCTCATCTTGCAACTTGATCTACAGTTTCTTTTTTTCATGGACTGCCCTAAATGGCTGTGTTGGTTCCAGGACCCAATCGGAATGGCCTTCGTTTCCTTCACGACCTATACTTAATGGCATGCATATTATCTAGAAATATGAGACATGATATGGGTACCGAATAAATCGGAGCTGCGCGAGTGCCAAACATGCTAGCCCTGATATTACCTTCTCAAAATTGCATAATAGACCAATATTCTGACTGCAAAATGTGGCATTTAAATTTCTGGCTTCGAAGATAAATTTTAGTTGATAAAATACAAACTCTACAGTTGGCCATTCTTTGGCAGGTGCAGATATTCTGGAAATATACTATTTGATTAACCATACCGTTATCGTTACTCATCCACAACGCTCAGGGACTGGTTTGGTTCCAACAACCGATAGGACTGTTCTTTTTGGAATTACTTTCCTTCACGACCTACCAGGCTTCTACTGTAGTCTTGCACGCGATGGTAATATAAATCAAACAGAATTAAAGTATATCTGTGTAATCAAGCAATATGGGAATGACATTACTGAAGATAAACTTGCTGCACGTAAATCGACCTTTATTGCTTGCTTGTTCACTGACAGTCAGATTATCAATAAAACTGGCCTTAGTTTATTCTCTTGTTATATTGAAAAATATTTAAGTTTTTATTATTTTGATTTGATTTTGATTTATTTTTATTCTCTCTCTCTCTCTCTCTCTCTCTCTCTCTCTCTCTCTCTCTCTCTCTCTCTCTCCTATCCTATCCTGTCCCGTAACCCGGAGGTCGTAGGGGCACCACAGATGATCGTTTAACCAGCATACTCCATATTTCTCTGTCCTCAGCAGCCCTGATGGCTTCGCTCAGTGTCAAACCAGTCCATTCTCGAATGTTGTCCTCCCACCTCTTTTTCGGTCTCCCTCTTCTTCTACCTCCTTGCACTGTGCCTTGCAGAATAGTCTTTGCAAGGCCTGATGATCTGGTGACGTGGCCATACCATCGGAGTTTCCGTTTCTTCACCACTGTGAGCAGGTCATCGTGTTGTCCAATGGCTTGTGTGATGGCCTGTCGGACTTCGTCGTTGGTGATGTGTTGGGTTTAGGAAATGCCCAGAAGTCTTCTGTAGCACCTCATCTCCATGCTTTGTATTCTTCGTTGGAGATCTGCTGTGAGGGTCCATGCTTCGCAAGCATATAGGAAGATGGAGATGACAAGGGAGCGCACCAGTCTTACTTTGGAATGTAGACTGGTGGTCCTGTCTTTCCAAATGGGCTTCAACCTTGTCAGGGCAGCAGTTGTTTGTGCGATCCTGGAGAGGACTTCCTGACAATGGGTCCCGACAGGAAGACAGGAAGTCCTCTCTCTCTCTCTCTCTCTCTCTCTCTCTCTCTTTGGACGCATTTTTTGTCCCTTTTTATCGGGTATTAGTTGTGTTTTTGTAATTTGCTTGGGGAGCAAACCGGAGTATCCGGTGAAAACCTCCGAGACGTTACCCGAGTCGAAAGTAAATAATATTAGGAGAAACATAGCGCCCAGATTCTGGATCGATCTCACACCTGTCAGGCACCATTGGTCTCTAGCCTGTGAACAAGGCAAGTTAGTCCAGACTTAGACCACCCGGCCACAACGCTCGCTATTTATTATTTTTAGTATTTTACAGTGAAAATCAGATAATATTAAGTTTGCTTATATTAAAATGTTAAAGTTTCGATCTTTACCGTGGTATTAATTGTTATTTGAATTTATTGAATTAAAAATATTGGTTACGTTCAATATTCGGACACATTCAAACAGGTCTTAGATCGAAAGGTGTACGCGTGTATGAATTAATCCTATGTTGTGGTTGTTTTTTGTATTATATTTCATCAGCACAACTTGTGTTAATCTGATTTAAAAAAAAATATACAACAACAACCAGTATTATATTTATTATACGTATATATTTATTAAAAATGTGGACGTCTTGCACTTTTAGTTTGGCTGAGTTTATATTTCAATCATACCAGTGCAGTTTGGATTACATAACCTGCATGTTGAAGGTATCCCACAGATTATCTAAAAATGATGGGTGCTCGCTGTTTCTGTGATACTCGGCGTACTGAAATGTAATAAACAGGTCAAATATATAAAACAGAACCCCGTTAACTCATCTTCTGTTTCTCGGAGTCATTAGGAACTTCTGTTTTGCGCAATCGATCGCATTTTCCTGCAGTTTTCTCCAACCTCTAATCCTCTTTTGTTTTCGATGTAGTATAAAAAACACCAACAGAAACAGAATAAATACAAACAAGAAAATTAAACGCCTACGTGTGTCTGATAGAATTATTGTAATAGATCTCAGCATGAACTGCGTTTTGCATTTTGGGGTAATATTTTATTTTTTTAACCTTATCCGTTAAGGTTTGAAAAGAAATGCACAGCAGTAGCAGTAACAACAACGACAACGGCGGGACAGCGATACGCTAACTACAGTAATTAACTTAATTACTCATGATATAATATGCATAAGTAGAATTGTTATCGTTGTCGTCAACATCATCATCACCACCTCCACCATCATCACCATCACCATCATCATCACCATCACCATCATCATCATCACCACCATCATAATCATAATCACCATTGTCACGACTCAGTTTTCTAAACCTGTGATATTCAGGGTTCTAAGCCTGTAATAGAAGGTGGAAAATGAGGGAGAGAAAATATATTAAAGTTTATTGCTAAGTTTGCAAATAATGTAATTTCAACTCGTGCATTGTTTTGTTAGTTTTGCTTCGTCTCCCTAAACTGATCAAGACTTCCGCTATATGGGTATGAGGGCAGGTGTGCATTTTCATGTACCATGCAAGTTTTTGCAGTGAGCGATATGCGCACTAAATTTTAGAGTGCGAGCAAATAAAACTGCTGTACGTGGCTAAATCGAGGAGTCGCAGTTTGAAAATTTGAAAGAGAAGTACTAGAGTGCTAGCAGTGTTTTTTCCAAGGGGAGGGGGGGGGGTGTAACAGGGGTGAGGGAAGGAGGGTATATTCTACAATCACTTGTGATCTCATATAGGTTTTAGTAAGAAAGACTCTAAAAGAACATCTGTATTTAATTTCTTCTTATTATTTGTTTACTAGTTTTATTATTATTATTATTTTTTTTTATCATAGTTAAGTGTGATTGTGGTGACGGGTGGGTTCATTTGTTATATAAATATGTGGATTAGTTTGTGTGTATAAAATTGTTGTAATTGTTCGCTCTGGTGTTTTATGCGTTACATTATTCGGAGTAGTTGTTTCTCGTGTGGTTAGCACACACTGCTGTGCCCACTGTTAAGGCAGTGGATGTGACAATCATCAGCGAGCTTTGTGGCCAAGTGGGCTAAGGCGGGACTAACTTGCCTTGTCCACAAGCCAGAAACCAAAGGCGCCTGACAGGTGTGGGTTCGAGCCAGCATCTGGGCGTTATGTTTCTCCGAATATAATTTACTTTCGACTCGGGCAACGTCTCGGGGGTTTTCTCCGGGTACTCCGGTTTGCTCCCCCAGCTAAATTTTCAAAAATTCACAAATAATGTTTGGTAGGTTGGGTTTGGGCAGCGCCACTGGCTGCGACTACGCCTTCCCCGGGGGAGGCGGCCCAGAAATTCCCGATAGAAAGGGATAATAAACTGCAGCCCAAAAACAAAATAATCATAGTCGTCGTCGCCGTCTTCCTTTTTCTCCTCATAATTACTACAATATTCTTCATCTTGCGAAGGTTTTTGCTCCGGGTTTTTTTAGTCCCTGACTTAGTGTTGTCTCGGTCTATCAATCTATGCATCGTAATTGTACTTGACATTATTTCATCAACAGTGCCTGCTCAAATTCTTTCCTCACGTTTCTAAAAGCTATCACCATTTAAAAAAACAAACAAACAAAGCTGTTGGATATTTTGTATTGATTGTCGCTGTATTTTCAGCCCCTAATTCCCAGTTCATGCTCACACGTCATGTGTTCGTGTCTGGTGGATAATTGTAGAAAAATGCCTCTCTCTGGGTTAGTCATGAAAGGATGGAGAGAAGGGAAAATTGAACAAAAAGAGAACTGAAGAGTAGATAAAAATTTAGGACACATAGGCAGATTGCGAGGGTAGGAGTGAGAGAGGGGGGACTGGGGAGAGGGGGAAGGGAGGGTTGGGGAGGGTGAGGAGGGAAGCAGGAGCTAGGAAGGGGGAGGTGTCTCTAAAGAATTTGAACGATAGAACGATGTAGTAAGCATCATGTAGACAAGTTCATTAATCGCGCACTACCTCGCAAGAAAACATCAGTTTCTGTCTTTTTTGTCATTTGTGTACATAGTTGTAAATAGTCTATTTTTGTCTTTTTTATAATTTATGTACATAGTTGTAAATAGTCTGTACCTTTACTGTCCCGTCTTTTGGTGTATTGTAGCAAAAGTGATGTTTCATAGAGTGCATGTATTCATATGTAATAACTATGTAAAGCGTGGTGAGTCTGGTCATAGGCTGGAGTACCCGCTATATAAAAATCCTTTATTATTATTATTATTATTATTAAAAACAGAAAAATCCACCATGACGATCAAATAGGTGGATTGGAACACGAAAATGTCATTTTTCACCTAAAATAGTAGGCACTGTTTCATAATCGCCAAGTCATGACAGAGCACAATTATCTTTAAAATCCTCTTCCCCCACACCCACCCCCCCCCTCTCACCTCCAGGAATAGCCAGGAAATGCCTACAGGACGTCAGCCATCTTGCCGAGTGATAATGCCTCGTCAAACACTATTAACGAAATGGGAACCACTCGAGCAAAATCATTCCCATGGCAACTCGTATGAATCATTATTGTATGGAACAGTAGGCTACAACAAAGACAGACTTTATTCTTAGAAAGCGGAAGGCTTACAGTTAAAGAGCACGCACGCGCGCACGCTCGCAAGGAAACAAGCAAGCACGCAAACACACACGCTCACACAGGTGTACACTATATGGAAACAAACACACTAACATACGCAAGGACAGGAAAGCAGGCACTTACACACACACACACACCTACACACACACACACAAGGACACACATACACAATAACACACATGCACACACTGGTGCACTCACGCACGTGCCATCGCATACACGCACGCACGTATGCAAACACACAGACACAAAAACACAGTCATTGAAACCCACACACAAATACACACAAACACACACTCACGCGATCCCACTCAGAAATGCACAATCATACACACGCATACATTATGTAGATTGTAGAATGCTAAGAAAGGAGAACAGGTTTCAAATATGAATTTTGGACGTCGACATTAACAAGCTCTTTTGTACGATTTTTTTTTTAACTTCTCCAAAATTTCTAATACAATAATCGTGGATATTTTTGTTAAATGAAGTCGTTGAGTGATCCAAGATGATGATGACTGAGGTGACGATTTTCCTGATGACGACTATGACGACGGTAATGGAGACGAAGATGGCTGGGAAGACGAGTAAAATAAATCATTATCATGATGATAACAACGACGATGACAGTAAAAACTCAAATGAAAAGCTCTAAAAAAAAAAAGCGCAATGGTTGACTACAATTTAAAAACATAATAAAAGAGAAAAAAAATGAAGACACGTTGCAATCGCCCTTCGGCGCGCACACAAACTTCAATTTAATCTGCGAAATAAATATTGCACATTATTTTTAAAAATATAAAAATAGGTTTTATATAACAATCGGCTGCAGGGTGTATTGAAGTCTAAAGTTCAAATTGCTTTGTGGTATTTGTGAAGAGTTTGTTACACTGCAATACAATAGTGTTTTTATTACATCACATTGTTCTATTTTGCCCATAACTTAAATAACACACTTCTATTTCAAACAAACCATCAAGAACTAAAATGTGAGTCATTTCTTTCTGACTGCTGATGTTAACATACAAATCGAACTGAATATTTAATCGTTTTTTTTAAAGCATTGCACATCTCATCGCGATGTTCGAGCATTCAAATCCCTGTTAGTGCATTTCTAATAATTTTAATATCGTTCGGTCTCGGAAGATAAAGAATGTAACTGCAGATGGATTCAGCGCAGGTATGATCGTTGGATTTTTATCATTCGTTTAGAAAAAGGGAAGGTAAAGCAACGACAAATAGGAGATGGGCACCACACTAATGAAGCTGGCCCTGAGTAGTCTTTCTCACCAGCGACGGAAGGTATTGGAAACATCTTTTTTTCTTCTTCTAGAACGCTAAGACGGAGGCATGTCAGCATGGATTTTTACTATGTATATATAATGGAAAGGATCTTGTGCTTGAGAGAGAGAGAGAGAGAGAGAGAGAGAGAGAGAGAGAGACAGACAGACAGAGACAGACAGACAGACAGAGAAAGAAATATATAGAGAGGACCCTAAATACATCTTGTTAAAACTCCCCGACAGACGTGCAATAACTCCTTGATATCTTGAGTTTTAAAAGTGCAAAAGAAGTCAATGAGTCAACGCTAATGGCCTTCAACCTTTAACTGAGGTCATGTGCTAATTGTCTAATTATAGTCATATGAAACAGAGACGGTGAAAATAGGACAATGCTCTTCTACTTAACAAGACCGTGTGGTCTGTACATTGTTTACTCCAACAGCTGTTGATAAAATTTGTCAGTTGAACCGACCAGACTAGTTGTTAAAGTGATATGAAATGTACATGTATATTCTGAGATTTTCATCCAGAGATACTCTGAAGCACACTGACCACTAAGTATAAAACTTTGAAAATATATATTTTTAAAACCACACAATAAAACCAACACATTCTGGCTTCAAATTCCAACATCTTAATAAAGTTAGTCATTTGAGCCAAACAAAATAGTTGTAAAAGTGACATACAATACAATACAATACAATACAATACAATACAATACAATACAATACAACACATCTTTATTGTCCAACTTTTACATTATACATAAAAGCGGAAAAATGCCTTCGGCACTGAGCGCAAACTTTGCATAAAATAGTAACTAACAAAACTAAACTTTTCAGCGAGTACCACAGTCATATAGCTGAGCCTGAAAATGTTCTCTTTTTTCTTCTCTCTCTCTCCCTCTCTCCTTTATCAATGCTTGCACATCTACGCACATCCACCTGTGTACATCCTATCCTATAACTCGGAGGTCGTTGGGGCACCACAGATGATCGTTAAACCAGCATACTCCATCCTTCTCTGTCCTCAGCAACCCTCATGGCTTCGCTCAGTGTCAAGCCAGTCCATTCTCGAATGTTGTCCTCCCACATCTTTTTCGGTCTTCTTCTTCTACCTCCTTGCACTGTGCCTTGCAGGATGACCTTTGCAAAGCCTGATGATTTGGTGATGTAGCCGTACCATCGGAGTTTCCGTTTCTTCACCACTGTGAGCAGGTAATCGTGTTGTCCAATGGCTCGTGTGATGGTCTGTCGGACTTCGTCGTTGATGATGTGCTGGGTATAGGAAATGCCCACAGGTTTTCTGTAGCACCTATCTCCATGCTTTGTATTCCTCGTTGTAGATCTGCTGTGAGGGTTTGTGACGTTGGGTCTATTGTTGCTGGGCTCTGCACAATGGAATGCTATTACCCACTCGTCTTTCGTCGATGGGGTTCGCTAGTAAAATCTCCCTGTGACTCAACTTAATACATTTATAAGTTTAGCTCGGTCTGTGTTTATGCTGGGTTTACAGAGATAGGAAGAAATTGGTAAAAGATCATTGTCACACTAGCTCTCTCACACGGCTATGAAACATAGGTAGTCCATCCACTTGTTAACAGTAAATATCACACATTTATTTCCTCTACTCTATACAAGATCTGCTAATCACGATACAAACTTAAAAGTTCCAATATCACTTCGAATGGTTCGCTCCTGGATAATTCTATGCAGCTACTATTTCTTCATCGGGCTTCATCACACTATGGTCCGTATATGGTACGTGGAACCATAAAGTAGCCTACAGCTATTATATAATATCTTGTTTTGCTAGGTGTAATTTGGGTTTGTCAAAACATGCATAATGTATTGCTATTGCGAATTTCCATTTTGCCATAGATTATGATGATTGTAATATGGCTGCTGTTGTAGCCGTCGCCGGCTGCCGATGCTGCTGCAGCTGCTCCTGATAATAATGATGTAGTTTGTGTGGCTCAGACTTCCAGCCCAAAGACATATGTTCAATGGCGCTTGCTTGGAGAAACAAACCACGGCGAATCTAAACTGAACATCTTTGTTTGGTTTCCATTTATATAGGCTACAAATATGATGTTTTTAGAAAGAGGTGAAGCCTGGACCATGTTACCAGTCACAAGAATTGCATTCTGCGACGCACAGGCTAAGACAATAAGAAGTCTGGGACTAAACCGGGGACAAATCCATTACCTACAACGCGTTTTGAACTAAGGCAACTGTTCTTGAATTTAAGAAATACTTAGGACCGCTTCGTACTCCTAGTTCGATGCCAATCTAGAGCAAATATTATTTATTGTCTGGAATACAATTTTGTTTTCTTTTTTGGGATCGGTCCATGCCTCGAACATCTCTGGGTGTCGCATTGCGTGCATATTGTAATGGCGTTATCGTCACGCTTGAGGTGGTCATTAGCTGACGAAATCAGCCAGCTGATACGTCGGTAATTAGATTGATGTCTAGCTAGGTCAGATGCTAGGCTGACTGTGGGATGGTTAAAATACAGTATATTGTAATATATTGTAATGTAGTGTATTGTAGTGTATTGTATTGTATTGTATTGTATTGACATTGCATGGATTATTGAGGTTATGCCCAGTTAATCCAGGTGCCAAGCTTGATTTATGATTTATTTATTTGGCAATTAGATTAATGCCTCGCAAGCCCAGGTACTTGACTGTCATATGTCTTAAAAATGTAGTTTATGTCTGTCTGTCTTTCTTTCTTTCCTTGTTTACTTGTTAGTTATTTTGTTTCTTTCTTTCTTTCTTTTAGTAAAGGCAAATAACTGTCATCACTGTTTTAATCGTGAGACAGTACATGTACAAGCACCACCTTTTTTTCAAAGTAGGGAAGGTAAGAATCGGAACACAAGTGCAACAGATTAACACAATAAAATCTTATTATTTCCTAATTTTAATATCAAACATATCACGATAACTGTTGGAAATAAAGGATAAAATCTCAATTTCACCAAAGTACTTTGGGCATACATTTTCCTGTTTAAAACAAACATCTAGCCAGCAACAAATAATGACACTGTTTAATTGTTGTTTTGGTTTTGTTGATTTTGTATTTATTTATTTATTTATTTAGTTATTAACGTCAGACTAAATGCTTCCATTCCACCCCGTCAGGGTGGAAGAGAGGGGTGGATGATGGCGAGGGTAGGTTGGAGCTTGGGTTGGTAATAAATGAACTCTGTTTCTGTTAACATATTTACAATCACAGGGTCAGCGAGATGATTTTTGTCTAAACACGTTACAACGCAGTCACGGTCAGCAACAAATAATGATTCGCTGCCAAACTTATCTATGACACCGGCTCTAGTATTTTCGTCCTAGTGCATTCGAGCTCACATAGCCACCTTCCAATATCCATGCATGTTTTATTCAACGATACGACCTTCTTGTTTCCGTAGAAGAAGTAGTTGTTGTTGTTTGTAGATTATAATCACACGACACTTTCGCATATAGGTGACTACTGGACCGATTTATACTGACACCAGCGGGCCAGTTGTTGGTAAAGGGGAAAATAATATGATCACACGTTGACCAATCCGGGATTCGAACCAGCGACCTTTCGGTTACTAGCAAGACGCTCTTACCAACTGAGCTACCCGGCCCCTCTGTAGAAGAAGTACCCTACAGCCAGCATTAAAACCGGTGTTGGTTATTTCATTCTCGCGAGAATCTCCCATTTCATTTCACAAGCGACATACGTGCGGCAAGCTGTCAATTTAATTAGTGAACGCTGCGAACACTTAAAGTAAATTAAGGCACCATGCGGCACCTTTGCGATTATTGTTTATAGCATAACCTGTCATGTGTGCACTGGAACCAGATGGACTTAATCCTTCCTTCCTTTATTAAATTTACGTCCCCGCACACCAGAGCGTATAGGGGACGAGGTACTTAATCAACAAAGGTAAAAAAAGACCTTTATGCACTGGTCAATACTCTGGCGTCTTTAAAGGGAGGGGACGACGGGGACTAGCGATCATCAACTTTCTTCAACATTGTTGAAATGCCAGCTTATCTATTTTCGGGCAGAAGGACACACATTTCCGATGGAGAGGAGATTGATCATCGAACAAAACCTTTCCCCTCCCCTTATCAGCGCTATCGAATCACCTCCCCCTCTCCCAACTCCATTCTGCGACCGCATCAAAATTGTTCGAAAACAAAGCTGTATTATTGTATTAGTTCTGTATAGGTTGAAAACGGGTGTCCCCGTAACCTTTCGGTTGTTGGGGATGGAAGCGTTTGGGTCCTCCCTTTTACTATGACATTAGGCCAGCTTTATGAGGGCAGTGCCTATCTCACCCCCTCGCTGCTTTACCTTACCCGGTTCTAAACAGATCCAGGTACCCATTCAACAACTGGGTGGACTTGGGCGCGTCGTGTGCTGGTTTCAATCTTTCTTTTTTTGGGGGGTCGTTTGGCGGTCGCTTTCCAAGCCGGGTCACGCATCCAAGTACTAACTCTTCCCGATGTTGCTTAACGACCCCCGTTGGGGTGCCGGGGGTTTCAGTATAAATAGTATCCCCACTTTCTGGAAATTTAGTGCTTTAAATTCCCACTGTCGCTGTCTTTCTCATTTACTCTTTCTCATTCCTGCTCTGTTCTATCAATCTGCTATACTATCTTCTTCTTCGCTAGACCAGTCATCTACCTTTTTTTCTTGAAAACTCTTCCGGGACAAGACTCCTTGTTTGTGTATGAGGTCTGTTGGATCAGCTTGGGAATATTGGAAGCTTTCTGCCAGGTGATCACTAGGGCTTCCTATGATGTTATTATTTAGCAATGTAGGCATTTTGTATGTATGTGTTTTGTTGATAATTTACAATGATGTTTATATTCTATTTTGTTTTTGTAAACCTGGGGTTCGATAAATTAGAGTACAGCCTCAGCGTCCCCTGCGTGGGATGTCTTTATTGTAAAGTGACTGGCTGGTGGAGAGCGTTTAGTGTTACCACTAGGGTTGTTTCAGCAGACCTTTTATGCGGATCAGGGGTTGTCCGGTCCTGATTTGGCTCGGAAGAGTCCGCTGGACCTAAAACAATAATCATGTAATGTAATGTAATGTAATGTTGCTTAACGTGAAACATTGTTAGCGTGTGCCCAAACCACTGCACAACAACGGCACCCAAGTTTGAAGGTTGAAGGTCTACACAAACAAACTCTGCTGGCCTAAGCAGGCTATGACTATGATACTCTGGCTGCTGTTGCTGCTGCTGTTGTTGTTGATGATGATGATCGATGGTGATATTGATTTCTGGTAGGCAAATTTCGTTGTCGCCTACATGTTGGTGTTCATTTCCTTATCAATTTCTTTGTCCGACAGTTGCGTTGTCAGTTCATTAAAATACATCATACAAATTGCAACGAATGTGTGTCAGCTTGACCGCGTTTCGCCAAACAGGGATTGGTGGAAAAGTCGATCAACTACTGGAAATTATACAGTCGCTCTCGATTAAACCCTCATGACTAAATTAAAGATTACAAGCGATTTCTGCTCTGCCGCGTTTCTTTTTACGTTTATTTCCAAGCTTTCTTTGTTTCCATTTCCCTCCGTGATCATCTATCATCTCTGATTATCTCAGATCATCTCTGAACTTCTTTCTGTTTACACACCATCCCGGCAACTCCGATCCTCTTCAGATAAACGCCTTCTCAACATCCTTCCCACATGTACAAAAACCTATGGAGAACGCACTTTTTCTTTCGCGGTTGCAACACAATGGAATTCACTCCCATATGCTCTTAGACACGCACCCAGTCTACCTGCCTTTAAACGTGCATTAAAAACACACCTGTTTAAGCAATACTATAAATAATTCTGTAGAATTCCCTTGCGTCAGCTCAGATATGACTTGTCAGACGGTAGTGGGTCTGTGTGTGCGTGCTGTGTGTGTGTGTGTGTGTGTGTGTGTGTGTGTGGGAGCGCGTGTGTGTCTTTGTGTGTGCTGTGATAACTAATGTGGCGTCTGGACGGTTGATTGTTGGCGCTGGCGACGGAGTAGCTGTTTAATGTATTATTTGTATGTTGATCCTATTCTGATTTTAAGTGATATGATTTTTGTGAGCTGTTGTTTGTCCGATTGTTGAATCTCTATTTAAATTTTGTATAATGAGATTTTATAGCTATATTAGTATATAATATAATATTAGTGCTCTGTGGGTTCGGGCAAATAGAATAGACCCAACGTTTCCCGGCGTGTCGTAAGAGGCGACTAACAGGGGTGATGTTAGCACGGCATCACTGGGCGAAAGTCTTCTACACAGAAGTCACCGGCCAGGGCGGAGGAACCTCACGTTACTACAGGTTCAACGACCACGTGCTCAGGGCCAAGGCGAGCCACACTGTATTCGTGGATTTCGGCTGTGGCCAACAGCCTGGAGAGGATTGGGCCCTGCCAGGTCTTTTTTTGCCCAAGACACAACACATGATGAGGCTATCCACTAATTCCATGCCGGATCGGTCGTCGCCCGGAACAAGGACCGCGCCTTCCGTTGGCCACCAGGACGGAGGTGAAAAGTATGCTACTGATGGACAAATTAGCAAGATCCGCACGAGAAACAACATCGTCATAGGAACCTGGAATGTCAGGACCCTAACTGCGGAAGGAAAATTAGAAGAACTGGCCCACGAGATGGACCACTATCGATGGAACGTTCTAGGTATCAGCGAACTGCGCTGGAAAGGCCTAGGTGAAACAACGACTGACAAAGGCCACAAGCTCTATTTCAGCGGTAGAGATGACAGGCACGAACACGGCGTTGGATTCTTGGTCCACAAGAACATTCTAGCCACTGTCATGGGTTGCCGCCCAGTATCCAGTAGACTCATTACCCTCCGTCTGAGAGCAACCCCTTTCAACATTACCATCATCCAGGCCTATGCCCCAACATCAGACTATGAAGACAGCGAAGTGGAGGATTTTTATGAAAATATACAGGCGGTCCTTGACCAAGTGCCGAAGAAGGACATAGTCATAGTGCAAGGCGACTGGAATGCCAAGGTTGGCCAAGATGCTCACCACAACTGGGGAGACACATGTGGACCCCACTGCAACAACGAGACAAATGACAGGGGTCTGAGGCTATTGGAGTTTGCCAGATACAACAATCTGGTACTGGCAAACACGCTTGGTCTCCACAAAAAATCCAGACGATGGACATGGCACAGTCCCGGCGGGGAACATCACAACCAGATCGACTACATCATGGTCAAGAAACGCTTCAGATCAAGCATCAACATTGGCAGGACACGCACTTTTCCAGGAGCAGACATTGGAAGTGACCACGATCTCGTGATGATGTCTTTCCGGCTCCATTTGAAGAGAGTAAATACAGCAAAGTGCACTAGGCTGAAGTTCGACCTGGACAAACTGCAAGACCCGGAGGTGGCAAAAATATTTCAGGCCACAATTGGAGGGAAATTTGCACCACTGCTTATTTTGGGGGCAGGCGAAGTAGATGTCAACACCATGACCAATACCTTCAACTCAGCTGTAACAGATGCCGCCACTGAGATCCTTGGCAAGCACCGACCAAAGAAGAAGCCGTGGATCACACCTGAACTTTTGGATCTGTGTGATAAACGAAGAGAGTTAAAAAAGAAAAAGAACACCTCACAGGGAGCTGATGTCTACCGAAAAATCAACAATGACATCCGAAAAGGCATGCGCACAGCAAAGGAGAACTGGATAGAAGATCAATGCCAGGAAATAGAGAACAATCTGAACAAGAACAACAGCAAGAAGGCCTACCAGACTGTGAAGCGGCTGACAAGTGTTAAACAGCCCAAAGTCTCCACTATCCAAAGCAAGTCCGGCATATGCCTTACAGAAGAACAAGAAGTCTTGGACAGATGGACAGAGTACTGCTCTGACCTTTACAACCATACACCAAATGGAGACCCATCAGTTCTAGCATGTCCCGAGAGCAGAGAAGAAGAAGAAATCCTCCCAATTCTCCGGGAAGAAGTTGAGGCAGCAGTGCAATCGCTGAAGAAAGGGAAGTCAGCGGGAGTGGACAACATACCAGCGGAACTGCTACAAGCAGGAGGAGAAGCAATGACTGATGCTCTCACCATTATCTGTAACAAGATCTGGCAGAGTGGGGAATGGCCTACACCATGGACCCAGTCGCTTGTCATCACTCTTCCCAAAAAAGGTAACCTTCAGGAGTGTGAAAATTACCGCACCATCAGCCTCATCAGCCATCCCAGCAAGGTCCTCCTGAAAATAATACTCAACAGGTTGAAACCACAAGCTGAACAAATCATAGCTGAAGAACAAGCAGGATTCATGGCAGGGCGAAGTACCACTGAACAGATTTTCAACCTCAGAATAATCTGTGAGAAATACCTACAGCACCAACAACATCTATATCATGTGTTCATAGACTTCAAGAAGGCATTTGACCGAGTCTGGCATGCAGCTCTATGGGCAACCATGAAAGTGTACAACGTCAGCCCTAAAATTATAGAAGTCATCAAAAGCCTGTATGACAAGGCTACCAGTGCAGTCCTCCATAACAGCGTCATCGGGAACTGGTTCAGAACAACAATCGGTGTGCGTCAAGGATGCCTACTCTCTCCAACACTCTTCAACATCTTCTTAGAGCGCATCATGTCAGATGCTCTTGCAGATCACGAAGGCACAGTCAGCATAGGGGGCAGAGCAATCTCCAATCTTCGTTTTGCGGATGATATTGATGGATTGGCTGGAGAGGAACAAGAACTTGAACAGCTTGTACAGAGGCTTGACACCACCTCCAGAGCTTATGGAATGGAAATAAGTGCAGAGAAGACCAAAATGATGACCAACAACACCAATGGCATCAACACGGACATCAAAGTACAAGGCCAATCCCTCAACACAGTGCACAGCTTCAAATATTTAGGAGCCATTGTGTCAGACAATGGGTCTCGACAGGAAGTCCTCTCCAGGATCGCACAAACAACTGCTGCCCTGACAAGGTTGAAGCCCATTTGGAAAGACAGAACCATCAGTCTACATTCCAAAGTAAGACTGCTGCGCTCTCTGGTCATCTCCATCTTCCTATATGCTTGCGAAGCATGGACCCTCACAGCAGATCTCCAACGAAGAATACAAAGCATGGAGATGAGGTGCTACAGAAGACTTCTGTGCATTTCCTATACCCAACACATCACCAACGACGAAGTCCGACAGACCATCACACAAGCCATTGGACAACACGATGACCTGCTCACAGTGGTGAAGAAACGGAAACTCCGATGGTATGGCCACGTCACCAGATCATCAGGTCTTGCAAAGACCATTCTGCAAGGCACAGTGCAAGGAGGTAGAAGAAGGGGGAGACCAAAAAAGAGGTGGGAGGACAACATTCGAGAATGGACTGGTTTGACACTGAGCGAAGCCATGAGGGCTGCTGAGGACAGAGAAAGATGGAGTATGCTGGTTAAGCGATCATCTGTGGTGCCCCTACGACCTTCGGGTTATGGGACAGGATAGGATAGGATAGGAAAAATTGTATATGTTAGATATGTATGTTAATCTATTATTTGCTAACAATTTGTAATGTGTGAAGTTGTCAACCACAGCGAGTGCGTGTTTTATTATATGTAATGTTGTGGTATATAAATAAACAGTTATTATTATTATCTACCTACACATCTCTATTTCTGACTGCCCCCCCCCCCCTTCTCCATCTCTTGCTTGTCTACTTCCGATCCTTCCTCCCCCCCCCTTCCGCCCCAATTTAATTATTATTCTTGTGTTTTTTTGTTTTATTGATCTCATCTTCTGGTTCGTTGTGATCTTCTCCATAATGTTTTGTTGTTTCACGAACTACCTTAGCATTTTCGTGCAAGAATGTCCAAACTGGTCTTCTGCTTTCCGCTCATTTGTTCAAATATAGTTATCGATCTTAATGAAGGTGTGCGTGCTAAAATCTACAGAAAGTCACTAAAATAAATTCTGATCTTCGAAGATGGAAGAAGCTTTTACCGAAGGAAACTATGACAAGGTAAACAGGGTGTAATAAATTTGCATTTTATTTATTTCGCAAATTTAGAACCCCAAGGAAAACGTCGGCACACGCTAGAAAGTAGCTAGCTGACAATAGTTTTATTGCATAAGTACTATGTCCCATTGTACTGAAGATAGAATAATATAGTCCTGCGTCAGGTCCGGGTTTTTTTTGTGATGATTGTTTTAGTCAACGATGCTTCTAATTCTGAAAGTCTGTAATTTGGGGTAAAGTTCGTAGCCACTCAATGGGCTTGCAAGCCGTAATTAAAAAGATCTATTTGGTGCCTTTGTTTTCAGGTTTTGAGACCAAGTCTCTGCATCCCCGCATCGCGGATGTGTAACGGAATATGTATCAAATAACACGACACTCGTTTGTCCGTCATCGCAATACCGGTCAATTGCCATGGCGATCTGACTGCACTACTAAAATAGTCAGACGACTAAAGCATCGAAAAGGCCTTTGAGGATTGTGTATATTGTTATAGTAATGAATTCAGGATAGAAATGATAGGTTTCTATCTATCTTTTGCCTCTCGACAAGATGTCGGGTTGTTGGAGAAATATGAGAAATACTGACGCGAACACTTCTGCTACTTTTCTCAGGAAGCGTGACATGTCCAGCGCCGTTCATGTTTCGACACATTCTGTCCAGCTCTTTCTTTGGTCTTCTTCAACGCCTACCTCTTTGCACTGTTCATCGCAGAAAACGTAGGGCAACATCGCACTATTTATACGACGTAAAAGCACTTTCGGAAAACGTGACTGTGACTGACTTTCTGAGAGAAAATGAAAAAAAAATTCCGGACACAGATTGTGTAAGATGTCTGTGAAGATGAGAAAAACCACAACCAACAATACAGAATACATTATTTGTTTGTTTGTTTGTTTGTTTTTACAATAACGCCTTGTTTTATACATATCCCAATACTCATTCCCCTTCCTCGCTTCCCCACATGACGTCACCCCCTTAAATTACAAACAACGAGAATCACGTCAGATAATGAACTTTGCAGATTAATAAGCGAAAAGGTACTCTTATCACAATCTTTTATTGTTGGTTTCTGCCTTTCCCACTACTTCCGCCCACACGAAGACACACTTCTAAGTCACCACAAGTCTCCAAGGGCCATCACTTCTTCCCCACCCACACGCCCGTACTCATTCCTGATCCCGACATTTTAAAGAAAAAAAAAAACAACAACTACAAAACAATGGCAACAATCGTAGTTTCTTTTGTATTACTACATAAAACAAGACAACTGCAGGCAAAATAATTTTAAAAAAGTTGTTCGTTGCTTTAAATATCATCATCACCCGTCGCTTATATATCAAATTAATTAACAATGTTTCTGTTGGTAAGCATTATCGTCATAAAGGTCGATTGTAGGCTAAAGAAAAAGGCTGACCGTTGCTTTAGAATGTCTCGACAACCAGAGGCCGAAATGTAAATCGCATAAACAAGTTCCAAACTTGTGTGGCTTCTCGAACTTTCGAAAATAGCTTCTAAAGGAGACGAAATCTGTGAAATTTGACGTTGTGGGAAGCTTGACAATGTGTCTTTTTTTGACCTCTCGGTCACCCATCATCATTTTTGACGGGAGATGAAAATTACACGAAAATACAGGCAACCCCAGGATTGCCAAAGCGTCTAGAGGTCTGGTGCATGGAGCGGTCCTTAAGGAAATTGTCCGAGACGATAATAGTTGTCCCAGTTCAAAACGGGCTTTAAGCGATTGGGGCGTAATTTTATGCAGCTTTCGTAAATAAATTGTGAAAGTCACATCGCCATGTTTGTTGGTTTTTCTTACAGCACGCGAGACGATAATTATGACTGCTGGATTGACCATAGCAGACGGACTTGACCTACTTCCAATACCTCGCTTCCGAACTACGTTATACGCCTCAAAACGAGGGTAGATCCCTTCTTTCACTTCTACAATGGTTGAGTAAAGTCATACACAAAGGCGTATCATTTCGGATGAAATACACGCGATGTAACAAACAAATGTAACGATGGACAATGGAATGTCCATTTTCACGAACTCACATCGAGCGTGCTGGATGCAATACTCCTTCGGATGAGAGTGTACACCGAGGTCTAGTCTGCACGCATTCCATACCATGGACTTTAAACATCCTGACGCTCATGTTCTGTACGGGTGAATGCCGACCACAGAAATACACCTAGCACGCACTAGGTCCTTTCTCCCCATCTGTGCGCTCAAAGGTTGCAGATGGGCGCTTTAGCCGACTTGAGTAAATCCCTGCATTGACAGCGCCTTGAGCAACTCTTGAGCTGGAAAAGCGCTAGTTTAAGAGTGATAACATAAATAAATTCGTTAATTTTTACCTTTCCATACCAGTGACTGCATAAGCTGCTGCTCACAAAAAGTAGTCCCGAATCACATTCACAACGAAACTCATTCCCTACAGAAGGATCCTGATAATTAGTTCCGGATAAATTATTTTCGCCCTTGTAAGAACTCGCCCCGGTACTGTAAGCGCTAGTTTTGTCCCAGAGTCTAACCCCAAGAAATCATTCAAGTCAATGCTTTATTCTTTTAATTGTAATATCTGAGAATCAGTATTTACCCCACTTTCTCTATTCCTTCTCTCTTTCCTTCCCCTCTAAGAGGAATCATATACCCAATCATTGCCAGTAGCCCAGGCTGGGTCTGATTACTATGACTGCCAATTTGTCAAACTCAAAGTAGTCTTGATCTTTTGCACACATATCGACTCAGCGCGATAACAACTGTGTTTTACAGTTCACCACAAGATCGTTAGTATAAAACGGCATAATTATGTGTGTGCGCGCGAGAGTGCCTCTAATCGGAGAGAAGGGTGTGTTGTGCGTGTGTTGGTGTGAGTGCTTGGTGCTTTCAAATGTGCGCGTTTGCTCCATCATTCGTTTTAATGTTCTGTAACAATGTTATCTTTTACGTCCAAATCACCATCATTGTCATTGTTGCAGTCCTTATATTATCAGCGCTATATAAGCTTATATTCATCCTACTGCATTGTATCCTATTCTCTTCTTGCCAGTTTCCATCCTTCATTAACTTGACCCCGTCCTCGGCCTTCTTTCTTCCATCCCAAGCGTCAACTGTTCGCGGAGGGGCGGGGAGAGATGGGATGGTGAAAGAGGGAGGGGGAAAATCTCCCTGGTTTGAATTCAGTCTTGAAATCCTCTTCCAACTCCTCTTTAACGCCCTCGCTGTTC
Organism: Oncomelania hupensis; assembly: GCA_036898135.1. NCBI lineage: Eukaryota > Metazoa > Mollusca > Gastropoda > Littorinimorpha > Pomatiopsidae > Oncomelania > Oncomelania hupensis. The sequence goes on along the minus strand of CM072511.1, from coordinate 89,360,160 downwards.
TATCATTTTCCAAAGTGGGCAAACTCTAGCTCTTTCCCCAATTTTTACCTGCCATCCTCTGATGAGGCAAACAAAAAGAGATCTCGTACCCGATCTCTACAGAATGCAGTCCCCAAGTTATGGAATGCGCAACCTGAGTCTGTCAAAAGGCCACAGTGTGTCGAGTCGCTCATGAGAAGACTGACGACGATTCATTTATTTACATTGTAGTTAGTAAGTGAACCAAGCTCCACTCTCACTTCTGCTGTCCATCTCCACTCCCCCCACCCCACCCCCGTCTTTGTCGTTTTTGTTATTCTTTATTTCTCGTTATCGCGCACTGAGCACTCGACAATGGATGGAGAAACGCGCGTTATAATTGGACATCATCATCATCATCATCATCATCATCATCATCATCATCATCATCATCATCATCATCATCATCATCATCATCATCATCATCATCAGCAGCAGCAGCAGCAGCAGCTTCATCATCATTCTCTCTCCCTTCTATAAACATATCCTCTCTCTTCCCATTTTCCTCCTCCGTCTCTTCTTCATCCTCTCTCTTTTTTCCCATCTTCTCTCTCCATCCCTCCTCCCCCACCTCCTCGCTTGTCTATCTTTGACCGTCCATGCCTTTATCCCTCTTTCCAATCCTCCATACCTCTCCTATTCTCCGTCTCCACTTCGGTATATCTGTATCTCCATCTTCCTTTTCTTCCTCTGTCTCTGTTTCTCTCCCTCTACGACCCTCCCCCTCCCTTCCCCGAACCCTTGAGGTCCTGCGGTCCAAAGAATCGATCGTTGTACTATTCACACCCCCCCCCCCCCCCAGTTTTTCGTACATAAACAAGTGCCAGAGGAATTTTCTTGGATTTAAAAAAAGCCACACGGAAAGGGGTCAGGTCTGGGTATGCACAAATCAAAGTCACTGCCAACTTCAGAATTTATTATTTTAATACAGCTAGTTCGAATCGCATTCAGAATCCGTCTGGAGGTTAGTGGAAATTACACAAATCTGGTGTATCGTATCCCAAAGGCGCCCTCCAATCTGGAAATAAACATGACAGCAAGCCTAACAGTGTCTGGATTTATTACTCAGCAATACGTATTGAGCCACAATATGGTAGATTCTGTCTCGTAGTTGTGTGACACTATACAGTTCTTATGCATTCAAATCCAAGGAAGGTGGGAGCCATTAAACCTGCTCGAAGTCTCCCATCTAACAGTTTGGATGAATGGGACTGTAGTGATTCAGGTCTAACAATTTTAGAGACCGTGCCAGTTATCTGGATGCTTTGAAAAAAAAAAGATTACATAAAAGTGGTACACGCGGACGAACGCGCCCATCTGTACATAACGAGCAAAGGAAGGAAATGAAAAGAAGAAGAAGAAGAAGAAGAAGAAGAAGAAGAAGAAGAAGAAGAAGAGAAAGAGGAGACGAAAAAGAAGAGGAGGAGGAGGAAGAGGAGGAGGAGGATGAGAAGAAGAAGAGGAGGAGGAGGAGGAGGAAGAAGAAGAAGAAGAAGAAGAAGAAGAAGAAGAAGAAGAAACTGCGACAATATAAACCTCTGTAGTTGTTGCCGTTGTGCAAAACCAAGAAGAAGAAGAAGAAGAAGAAGAAGAAGAAGAAGAAGAAGAAGAAGAAGAAACTGCGACAATATAAACCTCTGTAGTTGTTGCCGTTGTGCAAAACCAAGAAGAAGAAGAAGAAGAAGAAGAAGAAGAAGAAGAAGAAGAAGAAGAAGAAGAAGAAGAAGAAGAAGAAGAAGAAGAAACTGCGACAATATAAACCTCTGTAGTTGTTGACGTTGTGCAAAACCAGCTAGAATTGCGTCCTGAATACTCATAACTATGGCCTACCATGAGTCACTTTTTAATTACTTACTTACTGACGCTTCCAAAAAGCCTATGATAGGAACAAACCAACCACCAACAAAACTATCAAGTTAGTGTCTTTACAATGTGAGCAAAATCGACCTATTCAATAAAGCAGTGTCAACATGAACAAAATACACAGTCTTGTGAGGTTGCTTGTGCAGTGCAACCTTCTGAGCTCTTCTCTCAGTCCAGTGTATGTATATATTCATGTTGTTGGATGAACTAATCAAATACAATTTTTTTTAAATTAAAAAAGCACACTTTTCCATCCATTAGGATGTGTTCACAGCGCTTGCTTGTAATAGCTCAAGGCTAAAAGAAATAATAAGAGAAAAAGACTCAACGCAAGTTGGAAGCTCTAGACTATTGATCATACCCTGGGGAACAGTATCAAAACTACCAGGTAAATCTGAGAATTACAAATCGTGAAATAATAAAGCAACTGGGGGGAGGGATAGCTCAGTGGTTAGAGCGCACGACTTGTGTTAGTGCGTCTTTGGCGACGTGGATTCGAATTCAACAATCTATTCTGTGATTACTGGATATTAGTGGCCAGTGCTTTGAGAAGCTCTCTGAGCTTGTAAGTGCGCTATATAAGAAAAATGATAGTGTTGTCTGCTGATGTCTGCTGAGCCTGGATTATTTTTGCCAGTCTCCGTGGTCCTATTTCATTCAGCCCAGCATGAATATTATCTTAATTACGTGATCTTCATGTTACCTTCATTGAAGACAATTATTTTCTTTCAGTTCATAATGTGCAAAGATTATTTAATATACAAAATGTTAATTTTATTTTGGCGCGGGTTTTTTCAGTTTTTTTAAATAACTCACTTGCATTATTTTGTTAAAGCAATTTATAGAAAACCCTTGTTGACAGCCCACCCCATCTCCCATTCTCCATCTCCTCTTCTTCCTTAATTTAGCGAATCTACTATTGATTGAACATCCGCCATTGGCGGTGTTAGAGACAGTAATAATCATCAAATAGAAAACTGGATAGGATCATAAATCAACACTGAGCAATCATACTGAACGGTGAAAAATGGTTACCAACAACGGGATTCGAACCTGGCTCATCGGTGTGCCAGGCTAACGCCCTACCACTGTGCTGGGGCGGTAGGTTCGAAAGGTTATGCATTTTAGCGTTTATTCCTATTGCGACGATAAGCAAAGCCTTTTGTCTGTTCCCTAAATCTTTCCTCCTTTTCGTCCTCACCACACTGCTGAGAGTTTTTAAGATGTAAACTGTTTTCTATACCACTCTATATAGTTAGTTATCCACATTCCGTCTTCATTACTGCATCATGATCTAATGTGTGTTTTTTTTTCTCCCATCAATACCTTGTAGGAAAGTGGGCGTTGGGTAGACTATACCATAAGGCATATAGATCAAACTCGATTTTGTTCTTCGGTACGGTACGGTCTCAGCTTTCAAGACATTAACATTAAAAACCGTGCTCTTCTTTATAAGAATAGCGTGCCTTTTGAGATTACTGGAAGTTAAGTTAGCAAGTCCATCCCATCCTTCTATAAGGAGATCCTAAGAATAGGAATCTTAACTTTAAACCGAAGCATGCTAGCGCTGGGTACTTAAGTCCGTATTTTTTAAAGTAAGCGAAAAGACCATAATTAGTTATTCATCAGATACAAGATTGATTTCATGTGGAACGAGTTCTGTGAGTCCTTCTTTCGGGAATATTCTGAGAGTCTTAGCTAACAAACAAGCACACTGATGGGGATGGGTAGGGGGGGGGAGGGGTATCGAAGATCTGAATCGAATGGCTAAGTAAGTGAAAACTCCCTTCCGTTCATCATAAACAATATTTCTTTGATGTTGAGCGGCGTCAGTATTGCCAATTCCTTATTTAGGGGATACCCTGAAAGTCTTTCATAACACCTAAGTAAGACCTACGATGAGGATCAGAGATGGGAATATTATTTATTTATTTATTTATTCGTTCTTATATAGCGCTTTTCCAGCTCAAGAGCTGCTCAAGGCGCTGGCCGATACAGGATCTAACTCAAGCCGCTTGAGGCGCCCAGGAATACCTAAGTAAGCGGAAGACTCTTGCATGGCTCGTCAGAAACAAGAACCGCGATGCGAATAGTTATTTGTGTCTGTAAAGGTAAATCAGTTAATGTCTTTTATGGCAGAGACAAAGTCTTACCTAAGTCTTGTCTAAGCATAAAAGAGTCAATTGGAAAGAAGCCGCAGCACTCTCTATCAGAGACAAGCGAACGATTCTCGGTAAATGTGAGTCAATATTCGCTTCTTGCCTCCGAAGACAGTATTCATTAGTGTCAGCATTCAGATGTAGTAATTCATTTGATGTCTTTTATGACAGAAACCATCAATAGGTAATGCCTGATACAGTAATTTGACGACCGGCGGTTCTGATCTACACAATGGTCACGTGAAAGACTCGTGCTGGCCAGAGAGGGTCATCGAACCAGCGAACGCTCTATGATGCTGAGAGTTAATTAAAGTTCTCTGGTGTTCTGAAAGTGCAAGTAGCCTCCTACTGTCCCCGAGCACAGCTCACTGGACACTGAGTGACCCTAGTAAGCCGATAACGATGATTCCCAGGACTGTATTGACCACCGATGACTCAAACATCTCCAGCGCGTGCTTCGTGCCTCACAGGGAGAACTATAGTTCGTCTATACTGGCCGGTCATTCTGGTACTCTGTTAGTCCAGTGACAGTAGACAAAAGGCACATTAAAAAACAACAGCAATGCTCTTGGGAATATCCTGTTAGTCCAGTGACAACAGTTAGGTATATTATTATTTTTGTTTTTTGATACCAGTGCTCTTGGGTATTTTAGAAAATGTCCTAGAAGTGAAGCAGATTGCAATGCGCTCTTGACTCTGGGAGAAAAAATCCTGGAAATCCAACAAGTAAAGTTAACTAAGTATATTATTATTCTTTTAAGTACAGCTCATTTTTGTGTAATAATAATAATAATAATAATAATAATAATAATAATAATAATAATAATAATAATAATAATAATAATAATAATAATAATAATAATATGCTCAAGTCAAGACAGAACAAATGGTACTTGAGGCGCATACTTGGTATACAAGCCCGCGCACTGTGAGACTCCATGAACCGCACGGAATAACTGAGTCTAAACCTCTGATCACAAAAAACAGAAAAGAAAAACAACAACTATAACAACAATGAATGCCCATTCCAATGTATGCCCAGCTTTGGGTATGGTTGACGAAAAGGCTGTGAAAAGTTTAGTTTTGAATCAACACCAGTCTTCCACTCGGAGAGATTATTTTTAGGGTGCAGTTCATTCACTGCAGTTCAGCCAGATAATTGGATCTAGATGATTCTCGGCTCCTTCAAAAGCATTTTGTTAGTAATACTTCAAGAGGATGCAGAGGTATTCAAATGCAGAACGAGCTAAATTCTGTTCCTGCCATAAGGATCGTCTTCGAGGTAGATCTTCGCAGCGACCGTTTTAGTAGTAGTAGTAGTAGTAGTAGTCAGTAAATTCATCATCATCATCATCATCATCATCATCATCATCATCATCATCATCATCATCATCATCATCATCATCATCATCATCATCATCATCGTCGTCGTCGTCATCATAATCGCCGTCGTCGTTTTGGTGCAGTCATCCTCCTCCTCACTAATCGTCATCAATTACAGTGGCACCACAAGAAGTAGCAGGCACCAACACCTATTATTATCGTGACAATCTCTAGCCATACCAGTAGCAGTAGTAATGTTTATGTTCGACTGTCAAAGTTATAAATTATTTAGGCAGAAGCAACATCACCATCAACATCACAATGACAACAACAACGAAGAGGTAATACACATTGCTGCGATCGGTCGAAAGAATCGCCAAAACTCCCGCTAGCAGCAGGTGAAAGTATTCCCTCCATCCATTCAAAGTATACTTTGGGCTCGCTGCTAGCCGCAGTACTGTTTAAAAGTGATGGAAAGAGCGGAATATTGCTACAAGGGTTCGGGTAAGGGTTAGTTGTAGATCTATCCCTAGCCCTTGCCCTAACCCTTTTCTCTACAGAAATGCTATTTTCCGTCCCAAAAACCCATTGGCCTTCTTGGATTCTTAAATTGTATGAAACCAAGTGAGGACACTGTCCGGCGTCAATAAACGGTTCGAAAAGATTCTCAAACGGTTCGTAAAAGGCAGTTGACCTAGAAACAGATACAGCGTGACCTAATTTGTCGCCTAGAGGAGACGAAACTTACTTTTCCGTTACTAGTCTTTCAGGCTGCTAACCTCGCCAAAGTATCCCTTCAAGGGAAAAGGGACATATTTTGGCCTGCTGCGCAGCGTGTGCCTGGAGTATTCTTTCTTTCGATCGTAGCTATGTGCAATGGGTGCAACAACAACCATCATCATCATCATCATCATCATCATCATCATCATCATCATCATCATCATCATCATCATCATCATCATCATCATCATCTAATCACAAAAACAACTCTTTGAACTTTCCGTGATCGACAGTTTCCCATAGCAACGATGTCGCTGAGTGCTTATAAAAAAAGAGCAATGTTATATTCTTCAGTACAGCGAAGCAAACAAGGTGATAATGATGCCAAAGACTATTACTGACCACCGTAGGGAAGCATTTAAAGCGTCAGCGTTGGGATCAAAAGACTCATTTGATGTTCTTTAGTACCAGGCTCTTTGGTCCACTGACGCCCTTCAAAAGATGGCTGATTTTAAGCAAGCATTAAGATTATACAGCAGCTAACATCTTTCTTACATTTTTACGCTTTTGTCGATTTTGTTCCTGTTACCTCTCCACCCTGTATTGCAGCATCACATTATAATTCTCCTTCGGATGAGAGTATAAACCGAGGTCTAGTCTGTGTGTCGCATACATTCCATCATAACGGACTTTAAAGATCCTGACGCTCATGTCCTAGATGGGTGAGTGCCGATAACAAGAACACACCCAGCATGCACTTGGTCCTTCTCCCCCATCCCTGGCTGCCCAGGATTGTGCTCAGTTGTCCGGGCGTCAGACCATGCGCCCAAAGGCTGCGGGTGGGCGTCTCGGGCGGTTTGAGTTACATCCTGTATCGGCCAGCACTTTGAGCATGAATTGGTAAAGCGCTATATAAAAAAAGTGATTAAATTAAATTAAATTAAATTCTACCAGATATACTACTTACTTTACGAGGATCCCTTCCATTGTATAATTAATTTCATATGTAACAACATTACAGTATGTAGTTTGATCTCAAGGCAGCGTGTGTTTTTTGGGGTTTTAAAAAACAGCTTTTTGTGTGGATTTTAATGATATTTTTTTAATGTGGGCGATAGGGCAGCGCCATCCTGTACACGAAGGGTTTGTAGATTGACAGGACCTATAGGAAATGCTGGGTGTTTTTTTGGCTTCTGGCTCAAACGTCTAGGACATGAGTGTTAAGATCTTTACAGTCCGTGCGGTGAAATTTTCTCATCCGAAGAAGCCTTATACCTAAATACTAAGTTCACTATGCTGCCCCTTTCGCACCCATCCCAGCCTACCCACCCCTTTCCTTGCGGGAACCGAACCCACGCCCGTTCGTTCGGCACTAGTAGGCTACTTCGGCGTAGAAGACCAACATTCTACCGCCAACGTTAACTTTGCGTGTTCTACCCGATTCCCTTCTTCAAACGCATTAATTTCACCATAGGAAACAAGTTCCATTCAACGATGTTGAATTGAATCTCTGAACTTTCGTTGAACTCTCCTTTCTTGGGAAAACAATTATGTGCACATCATTAACGTTATAGCGGTTACTCGTGAATAATAATGAAAACAAATATCTTCTAACGTTTGACTGTAAATGCTCTTCCTTTCAGTCTTCCGTTCCGTTCCTTCTTCTCTTCCACTATTTATCATTTTCGTTTTTAAGCCCTACAAATTCCTTCTTCTACATAACACCCTTCCTCGTCGTTCTCTTTTGCCTTCACCATCGATTTTCCTTTACTTTCAATCAAGATTAATCTCTCTCTCTCTCTCTCTCTCTCTCTCTCTCTCTCTCTCTCTCTCTCTCTCTCTCTCTCTCTTTCACTCACTCTCCTCTAACCCTATGGTTTGACAGCTTGAGGCCTCTGGCACTTGGAGATCTGTCATTCTCAATGGAAGAGTTCTGTACAGCGCTCCAGTTCATTTGGCAGGTTTCCCGTGAAATCCTGATTTTTTTTTTAAAACAGAGAAATACTCAGCTTGAATGCGGAAGAGGGTGTTTTTACTCTAGGGATAAGCGTGAGGATTTTTTTTTGTAAATGGGTGAGGGTCAGAATGTGTTAAATGGGTTGGAATCGAGCTTAAATTTGGGAATGTGAAGGAGAAGATGGACATAGTGTTGTTGTTGTTGTTGTTGCTATTTTTCAAGATAGTGGCGATGATTGTGGTGGTTGTGATGATGATGATGATGATGATAATAATGATGATGATGATGATGATGATGATGATGATGATGACGACGACGAAATAGGACAAACAGCTTTGGTCATGACTTCTATCCAATGAGCACTAATATTGAGGGGTGATTGGGGCGGGAGAGGGGGAAGAGGGGGTGTACAGGACCGGGTTAAATGTAAACAATCTTTTGTTTTGTTATGCCGTGCAATTTCAAGGAACACATTAAAGACGACAGCATTAACGACGACGTTTAACAAGGCGCTGACAAAATTGCTGCTGTTGCTGCTTTTAAGTAATGTGCGTTTGTGAGAGAGAGAGAGAGAGAGAGAGAGAGAGAGAGAGAGGGAGGCGTGGGTAGGATTGAAGAAGGGGGGGGGGGGGCGCCAGTGGAGGGATAGGGGTTTGTGTTAAGTGTGCGTAGGCGTGTGATTGTACGCAAAAACGACAGTAGAGAAAAATGGATCAAAGAAAGGAAAGAATTAAGATGCACTGATCCAGCAGACCACTAGGTTTCCTTGGTAGTGGCTGTCGTTGTCAGGATAGTATAGTAATTGTGTATTCTATGGGCGTTAGTGTTTGGGGGTGGAGGGGGGGGAATGGCATAGTGTGACAAACTGTATTGGCTATGGGAATACTGTGTGGAGCTTGAGCTTACCGTGTGAGAGGGATGTCCGTTTGCTATGGACTCCGTATCTTTGGAAGAAAGGTTGGGATGGTCAAAGTGTGAGAATGGTGTGTGTACGCTACGGACGTAATGTAGAGGTGTGGTGGCACTTGAGAGGGAGTGGGGTGGGTGGGTGGAGACAGTACAGGATAATGGACACAATATTGATTCTCCCCTCCCCCTATCCATCAGCCTGGTAGAGTGTTTGTACACGGGTGTAACGAAGCTGTTGTACCTCCGAGCTACCGCTGTAATTGGATGTCAAATGTCGCCGCCAACCAGGCTGAAAGGGCATAGTTCTCCGATGAGCGGATAAGGGAGAAAACAAGCGTTCAACGAAAGTCCTTAGAGGTAGGATATGCTGGGAAGAGATTTTCTCTTTCACGTCGCATGCTGCAGTTAAAAATCACAATAAGGAGGTTTTATCGACATCGTGATCATCGCTCTTGACGAGCGTTAGTAGCGGCAGCGAGAATGTCATCATCATCATCATCATCATCATCATCATCATCATCATCATCATCATCATCATCATCATCATCATCATCATCATCATCATCACCATCATAATCATCCTCCTCCTCATCATCATCATTTGCAGCAGCAGGAGCAGCAGCAGCACAAGCAGCACCATTACTATCGTAATTATGATCAATACCAACGTCATGGTGTCGAATCCAGTCCGGTTCAGTTCAGTGAAATGTCCGCTGATAAATTATAATACACAATCCCAGGCCAAGAAGACATACACAACAACTAAACTCCCGACATCACCACCACCACCACCACCACCAACAACAACAACAACCAACGTGGGTGGGACGTCGGGGGTGGGATGGGTGAGGGCCGCGTGGGTGTTTAGCGTAATGGAACACCCTGTGGTGTGACCTACTTCAAAGCTAATGAGGTCGGTAGACTCTATAGGCTTACTGCTTTGTGTCACGCAATACTAACTCCGACTCTGTAGATAAGTTACATAGCCGTGTAAGAGGTGCTACATGTGAAGACTGATGAGATGGGGTGAAGTCTGATTTTGTACGTAGCTACCCACATGATTACTGCGGTTCCGTGTCTGTTTCATCAGGCAAGAACTTACTCATACTCATGGTTTTTTACATGATAGTTTTTTTTTAATCTTTGTAGATATATTTGCCCAGTATGCCTGTGTGCGATGCCACATGTAAAAACATCCCCATGAAGGTGTGTGTTTGTGTGTGTGTGTGTGTGTGTGTGTGTGTGTGTGTGTGTGTGTGTAGGTGCATGCGTGTGCGTGTGTGTTTTGTTGTATTGTAAAAAAATAGATATGTCTTTAAAATCTGCATTAAAAATTAGTACTTTTCATTTTTCTTATCAAAGGCAGCGAAGTCGGTTTAATTAAAAAAATATAGTTGAAAATTATGATATCTACATAAGCGGACCACAAATGGTATCACATACAACTGGTACCCAAATGAGCGGACCTTCAATAAAATATATATGAAAAAATGTTCTTAGTATCTCTACTGTGAAAATCAACACTTACCTTTCCATCCGTATCAAAAGCGATACAAGCCGCAGGACTGTGGCTTTGATTGCGTATTCATTGATTTATGATGACGGTGTCATTTCAGAACACTGAAACAACACAAAACCGGAGAAAGTAAGTTTACAGTTTTACCATGGTCATGGAAGGCTTCAGTATGCAGTTGGACAATTGAACGCACTTTTAAGTATGGCAGGCAGATCGCACCTATCAGGAAACGTATCTATATTATATAACAGACCAAAACTGTGATCCTTTGATATCTACAATACACATACAATGTAGCAAAATTCTTTTTAAAAAAACAACAAAGAAACTCCCACCCATTAAAAAAAAAAAAGCGTCAGCATGCAGCTGGACAATAGACGTGATTTTAGTATGGCATACTTTAACAAAAGTTTTCCATATTATGTAACAGATCAAAGATGTGATCTATTTATATCTACAATACACGTACTGAAGTAGCAAATTTTTTTCTTTAAAAAACCCTCAAACATTTAGAGCGAATGCTTCAGTTTGCAGCTAGGAAACAGACGTGACTATAGCATGGCAGGCATTGGTTAACTATAGATTTCAACATGCGTCAGACAAATGTTTCCAATGTCACTAATCAGAGACCCCTTCTCTATTCAATTGCTTTTTACAAATTGCATGACATCTGCCTTGATTAATATACTACTCATTTTCCTTGAAGTGGAAGTGGGACAGATGACAGCGATAGTTTCTCTGATGTAACCTTTCCATTGATTGCAGGCGTCTCCAAAAACTGCTTCACCAACCTGAATCCCACAAAGTAAAAGGGTCTGAACAGGCCTATGCGAAAGTCTTTGTGGATTCTCAGTCTTGAATAGCTTACCAATAGGGCTAAGACACTACCATCAAAGTGTCTGGGGAGACAACCTCTCTAACTAGCATGTGTAACCGGAAGGTGAAAAACGGGACTGCAAAGTTATTCTACAAGCTAAGATCCTACATAAAGGTGGGGAGAATATACATCTATCTGCCCTGTGTGACCGAAGGTGGGAAACGAGAGTAATGTCTGGTTGGCATGGCGACACTGACGCAACAAAGTGGGAAACAAAGGTGGTCCACATAGACAGAGATTTAACGTGACAGGCTTCGGAAATAATAGGTAGCCCATGGTGACGGTATTTACCTAAATAGAACAGTGTCATGGAAACGAAATCCTCGTTTTTGATGTACAATCCCATTGGCAGACAAACGGTTCCTTAGAAATTAGTACCGGGTAAATTAAGAACAGCGACGTCACGAAGTCTAGTGGCAAGGAGAAACGAAACTCGTTAAAATACGAAAGTAAGGTCGCTCCTTTTCTTTCTTAAAAAAAAAAAAAAAAAAAAAAAAAATTAAGCTTTACCATTTTGGGCTCTTGTTGAAAAACACCAACCGCTCATTATATTGTCACATACATTCTAGGCAGTATTGTCCAAGAACAATAATGTATAAGACGGTTCTTTAGCGAACCCATTGCCATCTTCCTGGAGAAGACGGCGGAATCCGTCATTTGACATTTTCTTAAATTCTCCTGTCTAATCCTGCCTGTCCAAAGATTGTCCGAAGATTTTAAACTAACCGTATAATATTGGAAATATGTACATAATTACTTCCTTGTACTACTTCCTTTTTGTTTCCGGGGTTGCCTGACTAACGCTAGTAACGCTCGACTGTTGAACAATCGGAAGCACACATTTTCGGACAAACATAATAAATTGTACGTGTCTATATAGGTCTAACCCACAGGCGCTTGTGCTGGACACGCGAGCGCCTATGCCTGTGACGCGTCTCCCTTTGGTAGACACGCTAGCGCCTGTGCCTGTGAAGCGTCTTCCTTTTGTTATTATTATAGATAACCAAAGAGAGACGCTTCTCAGGCATAGGCGCTCGCGTGTCCACATACAAGCGCCTGTGGTCCAACTCCGCGGAGAGATTTTTTTAATCTCTCAAACTTTTTACAACACATCGAAAGCCCTCTTTTCGGTCCGTTCGGTGTGGTTTGATGAATAGGCCTATTTCTCTGCAAGTATCAACTGAATCAGAAAAAATATATATAAAAGGCGCGAAGACACCATTTTGAAAAACGGTGGATTTTTTTTTCTCTCTCGGCGGTTTCTTCTACATGGCACCTTTATCTCACAACTCAAGTGGCATACAGCATAGCTGAGACTCGCCGAAAATTTCTCACTCGTGAGGAGGCGAACGCGAGCCCTTTGTTAGTCTCAGTTACGCAGTGTTTTCAAGTGGAGAAGTAAATGTTTGTATGCACAGGCGCTTGTATCTGGACACGCGAGCGCCTATGCTTAGGCAGACGCGTCACAGGCTTAGGCGCTCGCGTATATCGCGCCTGCGTTGGTATGCTACTGAGTGAGTGGGGGCCGGGTAGCTCAGTTGGTAGAGCGTCTTACTAGTAACCGAAAGGTACCTGGTTCGAATCCCGGATTGGCCAATGTGTGACCATGTTATTTTCCCCTTACCATCAACTGGTTCGCTGGTGTCAGAATAATGTGACCAGTAGTCGCCTATACGCTTCGGTGTCGTGTGACTATAATCTACAGTTACACATTTTTGTATGCTACTGAATGCGTGGATAGGTTGTAACAGCGCTATACTAACTGTCACGTGGGGTTTATGGGCTCTGCACAATGGAATTATGGACCCTCACGTTTATTCGGTGGGAACTGCTAGTAAGTCACCCTATGAATTACTTTAATAAATTTATTTTTTTAGCTCGTTCTGTGTTAAGGTTGGGGTACAGAGATAGATAGAAAAATGGTAAAAGATTACTGTCACACTAGCTTTCACACGGCTATGAATCATATGTAGTCCAGCCACTTGATAACAGTTAAAATCACACATTTATTTCTTCTACTCTATACAAGGTTTTCTAGGTACTAATCTAACTTAAACAGTCTCAGTCAATGCTAATAGTTCGATCGCTGATAGTCTAGGCAGCTGTTATATCTTCATCGGGCACTTGCTATAAGTTTTCATGTAGATTGGACTACTGTGGTCCGTTTTACAGTTTCTGAAGAGTTGGACTACTGTGGTCCGTTTTCGATCAGTTTAAGTGCACTTCCGGGAATACACTTAACTTTCTTATTGTCACGTGGGGTTTATGGGCTCTGCACAATGGAATTATGGACCCTCACGTTTATTCGGTGGGAACTGCTAGTAAGTCACCCTATGAATTACTTTAATAAATTTATTTGTTTAGCTCGTTCTGTGTTAAGGTTGGGATACAGAAATAGATAGAAAAATGGTAAAAGATTACTGTCACACTAGCTTTCACACGGCTATGAATCATATGTAGTCCATCCACTTGATAACAGTTAAAATCACACATTTATTTCTTCTACTCTATACAAGATTCTCTAAGTACTAATCTAACTTAAAAAGTCTCAGTCACTGCTAATAGTTTGATCGCTGATAGTCTAGGCAGCTGTTATATCTTCCTCGGGCACTTGCTATAATATTTCATGTAGATTTGGACTACTGTGGTCCGTTTTACAGTTTCTGAAGAGTTGGACTACTGTGGTCCTGCTATGATCAGTTTAAGTGCACCTTCGCCTTATGCACTTAACTCATGTGTGGGGTGTTCGAAGTCCTTCTGTGAGGTAGCTTCTGGTACACCTTTGTCGTTGTGTAGTTGGGTTCCCTTGCCACGCTGTGGGGTCTGACAGGGTGTTTCTTCAGGGTATCTCTTTCCGTCTTGTGCGGTAGAGTCTCCTCAACCAACTGGTCGTTTCTGTGGAGTGGGGATAGCTCGGGATAGCTCGGGATAGCTCGCCTGCCCGTCTGTAATATAAGAGACGAAATTCTGCACAACCCTGAATAATCGGTTTGTGCAGAGCGTCTCACTGAAAGCCAAGTAGCCCTCAGTGATAGCTCCACATCTCTATACATAAGCGACGAACATTCTGCTACTTCCGGGTTCCACTGGAATCTCCCTCTAAATTCCTATACATACATAAATATCAATCGTGGCTAACTATACACATACAGAATTACTAATATTATAAACATTCAGTGGTACAGCCACTGGTCTGCAAACATACATATAAGTTAAACAACAGTGGTTCCGTATGGTATGCAACATGGCGGCGCAACCGGTCGTATTTCGCCTCGTGCTCGGCTCTTCCACGTGGTACGGCAAATTCGGATTAACAATTCACATTTATGCATAGCAAATTCCACAAACATAATTTCAACAATACTATAAATATATCACGATGAAACAGAAGGGTGTTCATTTACCTGTTTGACAAGTTCAGGCCCGTGTTGACTAAATAGAATTCTAAGATTCTAAGTCCTGCTTCCTGGTCTAAGTGTGTAGAGATTTCTCTGCCAGCTTTCTAGCTGTTAACACTTCGGTGTATTCCTCCCAACTGACCAAAAATGTGCGGGGTTTGGACCTAGTCAAACTGGCTCCAACCGCTTTGCTTAAGCTCTCCCATTGGTTCCAACGGTCCGATTCAAAACTCAAGTGCTGACGTCACTGCGCTGTGTGTGTGGCTCAGGCTCGCAGTGTGCTGTCTGCTGTGTAATTTACTGACTCTCTACTGGTACAAAGACTACACATGGCTAAATAGTCAACAAGCAGAGTTAATACTAGCCAATTCATGACACTTATGGTGCAGTCGAAGTCCTTCTGTGAGGTAGCTTCTGGTACACCTGAGTCGTTGTGTAGTTGGGTTCCCTTGCCACGCTGTGGGGTCTGACAGGGTGTTGTTCCAGGTTAGCTCTTTCCGACTTGTGCGGTAGAGGCTTCGCAGCCAACTCGCCGTTTCTGTGGAGTTGTGCGCACGGTATAGCTCGCCTGCTGGTCTGTAATATAAGAGACGAAATTCTGCACAACCCTGAATAATCGGTTTGTGCAGAGCGTCTCACTGAAAGCCAAAGTAGCCCTCAGTGATAGCTCCACATCTCTATACATAAGCGACGAACATTCTGCTACTTCCGGGGTCCACTGGAATCTCAACTCTAAATTCCTATACATACATAAATATCAATCGTGTCTAACTATACACATACAGAATTAATAATAATATAAACATTCCCGGGTACAGCCACTGGTCTGCAAACATACATATAAGTTAAACAACAGTGGTTCCGTACGGTATACAACATGGCGGCGCAACCGGTCGTGTTTCGCCACATGTTCGGCTGTTCCACGTGTTACGGCAAATTCGGATTAATAATTCACATTTATGCATAGCAAATTCTTCAAACATAATTTCAACAATATTATAAATATATCACGATGAAACAGAAGGGTGTTCATTTACCTGTTTGACAAGTTCAGGCCCGTGGCGACTCAAGAGAATTCTAAGATTCCTAAGTCCTGCTTCCTGGTCTATGTGTGGAGAGATTTCTCTGCCAGCTTTCTAGCTGTTAACACTTCGGTGTCTTACTCCCAACTGACCAAAACTGTGCGAGGCTTGTACCCAGTCAAACTGGCTCCAACCGCTTAGCCTAAGCTCTCATTGGTTAAAACGGTCAGATTCAAAGCTCAAGTGCTGAGTCACTACGCTGTGTGTGGCTGGCTCGCCGTGTGTGGCCTGCTGTGTACCTTAATTGCTGCTGTGTAATATACTGACTCTCTACTGTTACAATGACTACACAAGGCTGAATAGTCAATAGGCAGAGTTAAAACTAGCCAGTTCATGACACTAACAACCGTCTTGAAATTTGAGGTACTGTATTTATTATATTTTATTAATTTATTTGTATGTAACCGTTTCTATATATATAGCGCTTTTCCAGTTCAAGAGCTGCTCAAGGCACTGTCCCATAAGGATCTAACTCAAGCCGGCCGAAGTACTCACTTGCAGGTTTTGGGTGCATCGTCTCACGCCTATACAACTGAGCACAAACCTGGGTGACAGGGTAAGAGGGGGAATGGACCTACTGCTGGCTTGGTGTATTTGTACAGTTGGCACTCACCCACCTAGGACGTGAGCGTCAGGATCTTTAATGTCTGTGCGATAGAACGCATGGTGCAGAGAGACGTAGGCCTCGCTCGGTTTATACTATCATCGGAAAATTTATTTTTGAAAAAAAAAGTTGTCATAATGACATGTTAAGATGTTAAGTCTGAAATGATTACAGCTATGTTGTTGTTGTTGCATCAAGTTTTATTCATCAGATTAACATAAGTTGTACTGATGATTACAGCTAAAAGTTAGGCCTCAAGCTATAGTAACTAAATGTTACTCTTCAAGCCAATACATGAATATTCAGCGAATGCAGCTGAAGGTTGAGTCTCAAAGGAATGCATCTAAATAATAGAACTGGCTGAATGCAGTATGTTTGAGAATTACTGTTTGCCGAAATCATAAAAATATCCGTTTTTATCACAGGCGATTGTATCTGGACACGTAAGCGCCTATGCCTATGACGCGTCTCTATTTTGGTATTAGCAAAGATAGTATAAACTTGCCTAGTATCTTTGGTAGTAGGTAAGTTATATAGATAACCAAAAAGATACGCCTCACTGGCATAGGTTCTCGCGTGTCCAGATACAAGCGCCTGTGTTTTAGTCTAGACCCGAGCTTGAATGGTTCGACACTGAATCAGGATCAACATATATTATGCTATCTTTTCTTTCTTTCATTTTTTTATCGTGGTGGTTGACGACGGAGGATGATGGTGATTGAGGAAAGCTGTACACAAAAAGAACAATACTATTTACACAAATACTAATATTAAGGAGTAACCGATCATTATCGATATAGGGCTAACTGATAATGATTGAGGTAGGGCGAGGAAAAACTTGCATGCGGAAACTATCGACATAGAAAGCGCACAAATATTACCGGCAGTAATATGTATGGATCAACGGCTGTTTTTGTGATTGAAAACAGCGAGAGAGAGAGAGAGAGAGAGAGAGAGAGAGAGAGAGAGAGAGAGAGAGAGAGAGAGAGAGAGAGAGAGAGAGAGAGAGAGAGAGAGAGATTTAGTGATAAGAGACGAACACGAGAGAAAATATTGTTTGCCAGGGGCATATTAATAGTAATAATATAAACTTAACAGCTGGCTAGGAACCTGTACCCGATGAAACGACTGAGACTGCAAGAAGTCTTTGGAGTACTAAGCCTGGGACAAAACCGTCTCTTGGAAACATGTTATTATCTAGAACAATGCGCTTAAGGACCGCTCCATGTATCAAACCACATGAAACTCGGTGTAGTGGTTATAATGTTGATAGGGAGGGTTATACAAAAGGGGGAAAAAGAAAGACCTTTACAACATATTAGTAATATGAATTAACCGCGATGTGGTGATAATAATAATAACACTGAATGCTATAGACGCGCTTTTCACCAAATCTCCCTTCAGGCTCGGCGATCTGTACCAACATACACGCTCACATGTTTCACCACACACATACATCTATCACTCAAACAAGTGGTGTAAAGGCAGGGAGAACGCTATAAGAAGACGGACAAGAAAATCGATTATGTTTTTTCAAAGATTTCAGATTGACTGCATCCAATACCATTATTCGTCTATGATGGGAGTGTTGTTGGCAATATATCAGAGAACAAGGTGGCAAGCCATTCAAATGTATTTCCAAACACACACACATACACACACACTCACCCTTCTCCCCCCTCCACACACACAAACACAGAGCTGAAAATCACAAAAACGGACCGACATTGAATGATTGGCCATGATTTGAAGGACCTGTATACCAAAACATTATTAAAATCAGCCCAGGCACTGTTTCTTTTTTTTAATGTATTTTTTTAAAAAAAGAAACAGAGCAAAGCTTTTTAGCAAGGAATGGAACCCAGCGACCTTTACCTTTAAAACAGAGCAAATACGATGGCATGGGAGGCTTGCCATTAACCTGGGTTATGCTTCTATGAAGCTTGGTTAAAATCTGTTAAATGGTTCTTGAGAAATAGCGAGCAGCGGACCGACTGACCGACAGACAGAGCGATATTTGGCTCGTTCTGATTACGACTATTTTAGAATATCCTGGGAAAAGCCTTTTACAAAAATATTGTACTAAATATGGACTAACCAATACCTTAACCGTTGGTGTAGGCGGAAACGGGGACACACGTGTAAAGATGTATGCCGTGATTTCCCCCTCTCCCCCACTCCTAGGTGCTGCCCGAGCTAGGTTATTTATCACAAGTGCTTAAAGAAGAAGAGCTTACGTTGACTGAGTGGCTCGTGCTACGTTAACAAGCCTCTTTCAGCTGGTGCGTATATTAACCCTCTTCTGCAGGCGCCATACACTGGGCGCCTTCTCTCTGCCAGTACTGTTGGGTACGTCTGCGAGATAGTTTAGCGGGTAGGCTACCAATCGCAATATAATTATCACAGTTTTAAAACGATGGGAAAACATAACAGCTAAAGGCACCGACATGGGAAAAATCTAGTGACGTCTCTTTCCGGGATCAGGAAATGCCAGGGAGCCTACCGTGGCGGGCGTCCCATAGAGCAAGGGACGTAACTCATGGTTTACTTCCAATTAGCATAACATAAATAATCCTTTAGTACCAAACACGCTTTGAAAGGTACCAATGACAAGACTTCCATTTTTGCTGACCTCATTTAGGCATAATTCCTGAAAGAGCTGTCCTCAAAATGCGTGGGGAAGGGGTTGGGAGTGGTTTGAGGGATTCGTACAGGAATATTTCCCCAAAGGAAAAGTACGTAAGGGCGCTGATGGGATGGCGCCAGAAAAAGAAATGTGGATCCGGTGTCACGTCCTCAATGTTCCGGGTGTCTTACTTTAGCCGGGCGCCTTTGCGCATGCGCCAGGTCAAGTCGAGCCAGCTTTTTCACGATGCTCTTAGGCGTCGTAACCCTAACCCTAACCCTAATCCTTACTAAGACTACGATAGCACTGTGCGCATGTGTCGAATTTTGTAATGCGTCGACCAATCAGAATGCTCCCAGTTGCTCCCAGACAAAAAATAAGATACTAGGAACTTTGACGATGTCACACCGGGTTCCTAATAGGAGTACTTCCTAAATAGCTGTCAACATGTATTTTGTACCGCACTTCATGGGAAGCAACTCTCAATGACCTACTTTCGGTTTATTTAGGGATAATGCCTATTGTCCCACTGTGTAAATGATACCACTCATTTTTCACTGTCCAGTAGAACAAGAATGGAAGAATGACACGAGCACCTCCTCGTTATATTCACACTGCCCAGCCTCTATGTTTTCCCGAGCTGCAACCTTTAATGGTGCCTTTGGCCTGTTGACTAAATAGGCCTACTGTTTCTTAGTCTATGCTCAAGTTTTGGTCCGCCTTTCCCGGAGTCCATGTTTTTAATAGTGCATGTTTCTCAAAGAAACGTTTCACTGGTCAGCTTTTTGCTTCTCTATATGTCTTCCATTTCTACTGTGTTCTACGTTAACCAAAGACAAGTATATTAGGTCTATTATGTATATGTTCCCATTGACCTCTGTTTTTCCCAAGTATTTATACCGTTGGTCTGTTTCTCAAGGACTTTATCCCTCCCTTGATCTTCGTTTCCAGAGGACAGTGTTCCGCTTTGACTTATGTTCTCGGGGACTGTTTTTCCTTAGTCTGAGCTTCCAAGGGACTGTCAGGTCTATGTTTCCGTTGATCTGCTTTTATCAAGGACTCTCTTGTTCGTTCCCTTTGGTCTACCTGTCCCAAGGATAATTATTTGGATTTCTGGATTTTGGCTTTGAATAAAAGTGTGTCACCCTTCGGGGAATTCGGGTTCACTTCTCGGCAAAAGGGCGCCAGCCGTAGGGTAGCGCCACCCAAGATGAAGTATCCTCCTTGTTCCGTGTTTCCTGAGTTCTATGTTCCCATTGGTATATTGGTCCATATTTTTTGTTAGAATGGGGTAAAGATAAATCTATTTATTTCGGTTTCAAATATTTTTACACAGTCAACGGTGGCTGTGACCCTCGCTAATTTCCTCGGAAATAAGATGTTAACACCGCATTTTGCACCAGTCTAAACCACGCCAACCGCTCGGTACTCTGTCTTGGACTAACGCCGTGTGGACATAACAATCTGTCATGCCATCTTGTCGCAATGCGGCTGAACTTTATGATCGCGATAAGCCATTGAATTTTTCTCTAAAGCCTTCTTCGAAACTTTATGCTCTCAACTGAAACTATCGATTATCTTATCGCCATCGAAACGTAATGGCCTCGGCTGAAACCACATTGATTTTGCTTTCAAGCCATTGAACGCATAACTCATCTGACTGAGGGACCCGAAAGCAGCCAAATCACATATTTCATCCCCGCTGAAGCCTCCCGAACGGGCCGAAGCCAATAAGTACAAACTATATCCTGACCCCATAGTCCATAAACAAAGTCTTATGGGGGTGAAATGGGTTGGAAAACTGAAACACAGAAAGAGAGAAAGAGAACAAAATAATTATTGACTCCCCAGTGGAGAAGAAAGTTAGACCTTTAATTTTAATGATCTCGGGCTTAATATTTGTGTAATTCTGGAAGTACCCATGCATACTGACGACAGATTATTTCTCTCTACACGGTATATCGGATTTCAGGGGTGTGGGATAGCGCAGTGGTTGGAGCACTCGCTACTGTGTCGCAAGTTAAGCATCGTCCAGTGCGGTTAGCACTTGGATGGGTGACCGCAAAACGTGAAGCGACAAATAACAACGCCCCAGGTTGACTCAACTGTGTCTGAGTACCTACTCTCTTAAGGGTGGGGAAGGTAAAGCAGCGAGGGAGAGAGATGGGCAACACCCTCATTACGCTGGCCCAAGATAAGTGTGATCTCCAACATCACGCTCCCCTACGGCCACAAGGCTATGGGACTACCTTTACCTTTTTTTTTTTACACGGTATAACTATTTTTTTCTGGTTTCTCTAGGGTTATAGAAATCTTTTACCCTCTGTGATGGCCCAACATTGTTTTACTTTACTGAGGTCAATTTAGTGCATTTCGCTGTTCCGCATAATGAATCTTACCGAAGCCATGAACACACACTATTAATCTTTACTAAAGCCAGTGGGTAAAGAAGGTAATTTGATGAAGCCCGTTAAGTCGCCCTTTCCATCCTCACCAAAGTCATTGAGCACAGTCAACTGGGCTAGCAAGAGAAAAACAAGGTAAATGCAGCGAATAAATTAACAACGGGATTTTCACAGATCGGTATTTTTCCTTTTAAAAGTTCCCAAATTCGAAGGCTTTGTTTACTTTTGGCGAAAACGGGTTTGACCTAAAATTCGCATTGTTATTACATTAAACAATTATAAAGTGGGCTTTCGTTGCTCAAACCAACCGCTAAAATTTGAATTTTCAGTTTCTGTTCTGACAGGGAGGATGACCTCTGACCCTATTTACGAGTGAACCTCGCTGCTTGAATAAAGCGTCTTTTGGTGTCTGAGTATAGTGGTAGGGTCCATTTTATCAACCTAAAACGGAAAACCTTACGAGCAATTGTTTTTACGGGTTCTGACTGACCGCCTTTGGTAGATGCTAATTTTAGCTCCAGAATGTCGGATAGCTCTTGCTATTAATAGGCTTTCCAATGTACTCGGCAAAAATGAGAATCAATATTAAAATTTAATATATTAAAATATTTAACTTTACAGGCAGGTACAGACACACAAGAAATGGAGTCGTCACATGCGACGCAAAGGCTCATGCATAACTAAATCACCTCAATCAAATAACGAGTTTTCTAATACCAGTAATAAAATAGTGCACACGAAAAAAAGCAAAACAATACGGTTCAAGCACACAAAACATGCTCTCAATATCATGCATCAACGATCAGAGGATACATTCGAATTAGAATGCTGGAAGGGGAAAAAAATGCGTATAGCGGAAATAAGACATGCGACATAAGACATTGGAAACTGTTTTCGTCCAAAAATATTACATTGGAAAAGTTACCTCCGGCCATGCAAAACAAAAAGAAAGGAATAGCAATCGATGATGACGATAATATTGATGATAATGATGATCATGGTGATGATGATGATGATGATGATGATGATGATGATAATAATAATAATGATGATGATGATGATGATGATGATGATGATGATGATGATGATCGATGATGTTAATGAAAACGACCGTGATTAAAAATGAACAGAATAGGCAAAAATCTGCGAAATAATAATGTTTGATAACTCGTGTTTTTATACAGGCCATGTCCTCTGTTCCAGGCCTGTGAGACCAAAGAATGTTTGTTTAATTCAATCCCAGTGAAGTAAACTTTCAATGTAATATTTCAGTATGATTGTGTCAAGATGCCACTCCGTTTATAAGGTAAAGTGATTGCAACACATAAAATGGATTTTGAACGGCTCTATAATCCTATTATTTGTGTACAGATATTAAGAAATGTGATCAGCGGATGATTTAAAACAAATCTTGCGTTTAGGATCTTGCTTTATGCCAGAGTTTGATCACAAAAAAACTTCAGCCCATGCGCTGCTGCCTCGGGACTCAGATGCTGCTGCAAAGTGCTGATGATTGTGCTGGTAGTAAAAATGACGACGACGACAATACTATTACCGCTGCTGCTGCTAACGTAGTCTAATATAGTGCATGTACATACGCTTCTGTTCATTCAGTTGTGCAGCTGAGGTCTAAAATTAAACACTCTCTGGTATGTTGACTGACTTTATCACTGCCAATTATATCGCAACACAGCACCGCTAATCTGTAGGACACGTTGCTAATGAAGAAGGAAATGCGCTGGGTGATTTATTGTATGGCGTGTTTGTTTGGCTGGTTTTGAGCCATCAATTATCCTGACTATATACTGCTGGTGGTGCAGTCAATAAATTCAGCCGGGTCACTCCGACCTTACGAATAATTTTACAACCCAAGGCGAAGATCTTTCAGGACGAATTCTGCCTCAGTTTTTGGCCAAACCCAGAGAACCCTAATCAGCATTCACTTTTTAAAGTGCTATCAACCATTTCGTTCTGAATGGCCACACCCTAATATAATCTAAGATCACATAAATAAAGCAAAATCACAGGTACAGTGGAATGATACTCTTTCTGATTATTTTTCTTGTAAAACAGGTGTCAGACAAGGTGAAAATCTGTCTCCGTTATTGTTTGCTGTATTTTTGAATGATTTAAAAAGTTTTCTTGGTGAAAAACTAATTGGTCTAAGAACTGTTAAGCTTGCAGCATCGGATATTTTTCTTGATGATGACTATATTGAGACTCTGTATAAAATGTTTATTTTGCTTTATGCCGATGACACCGTAATTTTTTGTGAATCTTCTGCTGAATTACAGTCTTCTTTAGATGCCATGCATCAATATTGCACTAAATACAAATTAAAAGTAAATGCTGCTAAAACTAAGGTCGTTGTTTTTTCAAAAGGCAAAGTAAGAAATCTACCTGATGTATTTTACAATGGTGTTAAATTGGACGTGGTATATGATTTTCAGTATCTCGGAATTAAAATTAACTATAATGGTAGCTTTAAACCAGCCCAGAAAAATTTATATGATCGTGCCTCCAAAGCTATGTTTGCTCTTTTAAGAAAAATTAGAAAGCTTATGTTACCACTAGAAATTCAAATTGACCTGTTTGAGAAAACTATAGTTCCTATTCTGTTATATGGTTCAGAGATATGGTGTCCTCAAATGAGTGACCTTGCCACTAAACTGCAACTGCGTTTTTATAAACTAATTTTAAAGCTGGGCAAGTCTACTCCTTCTCAAATGATTTTTGGTGAATTAGGGCAAGTTCCTCTGGAGTTACAGGCAAAGCAAAGAATGTTAAATTTTTGGTATAAGCTTGTTCACCCTGATAACAGTAATAAATTGTCCAGCGTTATGTACACGTTTTTGTTTCACATTGATTTGCATAAAGGTTATAAATCTTCATTCCTCGATTCAGTGCGGAAAGAGTTAAATAATCTAGGACTTGGTAATTTTTGGTTAAATCAGGGGCTAACCAATGTTATGCCTTCTGCTTCAGTTTTTAAGTGTACAATTAAACAACGCCTACATGATCAGTTTATTCAAGGCTGGTTCTAGGAAATAAACAATAATGAATTTTACTATAATTATCGAATGTTTAAGCTACATTTTAACTTTGAAAAATATTTGCATGTTCTACCAACAAATCTTGCAATATCTGTTCTAAAGTTTAGGACACTTAACCACAGAATGCCAGTGCAGAGAGGCCGATATTTTAACATTCCTAGACACGAACGTGTATGTCAAAAATGTAATAGTGGCGATCTTGGTGATGAGTTTCATTATTTATTTTTGTGTTCACATTTTTGTAGCTCGAGAAAAGATTTATTAAAATCATATTATTATAGATATCCCAATGCCATCAAATTTCAAGAATTATTGTCATCTAACAAAAAGTCAGAATTATTAAAGCTTGTAAGTCTAATGAAATTAATAATTAAACAAATGTAACGTTTTTATCCCATGTCAAAAATTAATATAGTTCTGATGTTGACAGGTTATGTGTAATAAAAATTATTTCAATAGTTTGTCATTGATGTGTTTAGGTTGAATTGTATTGTTAGTTATGATTCATAGTTGTTGTCCCCAATCAAGTTCTTTTTTTTCTTTCCCCCACTCCATACCTCCCCCTGCCACCTCCCCCCACTCCACGCTATCCCGCTGTATAAATAAATAGTTTAAAATTTTTATTTTATTTTTAAATCTAAAATGTTAATTAATTATTTTGCATTTTTGTGTATATTATTTTAACCATGTCCATGTGCCCTTAATGGGTTTTTCTGGAATAAAATTTGCCTTGCCTTGCCTTGCCTTGCCTTGCCATAAATGTGTGAACAGACATTAAATAAATGATTGAGATTGACCTCGCTATTGAAGTAATTGAACAGCCTGAATATTAAATGCATATCAATATTTTATGTTAGAGTTTGTAAAATAATCAGAGAACCATACTAGTAGCTTTCATTGTTTTAAAAATGTTAGTGCACTCAATGCTTATACAAGAGTTCTAACCGATCGCAGTGCTATTGAACATTGAGAGTTTACAAAAACTTCCAGAGTCATCCGGCATAGAAAGACATTGCAAAACAGAAGCGACAGGTACTCCGAGTGACGCATTTATGACACAGTCCAAATTATGGTTTCAATACAATGTTAGAAATGTACCACAGTTGTTGGAATTGATGTAACGTTTTAAACAAATTTGAGAAGCGTATTGTGTTACGTTGAGACGCTCATGTTGGTGCGTGTGAAATGCGCACGATATTTTGTGTGAAGCGCATGCAATGGTAGCATACCTGTCAAAGGGTTTTCCGGTTGTGGTGTAGCAATTTAAACGAAAAACCATAGCAAATGGAGGTTTGGTGTAGCACTAATGTGAATCACGCGATTCGCAACAAAACTGGAAAATTCTGCATCCAATATTAACACACACATCCAATGTGTTTACAAATTTATTGTAAAATCTTGTTAATGCACAACACTTTAGTTTAGCTATTATCATTATCATTATCATTATAAACATTTTCATGTACGTTTTTCAAAATAAAAGTGAAAATGCCCCCAAAATATATATATATATATATATATATATATATATATATATATATATATATATATATATATATATATATATATATATATATATATATATATATATATATATATATATATATATATATATATATATATATATATATATATATATATATATATATATATATATAAAATAAAATACAGAAAATAAGCTAGGCAATTATTTAAAACACACACAAAAAAGGGAGACAATCACTGACACAGAAAAAGCAGATGAACGTTTTTCCCCAAAACAAATTTGCTTATTCACAAAACATGGTTTACAATGCCAAGAAAAGAACTATTAGCATTGCACAAAAGTTTATACCAATTAATGTAATAAAAATAATTTATAAGTAAATGGCAGCTGATATAATATGAAAGTAATCAAAGAGAAATGAATAATGTTAATGACACAAAGACTGATCGTAGACTGAAGTTCTGAACGAACACGTGTTGCGGAAGTGCGGTGCTTTTACTAAGTGTCTTTAAACCGGACTCGACCGGAATAGACTACTTTCGCGCGAAAACCCCCTTGGTTAAAAAATATTATCGTCACTTTTGAAAAATTGCGTAGCAGCTTTGTGATACGTCGTAGCAATGGAAAAATGTTTAAAATGCGTAGCGCTACGCAAAAATCCGTAGCACTTGACAGGTATGTGGTAGGCTTGTGTGTGACGCGCGCGATAGATCTTTTCGTTTTATTTTGCAGCGCATGCAGTGATGGAGTGTATTTATCTTTGATTTGATTTTGCGTTGTTATTAGTAGAGGCTTTGTGTAACGTTAGTGTTTTTAGTTGGTCGATATTGTTTGAGAATTTTCGGGAATTAGTTGTTTACTATCGATCGAAGCGTGTGGATTGTTCTGTTGGTTACCATGGAAGCTTCCATTCCAAATGGGGTTGTATGACGTGAGTCAAGTGATGATGAAATGTAGGATTATTCTCGTTTGTTCCCGTGTATGTAGAGACTATATAAGCGCCGCACTGTTAAAAAAGTTGTTTTGTTGTTGATAGTGATTTTGAAAGTAAAAAGTTGAGAGTGAAAAGGCGATTGTATGCAGTTGTTGATGTGTGCTGAATAAAAGTGGAAAACTTCATACGTCGACTCCGTGTCTTGTATGCTGAGTGAGCAGGCTGCGTGGATAAACGAATCTGAGTTACACCTTATCAGGAATTCAGCATTGGGGCTGAATCAGATACTGATAAAGAAAACACCATCATCAAACAAAGTGTAACATATTGCTACAGAAGACTTCTGGGCATTTCCTACAGCCAGCACATCACCAACAACGAAGTCCGACAGACCATCACACAAGCCATTGGACAACACGATGACCTGCTCACAGTGGTGAAAAAACTGAAACTCCGATGGTAGGGCCACGTCACTGGATCATAAGGTCTTGCAAAGACCATCCTGCAAGGCACAGTGCAAGGAGGTAGAAGAAGAGGGAGACCGAAAAAGAGGTGGGAGGACAACATTCGAGAATGGACTGGTTTGACACTGAGCGAAACAATCAGGATTGCTGAGGACAGGGAAAGATGGAGTACGCTGTTTAAACGATCATCTGTGGTGCCCCTACGACCTCCGAGTTACGGGATAGGATAAGATAGGATAGGATAGGATAGAATATGAGAAGGGTATTACAGTTGCTAGAAATGCTTAGCTTTGATACAAAGAAGTCTGTATTAGGCTAGTATTGATTAAAATGGGTTATAAAAACGAAAACGTAATTAACGCCGAGTTGTCTCCGTTGAATGCTAGTTTTTCCCCGGACGTGAAGGCCTTGAGCTGACCACGTCATACATTATTAATTATGCGCTGACCAGACAATCGGTCAATCACACAGTCATGCTGCTCTATACGATAACTGACTCTAGTGTATCACTAACAGGCTATCTCATATCGCCCTGACAAACTGCTTTATGTGTTGGTACTGGCAAGCCCGTATCTTAACCTCCCTGATATTGCTGTGTGCTTGGTCACTCATTTACGGCACATTAAGAATATAATGTTTTAATGCTAACTAGTTCCAAGACAAAAAACAACAACACGTAAATGAAAGAGCTAAGAAACGTATTTTTTCTTGTTGAATTTGCCCTTCTTTTTCTTGTGCCTTCATTTATTCTTCTTTTGCTTTTGCCTGCATTTCATCTTTCTTTATTTTTGTCTTTTTTCTGCTTCCTTTGTCCTCTTTTGGGTTAAATTTGCTTTTCTTCTTCGTTTGCCTCTTTAATCCTTCTTCTTTTGCTTCCAATATTCTTTTTCTTTTGCCTGCTCATTACTTCTTCCTTTGTCTTTGCCTTGTGTTTTTTTATCTTCTTCCTTTGCCTGCTCCTCTCTTACGAGTGTGGATGCTATTGACGATGTTATAATATGAAGGATGGTTACGATGATGCTTTGTCGTTTAGATGATCATGCTCTAGATACTTGATTTATAGATTTCTCCAAAGTCCCGCGATTTACCCAGGTCAAGATCTTCGGTTTAGCCCCACCCTACCCCCTCTCACCCCATTTTCCCACCACACATCCGCAATGGACTCTGCAGTATTATAAAAGATATGATCACGATTTTAAACCTCGTACTTGTAATTGGCTGCTCTATTTTTACATTTCTTATAGTTCCCTGGCTTTATTTGTTGAAGAAAAAAATTCCCATAAAATATTGCATTCTGTCCGTCAATACACTACAGGTTAGGTCACTTGCCTTCGTTTCTTTGACCTGTTATTAATTTCCTGTAAGAAAATGTTCCTCCGTCATGTCAGCAGCAATCAGAATTGAATTGTTCTTTATTTAAGAGCTTGGAGTTTGTGGGCGAGAACTTGTTTCCTTACACATGACCTATTGGCCTATTCTTTGTTCCTGATATACTACAACAACAACAAATCCAATCCGCACCCCTTCTTAACAAACAATCACACATGTGCACACACGCACGCACACACTCACACAGACAGTACAGATAGACATACACATATAATAACATAAGATGTAGTTTCATTATGCATTGATGAAGTTTCCGATCTCTCTTTTGCTCATGCATTTGCGAGCTCCTGGAGTTTTGCTGAAAAGTTCTAATTGGACACCGAGAAGTGTGCGTGGTTCAATGAAAGTGCACACAGTTCAGTTTCAGTTTCAGTGGGTAGATTAACGTCCCCGGACACAGTGCGTATAAGGGACAAGAAAGTGCACACGAGCTCTGCCGTGCTTTTATCACCTCCTTCTTAAAGCCCCCCACTGCAGCAGTGCGTGCTTCCAATTTAAAGTGACACACTTTGACCACGCCCCCTCGACAGACCCTTTTAACATTCACGGTGAATGTTGCCCCACTGAATAAAATAAGCTTAAACAAACAAAAAACAACCCACAACTTATTTTGATAGTATAATTATTTAGTTTTTAAATCAATACATTCTGTAGTTTTTGTGCCTATTAAGAGTAACAGCGGTGGGCCAGCCAGCCAACATTCTGGAGCTAAAAACAGCAGCTACCAAAGCTTGTACGAGACATAACCAATAAAATAATTATACTCGGCAAGGTTTTTCGTTTTAGTTTGAGTAGATTAGATTTGATATTTAATTTTTTTAGGGTCCAGCGGACTGCCAGGACCCGAATCAGGACCATTTTAGTTTCATAAAACCAGACCTACCCCACACCCCAGACACTAAAAGACACACTCTTCAGCTTCGTTGTTTACTCAGAAATAGGATGAACGGTCACACGGCTATGGTATTCAATGTACCGTTAATCATTACATTATATTACATGATTATTTGCTTTAGGTCCAGCGGACTCTTCCGAGCCAATTCAGGACCGGACAACCCCTGATCCGCATAAAAGATCTGCTGAAACAACCCTAGTGGTAAAACTGAAAGCTCTCCACCAGCCAGTCACTTTACACTAAAGACATCCCACGCAGGGGACGCTGAGGCTATACTCTAATTTATCGAACCCCCGTTTACAAAAACAAAATAGAATACAAACATCAGTATAAATTATCAACAAAACACATACATATAAATTGCCTACCTTGCTAAATAATAACATCATAGGAAGCCCTAGTGACCACCTGGCAGAAAGAGTCCAATATTCCCAAGCTGATCCAACAGACCTCAAACACAAATAAGGAGTCTTGTCCCGGAAGAGTTTTCAAGAAAAAAGGTAGGTGACTGGTCTAGCGAAGAAGAAGATAGTATAGCAGATTGATAGAATACAGCAGGAATTAGAAAGAACAAATGAGAAAGACAGCTACAGTGGGAATTTAAAGCACTAAATTTCCAGAAAGTGGGGTACTATTTATACTAAAACCCCAGGCACCCCAACGGGAAATACCGTTAATCAGGGAAAATTACTTCCTGTCAGAAGCGAAATGGAAGGTTCGAACTTTAGCAGTTGGTTTGAGCAACGAAAACCCAATTTATCATTGTGCAATGTGATAGCAATGCAAATGTTAGGGTAAACCCGATTTCGCCAATAACAAAGCCTTCGACTTGGGCTCTTTTAAAGAATATTGATGAACATATCCAAGATGGAAGCAGGGAAAAGGATAACTAAAATTCGGCATTCTTGAATATTTTAAAATATAATTATGTTTTACAGTTAGGTATTTTTGCCATTTCAATTATCTCTGCAAAGGCCATATTTATGCGCAAGAAGCAGTCAGGTTTTGCCAAAGGTTAGTTACCAATGGCAAAGGGTTAAATCGAATTCTAATATTTTGCCAAGGCAGTCGACAGAGATTGTTAAAGGTTGAGCGCAAAGATTTGTACTAAAGTGTAATAATTAGATCCTTTTAAAAAATATAATTATTTTTTTTATTTACCCCGCTGTAAAACTTGCCCTTTCATCAACAGCAATTGCACCTTCATAGGCCCGTCTAAAGGAAAGTTTGAAGTGTGCCATTCATTCACCTGCCAAACTACTGATAGTAGCATGCTTTACACACTGGTGAAACTTACAGAACGGTTAATGAGAGATTCAGGGAACCTAAAGATAACATTCTCCTACAACCCCAGTTGCTGACCACTTCAGCTTGCCACCTCACAGGCTATCAGACCTCATCGTAGCAACTAATCTCATCTTTGATATGATGATGATAATCATTATTGTCAGGGTGGCGACGTGGTGATCGTCCTTAACGCTGATGCAATAGGACGTTAAGCTTCGTTGTTCCTCCTCCTCATCGTAGCAGTGTTGTGGCGTAACAGTGGTGGCGATGGTCGCAAATCATGTTTGGCCTAGGATGCTTCCAGCCACATGGAATTAAATTTATTACAAAAAAGAAGCCCACCCTAACTCACCAGCCCACCTTCTTATCAGTCTTCTACCAACATATATTCCCTTCTCCTACCCCGCCAACATTATTTGTTCTTCCTTCATTCTATACTACCTTCCCTTCCCTCCCTCTCTCCCCATACTCTGCTTTGCAGCTCACCATTTAATTATAAATATAAATACTTGTGAACATTCTCATCACTGTCATAATTC
Organism: Oncomelania hupensis; assembly: GCA_036898135.1. NCBI lineage: Eukaryota > Metazoa > Mollusca > Gastropoda > Littorinimorpha > Pomatiopsidae > Oncomelania > Oncomelania hupensis. Next base: position 89,328,656 of record CM072511.1, on the reverse strand, counting down.
ATGCAATCTGTTTGAACATTTATCAAAATCCACTTAGTCTACACTAGTCTTCAAACTCTACCAGCTATCAGAGAGCCTACTACAATACGGAATTATGGACGTTTCGGCGGCGGGACGATTCGGCGTCACACCCTGGACGATTCGGCGGTGGACGATCCGGCGGCGGGACGGTTCGGCGGCGAGACCATTCGGCGCTAGTCCGGACCATTCAGCGGTGCCGTGTATAGGCCTATTTCTAAACAAGTGTTATCACTGATTTAAGTTCCAATGATTACACCCTCAAACTGCCTTTTGTTTTTAATAATAGAGAACGTTGGTCGAGAGTTTTGTAAACATAAAAGTTATAACGTGTACTATAATTGATACACAGTAATACACATACTATACATGGCTAGACGTTTCGGCGGTGCCGTATTTTATACATTGCTATATGGCTTTACGTTTTGGCGGTACTATATTTTATACATTGTCACATTGCTGGACGTTTTGGCGGTAAAGGCCGCCAAGTCACGAGCGAAAAAACGTCATGCGAGATTTTGTTTCTTTTTTTTTTCTTTGAACAGATGCGGTTTTTCTAAAGTATTTAGCCAAGTGATACGAAACTGAGTGTTTTAGTAGACAAAACAATACAAAAAGAAAAATTAAATTCTACAGCGGTTGTTTATTTTAGCGCGGCTAAGATCCACTGCGCTGTCGACGGGAACTTTCTTAAGAAAGCATATGGACGATTCGGCGGAAAAAGTAGATTGGACGTTTGGGCGGGTTCGCCGAAAGTGCCCACCGCCGAAACGTCCAGATATCACACGACCCTATAAGCACTGAATATCTATCTATCTACCACACGACGAGCTGCCAAGTTTTACTGTACTGGACCTTTTCAACAATCTGAAAGTTTTTGCCTGTTGTTGTTGTTTGTTTTGTAGATTATAGTCACACGACACTTTCGCATATAGGTGACTACTGGACCGATTTATACTGACACCAGCGGGCCAGTTGTTGGTAAAGAGGAAAATAATATGATCACACGTTGACCAATCCGGGATTCGAACCAGCGACCTTTCGGTTACTAGCAAGACGCTCTTACCAACTGAGCTACCCGGCCCCACTTTGCCTGTTTTTATTTAAATCGTTCTTATATAGCGCTTTCCAGCTCAACAGCTGCTCAATGCGCTGACATTTCTACACCTAATGCATGATCCTCTTCATTAGTTTAGTCTGACAGTGTGACCAAACACCTACAATGAATTACTTCCGCTAAAGGTCACGGTAGTGACATTTGCCCTTTGTCCTTTGGCAGAAGGTTAGTGTTGCTCTTTGACCTCCTTCCTTAATTGGCGTAGTAAATCAACATCCGTTTGACGCCTGGCGTAGTCTTTACGCGGCATAGCGCTTTGACCTCATTTTGAAATGCGGGCTTTAGTGTCCCAGTTTCATTTCTGCGACTTGGAAATGGAAATACCACATGATAAACTCCTCATTGTCATGTGATCTGATATTTCCTGTCTTTTTAATGGGACCAGAAAAAAAGAGCAGCTTTGTTGTGTCCACTGGAAGACTTAGTTCTACATGTCAAGCACGGAGATTTTGTGTCCCTAAAATTGGCAAAACAACTATTTCATTGGTTTTGTCGTTGTGCTAAGTGGAAGAGGAGAATAATTATTTGAACATAGAAACACACACACACCCACACACACACACATGCGTGTACGAGGTATAAAATGGGGTAATTTGACCTACTTCGCGCTCCTTAAGCGGCGAATTAGGTCAAGTTTGTTAAAAAACACAGCTAGGATAAGGAATTTTCCTCGACGATTAGGGATAAGCCAGTGCCTCGACGATTAGGGTAAGGCACCCCTTCAAGAAAAGGGTTAGGGTCAGGGCTAGTTGCAGCGCTGCAACTAGCCCTGACCCTAACCCTTTTGTGGAACGGGTGCCTTTACCCTAATCGTCGAGGCACTGCCTTACCCTAATCGTCGAGGAAAGTTCAAAACTTGACCTAGATCCTCTCTTGTTGGCGCGGAATTAGGTCAAACTTTTTGAGAAAACGGTGCTCTAAAACCTACTTTTTTTTAAGCAAAACTTGACCTACTTCGCGCTCTATAGCAGAGGAAGTTCGAAAACGGGATGGAAGTTCTCCGTCCCGGATAGAGCACTCCCTTGCACTAAAAACACTCCCATGCACTACAACTGCACTCCCATGCACTAAAAGAGCACTCCCGTGTACTTAGAACAAATGAGGAACGGCTTACAAACGGGGAACGACAAAATTACCTCATTTTGTACTAAAAAAGGCAAATTTCGTTCCTCATTCGAGCCGTTTTACAGGTACACACACACACCACACACACACACACACACACCCGTGTAGAAACGCCGTTGTGATGACTTTCATGAAACTACATACGTTACTTTGACATTTTTACAAATTTGTCCATTTTTTGAAGCTATCCCTAACAATAACCCTAACCCTAACTCTAACCCTAAGCCTCACCCAAACCCTAACCCTTAACTTAACCCTAAGCCTAACACAGCCCTAACCCTAACGGAACACTGTTTTGACGTCAAAATAACGGGGTCCGTCAAAAGAAAGTACGTAGAGGTTCAAGTGTATGTCAGAATAAAGGCGTTTCTACCTAGCCACCAACACACACACAAACACACACAAGTATGTAAAACACCAAGACTGGGTTTTGCTAAGAACGTAGGAATCGGAAAGTGATTTTTTGACGGAAAAGGGTTAGGGCAAGGGTTAGGGATAGCTCTGCAACTAGCCCTTACCCGAACCCTTTTCTAAAAAGTTGACCTAGTTCGTCTTCTATAGGCGACGAAATAGGTAGAATTTTCTTCAAAATTTCTCCGAAAATTGACTGTATTTTCTCCGTCCCGAATAGAGCACTCCTGTGTACTTAACACACTCTCATGCACTACAACTGCACTCCCATGCACTAAAAGAGCACAACTGTGTACTTAGAAAAAAGTGGGTGGCTGGAAAACTCTGGGTGCCTAATACACTCACCCATTTCCTGCATAAAAAGCAAGGTTAGTCACCCATTTCAAGGCTTATGTCTCCGCACACGCACAAACACATGCCCTCGCGTTTCGCAGCATTCACTATTTTGTCAATCTCTCAGCCTCATGATTTTTCTTCTTCTTCTTCTTCTTCTTCTTCTTCTTCTTCTTCTTCTTCTTCTTCTTCTTCTTCTTCTTCTTCTTCTTCTTCTTCTTCTTCTTCTTCTTCTTCTTCTTCTTCTTCTCTCTCTCTCTTTCTCTCTCTCTTTCTCTGCATGTCTGTCTTTTTTAAAATCTCTCTCTCTCTCTCTCTCTCTCTCTCTCTCTCTCTCTCTCTCTCTCTCTCTCTCTCTCTCTCTCTCTCTCTCTCTCTCTCACACACACCCACACATACACACAAATACACACTCACACACATGGTCCGCTTATGTGTTGATGTTAGTACTTGTTAAAGGTCTCATAGCTAAAAAACAAACAAACAAAAAAAAAAACGAAAAACAAAGAAACAAACAAACAAACAAACAAACAACAACCACCCACCAACATACTTTTCGAATAAATGTACCTGTTAAACCCAAACCGAAGAAATGCCTGTTTCGCAAATTGTCCACCTCCCAAAAATGTATTTCTCTATATTGAGTTGGAAGAGAAGATTCTCACCACCCCATCCCCTCAAAAAA
>CM072511.1:89247467-89319967 GCA_036898135.1 Oncomelania hupensis | reverse complement strand
GGACTCTAGATAAATCAGATATTTTGTTTAAGAATACGATTTTTAACAGCGAGACAAAAAGTTGGATGGCAGCAGATTTGGGAAGGATTTTACCGTTCTGAAATAGAATGATTAGTCGAAAATAATGTCAAAAGCAGTGTAAATAGGTTTTAGGCCGTTCAGATGAATAAATAATCTTTTGGTGATATTGATAGAGGGACACACACACACACACACACACCACACACACCCACACATACACAAACACGCATATTTGCAAAATATCTGAACTGGTCCTGATTTGGCTCGGAAGAGTCCGCTGGATCTAAAGCAATAATCATGTAATGTTTTGTAAAACATCAGAACTAAGTTTATTCAAGAAAGTAGGAATCGGTAAGAATCCGATGCCAAATTGGCTCTTTCCGTCTAAAAAGTTGACCTAGTTTGTCTCCGATGTGGGACGAAATAGGTCGAGTTTTGTTCAAAACTTGCCCAAAAAGTGGCTGGCTTTTTTTTCCCCCTCCCCGATAGAGCTCTCCTTTGTACCTAAAACACTCTCATGTTCTACAACAACTGCACTCCCATGCACTAAAAAACTACTCCCGTGTACTAAGAAAACAGCGGGGACCTGAAAAATAGTGGGTTCCTAGCAAATGGACCCATTTGTAGCTAAGAAAGACAAGCTGATACCCATTTTAAAGTTTATGCACTTGCACACACACACACACACACCACACACACACACACATGCACACACACACACTCTCTCTCTCTCTCTCTCTCACACACAATTGGGTAAATCTCAGGGAGTAGGATTAGATAGTCTCTCCAAACGAAAAGGGACTGGATTTAATGGATTGTATACCTCGGTTGGCTTGGAACTCTTGAAGAAACGTTTTAGCGAAATACATGTTTAGAGAATCTTTTAACCTGGTATGTTTTATCTCCTTCAATCTTTTTTTTATATGTCTTCCGCAGCTAACGAAAGCGTCTTGAACATTGTCTTTATTAGAGAACTCCTCTGAGGTGTACAAACAAATGATAGGAATTATCTAGCTGTCCCCCATCATTTGCTGCCAATGGGTTTTAAGTGGAATTATACTATAGATGGGTTACGTCTCATTCCGTGGTTTCTGGATTAGAAATATAATAATTTGTGTTCCCAATGAAACGCTCTTTCTTTCGTTAGAGTTATTAGTTCATTTCTTAAAATAGTTTGGGTGGTTCTAATCAGTACGGATGATTTGCATATAGCAAGGACAAGTTTAATAATCAGTATTCTCCGAAATAAGACTAGGATTCATTGTGTGTCGAATGATTAAAGCTCGGATACTCCGTACAGAAATGACATCTTCATCGGTGCTCTTGTATTTTTTGGTAATAATCATAGGACCAGGACATTTTTAGGCTGGTAGCATTAGATGCTCTGTATTGGAAAACGCATCTTTAGCTACATTCGCTGGTGCAGAACTTAAAATATTTCAACTAAAGAATAAGCTGCTCTTTATCAAAATAGCATTTTTGGGGGTATTATTTCTTAGTCCTGTTTTTTTGAGGGGGTGGGGGGTGGGGTGGGGTGGGGGTGGGGTGGGGTAGGGTGGGTGGGAGAGGAGGATTGGGAGGTGGGGTGGGGGGAAATAGAATCAGTGTATTATAGTTGGGTCGATGCTTGGAAGCGGAGATTGTCTGTGCAGGAAGAACATCTTAAGCCGTGTTTTCTGGGTCAGGACTAAAGGCTAGGGAGAATATTCCGCCAACTAGTCGCCAGCTTACTGTTGCCTATTTTGTACAGTAATGCCATCTCCCCCAACCTCCAAATTCATGTATTGATTGATGGCCAAGATGGTATGGATAGGCAGCTTTCAGGCCCTTCCATCTCTGCCTTCCTGTGACCTCATTTTTGCGCCCACCTTCCCTTTCTCTCGTCCCTTTTACCATTCCATATTATGTGTGTATCTTGATCTACAGGACAATGACCTGCCCGCTGCCTCCTTGTTTTCGCTGGTCTTATTATTATCTTTTCTCAAACGTTCTTTTCTTCTTCTTCTTCTTCTTCCTTCTTCGCTTCTTCTTCTTCTCTTCTTCTTCTTCTTCTTCTCTTCTTTCTTTCTTTCTGCTTTCTTTCTTTCTTTTTCTTCCATGCGAATTTCTCATTATCTGCCAGGGATGCAGAGGACTTGTTTTCGCTGGTCTTATTATAATACTATAATTCTCAAAACGTCTCTCTCTCTCTCTCTTCTTCTTCTTCTTCTCTCTTCTCTCTTCTCTTCTCTCTCTCTCTTCTTCTCTCTCTCTCTTCTCTCTCTCTCCTCTCCTCCTCTCCTCTCTTCTTCTTCTTCTTCTTCTTCTTCTCTTCTTCTTCTTCTTCTTCTTCTTCTTCTTCATTTCTTCTCTTCTTCGCTTCTTCTTCTATTTCTTCTTCTTCTTTCTTTCTTTCTTTTCTTTCATCCTTCCCTCCTTCTTTTCTCATCATCTTTTTTCTTTTTTTGCTCAGTGCTCAACCCCTCCTTCTGATCAGGTGGGCACGGATGAATCAGTACTCCTTCGCGAACACGCGTCTTTGGCAATTGGGGGTCGATTCTGACTTCCTGACAAGATTGTTTGCAAATGCCGAATATTGGTGCCCATCGCCTTGAATAGCTCATCCAAATATAACAATAATCTTCTCTCTCTCTCTCTCTCTCTCTCTCTCTCTCTCTCTCTCTCTCTCTCTCTCTCTCTCTCTCTCTCTCTCTCTCTCTCTCTCTCTCTCTCTCTCTCTCTCTCATTTCCCGGACAACCATTAAAGCAATCTGTAATCTTCTTCCTTCCGTAATCAAATTTCTCTTGCCTGAGCTAGAAACTGGCTCCGCCTTGGTTCCATTTTGTGTGTGCATGTATCTATTATTAGAACCATGCCCTCTATCCCAATAGCTTAAACCTCCCTCCGTTTGAGCCTACATTTAAAATCCCATCTGTACTCATCTCACGTACGTACATCTTTCTACCCCCCACTACCTCCCCCGTCTCCCTCAAGACCTGTCCCTTAAACCTGAAATGCACGCAGCTTCACTTATTTACCCGTCGTTCAACAGAAACCTGTGCACGTACTCTATGCAAATAAATATAGACGCGCGTCCTATTATCTCGCAATGCGTTTAAAAAAAATGGTTGAAGAGGTTGAGTAATAAAGATCCCCGCGGCTGTTCGTTATTGACTGTCATTCAACGCCGGGGCGCTTTGAACGTGGGCGGCGGTCCTTACTCACCATAGAACGTCCAATCCACAGGTCATTGATCCTTCTTTCGATAAATATAATTGCATTTCTTCTGAGGGCTTCCTTTTAAAAACAAAACAAATTGCGGTCCTTTTCTTCCCCTTTTCTGTGCCATCTAGCGCTTCCCAATCAAATTCAATTTACATTATTTACATATTTATTCGATTTCTCCTTGAGAGTCTTTTCTTTTTATTCTTTTTATTTTGTTTAGATTTGCCAGTCATGATATAAATGAATAATTGCGCTGCCATTCTGGGCTTCCTTTGGTTTGTTGACAACTAATTTCTTTTGTTTTTTCCTCTTTTTTCAATGAACCTGTGGACCTCCCTGCCAGTATAGCAGCTTCGCCCTATTAATGCCCCGTTTTTCTTGTCCTCTCGCTGTAGCCAGTCCTTCTCAACATCTCTACCACTCCCCTTCCTCTTCGTTGCGAAAAGGCTTCCTTTGGATGAGACCCAGAACTTTTTAATGAGTGTAGTTTTAGACTTCGCCAGTGGAAGTGCACATGAACACTCCCAATTCGGTCACGTAAGTATCACACCATTCGCTCGACACATCATCTAGATAATGTGCCTAAGACGTTTGTTCAAAATTATTTCATCGGTTCTTCAGATAAAGCAAGCGACAGGTCACCACCTCCATTCCCGTCAGTCCCTCTTCTTCTTCCTCTTCCATTACAATAGACCACCTATTTCCATCCGGTACACATTGGTCGAAGGCTACCAAAAGCATGCGTTAATAGTCGCCTCAAGAGGCAATAAAGCAAGCTCTCAAGCTTCAGAGCACTGCTTCTTATAAGCTTACTCTTCAAGCTCTATAGTCACGGAAAAAGCGCAATTTAACTGTAAATATATACAGAATGTTTCTCTACAACATCCCGCTCTTTCCGTCTCAAAAACCCATTTGCCTTCTTGGATCCTTAAATTGTATGAAACCAAGTGACGACACTATCCGGCGTCTACCAACGGTTCAAAAACATTCTCCAACGGTTCGTAAAAGACAGTTGACCTAGAAACAAATACAGTTTGACCTAATTCGTCCCCTAGAGGAGACGAAACTTACATTTTCTATTTTCATGAGCTGATTGGTCAATGCTCCTAGGGCTTGAAGAGTATAGGAAGCAGTGCTCTGAAGCATGAGAGCATGCTTTATGGCCTGTTGAGGCGACTACTACAGCATGCTTCTAGTAGCCTTCGACCAATGTGTATCGGGTGCTATTTCAGTTCACCCCTTTTCCGAACGCCAAAGGAAAAGATTCTGTTCCTTTTTTTAGGTTGTGTCCAACTTTCCAACATTCTGTCTTCACTATTTCACGGAATTCCAATCAATCGAGTCTCTCCCTTCCCAAATCTCCTCACGCGTACCCTCTCCAAACCTTCCAAACTCCTGCAACCGTATATCCTTCTTCCACGTTCCTTCTTTTTTTGTTTTTTGTTTTTTTGTTTTGTCCTTCTGGTTAAAGCAAATGCAAGGAAGATATGTTTCTTGCCACCTATCCCCTGTTGGGGGGGGGGGGGGCCGGGGGTTTCAGTATAAATAGTATCCCCACTTTCTGGAAACTTAGTGCTTTAAATTCCCACTGTCGCTGTCTTTCTCCTTTGTTCTTTCTCATTCCTATTCTGTTCTATCAATCTACTATAATATCTTCTTCTTCGTTAGACCAGTCAACTACTTTTTTCTTGAAAACTCTTCCAGGACAAGACTCCTCTGTGTATGAGATCTGTTGGATCAGCTTGGGAATATTGTACGCTTTCTGCCAAATGGTCACCGGGGCTTCCTATGATGTTATTATTTAGCAATGTACGCATTTTATATGTATGTATTGTGTTGATATTGTATAATGATGTTTGTATTCTATTTTGTTTTTGTAAACGAGGGTTCGATAAATTAGAGTATAGCCTCAACGTCCCCTGCGTGGGATGTCTTTATTATAAAGTGACCGGCTGGTAGATTCCGTTCAGTGTTAGCACTAGGGTTGTTTCGGCAGATCTTTAATGTGGATCAGGGGTGAGTCCTCTTTCACTTCTCTGGTCCTGATTTGGCTCGGAAGAATCCGCTGGACCTAAATCAATAACCATGTAATCTTGCCTGGATGGCTTTCACAGATAGAAGAAGCTTTCCTTATACAATAAGTACAAGTTGAAAGTATGGTCGTGTGGACAGGATGGGCCAATCTTGTCCTTCGACACTTCCTGACCTCCAATCCCACATCTTTTGTAAGAAATAAGAGGTAAACTTTATTTTCGATCCCTAATAAGATTGTGTAGTGTTTTCTTTCTTCCTTTTTTATTTTATTTTATTTTTTTAAGGTCATTCACCTTCCTATAATTATTTGCCTCTGTCCCTTCCTCTCCTCGACATATCGCTCCGTCTCTCTCTCGCTCTCTCCCTCCCTCTCTGTCTGTCTCTGTCTCTCTCAACAACTTTCCCGATTGCTAAGTGGAAGTTAAGGACCCTTGCTCTTTTAAATCTGAACCGGAATAAGCAATCAGTGAATGTATTGAATAAATTTGTTTAATATTCCCACAAACTACCACGACACGAATTTTGCAAATCACCGGTTTTTTTTTTATAACAATAACGTACATCCAGAATAGAATGCCATAATGTTGGTATATGAGTTAGCAGGGAACACTGGAACCCTACACAGTCAGAATAGCACAAGACAACCTTGGTATGTCAGTGTTAGGAAGGAACAAAAGAACCCGCATCAATCACACATTGATTCCAAAACTATTTTTTTTACAAGTCGCTTCAGTCATTGAACAGCACAATTTTTAATGTGTTCAATCCTGCAGATGTGGTACGTCTGAGATTTGATTCAAGAACGTGCGTCGCACGTAGGCCTACTATATTAGCGTCAACCACTGATCTAAAAGAAATTTAGTTCAGTGGTGTCAACACATTCTGAAGTTCATCATTCTTTGAGCTGCTCTTTGAATTGACCATTGCGTTATATAAGGCACTGTATTGAGGGTCCAGGGGAGGAAGTCGACATCAGTAAATTGCTACGATTGGTTAATGAAAACTCCTGCTTTTGAAAATAGGTCAAACTCTCCTTTACACATGAAACAGCTTCTTATGGTTATCCGCTTATTTCTGTATTGGCGTAAATAAAAGATCCTTCAGAAAAAGAAGGAGTAGGAAAAAGAAGAAAAAGAAGAAGAAGAAGAAGAAGATATTGGATAGCTTTTTTATTTTTGAGCCTCTCACTGTTTTCCAGGTCAGGGTAAAAAGGATCCGATAAAAAAAAAATTGTAACGATTGTATCTCACCCACTTGCATTTTATGTTATTTTGAACTCCAGATTTGAGAAGAAGAAGAAGACGAATCGAATGTAAAATAAAAATAATAAAATAAAAACTACGGAAGTAGACACATTTTTGCAATTGTTTTCCGAAGGCCACTAACTCATTTCGAACTCCCCGTATTTTAAATTCGAATCTCCAAAAGCTGACCTATCTCGGAGGGAATTCGAATTTTAAATTTCTAATTGTCCTGGTCAGCAAACCTTTCGGGACCTGCCAGGTTGCCTGCGGTTGTTTCCCTTTCATACGCAGTAAATAAGTTGATTGCACTTTTTGTTGGCGCGTCTTCTAGTCAACCATCTTCTCTCTCTCTCTCTCTCTCTCTCTCTCTCTCTCTCTCTCTCTCTCTCTCTCTCTCTCTCTCTCTCTCTCTCTCTCTCTCTCTCCATTTCCAGCTTATCTGGAACAGAGAAATATCTTAATAATTAATCTTTTTCATTATTTAAAAAGAAAAGTGAATCTCCTTTTAATCCTTTCTCCTTCACCGCCTTTTTTATACAGCACTTTTATTTTCTTCCTCTTTGTTGTAATGCAATTTTGGCCAATCATCCAACATTCTCCATAGCCCTTCCAATTCTTAGCCGTTCCATCTCGCGGTCGATGTTCCGTGAAAAATTAACTTTATGCTGCAAGGAACTGCCGTTAGGAACTTTTATAACGTCCTCTCAGCTGTGTTCGTTTTGCCATTTCCACTATTTCATTGCCCAGACTTTGTTTTTTCTGCGGACCCCAAAAAAATCTTCAAGGTCTTATTCTCAAATCCTTGTTGTTGGAGTGGGCATGGAGTTGGTGTTGTTGGTACTAGTGATACTATTCGGATGAGAGTATAAACCGAGGTCTAGTCTGTGTCGCATACATTCCATAATAACGGACTTTAAAGATCCTGACGCTCATGTCCTAGACGGGTGAGTGCCGGTGACAAGAACACACCCAGCATGCACTTAGGTCCTTCTCCCCCATCCCTGGCTGCCCAGGATTGTGCTCAGTTGTACGGGCGTCAGACCATGCGCCCAAAGGCTGCGGGTGGGCGTCTCGGGCGGCTTGAGTTAGATCCTGTATCGGCCAGCGCCTTGAGCAGCTCTTGAGCTGGTAAAGCGCTATATAAGAACGATTAAATAATAAATAAATAAATAAATAAATAAATAAATAAATAAATAAATAAAATATTATTGTTGTTATTTTTGTTGTTATTGTTGTCGTTTGCAAGTATACCCTTACATCCCGGCACTTTCAATCTTCAGCAAAAAAAAAAAAATTCTGTATTGTTACCATTGTCAGTTTCCTTCTCGCTACCTGTCCTATCCTATCCAATCCTAACCCATAACTCGAAATCGTTGGGGGCACCACAGATGATCGTTTAACCAGCATACTCCATCTTTCTCTGTCCTCGGCAACCCTCATGGCTTCGCTCAGTGTCAAGCCAGTTTATTCTCAAATGTTGTCCTCCCACCTCTTTTTTTGTCTCCCTCTTCTTCTGCCTCCTTGCATCGTGCTTTGCAGGATGGTCTTTGCAAGGTCTGATGCTCCGGTTACATGGCTATACTATCGGAGTTACCGTTTCTTCAACACTGTGAGCATGTCATCGTTTTGTTCAATGGCTTGTGTGATGGTCTGTCGGACTTCGTCGTTGGTGATGTGCTGGGTGAAGGAAATGACCAGAAGTCTTCTGTAGCATCTCATCTCCATGCTTTGTATTCTTCGTTGTAGATCTGCTGTGAGGGTCCATGTTCTGCAAGCAAGCTTATAGGAAGATGGAGATGACAAGGTAGTGCAGCAGCCTTACCTTGGGATGTAGACTGATGGTCCTATCTTTCCAAATGGGTTTCAACAGGGCAGCAGTTGTTTGTGCGATCCTGTCGGGACCCATTGTTTGATACAATGGCTCCTAACTATTTGAAGTTATGAACTATGTTGAGGGATTGGCCTTGGACTTTGATGTACGTGTTGATGCCATTGGTGTTATTGGTCATCATTTTGGTCTTCTCTACACCTATTTCCATTCCAAAGGCTCAGGATGTGGTGTCAAGCCTCTGTATCACCTGTTCAAGTTCTTGTTCCTCTCCAACCAATCCATCAATGTCATCCGCGAAACGGAGTTTGCAGATTGCTCTACCCCCTATGCTGACTGTGCCTTCGTGATCTGCAAGGGCATCTGACATGATGCGCTCCAGAAAGATGTTAAAGAGTGTTGGAGAGAATAGCCATCCTTGACGCACGCCGATTGAAAAAATAGGTGAAAAACAGAAAAAGGGGTATGAGGACAACATTCGAGAATGAATTGGCGATTAGGGGGGAACTGGTGCCGAACATCAATCGCCACCAGTATGATGACTAAAAGGTTATAAAACACACTGGCTACCGTAAGTACAGCCACACAGCGGTGACACATCCTCCGATTAAATGTATATAATAGCGGAATATTTATATTTAATTATATGCACAAAATACTCTGGATCAAATCCCCGACACACTCCTGCCGCACTAGTAGTTACCATTGAACCACCACCACCCCAACACAAACATGCACACACACACATACGCATCACACACACCCACACACGCATATTTCCAATACATCAGAACTGGGTTTATTTAAGAATGTAGGAATCGGAAAGTGATTTTTTTTTTACAGAAAGAGCGCAAACTTCTTCTAAAAATATAAGAATCTAATGCAAAATTGGCTTTTTCCGTCTAAAAAGTTGACCTATTTCGTCTCGCGACGAAATAGGTCGAACTTTCTTCAAAATTTCTCCGAAAATTGACTGTATTTTTTCCGTCCCGGATAGAGCACTCCCTTGTACTTAAAACACTCTCATGCACTACAACTGCATTCCCATGCACTAAACTCCCGCGCACTTAGAAAAAAGTGAGGCCCTGGAAGAAAAGTGGGTTCCAAGCAAATAAACCCATTTGTTACTAAGAAAGACAAGGTCTGCCACCCATTTGTGCGTTTATTCAAGTGCATACACACCCACACACCCACCTAGACACACACACACACACACACCTACACACACACATTTTACTAGTAGCTAGAGCGTCTAACAGAGTCGGCGTACTACTTTCATCCATAGCCCCAGGTTTTATAGTGGTTTTTCATTTTCGCAATGACCTACTTTTTAAATCCCTCTTGGATGGAGGGCTGCTGAACCTTACAAAAAAAAAAAAAAGAGAAAAGCTCTGGTACAATCCTGATTACCCTTCTTTCTTTCTCCCCCCTTTTCTCCCTGCTCCTTCTCATCATCATCGTCGTCGCCTACCAAAAGGTTCCCATCAAGCCGCACCTCTATTTTTTCTTCTTTTTATCTCTGCACTCCCTTTATGCACAGAATGGAACTTTGGCAGGGAAAATCAATTCCTGCCCATCCTTTCTACAAAACTAGAAGGTTGTGGTGATATTGGTGATAACAACAACAACGACTACGACGGTGATGATGATGATGATGATGATGATGATGATGATGATGATGATGATGATGATGATGATAGTGGTGATAGTGATGCTGATGATGATGACGACGACGCCGATGATGTTGATGAAGATGACGACGACGACAATGATGATGACGACAATACGACGACCTCAATGAGGATGAGGACAACCACGACGATGATGAAGTCTTGTATGGCGCAGATGATGATGAAGTCTAGTATAGCACACAATAAAAACATTAATTCTCATTACGCTCTTTATCCAGTACTACCCAACCAGTTCAGATCAGGAGTTCTTGACAGTCAGAATTCTTCCCTCTTTAAACCTCTCCTGCCAACTAGATCGAAGCCAGGGAAGGCGAGTTCGGTATTTATGATAGATAGTCCCTGGATTTTGTTTACTGAGCAGTTTTATATGCGTTGATAGCACGGTACAAAGTTCTAAAAGTCCTTTTAATATTGTCAATCCACAGGCTCATAACGATGTTAATTATATGGGAACTATGGCCCAGCCCTTGTCATGAATACAAATAATTTATTGTATAGATAACGGCATCATTGTATTATTGTCATTGAACAAACATCTCTCTCTCTCTCTCTCTCTCTCTCTCTCTCTCTCTCTCTCTCTCTCTCTCTCTCTCTCTCTCTCTCTCTCTCTCTCTCTCTCTCTGTTCTGTTTTCTAAAGGTGTCCGAACACGTATAAACGATCCGGGCATTGTCCGCCTTACAACCGTAATAAATTGGATAATGAACTATTACAAACGACGCTATCGACACTATAGAACTGTAAGAGAGAAGAAGCAGGACTCTCATCTACATGCAAGCGGGACCTTACATTACATGGTTATTCCTTTAGGTTCAGCGGACTCTTTTGAGCCAAATCAGGACCAGGTAGTTATCTTAAAATATTATAAAAGTATTTAAACTTTAAAAAAAAAACACCACAATACTGCCTCTCTTAAATATTCAAACATCCGTCCACATTCAACTTCACTAAAAATCTTGTTTAAATCTGCTGTTTTAATTTTTTTTCTTCAATCAAATCAGAGCACTCGGATAAAAAATGACAGCTATGACACCAAGGTGGTTCTTCCTTTCTGGGAAGAAGACCTTAAGTTACGTAGGTGTGTCCAATATGCAATCGAGCTATCAAAGTTTCTTCTTTACGTGTGAGAGCTAAGTTAGGCAACGGACCAGGCAGATCTGGCAAGGCTTGAAAAGGTCTATTGTTGGTTTTCGTGGACCATTTTTCCTGCCAGTTGTTTTAACAGTAGGATCTATTCAAGCAATAAACGTCAGATAAAGGAACAAACTGAAAAATTTGAGATGGCATATCATGATCGAGGGCTTCGTTTGCTGCTTGATCAGCTATCTGTTCCATGGTATCCCCACATGACATGGTGCCCACAAAAATAGTTTTTCCCTTCGGTGTGAAGGTCATGTATTTTTCAGCTAGGAACGTAGAGATGGCCTCTAGTGCTGACAATGAATCGGAAATGATTAAAAGGGAAGATCTTTTTGACTGATAGACATGCTTCAACGCCAGTAAAACTGCTTTCAACTACGTAGTGTACACAGAGCAAAAGTCGGGCAATTGCTGCTGCAGGGGTCAACTGAAGTCTCTCTCAGAGACCGAAGCAGCTGCGACAAAATTCTTCCTCTTTGGCCCGTCCGTGAAGAGTTTTTTGTTACCTGGGTACAAAGAGCATTGTTCTAACTAAAGCTGTCTATAGACAGGTTCAGAGGTGTTCTTTTGAGGAAAGTTGCCAACTGTAAGTAAGTTAATGTTTGGGTAACTTAATTTCTAAGGAGGAGGGGCAGTCAGAAGCTGATCATCCTTGATGGAAGCAACGTCGATTCCTGCATTATCGAGATGATCACGCATTCCAATGCCAAACTGAGAGATTTCCTTCGGTTTGACCTCAAACTTCTGTACAAAATCCGGGTTGAGAACACAATCATATGCGAAATTCATAGTTGCAGAAATCAGCAATGAAACATCGTTAATACTGTGTAATTCAGGCTTTGTCGTAACTTCCAGTCTTGTCGGGCAGACCGGAGGACCCTTGAAGACTACAGTAAGTGTCCGTCATGGGTGCTTGCTATCTCCTCTCCTTTTAAAACTGTTCCACGAGAACTCTACACTAACATATCTATTGTAGAAAGACCACTGTACAACGTGCGCTTCACTGATGATATTGACGTATTGGGAGATAGCGAACAGGAACTCCAAAATCTGATAGATACAGACTTGTTGATCGGGCAGGCGTTTATGGCATGAAAGATCAGCTCGAAAATAGCAAGATGTTGTTGAACAGCCAAAAGGACACAAGCAGCAACATCACCATGAACAGAGAGAAACTGGAAATGTTGAAGTCTTTCAAATATCTTGGCTTTATTCTATCGAAAGCCGACAGGTCCTCCAAAGGTTGGCAGTGGCAACCCTAAACAAGATTTGGAAGAGCAGAAAATTTCATTTCTGCACCAAGGTAAACCTCTTAAGGTATCTGGTCCTGTCCGTCTTGCTGTACAGTTGCGCAAGCTGGACCTTGACAGCAGAATTGCGGAAAACTCATTCAGGCATTTCAAATGAAAGGCTACTGCGCCCTCTGGCAATCATCTGGCACAAACTCAAGACCAACGACCATGTCAACAGCCTGGTCACTTTTAGACTCTCCATGCCTTGCTATTGTGAAGACAATGAAACCTGGCGTGGTTTGGTCATGTCACGCTGCACGACACCTTTGCAAAAAGCATTTCGCAAGGAACAGTGGAGGACGGCCAAGAAAGAGTTGGACTGATGATGTCAAACTGTGGAAGGCACTGGACATGTCACGCCTATTCCACAGGCCGAAGAGGCTAAAATTGTTCGAGACAGCTTCCCTCATTTCTCCCCAAAGACTCGACCGGCTGCGGGACTGAGTGATTGAACTTCCAAGCCTTTCAGCTAAAGTTGCATTTGACTAGAAACAGCGATCAGCGAAGCAAATGATCGCTAAGATGGATACGATAGATTTGTTATTGTCATGAATGTCTCTTTTCTCGCAAAAGTGGCAAAACATCGTGGGCGAAAATGTGTTTTGATGCTACTTTTCATTTCCTGCATAATTGATTACCCTGTATCTCTGGAGAGAAAAATAAACACTCAACAAACAACCAAACACCCCATCTTCATTCCATTTCACGCCATCATCATCATCATCATCATCATCATCATCATCATCATCATCATCATCATCATCATCATCATCATCATCATCCCTCCACCAACCTAAGTCATCACTATCTTCACCTTTTAAGTCTTGTATCATTATCATCATCATTATCGTCATCATAATCATCAGCAAAATCACTAGAAGCAGCAGCAACTTCGTCGTCCTCATTATTTGTCCCCGTCATCATTCTTGTCCTCCTGAATCCATACTTTGCTTTGACCGTGTTTCTGAGAGACTTTGTATGAAAGTCATGGACTCTCAATGTAGAAGCCTTAATGGCCCTTTCTCCCGGCGTTATCTTTCTTAAGGGTGCTAATTTTAAGGTATGGTACAACTACTAAAGTCAGACAGAATATAAATCAAATAATGGTGATGTTTATTTTTTGATAAAATCTAGTATAATTTTGTACCTTGATGACATTTTTTTTAAATATTTGTGCTCTGATGACGTACTTGTCATGATGTCACCATCTAAAGACATCTAACGTTCAAAATGAACTCCGGAAAATGGTTTTGTATTGTGTTCTTTATTTAAATGTAAAACTCTCTTCTTCTTGTATTTTTTTTAACAAAACAAAAAATGGACTAGGTTTGATGTGACATCATACAGCAGCCGTGCTGTGCTCGCAATAAGCAATAATTATCATCATAATATAACTCAAGAAGAACACTACCTGTCGGTGATTATCTTGATTGCTGTCGCCTCTTCAACCCAAAAGCCAGCATATTTATTTGTTTATTCACGAGTTTCCGTTGCCATGGCTACATTTCTCGGTGGATGCCATCTTTAAAAATCAAAGCGAGGCACGTGTTATGATTATCTTGTGCTTTACAAAGACATGATTTCATCACGGAAACACCGCTAGGTTAAGGTGCTCACTTATGCACAAGACTTAATTATTTCTTTACTGGCCAGTATTTTTTTTTCTCTATACATCCTTACTTAAGTGTGTGGTAGTTGATGTGTGAGTGATGTATGGTGAATGCGAATACCGGCATGTTCACCTATGCACAAGACTGAATTAATTCCTTTACTGACTAGTATTGTTTGATGTTTGGTTCACAACAACAATGGGTGTGCATGAAGGATGTTTACTCTCTCCGTCACTCTTTAACATCTTCCTAGAGCGCATCATATCAGATGCCTTTGCAGATCACGAAGGCACAGTCAGCAAAGGGGGCAGAGCAATCTCCAACCTCCGTTTTGCGGATGACATTGATGGATTGGCTGGAGAGGAAAAAGAAATTGAACAGCTTATACAGAGGCTTGACACCACCTCCAGAGCCTATAAAATAGAAATAAGTGCAGAGAACACCAAAATGACGACCAACAACACCAATGGCATCAACATGGACATCAAAGTCCAAGGCCAAGCCTTCAGCACAGTGCATAGCTTTAAATATTTAGGAGCCATTGTATCAGAAAATGGGTCCCGAAAGGAAGTCCTCTCCAGGGTCGTACAAACAACTGCTGCCCTGACAAGGTTGAGACCCATTTGGAAAGACAGGACCATCAGTCTACATTCCAAGGTAAGACTGCTGCGCTCCCTTGCCATCTCCATCTTCCTATACGCTTGCGAAACATGGACCCTCACAGCAGATCTACAACGAAGAATACAAAGCATGGGGGTGCTACAGAAGACTTCTGGTCATTTTCTATACCCAGCACATCACCAACAAACGAAATCAGAAAAACCATCACACAAGCCATTGGACAACACGATGACATGCTCACAGTGGTGAAGAAACGGAAACTCCGATGATATGGCCACGTCACCAGAGCATCAGGCCTTGCAAATGCCATCCTGGAAGGCACGGTGCAAGGAGGCAGAAGAAGATTGAGACCGAAAAAGATGTGGGAGGACAACATTCGAGAATGGACTGGCTTGATACTGCGCGAAGCCATGAGGGTTGCTGAGGACAGAGAAAGATGGAGTACGCTGGTTAAACGATCACCTGTGGTGCCCCAAAGACCTTTGATTTACGAGATAGGATAGGATTGGATAAGATAGGAAGGATTGTTTGCTGTGTGCACCTTACTTAACATTAACAAAATGAGGCCAACACTTTTTCTGTAAGCAGATGATGAGCAGAACCGATACAACACAAACAAACAAGGCCAAACAACACAAGCAAAAGAAATGGTTTTATAAATGTACTATTTATTTTTTATGACAAGAACAATTGTCAAACTAGAACACTTTGTAAAAGGTGTATGTGTGTGAGAGCACTGATTTGAAAAAAAAATGTTTAGATTACGATTTTGTTTAGAGACTCGATTAAAAAACAGTTCATGATTACTGTCAGTAAATAATGCGGGCACGTTAAACAGTCTCTAGATAATAGGTTTTATTATTATTATTATTATTATTATTATTATTATTATTATTATTATTATTATTATTATTATTATTATTATTATTATTATTATTATTATTACATCAGATGATAATAAAATGTCCTTTAAACAATTTGAGTTTGGTCTCAGTCGAGTCGCCTAGTCAACGCGGGGTTTTATATATAACCCAGACAGGGTCTTTAAACTGGGTTGGAGTTCTACCAATGAATAGAGCGATATCATGGACAAATGAATATAAGTAAATGTCACCAGCCTGCAAGTATTTATTAACTTCGGATGCATGTAAGAATAACTCTCTTTGGTCACCCGATACACATTGGTCGAACGCTACCAGAAGCATGCGTTATTAGTCGCCTCAACAGGCGATAAAGCATGCTCCCATGCTTCAGAGCACTGCTTTCTATACGCTTCAAGCTCTATAGTCACGGAAAAAGCGCAATTTCACTGCAGTGAACTCATGAAAATAGAAAAATGTAAGTTTCGTCTCTTTAGGGGACGAATTAGGTCAAACTGTATTAGTTTCTAGGTCAACTGTCTTTTACGAACCGTTTGACAATGTTTTTGAACCGTTTGTTGACGCTGGATAGTGTCCTCACTTGGTTTCATGCAATTTAAGAATCCAACAAGGCAATTGGGTTTTTGAGACGGAAAGAGCGGAATGTTGTAGAGCAACATTCTGTATATATTTACAGTGAAATTGCGCTTTTTCCGTCACTATAGCGCTTGAAGCGTGTAGGAAGCAGTGCTATGAAGCATGAGAGCATGCTTTATGGCCTGTTGAGGCGACTAGTAAAACATGCTTGTGGCAGCCTTCGACCAATGTGTACCGGGTGTCTTCTTCTTCTTCTGCTCCTTTATTTTATTATTCTTATATAGCGCTTTTTCAGCTCAAGAGCTGCTCAAGGCACTTGCCCATACAGGATCTAACTCATGCCGCCCGAGGCGCCCACTCGCTGCCTTGGGCGCACAGTCTGACGCTCAGACCACTGAGCACAGTCTTAGCCGACAGATGATGGGAAGGAGGAGAGTGGGGAGGGAAGGCGGATTAAGGGGAAGGGAAAACTATACACTGAAACAACCATCAGACTAATAGCAACAGTAAGATGGCCAGTACTCACAGCCAATGTTTATGTCCGGGCCACCGGGAATCGAACCCGCAACCTTTGTGACACGAGCTCGCCGCTCTACCAGTTGAGCTGCCTTTTGCTCCAACATCACTTCCTAAACGAAACGACTTCTTTAGCGTTACTACTTCGACCCCAGCTGATACTTAGATGAATGATCGAAATACAAGACAGTCATAAAATCATCAAATTACTGACTGTTGTAGAATGTTGGCTAATACCATCAAACCCCGCCTAGAACAATGTTTAGCACCATTGCGTGAGTAGAAAAGACCTGGCGACACGGCACGTTCCTTGCAGGTTGCATTATAGATGGCGTCCCGCAGTTGAGTCAATGCTTGGTCAAGTCGAGGTGAACATACGAAGCACAAAGGGGAAAACAAAGTACAGGTACAGTTTTGTTTTTTTTAAATCGTTGTGCCAGCAATATTTCTTTTATGAGGGAATGTCGTCGTCACCGTCATTAACTATCCTATCCTATCCTATCCCATAACTCGGAGGTCGTAGGGGCACCATAGATTTTCGTTTAACCAGCGTACTCCATCTTTCCCTGTCCTCAACAACCCTGATTGTTTCGCTCAGTGTCAAACCAGTCCATTCTCGAATGTTGTCCTCCCACCTCTTTTTCGGTCTCCCTCTTCTTCTACCTCCTTGCACTGTGCCTTGCAGGATGGTCTTTGCAAGACCTGATGATCTGTGACGTGGCCATGGAGTTTCCGTTCTTTCATCACTGTGAGCAGGTCATCGTGTTGTCCAATGGCTTGTGTGATGGTCTGTCGGACTTCGTCATTGGTGATGTGCTGGGTATAGGAAATGCCCAGAAGTTTTCTCTAGCACCTCATCTCCATGCTTTGTATTCTTGTCTGTTACAATGGCTCCTAAATATTTAAAACTATGCACTGTGTTGAGGGATTGGCCTTGGACTTTGATGTCCGTGTTGATGCCATTGATGTTGTTGGTCATCATTTTGGTCTTCTCTACACTTATTTCCATTCCATAGGCACTGGAGGTGGTGTCAAACCTCTGCACCAGCTGTTCAAGTTCTTGTTCCTCTCCAGCCAGTCCATCAATGTCATCCGCAAAACGAAGGTTATTTCCTTCATTGTTATAAAACCTTCTGCGCTAGCAGTTTTTATGGATTGCCAGTTTGGGCATAAAGTCATCACCATCGCCATGAAAGGCTTCTGTGACGTAATCATATAGACCCAGATACCATTAAGGTCAACATATACAGGACAATGAAAGTGTGGGGATTAGGGGTGGGGTCACTGTACTAAATCTTCTTGTTGTGCTAGCAGTAATTACAGGCAGCCATGTACATTTAAAAAAAAATGTCTTTAACATTGCATTCATCATCTTCATCTTTAATAAAACATGCTTTGCTATCAATTTATAAAATGATTAGTTTTGGTAGATATTGGTACAACAAAAGGGGGAAAAAACCCGCTTCGCATGGGGAACTAAAAATGAATGATAAAAGAAAGAAACGGGCTACTAAAATTTCCCGTGTTCTTGTATGTAGGTCGCCGGAAAAAGTCGACCTCATCCTAACCAAGCGTTTTCATATTCAAGTTGCTGTGCTAGCACTTTATGTCCATGGTCAGTTCTTGCAGAAAAGACATCATCATCATCATCATCATCATCATCATCATCATCATCATCATCATCATCATCATCATCATCATCATCATCATCATCGTCGTCGTCGTCGTCGTCGTCGCCGTCAGCATCGTCATCATTATCATCTAGCTGTCAAAACATCTTCCTCTTACTCTTCACTCTCGTTAACATCACCGTTGTTTCTAAAACCAGCAGCAACTGCATTTCGTGACATTTGCAACCGCAGCACTATAATTTGGAGTCCAATTCTTCTCGTCCTTCCTCAACAATTGTATTGCTGTTGCTGCCTCCATCTCAGCTACCACTAACTCCATCATCACCACCCCCAACATCATCACCATCCTCATCACCACCACCACTATATCTATCTCCACCATCACTAATGCCACAGCCAGCATCACCACCACCATCACAAGCACCTTCGCATTCATCCCCCGTTACTCCGAGCGTCCTGACACGATCCTAGCAGCTGAACACAAAGCCCGCATTTGATTTTATTTAAGCTTTTTCAGCAAATATTTCGTTTAGTTTCAGTATTCTTAATCACTTACAGAATTTGACTGACAGCCTGCGGGTATAATAATACCATGATAGTCCCCAAGTTGCCTTCTATCTAAAAACATTTCATGCAAAGACCCTTCTTTCTGTAATGTACATTTCATTTAAAGATACACTATCGAGGTTTGTGTTTCAATACGATGTCCACTAATTTTAAAATAAATTGTAAAAAAGAAAAGAAAAAGAACCTTGTGGTGATCACGTCAGTTGGAAGTTCTTCCAAGTCAGAGAGACTCAGTAATACCAAACAAAGACAGGATTATTTTTTAAATATGGAAAATGCGTTTATGAAAATCACAAATTTAGTTTTACGTGAACAGAGTTGTTTGTTCATATATATCCGTCTGAGGAAGCTATTACTCAGTGGATAATTCCGCGAAGCGGTTGGTAATTCCGTACAGTAGGCCTGCTGTAAGGCTTCGCGGATTTATTCACTGGATAAATGCTTCCTGAATACCATCCCTTAACAATAACAGTTATCCCAGCTCAAAACGCCTTTAATATATACGTCGCTAGGCAATAGTAATGTTTTGTCCCAGATTTCAGTCTTTGCATCGATAGCTGTCTGCTTCGTAGTAGCTCTAATACTACATTTTTTGGGTTTAAAAAATATTATATTTATGTTATATATATGTTGAGGCTCAGTATCAATTAAATTTTCCTTGCAAATATTTCCACAACATTTCGTTGTTCGTTGCAGTCATACTCATCTGTCCGAGCTTTGCCATGCGTAATGTCTTCTTCTTCTTCTTCTTCTTCTTCGTAGTAGTAGTAGTAGTAGTAGTAGTAATAGTAGTAGTAGTAGTAGTAGTAGCAGTAGTAGTAGTAGTAGTAGTAGTAGTAGTAGAGGAAAGGTGGGTAACTTGGACCTAGAGATAAATTGGACCACTGCATTATCTCTGAAACTAAAGAGAGAAATATAATCCTGATTTTTATTTCCTTAGAAGTTAGAGGCGTATATATGAATAACTACACTTGTACACGTATCATGGCGTTTACGAAAGAAGACAGGCGGAGGGTAATCAAATAATTATGGTCAATATCACAGGAAGGAACCATCCCTTTACCCTTTTAAAAGGGGTTAACTGTTTTATTCGTCACCCAAAATAAACTCCGTAATGATCTTCAATAAATGCTTAATAACCTTTGCAACCAAAACCAAGACCCGTGTGGAAGCACGCTGTTTCCACATTATTCTAAAACCAGAATCTGAGATTGTGGTGACTCGTTAACTATTTGCAGTGGGGTCAGTGTGGGTTCGGTGGGTTTGAACACAAACAAAAGCTGCAGTTTGGAAACAATTTCCTTTTCAAGATGGACAAATTTCCTCATTCCGGGCAACAGAAACTTTTGCGCAGCCGAAAACAGAGCGTCCGGGAGGCTCCAACTTGTCATCTGTACAAATTATCGCTCTTTTTGCGACTCGGGTGATACGTCAAAATCAGGATGGTGTTGACGTTACAAATTGAAGGCTCTCTCCTTGTGTTATTTTATCCTCGATCTGTCTCCCCCCAACCCCCCCCCCCCTCGTCTCTTTCTCTCTCTCTCTCTCCCTCTCTCTCTCTCTCTCTCTCTCTCTCTCTCTCTCTCTCTCCTCTTGGCTTGTTTTCTTCTTCTAAGACGTGCAAGCTCTCGATGGTAGCAGTATAATTTAGTCAATACTCCTAGTTCGAATCCAGCATGTGGCATGAGATTGATTTTGAGGGGGAGGTTTAGTGGTATGTCTCATAATATTTACACGTTACATAACCCAACCATTTCCGTCCAAGCGATTTGCACATAAAACGTAAAAACTGTTGGATGTGGGTGGGTGGCACAGTGGTGAATGGCGCTATACAGTGCGCAGTACATTTACCACAGACGTGTTTATCTGCCTGTTTACAAACACCATCTGCTCGTCTACTTGTGTATTATTATTATTATTATTATTATTATTATTATTATTATTATTATTATTATTATTATTATTATTATTATTATTATTATTATTATTATTATTATTATAGCATCCAGTATTATTATTACAAACTTCCTACGGTTACCACAGGTAACAAGTCTTGATTATTTTGGCTCGGGACATGAAAATGCCAACTGGGGGACTCGTAGTCTCGTAATATGTTACATGTGAGGTGACAGATTTGTTTAAATTATTGTTATAAAGTATTGAGAGCGGAATTAATATTTGTGTTGGTGTTTGTCTGTATTAGTGAGATTCTGTGAATTTGTGGGTGTGGTAGTTAACAGAGATTCTTTCTTACATTATTTTGATTTAGGAGTCAGATATATTTTGCATTCAATTAATTATTATAAACAAGTACTCATCAAATTCCATCCGGTACACATGCGTCTCTCTCTCTCTCTCTCTCTCTCTCTCTCTCTCTCTCTCTCTCTCTCTCTCCCTCCCTCTCTCTCACGTGAGTTCTTTAGTATCGTGTTTTGCTCGAATGGAACAGCCAATCCCAACGCGAGTGTAATCATTCTTTTCCACTCATCGTCGAGTACGATATTCAGAATGTTCGGCAATACTAGTCATATTCATCAGTCACACACCTATATGTGAATTGGAACTAGGCTCTTAAGGGAATTGTTACACGAGGCAATTTCATTCTTTGTATGTTGCTGTCTTCATTCTCCTATTGTTTTGCACTCAGAACACTCAGTTTTCAAAATCAAATGTCGGTGTTATAAAACGGCCAACAGCACTTCTCCCTGTGGGTTTCAACCAAGATATTTTAGTTATATAACTTGCCCACGCTGCTTTAGCAGAGATGGCCGAGACTATTACGTCGCCTCTGCACCATATCTGCGGTTGGTCCGTCGTATAACCTATCTATTACGCTGGGTGACGAATTGTAGTTAGACTTGCAGTCTTTCCTTCTTTTTTCACTTCGGGACTTGGAAGCCATTACGTAATACTTCCAGAAAACCTGCCATCTGTTTGTAACCAGCGGCAATGATGGTGGAGAGGCGCCGTAGTCTCTGCTACGCGGTGTAATCTCTGCCTTCGTTGTGTGGCATTGCATGTGACTTGCATGGAAGATCCGGGGCCTGTCTGAACCGTTCATAGATGAGTAGTACGGAAAGTAAAGCCAAACCCACTTAAAATCGTCTGCAATGCGCGTGGTAAGCACTATTTAAATACCACAAGGCACGCTTTATAAATGTATTAATGACAACAACAGTACATTTAGTGAAGGCGATGGAATGATCTCATCGTAAGACCTATTTTTGGCTTGTCTGATGATATGTTCGACTTTTTTTTTTTCAAAGAGGAGTGAGCGCACTATAGTGTCGGAGCTCATAGTTTTATCGTACAGAGTGTCAGAGAGCTATTAGACATATTCTTGTGTTCACTCACGCGAAGAGATTGTCAGATCATTGTTTGAAATATGGAAGATTGATTGACCTATGGCCGTTAACCTTTGGTTGACCGTTCGATTTGAAAAAAAAGGAGTCAATATTAGCAATAATTAAGAACTACTGCTTTGATTTACATTCAACCACATGTATGTTAGTCATGGTGTCAATCTCCAAGTCTTATGACACGTATCTCTCGTGATTAAGGTGAAAGGGATTAAAAAAAAAAAATTAAACTTCGTGTTTAAATATGGACTTGCCTAGCCACTAACAAGGAAATAAGGACAACTTCACACTTTACTTTTAACCCGTCATTTCCTGGATGTCGAGGGCTTGTCATCCGTTGTGATAATTGCAGCAACCTCTGTAATATGTAAACTGATGACTCAGACCTTCTGTCAGTGATATTCGCAATGGGGTTTAAATGTCACTTTTGGGATTAATTGTAATCGTAAAATTTCCAGGAGACTGCAAGCAGCGTCGCGTCTCTGGATAGTAAGAAGCGGCGGATCACCAGTGTGTGTTTTCTGGAAGTTGAAGACTTATAACTTTCTCTCAGTGACAGCCTACGAATGGCACATTGACATTAAATTTAGACGTTACATTTTCATGAGCCCACAGGTTCGCCAGACACTACGTGAGGCGTATCGGACAACATAAATGCTAGCTTCAATTTGGGGGAATACAGATCTTGGGGAACATCGACCTGGACACGAAGGATCCAATGCCTACGGGAGTATAGACTGACCACCTCTTCCTCTCTTCTCCCCCAACCACCCTCTCTCTCTCTCTCTCTCTCTCTCTTCCCCCACAACCTCCGTCTACACACCCCTTCAACACTGACCACCAAAACGTCTGGTACTGACCATTCATCTCATGTATGAAGCTGTTGAATTGTAAAAACAGGCAGCAGCAGCAGTCTGTGCAGCTTTAGCTTCAAAGGAAGTTTCCCAACTCTCCTACGCAGAACTGATTAAAAGATACCCTTGGGACCAGCTTTCGCATGCAGACAAACAGGAAGCTCAGCCAAGCGCAATTGGTCAAAATCATGCTGCATAACCAGTGCAAGATATGGAGCTTTCCTTATTATGCTAGAACATGTGGAGACTGGTTGCGTCCGAATTAATTGTATTTAACGGCGAACAGATGTACAAACTACGATTGAATTCATGGAGTACAAAGTATTTTTTAAACATTATTTGTATATGTACAGGTGTCATGAATTGGCTAGTTTTAACTCTGCCCATTGACTGGTTAGCTATGTGTAGTCATTGTAACAGTAGAGAGTCAGGTATTACACAGCAGCAATTACAGCACACTGCGAGCCTGACCCACACAGCGTAGTGACTCAATCAACACTTGAGCTTTGAATCAGACCGTTTTAACCAATCAGAGCAGGCTCAGTGGGTAGAGCAGTATTGACTGTGTCAGAACCTAACACAGTTTGAATCAGTCGTGTGTGAGACGAGGAAGAGTCAACATCTCCACAGTTAGAGAAATCTCTTCACTCATAGACCAGGAAGCAGGACTTTAGAATCTTAGAGTTCTATCAAGTCATCACGGGCCTGAACTTGTCAAACAGGTAAATGAACACCCTTCTGTTTCATCGTGATATATTTATATTATTGTTGAAATTATGTTTGAAGAATTTTCTATGCATAAATGTGAATTATTAATCCGAATTTGCCGTACCACGTGGAAGAGCCGACCACGAGCCGAAACACGACCGGTTGCGCCGCCATGTTGTATCCCGTACGGAACCACTGTTGTTTAACTTATATGTATGTTTGCAGACCAGTGGCTGTACCACTGAATGTTTATAATATTATTAATTCTGTATGTGTATAGTTAGACACGATTGATATTTATGTATGTATAAGAATTTAGAGTGAGATTCCAGTGGAACCCGGAAGTAGCAGAATGTTCGTCGCTTATGTATAGAGATGTGGAGCTATCACTGAGGGCTACTTGGCTTTCAGTGAGACGCTCTGCACAAACCGATTATTCAGGGTTGTGCAGAATTTCGTCTCTTATATTACAGACGAGCAGGCG
The DNA here is from genome assembly GCA_036898135.1 of Oncomelania hupensis. Lineage (NCBI taxonomy): Eukaryota > Metazoa > Mollusca > Gastropoda > Littorinimorpha > Pomatiopsidae > Oncomelania > Oncomelania hupensis. The sequence goes on along the minus strand of CM072511.1, from coordinate 89,295,706 downwards.
AGCTATCCCGAGCTATCCCGAGCTATCCCGAGCTATCCTGTGCACCCCACTCCACAGAAACGACTAGTTGGTTGAGGAGACTCTACCGCACAAGTCGGAAAGAGCTACCTTGAAAAACACCCTGTCAGACCCCACAGCGTGGCAAGGGAACCCAACTACACAACGACAAAGGTGTACCAGAAGCTACCTCACAGAAGGACTTCGACCGCACCATCAGAAAGTTAAGTGTAATCTCCGAAAGTGCACTTAAACTGATCATAGCAGGACCACAGTAGTCCAACTCTTCAGAAACTGTAAAACGGACCACAGTAGTCCAAATCTACATATTATAGCCAAGTGCCCGAGGAAGATATAACAGCTGCCTAGACTATCAGCGATCGAACTATTAGCAGTGACTGAGACATTTTAAGTTAGATTAGTACTTAGAGAATCTTGTATAGAGTAGAAGAAATAAATGTGTGATTTTAACTGTTATCAAGTGGCTGGACTACATATGATTCATAGCCGTGTGAAAGCTAGTGTGACAGTATCTTTTACCATTTTTCTATCTATCTCTGTACCCCAACCTTAACACAGAACGAGCTAAACAAATAAATTTATTAAAGTAATTCATAGGGTGACTTACTAGCAGTTCCCACCGAATAAACGTGAGGGTCCATAATTCCATTGTGCAGAGCCCATAAACCCCACGTGACAACAGGGACAATCTCTTTAAATCATTTACTGTCCAGTTTCTACACCAACATGGTTAGGCAAAAGGTATCAAGACTCCATTTCAATGGGCCAGTCAGCTTCAGGTGTCCGATGGCAGCACACTGCAGAGTGCCTTTTTAAAAGCTAAAATCTCGGTAGTGTTTTCAAGATAGACAATTCTTTAATGGCACAAGCCTGTTATAACATGCATGGCAAATGAATGACCCTGTTTTTGTTCTCCCTTTAACCTTTCATACAGCATATGAAGAATTGGAATAATGTGACATGTGATATGTCTAGCAGATTGTAGTAACTAAGGGTTTCTTCGTATTAACTTCATTTCATTAGCCAGAGCAGAGACATAAACGTTATAAAAAGTTTCAGTGTTTACATATTTTTTGGGTTTTCCAATATCGAGCTTCATTGTACATAAGCAAAGTTGCTGTACATACCTGCTGAAATATTTCTTGCTTAGCAAGGCAAGGTTTTCTTCCGGACAGAATTATTTCATACTTTGCAGACCACGAACATACTGCAGTAAAGTACTAGCAATGGGAAAGGTTAGTTTCTCATATATTCTTTAATGTGAAACAGCGTTATCATCAACTTACAATAAAAAAAAATCATTTGGTACTATTTCGTTGAAAGGCTAGCATTTCCTTCTTTTTCTTGAAGCTAAACAAATAATTTCTTCTTCTTCTTCTTCTTCTTCTTCTTCTTCTTCTTCTTCTTCTTCTTGTGTTCCGTGAGCCAAACGTCGCCACTTGACTGAAGGAAATTGCGAATCCTCAAACGAAGACGGCACAGTCAAGTGTTCTTTAGACGTAATTAGCCCCAGGAGCCAGAAAAACAAGTTATGTTCAAAATTTGTAATGACTTTCTACAGCAGTAAGGTTGTTTGAGAGTCTAGATAATAAATATATTATGACCGTGGCAAACAGTCTCTCTCTCTCTCTCTCTCTCTCTCTCTCTCTCTCTCTCTCTCTCTCTCTCTCTCTCTCTTTCTCTTCCCCTCTCTCTCTCTCTCTCTCTCTCTCTAAAAGAGTTAAAACGTTCATTTTTTTATTTTTTTCTGTCTCTTCTAAGTAAGTATAAGTTCCATTTCTGCCCATTTTGTTTGAGAGAATAGCTATTAAAGAAATGATTGTTTTGACAAAATACGTGCTTCTTATCCCTGGTTCAGTTTTCATAGCGCTATCGCTCAGATACTACACTGGAGAATAGGATTCTCTCTCTCTCTCTCTCTCTCTCTCTCTCTCTCTCTCTCTCTCTCTCTCTCTCTCTCTCTCTCTCTCTCTCAAGACTTAAAAGTTCAATTTCTTTAATGAGATTACACAGCACATTCCCTCGAGGGAAAGATATCGCTCAATTGACAAAATATATATTTTTTAAACCCCTTGAGTTTTCAGAGTACGTTCTCTAAGAAGCTGGTGACATTGATGAACAGTTGTAGTTAGAGAAAGGACAGTAAAATGCATTGTCACATTGGCAAATAGTCGAATTCTTTTCTGGTCGTCTTCTACAGAAGTCTTTTCAAACTTCATTGCACATGCAACGATAAGGATTCATTACAAATATCGACGATACGATAGAAAGAGACTTAATTCATGAAGAGATATAGATGTCCAGTGCAAGTCCGAAGCAGACGTATAGCTGTTGAATCGTCAACTCGACGCCGCCGTCGTCGTCGTCCTTCTCCTCCTCCTCGCCATCGTTATTACTATCACCGCCATCATCCTCAGTTGCAGCAGCAACATCATCATTGTCGTCGCCACCTCCTCCTACTCCACCATTTCCTCTGCCTTTCATTTGTTGTCTCCTTCTTACTTTTATCATCATCATGATCATCATGATCATCATCATCATCATCAACATCATCATCATCATGATCATCATCATCATCATCATCATCATTGTCGTGCGGCGAGAAGTGTGTTGTCTCAGATAGTTTGGATAAAGTGCAGGTGATAGAGTGGATGATATAGTGGAAGTGAATAAGGATGGATGAAAGATGGAAGGGTAATTTTACGGAGTGCACGTGTCTGTAGCGAGAGCTGAAGGACGTCCGCTTGTGCGAGTGCCTGCGCGAGTACATGTGTCTGATGGGTTCGCGACAATAATCATCATCGTCATTATCATCACCATCATCATCATCATCATCATCATCATCGTAGTCGTCGTCATTGTCGTCGCCATTATCTTCCTCCTCATAATTTGTTTCTCTTCCTGTTTCTTTCTCTTCTTACTCTTTCTTTTATTCTCTAAACGAGAGGTCTATCTCAGTGATTTAATAGTTATGGAATGCATGGATTTTTTCTTCTTCTAATTTTATTCTTTCGTCTTTCTGTACAAGGGTTCTGGCTTTTTTTTTTTTTTAAATGTGCAGGGGTTTCAAGCATGGAGCTAGGTGTAGAGAAAGGCTCTATAGAGTGTGAAGAGGAGAGGTCTCACAGCGGCAGTAATTATTTTTAATTAGCCACAACGACTTGCCTGTCTTCATGCAGTAGTTGAAGTGGCCAGTTGTTTGTGCAGTGGCCTTAGTGCAGGTCTCTCAGGGATGCAAGTCCGTGACTATATTTGGCCCTCATACCCCCGCATTACAATAGCTCAGTTTTGGATATTTCGGTCTAAAATGCAGTCTATGAATATGTCTTAATTAAACGGAAAGGGAAACTGGTCCTAGCTTGCAGTAGCTTTGCCCTTGTTTGTTTAGGAAATCTTGCTGTTGCATAGTGATTGGACCAAATGACCACTAATAACAGCCCACACGTACACACCCAGAGAGGGAGAGGAAGATAGACAGACAGGCAGATAGCCTACACACACACACACACACACACACCCACCCACACCCACACACACACACACAGAGAAGAAGAAGAAGATAGGGAGATATGTATGTGTGTGTGTGGGTGTGTGTGGGTGTGTGTGTGTGTGGGTGTGTGTGGGTGTGTGCGTGTGTGTGTGTATGACAAGGGCAAACACTCTCCGTTTGTAAGACGATGACACAATACTGCACTTCCGCTCTTCGCTATTTTCTTCTGAAGCGTTTTGCAGGGAGCTACTAGAACAGTGAATCTCAGACATCAGATAGAATCAGTACTCATCGTAGGATTGGCGTTATCTGCAGCTCAAGACACTCTGCTGGCTACTTATGAAACGGTCAGTGTTTACTAGCAAAATATTGCACTCCCACAAAGGTAGCGAGGTGCTTATGTTACCAGATCTCCGCAAGTCCTCACCATAATCATCGTGTCGTCGTCACCGTCCTCATTTTTTACCTCTTTATCCTGCTCCTCTATATTAGCCTCATCTCAACAGCAGCAGGAAGAAGAAGAAGAAGAAGTTTGGTCGTACGCTCATTTTTGTCAGTTGGGCAACACCCAATGTGAATTTTATTTACAGTTCTGTCACATTGAATCCTTCAAATTGAGTCCTTTTAACCACTTTTACAGAGCAGGTTTGTCAACAAACGGATGCTGTTTGCCAACAAAACTTAGTGTCATTCCTTTTGACCTAAAAATATATTCTGGGTCTTAGGCTGCTGGGCCATAGAACCTCACGCCTCACGCCTCACGTTTCATGCTCTGGGCCATAGGACTTCATGCTACACGCTACACGCTTCACGTTTCATGCGTCAGTTTTGTGTTGATTAATTGAGATTGAGAAATAAGATTACAAGAAATGGAAAATACAAGTTGTATTGAATTTTGTGCTTTTGAAATTAGATCTTGAAAATTAGATACATGTGTACAAGCCCTGAGATAAGTCTGCCACCTTTTGGTTGACTGTGCTATGAATTACAGTAAATAAATAAATAAATCGTATAAAACTTACCTTTGGGTGTATTCACAAGTTTTTTCAACTCCTCCCAAAATTGTGCTCTCTGGTCTTCATCTTTGTAATCCGAAACATGTGGGTCCCAGAGAAGAGGCCTTGCCCAGACCAACTCGATTAAATTTACTCTAAAGTCATCCATTTTACCATCCAGTTAGATCTAATTTCTTGTGTCTGACCACTTTGGTAAGCTAAAACGTGACTACACGCATCGAAAAAAGTGGGCAAGCTCACTTTTCTCTTCACACGTGTAGCGTGAGGCGTGAGGCGTGTGGCGTGTGTGAAGTTGTATGGCCCACGCCAAGAGATACCATGTCTGTTCATTTTTATCTTCACACGTGAGGAGTGAGACGTGAGGCGTGTGGCGTGAGGCGTGAGGTTCTATGGCCCAGCAGCCTAAAGTTCATGTTGTTGAGTGCATGTGCGGTAAATTCGGACAATCTCTTTTAGGGCATGACTGAATCCGTTAACAAAATCAACATTTGCCATTCCTTTCCTGGATCTGGAACACATCCCGATGAAATTCTACTTTTCTGTTCCGTCCAAACCAGTTTCAAGACAAACATCCGCTTTTCCAGTTGCCTTCCCCGGATTCGTCAGTAAGGTCATGGACCACAGTCCTAGGGACTAACAATAGTTTTATAGTCTTAATGTTTTAACCGGAAAAGGATAAGTTTTACACCGCAGTTGATGAAGTCGTTAAGGTAGTACTACGATTGTGGATGAGACTCTTAAAAGATAACGGCAGTTAAGACTTGTTCGCTGACTGGCACTGAAGATATCACCTCCACACAAATCAATAGGCCTCCACTCTCGCTATTATTTCTCGCGTTAACCAACTTTCTGGAAACCATATGATTAATGGCTTCGGTTAGCTGTTTCCAGTTCATGCTATACTTTGAAAATAAATACCAACCATTCGTATTGCTAAAGATTCGGGTAGCGAATGTAGATCAGATTAGATGAAAGAACTGACATACAATATAAATGAATAATTCCACGCAATGTAATACAATCAATAAGCAAATAACAAGATGATTATATCATGCATCTAATCAACAAATCATTCACCAGGTTTGACTCAATGCTTACTAGATCACAGACAATCCGTATATTCTGCCAATAACATTTGATTCAGTTGGATTTAATTTAAAATCATTTGCGTTGTCAGTTTAGCTCAAATTATTCTTGGATTAATGCGCAAAAATGGCTCGAAGAATTACTACACTAATGAATGCTGGGTAAATATTGTCTTTGTTATAAATGTAGGTAATTAGCCGCGTTACTATGTAAAAATAAAATCTTCAAAAATGGAAGTTTCCAAAGTTCGTACATTTTTATTTCTAATGACGTTAGCAGTAATACATGCAAATGACGCTTGTAAGATGTTGCGAGAGTAGGCTACGAAAAAGTTCCGAAGAGACAATGCAACATTTGATTCCACCGAATCAAAATCACTAGGGGCTTGCGTGAAGGCTTGGAATACACACACAGACACACCCTCACACACACCCACACCCACACACCCACACCCACAGCGTGCATTCATGTTTTGTTTTTTTTTGTTTTTTTACGAAATGTTGTCAAGTTTGTTGTTGTTATTTTTTTACGGAAAGATCGCACAATTCATCTAAAAATATATGATTTAGATTTTTTTTTATGGCTCTTTCCGTCAAAACGTTGACCTGTTTTGACTCCTAACCCTAACTATCTAACTTCAATTTTGAGCAGACCAGAAAACAGACCGTCCTGAATAGAGCACTCCCATGCACTTAAAATACTCCCACGCAATACAAGAGCACTCCCATGAACTAAAAGAGCACTTCCATGTACTTAGAAAAAAAGTGGGGTTCTAGAAAAAAGGGCGCTACCTTAAAGCCCCATTATTTGCATAAAAAGGCAAGTTTACCACCCCATGAATACACGCCCACACACACCACAACCCCCAACAACAGTAACACCAACAACGCACACACAACAACACACAGGCATCACACACACAACAACACACAGGCATCACACACACAACAACACACAGGCATCACACACACAACAACACAAAGGCATCACACACACACAACAACACACAGGCATCACACACAACAACACACAGGCATCACACACACAACAACACAAAGGCATCACACACACAACAACACACAGGCATCACACACACAACAACACAAAGGCATCACACACACAACAACACACAGGCATCACACACACAACAACACAAAGGCATCACACACACAACAACACACAGGCATCACACACACAACAACACACAGGCAACACACAGGCTCCTGCCCTTCATACCTGTCAGATCTGCTGTCTCTCTATGTCCCTTCTCGCACTCTTCGATCTTCTTCTGACTCTCGCACACTCTGCATTCAAAAAACCAACACCAAAATGTACGGAGAACGGGCATTCACCTATTGTGCACCCATACAATGGAACACTCTTCCAGCCAACATCAGATTGTGTCCTCATTCAAGCAAGCTCTAAAATCTCATCCCTTCAAACTCTACTATCCTGACTAAATCCTTCATTCTATAGACCCTTGCCGCAGCTTCTGTTCTGGATTAAATTTACGTCCCCGCACACCAAAGCATATAGGGGACGATTGCCGCAGCCCATATTTGTTCTGCTTTTAGCTATGCTTGTGGATTTGCTGTGATTGTGATGACTTGTTTGCAGGAAGTTAACTTTATGTATTTTTTTATTTTGTGTGTGGGTTTTTTATTTTTTATGTTTTTCTTATTGTATAATTTCTAATTCTATATTGTAAGTTGTTTCATGTTTGTTTCTTTCTTTTCATGTAAAGCGCTATGCGCTTGTCTATAAAAAGACAAGTAATAGCGCTATATAAATGTCCATTATTATTATTATTATTATTATTATTATTATTATTATTATTATTATTATTATTATTAAATAAATTAATAAAATATAAAAAAAAGACAGACACACATAGACACCACACACAAACACACAGAACACACAAAACCAACACACGCATCGGCAGCACACACAAACACACAGAACACACAAAAACAACACACGCACCACACACACACATAAAAACACAGAACACACACACACACACACACACCTACACACACCCATGCATGCATACACAATTAGGTTAACGAGCCAGCAGCTGGCGGCCACACAAATAAACAAGTCAATTTAATTAGATAGACTCCGAGCGAGTTTAGCAGGAATTGTATGGAAAGCTCGCCCCCAGAAATTCTGTGCGAACTAAGATTATAAAGTGACGCTACTCGCTCCAAAAAGTCCATAATAATAAATTTACAACTTCTGTTACTAATAATGACTAATTTCATTTCCTGACTTATCTGGAAATACTTCCAAATGGTCGGGGAGTGAAGGTGGGGGTGGAGAGATAGATAGGGAAGAGGGTAGGTGGGGGAGGGGAAGGAATCAGAACGAGTAAAATGTAGGTCTGTCGGTAGGTGTGTGACGTCCGTCGTTCCATTGGAAGTCATATTGAAAAGAATCACTGAATGGATTTGAAAAAAATCTAAATAAATGTTGAAGTTTAATTTGGCTTTAAAAGTAATTAATTCCCAACCACATAAGATTTCTAACTTCCAAACACAGCTACATTAAACAAGAATGAATGGACCCTCGGCAAGAATTTTGTGGCTACCTGTCCGCTACCGGTGTACGTAGTCTACTATTGCTTACCAGTCCGCTACAGGGGATACACAAAATTCTTGCCGAAGATCCGTTCTTCTTGGTTGCGCCTGTGTTCCCAAACCATACAAAGAAGAAGAAGAAGAAGGAGAAGAAGAAGAAGGATGAGGAGCAGGAGGTGATGGAGGAGGAGAAAGAAGAAGAAGAAGAAGAAGAAGAAGAAGAAGAAGAAGAACAACAACAACAACAACATCAACAACAACAACAAAAACCACCGTCACCACCTCCACTGCCGCCACCACCACCACAACAAAATCAACAACAAGATAAGGAGGAGGAGGACGACGATGATGATAATGATGACGACGGTGACGACGACGACGGCGATGATGATGATGATGATGATGATGATGAACGAGGAACAAAGAGTTATAAGAGAGGCCGCGTTGTACTGGAGCAAACAAGTCCCCTATACGCTATTGTGTCCAGGGGCGGTAATCTACCCACTAAACTGAACTGGAGCAGAAATGCAAAACGGGCTACAGTTGTTATCCGGAAATTAGAAGCGGTTGAACAAAGTGTTGAATAATCCAAATAGGCCCATCCAAAAGGAGACCTGAATGATTGAATAATTAAACTCTCCCGAGAGCAGAGAGCCTCTACACGTGCCGACGCATCACCTATTCTGTTCTTGTCCCCTTCAAAAGCTTTGGCACTGATCCAGATTTTCTGCTTTAAACTATTCTCGTCCGACTTTACAAGCAGTCATCATCATATCGACAATGTCGACAGGTTACCCATTATTTTAACCTGTAGGATGTCTAAACAAAGCACTATATACAAACCAATATCTCGAACATAATCAATCACACCAGCAGCAGTCAGCCAGGTGTAAATTCTTGTTATTAACTTACTGCGTCACGAGGTTAAAAAAAAAACAAAACAAAAACAATACTAATTAAGTGGTATAATGATGATGATGATAATGATGATGATGATGATGATGATGTTATGATGATGATGATGATGATGATGATGATGATGTTATGATGTTATGATGATGATGATGATGATGATGATGATGATGTTATGATGATGATGATGATGATGATGATGACGATGATGATGGCGATGGTGATAATGTGGTGTTCAAAAAGCGAACTATCATGCTACCCAAGCTACAGCAGTCGATGATGGTACAGAAAAACATATAATTTTGATATTATCAACCAGCATAGTGATATAAGGAACATATCAGCTGAAAATAAAATGATGCTGAAAATTGCATCTATTATATCGTGTAATCAGATACGATGCTGGTTATAATTGTAAATATTGCGCGCGGTGTAATTTTAATTATGTTAATATTTCAATGTTAGGAGTTCAATTGTTTAATGGTTATAATCCTATTATATCCTATCACGTAACTCGAAAGTCTTTGGGGCACCACAGATGATCGTTTAACCAGCATACTCTATCTTTCTCTGTCCTCGGCGGCCCTCATGGCTTCGCTCAGTATCAAGCCAGTCCATTCTCGAATGTTATCCTCCCACTTCTTTTTCTGTCTCCCTCTTCCCCTGCCTCTTTGCCCCGTGGTGATGATGATCTTTGCAAGGCCTGATGATCTGGTGACGTGACCGTACCATCGGAGTTTCCGTTTCTTTACCACTGTGAGAATGTAATCGTGTTGTACAATGGCTTGTGTGATGGTCTGTTGGACTTCGATAGTCGTTGGTGATGTGCTGGGTATAGGAAATATCCAGAAGTCTTCTGTAGCACCTCATCTCGAAGCTTTGTATTCTTCGTTGTAGATCTGCTAATGGTCCGTGTTTCCCAAGAGATGACAAGGGAGCGCAGCAGACTTACCTTGGAGTGTAGACTGATGGTCTTGTTTTTCCAAATGGGCTTCAACCTTGTCAGGGCAGCAGTTGTTTGTGTGATCCTGGAGAGGACTTCCTGTCGGGACCCATTGTCTGTTACAATGGCTCCTAAATATTTGAAGCTATGCACCGTGTTGATGGATTTGCCTTGGACTTTGATGTACATGTTGGTGCCAATGGTGTTGTTGGTCATCATTTTGGTCTTCTCTGCACTTAATTAAATTCCAAAGGCTCTGGAGGTGGTTTCAAGCATCTGTGCCAGCTGCTCAAGTTCTTGTTCCTCTCCAGCCAATCCATCGATGTCATCCGCAAAACGGAGGTTGGAGATTTCTCTACCACCTATGCTGACTGTGCCTTCGTGATCTGGCATTTAAAAAAAGTTGGTTATAAGTACTTCCTTTTTTTAAATTAAAAAAGTCCAATATCACTTAATTTATAAACAGACTATAAATAAATTGATTGAATTGAATTGACAAAAGTCCATGATTGGCTTTGTTAACTGAGTTGCTGTGCTTTCACCGCTGTGCTCGCCATATGGTTTAGAGTCTTAACTTTCGAACGAATTCTCCGCCTACTACGGTTATGATAATATTTTTAAGAAGTTGGAAAATAAATTTCCTTTTAATCTTAGTTTTCGGCTGCTAGCTCGAAGTTCTTGGCAACACGGAATACGCTCTCTCTCCCTCTCTCTCTCTCTCTCTCTCTCTCTCTCTCTCTCTCTCTCTCTCTCTCTCTCTCCCTTCCTCTCTTTTACCCAGTGCGAGTACTGCCGATGCCCGCTAACCTCCGCCACCTGCCCTCTCATCTTTTCCCGCGCTCCTTCCCTTAACCTTCGTGTTCCTTACTTTGTTTAGTAGAACGCGTACACAGGGATCGAAATTTAATATCCATTCCTTCCTTCTGTCCATTCTGTTCTTCTATCGAGTCTCGTTCATTCACACGGGCATACACCCAGAGGACATTGACGCACATAGTTGCATCATTCTCTTTCACTGGCACGCGTCCCTTTCCCCTCCCCCCATCCCATCCACTCACACACAAAACAGAAAAATATGAAGAGAGAGAAAGAGAGAGAGAGAGAGAGAGAGAGAGAGAGAGAGAGAGAGAGAGAGAGAGAGAGAGAGAGAGAGAGAATCCGTGGTTCACTAATCTGAAAACATTTTATATAGGAATTGTATTCAGATGACAGATAACATGGAGATACGTTATATATATATTTATTGTTGCTCTTGGAATTTAATATTAAATTACATCATAAACGATGCATCCTGCCTAGACATTCTTTCTTTGTTCGCAGTCTTGTTGCCAGCAGTTGAGGCGTTCCGACTACTAGCCCAGTAATTAGGTTGCTACTCAGGAACTAACTATGGAGTACCAGAGTGAGAAAGTATATCAACAACTAGAGAAATTCAGCAACACAAAACAGAAACGATAGATTTAAAATGCTGATGGAAACACTACATTAGTTATAATAGTCTAGTCGGCTGATATATCAATATCAATATGAGATATCATTATTAATGCCACTGCCAGTTAAATGTACAGTAGAAAGATGAGCTTGTAGTTGGGATTTATTGGATTCCACTCTCAAAGCACTCGATCCTATTAATCACAGGTATACAGCAAAGACAAAATATAACGGATATAGGAGAAATACCAGAAAATAATACTCAACAGGTTCAAACCCCAAACTGAACAAATCATAGCTGAAGAACAAGCAGAATTCAAGGCAGGGTGAATTCTGAACTACTGAGCAGATTTTCAACCTCAGAATAATCTGCGAGAAATAGCTACAGCACCAACAACATCAATATCATGTGTTTGTAGACTTCAAGAAAGCCTTTGACCGAGTCTGGTATGTATAACTTAATAAACACTTGATCTAGATCATCCAAGAAAAGCAACTTATAGTCTACTAGGTCAATTCTTGAGGCAATTCATCCATCGACAAAAAGTGTTAAAATGAGATTATCTCTGAATATAGATCCGAATTCCCGTTCTGGATACTGGAGATTATCTCTGAATATAGATCCGAATTCCCGTTCTGGATACTGGATTATGACACTGAACGTAAATCATGTGATAGGTATCTGTTATTCCCCATGTAACTTCTTATGATTCTTATGATTACAGTTTTAAATGGTTAATTCAGTAATGTCTTCTTGATATACTTTTATCCTGTTTTACTGTTCACTGTTTATTGTTGTTATAATGTCCTTTATCGTCTTGTAACATTTATATCTGGCACCACGTGTGAATTTCTCTTTGATTGAGATAATAAAGTGATCGTATTCGTATTCGTATTCGTATTCGTTTGCTATAGAAGCAAAATATGACTTTTTAGTCCAACTTCGATGCCTCTGTTTTAACTCAAGTCTCCTTTCTGGCGGAGATACTATCTTTTCTCGTGAATTTATCATACACGTTTGTTATCTCCACCTCTTCCTCTCCAACTCCTGTCAGCCTCCCCTCTCCCCATCCCCCACACACTGTGGTAGGAAAGTGGGAATGCTCTATTAAAAAACTTTGGTCTGTACTCCGGACGTTAGAGGCGATCCCTGCGCCCTGGTTAGACACGCTAAAGTAGCGTAGCAACAGAAACGGGACAGGTGTGGGAGCACAGCAATGGCTGCCGCCACAGTCAACCACGTGAGATCCGCATGGTGCACACTACAGAACACAAGGGTAGTACTGCCGGTTCCTTTTATTCGCTAGAATTACTAGAACAGGGAAAGAGAGGAATGCCTTTAAAAAATAATTCAAAAATAATATCTATCTATCTATCTATCTATCTATCTATCTATCTATCTATCTATCTATCTATCTATCTATCTATCTATCTATCTATCTATCTATCTATCTATCTATATATATATATATATATATATATAGATATACCCCCTTGCTTTTGGGTACCCCCACTATAATTGCATGTAATTTATCACTTGTAGACGGACCGCTAACCCTAACCCTAACCCGTTTCGAGCGCACTGCCTTACCCTAATCGTCGAGGCACTGCCTTACCCTAATCGTCGAGGCACTGCCTTACCCTAATCGTCGTTTTCTGGGAGCCGCCTTGGATCCGGGGACCCGGCCGGGTCCCCAGATCCAAAGCCGGGTACCCAAATGACCGGTTGGTGACTTTTAAGGTGCCCAGAAGCAATGGTTTATAAGCCTATCTATATATATATATATATATATATATATATATATATATATATATATATATATATATATATATATATATATATATATATATATATATATATATATATATATATATATATATATATATATATATAAAATCAAGAAAAGTCAGTTGATATATTATTTGAGGTGTGTGTGTGTGTGTGTGCGAGCGCGCGCGTGTGTGTGGTTGTGTGTGAATATCGTAGTGTAAGTGCTTGCGTGAATGATTAGTCAGCTTTTGAGACCATGCAGTTTTATTAATATGTATGCATGTATGAATGGATATATATGTATGCACGTCTACCTTCATGGGGTACCTCTCTCTCTCTCTCTCTCTCTCTCTCCCTCCCTCTCTCTCTCTCTCTCTCTCTCTCTCTCTCTCTCTCTCTCTCTGTGAGTGTGAGTGTTTCGGAATAAACAGCCACCTATTTGCAAGCGGGCATCAGGGCACGTGAAATGGCAGAAAGAAGAAACGAAAGACTGAAATCAGTCGTGTGAAATTCCGTGCTGAAATGAACAAAGAAATACACTGAGTGAGAAAGAGAGAGAGAGAGAGAGAGAGAGAGAGAGAGAGAGAGAGAGAGAGAGAGAGAAAGAGAGAGAGAGAGAGCGAGAGGTAGGGAGGGAGAGGGTGAAGGAGGGAAGAGGCGAAGAGGTTATGCTATAGGAGTCGTGGCGAATTTGTGGGTCAAAGTGGAAGGAACTAATAAATTCGACAGGCTTCTTCCTGGAGTGAGGGTTAAATTAGAGGAAGGAGGAGTGGGGTGGAGTTGGACGGGGGCGGGAGGAAGGGCGGGGTGAAGAGGTTGAGGAAGGGGAGTTTGAGGCGGGAGGAAGACCGATACAGGTTCGGTGAGGGAGGTGGAGGGGGTTGCAGTTTTGTTGGTGCATTGGTGTCTCGCAAAAGGTGACGACGAAGGAAGAAGGGAAAGAAGAAGAGTAGTTTTCTCAAAAGTTGTCCGGCGTGGACGGTCCAGTCCGTATATTTCAAACTGCCAAAAGAGTAGACAGTGTCATGACATCGACACAAAGGGTTTAGAAATAGAAGCGCAATAAAACATTCATACATATGCCTTATGTCGGCGAACAATGACAAATGACTAATATAGAGCTTTTTTTTTAAATGAGAGAGGAGAGGGGATGAAGGAGTGGAGGAAGGAGTGGAGGGAGGAATAATAAACACTCACAAACGTTATCATAATTTTAGGTCTGCTAAGTATGCGTAAAATCACAACTAAAACTACCATCTGACTGGTATTACTTGCGCATTGCTTAAACAACTTAGTGGTTTGTTAACTGTGCTCAACTTTCTTCTCCATGGCATAACACTGGAGTGTGTGTGTGTGTGTGTGTGTGTGAATGTGTGTGAGTGTGTGTATATGTAGGGTGTGTGTGTGTGTGAGTGTATGTGCATGCGTGTGTATCCTTTTAAAAACAAACCAGGCAGTTTAACAGAAAAAAATACGTTTATAGAAGACCGCGGGCGCAGCGCATCCATTGAGCTCAGACGTGCATCCATCTTTACGAGAGAGAGAGAGAGAGAGAGAGAGAGAGAGAGAGAGGGAGAGGGAGAGGGAGAGAAGGTGAAGAGGTTATGCTATAGTGGAGACAGAGAGACGGATAGAGACAGAGAAACATGGCCCAGACTACTTTCACTGTGTGCTGAGAAATAAAGTCGCATTATTAAAACGATGTTATACATGTTACCACGTAAGCGTAGAGTACACGAGCCTTCCAGGATTATTGTTAATTTAATACTAAATATTCCCGTTATGCCACTTTTACATTCTTAACGCCCTTTGGACAAAGAGGCACCCTCACCCCACCCCGCAACCCCCCGAATAAAACCTTGAAATTAGTTACATAAGCGGTATTGGGTCACAAGCCTAAACCTAGACTGCTATCTTCGTCTTTAATATCTTGGTGTTGTTGTTGTTGTTTAAATCTCTTTTTGTTATTATTGTTGCTCTTTTTTCTTCTTAGAACAAGTCCTTGTTCTTCTTATTGTTCTCGGTTTTTTTTTGTGTTCTTGTACTTCTTTGTGATCTTCTTTGCGATCTCTTCTTCTTCTTCTTTTTCTTCATCACCTTCTTCGTCATCTTCATCTTCCTTGCTATTCTTTCTCTTGTTGGAATGTTTTGTTTTCAACCCTGTAAGGCATGGCATGAAGATGAAACACGCTGAAATACCTGACTGTGTGGCTAAAGATAGGACGCTACGCGTTGACGCAGAGAAAGTGTTATTTAACAGTCGTGCTGTACTTGTGCCGGTGACCTCTGATCCTCTTGTGACTTCTATACGATGAAACTGCTGACTTGACGATACAGCACGCACACCTGTCCCTTTTCAGAGAGCGCGAAGGTCCAAGGCAAGCGCACATGCCTGGGTGATCAGAGAGCGCGCTAGATGGGTGAGTCAAGGTGGCTGATGCGCTTGGGGCTAGTTTAGTTTAGTTTAGTTTTATAGATTAACGTCCCCGGACACATAAGCGTATAGGGGACGGGTGAAACACCACTTATGCGCTTGGGGCGTCAGAACTGTGCGTTAAAAGGCAGAAGGTATTATGTAATGCTATAATTATGAGATTATTTTATACTTCTATAAGCCTACTCTATGTATCCAATATAACCCAGAAGGTAAGGTCTCTGAACGTGAGACTGAGGTAATTTATTTTTCCTTCAAACATTTAACACTAGATAGTATATGATCGTAGAAAAGTTTTTTTTTAAAATCCACATGATTGAGGTGAAAGCTCTCCGATGGGCGTATAAGCAGCATAAAAAGGCATTGAGGTCCCCCAGATAACGCTAGCGGAGGGGTCCTCGAATGCAGTCATTGAGCATCACTTCAGGCTGCAGGCACAGCATTGTTCCCCTTGGTTGTTTCACAGCAACGCGTTGGGGTTTGCTGGTGACCGGTGACGCTCCTCAGACTCAGACTCACTTTAAGAGTACACGCCTTCGCAAACTGTAGCCGAACTAAACTATAGAGTTCTCTGTAATTGTAACTTACAACGACCATCTGCTTTTTAGTCGTGCCTGTAGGACAATTACTTTCCAGCGCCATCAGCCGCGCTTTTCGCAGGTACTTTTCGCACTACGAAAATATTGTCCTTAATTTTAAACCCCTTTAATTGTTTTGAAATGTGGATTATATTACATAATTTAACGACATGTAAGGCCTGTCTTCATTGGATGGTTCGTTGAGGTTCGCCGTTTATTCGAGGTTCTCAGATTCCGAACCTAGGTTCTGGATCCGGGATCTGAGAACCTTGGAAGAAGTTTTGTGAAACCCCAACCACGTCCGTGTGCGTTCCTGATCCAATGGAGTAGTAATGGCTGCTCTTTTGTGGTGTTTCGGCATTCCTTTCCATGATTAAAACAACATCATCCGCTCTATAAGTTTGAAGAAGAAGAAGAAGAAACTACCAAGAGTTTAAAAACAATGCATGAGTGCAACAGGTTCTTCCCTCAAATGCGCGAAGATCGAATTGAAGACATTAGTGCCGTCAGGTTACAGCAGAAATTCCAAATTGATTGCATGTACTCTTTTGACGAATAAGAAGAAGAGGAAGGAAAATATATAAAGTTCCAAGAAGAAGAAGAAGAAGAAGAAGAAGAAGAAGAAGAAGAAGAAAAAGAAGGAAAATCTATCAAGTAGCACCCGGTACACATTGGTCGAAGGCTGCCAGAAGCATGTTTTACTTGTCGCCTCAACAGGCGGTAAAGCCACCCGGTACACATTGGTCGAAGGCTGCCAGAAGCATGTTTTACTTGTCGCCTCAACAGGCGGTAAAGCATGCTCTATTGCTTCAGAGCACTGCTTCCTACACGCTTCAAGTGCTATAGTGACGGAAAAAGCGCAATTTCACTGTAAATATATACAGAATGTTGCTCTACAACATTCCACTCTTTCCGTCTCAAAAACCCAATTGCCTTGTTGGATTCTTAAATTGCATGAAACCAAGTGAGGACACTATCCGGCGTCAACAAACAATTCAAAAATATTGTCAAACGGTTCGTAAAAGACAGTTGACCTAGAAACTAATACAGTTTGACCTAATTCGTCCCCTAGAGGAGACGAAACTTACATTTTTCTATTTTCATGAGTTCACTGCAGTGAAATTGCGCTTTTTCCGCGACTATAGAGCTTGAAGCGTATAGAAAGCAGTGCTCTGAAGCATGGGAGCATGCTTTAACGCCTGTTGAGGCGACTAAAAACGGATGCTTCTGGTAGCGTTCGACCAATGTGTATCGGGTGCAAGTATCAAGTTCCAAAAAGAAGAAGAAGAAGAAGAAGAAGAAGAAGAAAAAGAAGAAGAAGGAGAAGAAGCAAATTGGAAATAAGGTTCATAGGTTGTGTTCAGATTAGTCTGGTTCTTTTCTTACCTTTCTCTGTAAACAAATTGTAGTTCCTCATTTATGCACTTGTCCTTCTTTATTCCTGTCTCTATCGATCACTGTCTGTCTGTCTGTTAGTAGATTAGAGTCCCCGGACACATAGCGTATAGGTAGGTAAAGGTAAAGGTGGTCCCATAGCCTTGTGGCCGTAGGAGAGCGAGATGTTGGAGATCATACTTATCTTGGGCCAGCGTAATGAGGGTGATGCCCATCTCTCTCCCCCGCTGCTTTACCTTCCCCACCCTTAAGAGAGTAGGTACTCAGTCACACTTGAGTCAACTGGGGACGTTGTTATTTGTCGCTTCACGTTTTGCGGTCACCCATCCAAGTGCTAACCGCACAGGACGGTGCTTAACTTGCGACACAGTAGCGAGTGCTCCAACCACTGCGCTATCCGACACCCCGTATAGGGGACTAAACAAATCGATCACTTCACCTCCCTCTTCTCTTTGTAATCACTCCCTCTCTCTCTCACACACAAACCCCGATACTTGCAAAGACCCCGTTGTTATGACTTTCATGATACGCCACGGACGTTCTTTTGACATTTAGTGATATTTTGTCCCTTTAAAAAAAACAAAAAAACTTTTAAGTCTTCTAACGCTAACCCTAACTCTAACCCTAACTATAACCGAACACTCTTTTGACGTCAGCATAACGAGGGCTGTCAAAAAAACACCACGGTAGATTTTCATGAACTTGTCAAGAAAACGTCGTCTAAACATAAACACACACACACAGGCACACACACACACACTCACACACACATACACAAACACACATACGTGTCGTTTGCGGAAGCTTTTAACACAAAGCAAGGATAGATAATCTGATCTCTCTTCAATCAAAAGGTTCAGAAGACCTGCTTCGATTCCATCTAAGGTTCTTCATATTCATAGCAGAACGAACAAAGCTGTGTCAGCGTACTGTAAGATTAAGAGTGTGTTGTTTTTTCCCCTTTAAAAAAAGGTGGGTTTAAGAGAGCAGAAGGATCGCTATTTATTTTGAGGCTTGGCCGGTTAAACCGTTAATATTATTTCTTTCAGTACTGTTCCATAGCAGATGCTTTGATCAAATAGAGCCCACTCGAATACAGCTGCGATCAAAGGGAATCCGAGAGACGATGATTGAGAGAGAAAGACGAGTGTAGTCATTTATGACTGACACAACAGATACGTAGTTGTTACGTTTGCGACGCGCACGATGGCACGTGTGAGACGCGCACGATAGATCCGATCGTTTTATTTTGCAAAGCATTCAATAACAGAGTGTATTTACCTTTGATTTGATTTTGCGTTGTTGTTAGAAGAAGCTTGTTATAATGTTGATAATTTTCGTTGGTCGATATTATTGGAGAATCTTCTAGAGTTGCTTGTTTACCATCGATCGAAGAATCTAGATACATCCAATCGAAGCTGAGAGATTCTTTTATGATGAAGAAAGTTGTATGACGTAAGACAGTGATGACGAAGTTTATTTTGATTGGTTGTAATGCGTCACGCTGGAACGTTATAACGTTATTTCGAGTATAGAGAAAATCTATTATAATTGATGCACTGTGTAGAGAAAAGAGAAAGTGAAAAAAAAAACGATTGAACGATTGTATGCAGTTGTTGATGTACGCTGAATAAAGTTGGAAAAACTTCATACGACGACTCCTGCCTTGTTGCTGAGCGAACAGGTTGCGTGGTTAAACGAATCCGAGTTACACTTATCAGGATTCAAGCATTGGGGCTGAATCAACTACTGATAAAAACCAACAACGAGTGTAACAGTAGTTTAAAGGGGAGATAGAGCTTTCCTCACATTCTCTCATTCCACGGAGGACAGCAACTAATAAGGATGATAATATCCAAAAAGCTATCAATATGATCCAGTCCGTGTCTTTAGGCCAGCCACCTTCATCACTTGTGTTTTACACAAATGTTTGGTCTTCCCAGACAGCTTCTATTATAGTAGAAGCTGTCTGGTCTTCCTATGTAGTTAAAGCCATTGGACAACACGATGACCTGCTCACAGTGATGAAAAAAAAACGGAAACTCCGATGGTATGGCCACGTCATCAGAGCATCAGGCTTTGCAAAGACCATCCTGGAAGGCACGGTGCAAGGAGGCAAAAGTAGAGGGAGACCGAAAAAGAGGGTGGGAGGACAACATTCGAGAATGGACTGACTTGACATTGAGCGAAGCCATGAGGGTTGCTGTGGACAGAGAAAGATGGAGTCTGCAGGTTGAACGACCATCTGTGGTGCCCCAACGACTTTCGAGTTACGGAATAGGATAGGATAGGGTAGGGTAGGATATGACATAGTTTAAAATCTGAGCAGGCGTTCGCACAAGCTTTTCGACCCATTTGAAACTCCCAGATCGTAAAAAACGAAATATTGGTGCTAGAGAAATTTACGCAGGTGTTCTAACTTGATAGGAAATACTTGACCACTATAATCAGGATCAACCCACGTGAGTCTGATGAAAATCGTTGACCACGGCAGAAGGTGGCGGGTACTTAGAACTAAGGGTGGGACATTTAAAGGGGTGTGTGGGAGGTTATACGTTTATAACATGGGGTGTTTCAGTTTGGGATAATGATTCCATCCGAGTGTGCGATTTGTCTGAGCTGCCAGATGCCTGTCTAGGACTTAGAGCTGTCCTCTGCCCTCCATGCCTCTCGTCCACCCACCCATCCAACCTTTTCCCAAAGTAAGCAAAATCCAAACGCTCCATAGAATTCCAAGGCTGGCCCAAAGCTTTCGTCGGCCTCTCTTCTCATCAGCTGAGCGAGCCCGCTTCAAGTACCCGGCAACCTTTGTATGCACGCGCACCACCTGCGTGCCCATGGCAACAGGCCACGACGACCAATAAACGTTTAGGAGTAAAGTACGCGCGTGCCTTTCGCGCGCGCTCACACGTGTGTGTAGTTGTGTGCCTGTTTAATGGGTTCCCAGGTTCCATAGTGGGAAGGTAGGAGGGAGAGAGATTGCGAGTATCGCTTTTGTGGCAGTACCGTAGCCATACACAAAATGTGGCTGGGGGTGGGGGGTGGGTGGGGCTGGGGGAGTCCGGTATGAGTTATGAGAGTGCTGCTTTGAGCATCATACGCTCTCCTAGATATAATTATCTTTCCTCAACACCCTCCCCCTCCCCCCTTAATCCTTCCTCCTCCTCTCCATCTCTTTCACCGATGCTTCTTATTCCCTTCACGTCTGCTCCCCTTTCATTTTGAACTTCCTCACAGGAGGGTCCCAAGAAGCCACGTGGCGGTTGCAGGGTTGCTGATGAGTCCTGTCTTCACGCGCGCTGGCAGTGTACCCTGTGGGAACCTGCAACAATGCCATTCAGCGCACAACGAAACAACAACCCTCAGCGTCAACTACATCAGTGTCAATGGCCGCGAGAAAAAGCCCGCTGAATTCAAACCTCCATCTTTGTGGCCCCATGCTTCTTCATTACTCCCCCCCCCACCTCCCTTAAACTTTTTTTTTTCTTAAAACCCCACGCAATCACTTTAGTTCAACAGAAACACTTCGGACTGAGAGCGGAATATTGTTTCTGGGATATGAAAAAAAAAGCTGTCGGTTGTTTGGAGAGAGACAGACAGACAGACAGAGAGAGAGAGAGAGAGAGAGAGAGAGAGAGAGAGAGAGAGAGAGAGAGAGAGAGAGAGAGAGAGAGAGAGAGTCTCAGGCTGTGAATCAACGGAATGAAAGTGGTGTGAACCATAGCTATCGCTAGTGTTAGTCATAGCCGAGAAATTCTTTGTCTTTTCTGAACGTTGTTAAGACCAGCACAACGATCGACGTCGATTGTCTTCGTCAATATCATCATCATCATCATCATCATCATCATCATCATCATCATCATCAACATGGTCGTAGTCTTCGTCTTTTGTCTTCGCTGACTTGACATCTCCGCCACACAATTAATCTAACGTCAGAAGGAACACATGAGATTTAGGGCGAGCTTTACAGCTGTATTGATTTATATGTCGAATTTTGTTGTACTATATAGTTCAACGTTAAACGTCCTAGCTTGCCAAGTAGATCAATGTGTTATTGTTCCTTATCTTGGCATTCTAGCTAATGTCGTGTGGTCTATCTTCTTTAGTCTTTATTTTCATCGTGCCTGCTTTTTTTGCATGCAGTTCTTTTGCGTTAAAAACTAAATTTGCATACTACTGGAACATGATTCATTTAATTTGAACAAGCTTTTTAGGCGGCATCATAATTGTTAGTGCGAAGTGGAATGGCAAAAGATGAATGAACAGTTGTAGCGTTCAAAGACTGGGGGAGAGAGAGAGGGAGATGGTTGGCAGGGAGGACTGAACCAGTCAGCAGTTTGAGGCAGTAGAGATAAAGAAACAAAGAACGAACAGCTCACGCTCAGCAGACAGAAGAAAGAAGGGCGGGGTGGGTCGGGTCATCAAGCGAAGCAGCAGAAAACTCACCTCTTTTTTATGTGTCTATAGCAGAATCAATGTCCCTGTGAGGTTGGATGAGCAGTGGTGGAGGTAAGGCGGAAGAATACGGGTCAGTCAGTTGCCCGGATGCGGAAGTGCCACGTGTCAGCCACGCACACTGCCAGATGGTCCAATTTTCCTATCCTACCCTATAGTTTTCAGTTAACCGTGATGCAGAGCCCAAATTTTATCATTTCGCTAAGAAATTGTTTGTCTTTCACTCGAGAATCCCACATATTCTAGACCTTCCCGTCTATCCCCCGCCCTTGTTGCAGGATCATATTTCTCACAAATACTGCACGATAATACACTGTCTCATTATATCTTTCTCACCATGCTTAATAATACGTCCGTGCTGTGTCATTCAACGAATCATTCACTGAAATGAAGTCCAGGCTCAGTAACTAAGCGTATAATTAATTAAATAGTGTCTTAGCTGCCTTTTAAATTAAAAAAAAGGTGTGTTTAGAAAAAAATAAGTTTTTTTGGAGAAAAAAAAGGGAAACTACAGTGTCAAATTTATTATTGGCATTATATTAGTTCGAAACTGAAAAACTCGACATGAACATATTATATATATAGTAATTCTTAGCGTGAATTATACATGTTATAAATGTTTTCACATAATGAACAAGAGTTGACACTCACTTTTACTGACAAATTCTATGTATGGTAGTAACTTGACACAGTTATGTGCTTCACTCCAGTTGCTGGACACCTGCATAAATAGCCTTAAGGTAAACTGTAATAAAATATTAATGTCAATCTCTTGGTTATTGTACAAACGTTGGTGTTTATATAGGTACACATTTCTTGTTTCATTGCCCTCCATAACTTCCCTTTTTATATCACATGTTCGAATATAACCCAACCATGCATGGTTAGCTAAATAAAACGTTGTCATATTTGCTTTAGGAAAATGCCTGCCTACTGACTCCCATATAGCTTGTGTAAGGGGGTGGTGTGTGTGTGTGTGTGTGTGTGTGTTGCGTGTGTGTGATGGAGAGAGGGGGGGGGGGAAGTGAGAGATGGGTGAGAAGGGAGTGGGTACAGTAACAATAGGTTACTGCAAATAGCTTGTTTAACCAAACTGAACCACCGACACATTATAGAATGATGATTAAATTTGCACAGGTTTTTAAGCATTGACTAATTGACTGACTGGTCAGACTGCTACTATTAAACCTGTGACTGGCTGCTACAATACATTTGTAATTACTACTAACTAAATATTATTACAGAGTTTGGAAATTTCATCGATCCTTAAACCTCGTTCAACAGGACGTTAAACTTTGTTTTCCGTTTTTTTTTTAAATTTTAACTTCAATTACTAATTTGACTAGCCACTGCCAGTGGTAGCCAATTCTAGCCTGTACTCCAAGCAATACTTACCTGTACATGTACATTTATTGCTTGATAAACCATGCATACACTATACTATTTAGCCATAGACTGACTACAACTATTTTAAACCATTGGTTTGTTTAGTTATACTGCTATTCCTATCTAGTTCCTTCGCGTTTGGCATAACCTTTCGGTTACGGTATATAGTTATTAAGAGAGCCCAAAAATCAAATCAAGGGTAAGTAAAAATTGAGTTCTGGAACTCTGGAACTGGACTGTGCATGTAAAAAGAGTAAATTAATTAAAAATAAAATGGACAGTCATGAGATTTAAAATGTACATTAATGGCAGTTGTGAAGTTCTCAGTTTTCATTGTGACGAAGGCTCGATTACTGAATATTGAAACAAAACAAAAAAATTGTAAACAAACAATGTTACAGAATGCATGCCGACAAACAACAGCAGCAGCAGCAACGACAACGTCAACAACCACATCAAACAACGACAAAAATAAAAACAGCAAAAGCAAACACCACCAACACCACCACCACTACCTCCTCCAACAACAGAGTCCTTTCGGTAGAGAATGAATTTGGTTGTGAATGTGTTTCGGGACTACTTTTTGTCAGCGACGTCAGCAGTTTATGCAGTCATTAGTATGCAAAGATTAAAAGTTCACGAACTTCATCAACCACGATTTCGTGTGATTTCGTGAAAATAGTCGTACTCACGCAGTTGACTTCCTTACACGAAGTTGACTTCGTCGTTCGTGGGTATTATTTTGTTAATTACATCGCTTTGTACGACATCCAAAATCATGCGCGTGTCAGTCAGTGCGGCGAGCGTGTACTGTGTGTTTTTGGATTGTGTAAACATATATATAAATATATACATTTTTCTGTGCGTTATTTTACTTCTTACGTACTCGCTTTGAGCCGACAAAACTGTTTGATTGTACCGCTTTATAAATAAAATTGTTATTAATTGTTAATGTTATTTTGTTTAAGGGACCTTATTCTCAACCATGTCAGATGTGAAAATGGGGATCAACATTCATTTTGAGACAGGTTAGTACACGGGTGCAATAACAGAATGACATAAAGAATGACACAAGCTTCCTTATTCCCAAAGAAGACAATATACAATACAGCGCAACTTCAGTACCCACAAGTACCAAGTACAGAGCACACAGCATAAAAAAGGCATATTTCCTACACTCGCAGTGAAGAGGGAGCAAGAAGTAGACAGTAGACCTCAATTCAAATCCATTAAAATCAATTCAACAAATCTTTATTACCATCAAAGGAATTATGTACAGCCGTTTGTGTTGCATTTCAAGGGATAAAAAAGCATGCAAAATAAACGACAAATCTAATGAAACAACACTTATATAAATGTTTTAAAAATTAATTTTAGAGATGTATTAATTTTTTTTACGCACATGTCTCATACACCCTTATCATACAAGAAATGCGTACAAAGAAATCCTTCGCCGTCAATACATTTATTAAAATGAATTATCACGAATACAATACCTATTGCACAACAAGGTATGAAAACAATACACGTTACTGGAACATCACAAAACACAGCAAAGGGAAACAAATCAGTAAAAAGCACTCACCATCACAAGGGAGGCAAACATCAGACCAGACATCAAGCATGCACCCTATAACCCGAAAAAGATACACACACACGCACCACACACACACGCACCACACACACACAGACACACACACACGCATACTCAAACACATGGCATGTGCGCCCTGAGTACTATATGCGACAGCACATAAGTACAATACAAGGTTATTGCTTTAGTAAATCATACCTCTGTGCATTTAGAGCAGCAATGCAGTTGGAGACGCTGAAGCAAGGCAAAGGCACAGGTTAAAATTTAGTGTTGTTTATTTAGACGGTTCGCTGCTGTAGGAATGAAAGGGCAGAAGTTCAATAAAGAGGACAGTGGGTGCAGTGAGAGGGTTCACTCGGAATGGCCGTTGCTTTGCTGAGGGGCTCTCCTGTGGAACTGTTCCTCAAGAGGCCCCTGCTTCATTCCAACCAACTCGCTGTACGTTTTTATAATCCCAAACAGTGAATTTGTGTTTTTTTAACTTTCAGTGTATTATTCCAACAAATAAAAGATAAAGTCAAAATTGATTCATCAAAGTGTGGCTCAGCAGGCTTACCGACGCAGTGTAAGTACAGATTTGAGAGAACGGGAAAGAGTCAACGGATATGGTGAGGATGTAGGTAGATAGGAGCAAAGCCATGGGAAAATCAGCATACTGGACCATCAAAGTGTATCAACAGAGCTTCAGCTGTGGCTGCATGGGTTTGTCCAAATTTGCCTGGATGGGTGGGTGGGTGGGGGGAAAGATACATGGTGAGTTATGCATTTGCAAGGTAGCCTGCAGCACTAATGACAGAGACTCTGGAGCACAGCGTGTGCTCATCAGACAGTCCTAGCATGACTCTAAGTAACGAGCCGGAGGCATGCACAGATCAAACCTTCTTGATAATTTTCTCCTGCCTGCCCTGGTCGCTAATGTTGGTGATACATATAATGGTTAGCGAGGAACCGGTCCTTCCCCAAAAGGCGTGCTAGTTCCGGTTCTGTGTTCGCTGGACAGAAAAAGGGAAATGTTTTTTTTTTAATTTTAGTGTGCTCGCATGGCAGCTCAGGGATTAATCTTTACACTTATGGAATTACTAGAAATAACCAGTGGAGTCTGCCAGTGTATTAGGTATGATGAAATCAATTCAATTTTGAACAAACCAGGAGAATAGTAATAATAGATAGATAGATAGATAGATACCCAGTGCTTATAGGGTCCAGCGGACTGCCAAGAGCCGAATCAGGACCACAAAAAATGAAGTAAAATCAGATTAAACTCTTAACATTTAAATATTTTGAAAGATGTAAATAAAATCAGTCTCTTCAATAAAATCCAAACAAGAATACAAAACAAGACGAAATAGTAATAATGCTATTGTGGAAATTATTGGAATTACCCAGTGATTTCTGCCAAAGCAACAGGAGATGGCAAGCATGATTTCAGAGCTTTGATGATTTCAATGCAATATGATGAAAGTAGGGTTGAACATTCCGATTGTCTCTGTTATCATAAGCAATGTTAGGAGTCAATCAAAATGACCGATTGCGGCTTGGCTGCCGCTGTGTTGTTGGGAGCTAACGGATGATGGGAAGGATTTAGATAACACATTCTGCAACCCTGTGAAAGGAGAAGATCTTGAAAACAACATTTGGTATGGCTTGTAAGTCTGGGTATTTCTGTCGACAGTATCGGCAAAGGAGAAAAACATGCATTGCATGCCTGACATCGTAGCGTTATAGCGAGACTTAACGATTACAGTGGAACTGGATTAACCCAAAAAAATATATCATTATAGAATCCACCAGTCGTAAAATGAAAAGAAGTGTCTATTTTCTCTGTACACTATTTCGAGGTTAGACAAACTTGCAATGCTTTAATTGGCAGTCTGCGTTGCAAGCAGATTAAACCAAGACAAAGAAATACAGCCTAAATAATGGTGAATTACGATGTATATGCAGGGATGTTGCTAGGAAATTTTTTCTTCGGCGATTTGGCCGAAACAGCCGTGAAACTTTCGGCTTTTTACAGAAAGTTTCGGCTCTCTCTTCCAAAGCAGTCTCATAAGTTTTTTTTTTTTTTTTTTTAATAGATTCACTACGTTAACGTCCACCTCCATATATTAAAGATGTTCTGTGGATGCTTATCTTTGTAATAAAACATGATTTTAAGAGTAGAATAAGAACATTCAAAAGAAATTTTATTTTCTGAAATGTTAGACACACAAAAACAATAAAAAGTTTAGACTGTCCCTTGACAGACCACAATACTCTTAACTGGGTTTAACCTTTGTAATTATCGAATCCTCACCTAAACTGCAAGCGTACAGCACAGGAATATCGCAAAAATGGACAAAACCGAGCCGATTCACCCGTGAAAACTTCGGCTCGGCGAGCCGACATGACGGACAGTTTATCGGCTTTTTTATAAAAATTTCGGCTAAAAGCCGAAGATCCGACCCAAACGACATCCCTGTATATGGATCAGTCGAACGATAAAAAAGGAAGATTTCTGGCCTAAGAGGTATTTGAAATTTGAGTACGCTCTCTCTCTGTCTGTCTGTCTGTCTCTCTCTCTCTCTCTCTCTCTCTCTCTCTCTCTCTCTCTCTCTCTCTGTCTGTCTCTCTCTCTCTCTCTCTCTTTCTCTCTCTCTCTCTCTGTCTGTCTCTCTCTCTCTCTCTCTCTCTCTCTCTCTAACTCTCTCTCTCTCTCTCTCTCTCTAACTCTCTCTCTCTCTCTCTCTCTCTCTCTCTCTCTCTAACGTAAAATAATACAAAATATTATTATACAATTATTTATACAAAATATTATCCACTCAATTTGCTTACTGTTGTTTTGCCATGTAAATGCCCTGAAGATTCTCTTTACAAACCGAAAATTTGTCGTTTCAAAGAGTTCTAGCCTACTTTATGTGTTATTCTTCTTTCAGAAGACAAAGATACGACTTTGTGGTAGTGTGGAGCAAGCAGCTGCCACTACCACAAAGTCGTATCTTTGTCTTCTTAGAGGAGAATAACACTAGTACGCTGGTTACACAATCATCTTTGGTGCCCCTACGACCTTCGAGTTACGGGATAGGATAGGATATATCCTTGTACTAACCAATCTCATCCAAATCGGTAACATTTGTAGCGTGTGCCCAAATTAATATGCTATACTGTTTCAACTACTACGTCGTGCATGTATAAAATCTAAAATATGTTAATAAAAGAAAAGACAGAGATTTCTCCTAAATAGCGCACTTACAAGCTCATAGAGCTTCTCAAAGCGTTGGCCCGTAATATCCAGCAATCACACAATAGTTTGCTGAAGTCAGGATTCGAACCCACGTCGCCCAAGACGCACTCACACAAGTCGTGCGCTCTGACCACTGAGCTATCCCTATGGGGAAAAAAATCAAGCTAATCGAATGTATTGATAGGGTTTTTGTCCCCTTGCGAGACTGTACGACTATTACTGGAAACATTAACGACACGCGTCTCTGTGGAAACTGTCCTTCGCAGACTGCGTGCCCGTGTATTTATCGTCCGCGAGAGATATAATTAATGATAGGAGAGTTTCAAGGACCTACTGTAGAACGGAGGAAACACAGAGCTGAGGGAACACCAAGCTAACCCCCAAGCAAGCAGGTAGGTTGGCACTCAGAGTTTGTATAGGCAGTACTGCATACAATGCATGATGGAAGAATACTGGAACGACTGAGCCAGTTGAAGGGCTGCCAGCAACGCAGGAATTGAACACTAGAGGGCTGACAGCACCAAAAGGGAATCGTTAGTAATACCACGTCCAACGCAACAACACAGAAAACCACTTATTCCAATGAGGGAGACGCCAATGACGTGGGCGATGGAACTGGACCCAGGTAGACAGACACGACAACGGACAGATTAGCCGATTAAAACTATTACCTAGTGATTGCTAGAGCGAGTTCGCGGTATGAGAAGGAAGCCGGATTGCAGCATAGCGCGGTATCACGGACAAATAATGAGAATACGAACTTTCAGACTGACAGCTCGGCAAGATAGCACTTAGGCTACGTGATTCACAGACCAGCAGACATATCATCACACGCATTTGTAGGTGTAATGAACTACACACTATCCTCATCCCGCTCACAAATACTTTAGGTGGTGTAGGATGAATTCAATAAATGGAGACAAAAAATTTTTTCTTACTCATAAGTTCGGTAGGATTACTAAGTTGGTATTCTATGAAGGCCGTCGGGGTAATTATTGAGAGTGATGGATACAGGGGACAATTCCATGGATATAATTTGAATTCCTCTGATTAACAATCGACAATTATTATAATTAGATCCTTTGAAAAAGTGGTGGTAAAAGATATTTCAAAGAAAGTTAAAGATATTTATACGTAGTCTTTTGCATTGAACAATAAGAGATCCTTTGAAAAAGTGGTGTTGCCAGACATTTAAACAAAGTTAGTTACATGTATATTTATATTTAGTCTTTTGCATGGAACAACATACCACGCGGGATTCTTAATACTCAAGATGCGCTTGCTTTATATTTCTGCGGGCTAAGCCGCCATACGACCGGGCTAAGCCGCCATACGACCGGGCTAAGCCGCCACATGATCGGGCAATTTTTGTAATCATGTGAAAAACGGACCCTCAAAATGGACGTGTACGACCTGTTCTTTCTACGAAGAGGTAAACTTGCTGACTGGTTGCTCTTCGACGACGCCATCTTTGCCCGCTTTGTGCCAGTTTTGGCTCGCGCCATTCGGGCTAGCCCGGTTCATCACCCTGGTAATCGCCACGATTCTACTTGATTAGTAGCACATCGATCGGGCCATATCGCGAAGGGAAAACAGGTGCACTCTCAGTGCATAAAGGGACTAAGCTTACGATAGGGTGAGGAATGAGGTGGGGTAAAGGGTTTATTGGGTAATAAATGGGCTTGGTGGGAGGGAGGGGGTCGGTAGGGGTATGGGTGAAGATGAAAGAAAAGGTGAATACCCGAGGAAAAAAAAACACCCAGAATAACGATCACAATGAAATTTACGCAACTGACAAGTACAAATCGATTTTCTGATCCTGCGTTCGGCTGTACCGGAACCCAAAACCTAATGGCTTGCTCTTAATATAGAAACAACGTCAGCAAACCTTAAATTAATCTACCTTTTTATGGTGATGATCTATACATTCCAATCTCCTTGGATCCTCAGGTCGTTTGAACTTAAGTCGATTATTCCCCAGAAAATAAAGTAGTATTATTTTCTTATTGGAATCGAAGTAATGATTTCTCAGAAACCTTAAAATAACGCCACTTGAAAGCAAGTGTCCAGAATACTTTTCATACATATGATGTTTGGCTTCAGCCGCGGTGAACTGTGTTTTATGATTTTTATTTACCTTACCATAATGCGTATCATAATATTTGCCTTTTCAACTTCCCATGTAGGTACTGGTAAAATTATATTTTTTTGTGAATTTTCAATATGTATTAAATCTACTTGAAGAAGATCTTTCGTAAAGGAACCTAATGTTTGGAAAGAGTGCACTTTTGGGGCCTGCTTGTGAAAAGCTGTATCAGATAGGACGAACAGCTCTTCGGCAGTACTGTTGTGAACTACACTTGCTCTTACTATGTATTTGGTACACGATAACTCTCGCCATTCATCAAGGGGAATAACACCTGCAAGTTTATATGCCTCTAAATTTTTTGTATGAATTCGGATTCCCTGTTCTAATTTTATTGCTTTACTGTCTAAATTTTTTAATTTCCTAAAATAGCATTTAGGGGCTGAAAAAGACATTTCCTCTCCGTATGTTAATTTGGGTCTCATTAAAGCAGAAGCTTAATGAATCAGTGTTTTTAAATCTCGTCCCCAATTTCGTCTGTTAATAATTTTTGATAAGTTATAATTTTTTATAGCTTTTTGTAATAAATATTCTATATGTCTTTTCCATTTTAGTTAGCATGTTAAATATACGCCTAAAAGTTTAACCTCTTTCACATACTTGAGTTCTTCATTTTCAATTTTTAATGTTGGAAGTTGTCTAGGTTGACCATGATTAAATAGTATCTTTTTTTCCCCTTTTTCTTTAGACAGATGCTGTTGTTGTTTCACGTTGTTGTTGTTGTTGTCGTTGTGGTTGTTAAGAAACCTGAAAATAATACCCCTTGAATGCCAGTCTATTTTTGATGATGATGTTGTTGTTGTTGATTTGTTGATGTTGATGATGCTGTTGCTGCATTTTCTGGACCAGTCTCTTTCTATAGCCTAATTCCTTTCATCCCCTTCCCCGGGTAGCGCTGGTTTGCCGCTGCATTGCTTTCGCTAAGAATGCCACCTTAACCCGGGTGGCGAACACAATCATACACACTCACTTACACACATACACACACACAGGCACACACCTACACACACACACACACACACACACAAATCCCTTTCGTGCTTTTCAACCTCATGTCAAACAGTAAATTTCCATGTAGGATTAACCCTTTGACCGCCTTGGGGTGTCCAACAGCACCACTGGGGAAATCTTAGGCCAGTAGAGAGTCATGTTCATATCGATCTACTGTAGAAGCAGCAACATTTTCATCTGCCCTCCGCTTTTTGTGTGGTACATGCAATAAATACTTCGAGTTTATAGTGCTGTGTCACCCTTTCAAGCACCAGGATTACGAAACATTTTAGCGCTATATGTGAACGCCGGTGTCACATCCTTCAAGTTCTGGGTCTCCTAGTTTATCCGAGCGCATTTGCGCATGCGCCAGGTCATGTCGGGCCGGCTTTTTCAAGAAGTTCTTAGGCGTCATAACCCTAACCCTAACCCAAACCCTAACCCTAACCCTAAACTCTTAACTCTAACCCAAACTTTAACCCTAAACCTTACGAAGACTATGATAGCACTGTGCGCATGCGTCGAATTTTGTAACGCGTCGACCAATCAGAATGCTCCCATTCGCTCCCAGCCCAGCTAAGATACTAGGAACTGTGAGGATGTCACACCGGGAACTGCAGCAGAATGGGCGGTAATGGGTGGGCGAGGGGTGGATGATGCGTGCAGTGTGAGAAGAGAAGACGACGGGCTTTAGAAACTGCGGCTAGCCCCGGTACAAGACAATTAAAACTGTAAGCATATATTGTTCTGGAAACAGCCCATTAGTTTTCATGCAGAAGAGCAGGCGGTAGCCGCGAACAACGTCACCCATGTACGGACTGCTACAATGCGTACACCTGCAAACAATGAATTTTTCATGCTCGGTTATAGGCTTCGAAGCGACGCCAAAATTAATGTGATCCGCAAATAATTGCAAATTTAATGAGTTTACAGTGTTGGCTTTTTGGGAGCCGTCAAAAGCGTTACTTTCTGACAAAGAAAATAAAAACAGCAAATACTGTTCAAAACTGAGAACTAAAGTCGAATCATACAGAACAGGATTCTTTTGTTTATTTGCTGTCTTGTTTTTTGGTTGCTGTTGGTGTTATTGTGTGTGTGTGTGTCAGAGAGAGAGAGAGAGAGAGAGAGAGAGAGAGAGAGAGAGAGAGAGAGAGAGAGAGAGAGAGAGAGGAAGAGAGAGAGAACACTAAAAAGTCTGGTCAAACATAATAATAATAATAATAATAATAATAATAATAATAATAATAATAATAATAATAATAATAATAATAATATAGCTCTTTCTTACAGCAACAGGAGCAGCAGCAGCAGCAACAACAACATAAACTTTCATTTTATAGTTCACTCTTCTCTCATCATGTGGACATAGCAACCGTGTTTACCACTATGCAACGCGATATTCCAAACTAATGTAATTGAGGTATAGAGATGTAGCCCACAACTATAGCATTCCAGCAATATCGACCGTTCATTTGTTTCATATTAATGTTTCAGCAGGGTTCGTATAGTCATCACTGACTCCTGTGCGTGCGGTAACATCAAAGCACACAGTATGGCAACGCTGCCTTGTGATGACAAGATAAAGCAACTTCAGTTTGTTTGTATAAAAATACACGAGATAGATTTTTGTCCTCCGCACTGAGAACACCAAGAGATGCATCATCAATATGAATTTTAAATGCCGGATGTCCTCAGATTGCATGCTCCAGACGAGTAAGTCTTGAATACACAAACAGGCATTGGAGGTTATCAAAACGAAATTTCGTTTATATTGCGTTTGCAGTCAAAGAGTGGGCAAATTGGATATAAGAGATGAGTTGACAATACCTAAAACAGTTAATAAGTCTCTTCTGGCAAAACGATGCATGGATTGATACAACACGAAATCTAGGACCGAGCGTTAGTCCCAAAACCATTGCTTGCAGCTCGTTTTGATCTGAAATAATGGTTGTTGTCTAGGACAGCTTTGTTAAAATCGATTCATGCATCAGATCTTTGTATGTAACTTTAATAATCTGGGTGATAGCCATGGAAGCGAATAATAATGAATGCAATTAATGATGCTTGAATGAGAAATTTATTTCTTTCATCTGGACGTTACTGCCGCATTATTATATGCTACTGTTCGATTGATACTGCAGCCCGCTGCCTGCGTCCTTTATCCGTCTTTTCATTACATTGTATACAGTCAAATAGAACAGAAAAACACCTCCCGGCAGGCACGTACACACAAGCATGTATTCACATGCACTCACACACATACTCACACAGACACACACCTGCAAGCATGCATACACAAAGAGAGAGAGAGAGAGAGAGAGAGAGAGAGAGAGAGAGAGAGAGAGAGAGAGAGAGAGAGAGAGAGAGAGAGAGAGAGAGAGAGAGAGAGAGAGAGAGCATCCCATTCAACAACTAAACACACTACTCTCTAAATAAGATAAATGGTAAAATGGCATTCTGCGTGCAGTGTTCAATAAAGGCGTCTAGCAGTTTCATTATGGAACAGAAATTTGATCTTAGTGTGTGTGTTTCTCCCTTTCTCTCTCTCCCTCTCTCTCTGTTCGTACGAGTGTGTATGGATGTGTGTGTGAGTGCGCGTTTGTGCGTTTACTCACAGTTTTTAACTTGCCTCCCTGACAAGGTTTTTACTTCTGTTAAACTTAAAGACACAATTGTGCATACGACTGCAAAATACACCACACACACACACGCACACACACACACACACACACAAACACCCAAATATTGAAATGCGACAGCAAAATGCGTTATGTGTGAACACGCCTTGGAAAACAGAACAATAATACCCTTTCCTTCCCCCCCCCCCCCCCCCCTCCCGTTCCCATAAAATAGTAATCAACTTATAACAAAACGAAGCACCTGCATTTGCGCGGAGTAGGGGTATCGATTGGCAGTACCATCTATAAAACGATCAGCAGAAATTAATTATACCCCAACCCCCCTATTCCCTACCTCAGCTTGCGTCTCTTTGTGTGTGAGTGTGTTTGTTTGTCTTTCATCCTGTTCCACTCATCCCTCTCCCACACTCTGCCCATCTCCCAGGAACAAGATGACGAGCGTGGGCGTAGAAAAACAAGGGCTTCGTTTGATGTAGAATTAAAAAAAAAATTATTTAGTGTTTTTTTTTTTCTGGATAGAAAATTGACGACCCATTTCATCGATTACACTGCCATCCAGACTTACTGGTCACGTTCTTTTCAAATAGCTGGAAATATCCATCACTTTGGACAGTGGATGATGATATGGATGGGGTAGAAAAGCTTTCCCTTTATGAGAAAATGACAACTTCACGATGCTGCCAGGTTAAAAAAAAATCCTCCCTTCCCCTCCCTACACACAAACCTATTTACAATTACAGAAGGAGTGGAGATTGAAGGCAAAAGTGCTGGACTAGAACTGTTCCTACAGTGCAAGGGAAAAATATGCTCAGCTAAGGTTCATCAATTAAAGTGATGATCATGCAAGAGGGGTGTGATCTGTTTTGTAACAGGGTGATTCTTTGCTTGAATCGGGAGGGTGTAGGGCGGAGGGAGGGGGGAGAAGGAAGGACATTTCCGCTGTTATATATTTGGTAGAATGTTCACGTTAGAGATATGTTCAGTTCAGTGGGTAGATTACCGTCCCCGGACACAATAGCGTATAGGGGACTTTAGAGATAACGTGCACTATCGCCATATTTAGCGCAACGTAAATGACACGAAATATCAGGAATTTGCACAGCCGAGATTGAAAATGAAAAGTGATGATCGTGCAAAATTTATTCCCACTCTTTGGCGACATTATTAAAGATTTCTGCTGCTCTAAAATGACATAAGAATGTTCACCTAAGAGAAAAGTTCCATCAATTTACCGAGCTCGAGTGATTTTCATTTTGTTTCTTTTTTATTTCGAACATCCAGTTCAGGTAGCCAAAGGAGTGTGTTATCTCACAATTGGTGACCACACGTAGAAGGTAACAAGCGCACGACAGACATACCTCAGACCACCCAGGGATAGGATATGGAAACCGCCGTCATTTAAGCTCGCCCAGAGAAAAGAGAGGTCCCAAAAGCCTCTCTCCCCAACGACCAACAAGGAACGGGAACATTTTTACCTTCGGCTTAAATGTTGGGACTGATGTCGCATGGTACTGTAATAAGAAATGGACAAGTTCCAGAGATATTCAAGTTACTATGACTGTAACTGCATGCTTAAGGCATTTTAGGCATCCGGATTCCCCTTCTTCTCCCCCTCCCCCTCCCTCACCCCCAAGGTTTTCTGGATATGACTTGTCAAGTTCCGTTCAAACGGGCAGTCACGCAACCTTCTGACTGTATTACCTTTTAACCAGCTCTATCATTCATTTACATATAAGCTGGATGTTCTCAAGAGCACCCAGCGCAATGCAGCATACTGACATATTGAGATGGCTTGGAGGTCAAGAGAGAGAGAGAGAGAGTGAGAGAGAGAGAGACAGACAGAGAGACAGAGATAGACAGAGAGAGAGAGACAGAGAGAGACAGAAAGAGAAAGAAAGAGAGACTGAGGCTTAGAGGTCGAGAGAGAGAGAGACAGACAGACAGACACAGACAGAAACAAAAAGAGGCAGAGAGAGACACACACACACAGATGATTTTAGACATTCACGATACACGAACACCTCCTCCCTCTCCCCTCCCCACACACAAGAGAGATAGAGAGAGAGAGAGAGAGAGAGAGAGAAAGAGAGAGAGAGGTCTGTCTTAGGTTGTCTGGGTGTTTCTGAGTCTGCAGACTGTTTTGTGAAAAAGTATGCTGTGGGCTTTTTGCAGTCTGTGTAGTGGGTCAATCGAACGGAAAATCAAGAACTTATTTATGGATTATTATTATTATTATTATTATTATTATTATTATTATTATTATTATTATTATTATTATTATTATTATTATTATTATTATTATTATTATTATTATTATTAATTTTTGAAGGGAGTCAGTGTAAGAGAGGGGGAGGGAGTGGGGGGGGGGGGAGAAGAGGTTGAGGGTTGGGGTGGGCAAGTGGCGTTGGCTAGCGTTAGTGTAGATCTATAGAGAACTTCTCTTGAACCACCATCATTAATACACAGACATTCATCTCACACCGTCTTACACTGCCTATGTTTGTTTCCATACATTGGCCGCGCTTGAATAGTCACCTTTGTTGTTGATGTCAAAACCTTAACCAAACGTACCGACCATCCAACTCACTAGAGAAAGCGCATAACACATAAACTGTAGCTAGGCCTTATTACAATGTCCAAGACAAGAGATGGATGTTGGGGCGTGTTACATTGCATTACATGATTATTGCTTTAGGTCCAGCGGACTCTTCCGAGCCAAATCAGGACCAGACAACCCCTGATCTGCATAAAAGATCTGCTGAAACAACCCTAGTGGTAAAACTGAATACTCTCCACCAGCCAGTCACTTTACAATAAAGACATCCCACGCAGAGAACGCTGAGGCTGTACTCTAATTTATCGAACCCCCGTTTACAAAAACAAAATACAATACAAACATCATTATAAATTATCAACAAAACACATACATATAAAATGCCTACATTGCTAAATAATATATCATAGGAAGCCCTAGTGACCACCTGGCAGAAAGCGTCCAATATTCCCAAGCTGATCCAACAGACCTCAGACACAAATAAGGAGTCTTGTCCAGGGGAGTTTTCAAGAAAAAAG
Source organism: Oncomelania hupensis (assembly GCA_036898135.1). Classification (NCBI taxonomy): domain Eukaryota; kingdom Metazoa; phylum Mollusca; class Gastropoda; order Littorinimorpha; family Pomatiopsidae; genus Oncomelania; species Oncomelania hupensis. Next base: position 89,258,548 of record CM072511.1, on the reverse strand, counting down.
GTAGGTGACTGGTCTAGCGAATAAGAAGATAGTATAGCAGATTGATAGAACAGAGCAGGAATGAGAAAGAATAAATGAGAAAGACAGCGACAGTGGGAATTTAAAGCACTAAATTTCCAGAAAGTGGGGATACTATTTATACTGAAACCCCCGGCACCCCAACGGGGAGTTGGGGCGTGTGTGTAAGGGAATGGGTAGGAATGAAGAAAAAGGATGGAGGAGGAGGGTAGGGGGGAGTCAGAGGTGAGGTGCTGGTTTGGGAAGCACATGTACACAAAACGTCAAAAATGTATGTTTGTTACAAGCTGAAATAAAACGTTCCAAACCCTTAGCCGAAGACATTAGCCAGGCGATAACAAACATTATTGCAGCCAAAAAAAAGCCTATTACAAATTCATTTTTAAAAAAAGAAAAAAAGGCTTCAAGCTTTATCAATGACTGAAAGCACAAAGCAGGAGGCAGTGAAGTGGAAGGGCATTTAAAACATTTGAAAACTACAGGGGAAAAAAGCCACATGTCACGCATTTCCACTTTTGAGATAAATGAAATTTTGTCTTTGACTTGTGCCCTTTTTCCCCTGTATGCCTTTTCTTTGGGTGTTTCTGTAGCAGTACATAGGCCTTTTTTGGGTTGGATTTTACTATTTTGCTAACCTTCAGGCTTATTTTTATATAGTAGGGGACATAACTCAAATAATTGGAAAATGTGACATGACTGTGCCCTTTTTCCCCTGTGGTCTTCATTTGGGAAATGTTGTTTATTTTAAAATGTAGTGGGACTATAACGGTTCTGAAGCTTTGTGCACTTTTGGAAAACCGGCAACTTAGTTAAATTAACACACACACACACAAGTCTGTTTTCATGGCAAATTGAGGTTTTGGACAAGATGTAGTCATCGGAAAGCGTTTAATTGTTTGGTTTTTTTTTAAAGGAAAGTGCGCAAAATTCATATAAAAATGTAAGAATTAGATTTTTTTAAATGGCACTATTCGTCAAAGAGTTAACATATTTCGCCTTCTTACCCTTACCCTAATCCTTTTACTTTAAATTTGTCCACAAAACAGCCCGTACTGGATAGAGTACTCCAATGTACTTAAAACAGTTCCATGCACTACAAGAGCACTTCCATGTACTAAAAGAGCTCTCCCATGTACTTAGAAAAAAGTGAGGCGCTGAAAAAAAGTGGGGCGAGAGCTAAATGCCCCGTTTTGTGCATTAAAAGGCAAGTTTAGCACCCCATATGTCCATGAATACACGCCTACACGCACAGAAACACACAACCACACACACACACACACACACGTAACTGTTATAATACTGCACTACACAAGAAGTGGAGGAGTAGGTAGAATGGAAGAATGATCTAAAGGCATTGGAGATCATTGACGAGGCATTTAAATGGAATGATGATCTAAAGGGCATTTGACATTTTGTTGAATTCTATTTTAAAATACAGGAATCTCACAGCTGGAAAGCACTCCGTCCTTCATCTCCATCTTCCTCTATCCTCTACCCCTATCCCTCTTCTTCCCTTCTCCTCCCTTCCACCCACTTTCCCCCTCACACCTCGTACACCTGCACTCCCGCTTCATACCACACCTCTAACTGCTACATCAGTTCCACTGTACAACGGGTTGACTAGGTAGAAAGGAATAGGGAATCGAGGGCATTGAAATCATTGGACAAATGTCGTTTAATCCCAAATGTTGTTATAAGCTTTCTTAAAAGTTTGCTCACTTGAAGCAGGGTGAACGATAGCAAAATCGAAGAAACAGCTAAATCAAATTTTACTCGATCTGTTGCTTTGCCCCAGCGCAATGCGACAACGCACTCCAGCCAAATTGCTACTGAATGCTTCTGGAACTGATAGCTTATTGATCAAGGGGGGGTATCGATCATTCCAGCAAAGAGCTATGGTCCTTTACGCTCAACTTGACGTTATTACACCTAACTCGGGGGGATTATGAATGGCTAAAAGAACACAAAGCTTCATCAGCAATATTAAGCACCACTCCTTATACAAGAAATGATGCCTCTGAGGAAGCCAAAGTACTTTATTGTATGTATGTTATTAATCAAATGCTGAAGTGACAGCGTGTGTTAAAGGAAGATTTATGTTGCCTTAACTTCTTGTTGAACTATCCTCAATACATGGGGGAACCAGAGGGACCAACGTTTCAGTAAAACATAGGAGTCAAAGCGCTTCATCCTGTATTTAACTCAGAGATGGTGAGTGGGTAGAGGAGGGATGTGTGTGTGTAAAATGCAAGAGGTGAGAGATGGTGGTGGGTTGAAGGGTGTAGAGTGTAAGGGGGAACACACTAATGTTGCCTTAAATACATCGGGCACTGAACCCTTAAGTTTGCACTGTCTCAATATACAAAGGACCAGAGTCAACCGACGTTCCAGTGAAAGCTGCTGGAACCAAAGGGCTCTATCGTCTATACGTTATTACATCTAACTAAAAAAAGCATAGTATACAGGCGATAATGTTGCATCAACGCCACCATGCTTTCAGTATTATAACATATATAGAGATTACACGTGCATCCATCGTTCTGTGTCCCACCGCCATAGCTCAAGTGGTAGAGCGTTCGTCTGGCACACCGATGACCCAGGTTCGAATCCCCTGGTGGGCGATATAAAATGTGGCCATTTTCACTGTCCATTTTAGCAGTATGATTGCTTTGGTGGTTCAGTGTTGATTCAGGTCCCTACCCCTCTTTCCCTGGGATGGTTATCCCCGTCTGCCATATCGCCAATGGTGGGTGTAGACGTTAAACCTCAATGTTCATTCTTCATTCATTCATCCATCGTTCCAGTAAATTCAGAAGAGCCAACAGCGCTTTACTTTGCATTACATCTAACTGGTGGGTGAGAAGTAGCGGGATAGAGCAGAGTGTTGAAGGAGACAAATGTTACTTGCTTTTATGAATTTATGTATGTTTTATTCTATACCAACTGTTTTAGTGTGAGTGTGACTGTCCATGATTGTCGTACACTGAAGTGTCCTTGCTGTTTGTTGGGACAATAAAGAAAAGATTTTGTTTCTGATTCTGTTACAATAAAATACATCAGGAACTAAACCCTTAGTGTTGCACTCTCTTCAGTATACGGATCCAGAGGCAACCAACGTTCCAGGTGTAATTTAAAAAAAAAAAGCGAAAGTGCTTGTTTTGGTATACCGTCACAAATGATGGAACATTCTTACGCACATATTCGGTCGCTCGGACTCACACGAGAAGATCTAAAATAAGTTCTAACCATTCAGAAGACAGGAAACATGGCAGTCAAACAAGTCATATAAAATTTTCGAAACATTCGCCTGTATTAATGACAGGCTTCACCAGGATAAAAAACGTTACGGGGTAACAATCTATTCAAGTCAATCAAACCAGATTTTTAAATTAAACTCTGTCCAACTCTTACGTCTGACCAAGGTATTTTACATTAACCGATCTTTACAGTTCGACGGGAGTTTGTTGGGAGTTTAACAAGGCCATTTTCCTTTCCAAAAATGGGTACCAAAAAACACCAAAATGATTCATTGTGTAAGTGTAAGCGTATTGCTTGCTCAGCGGTTTACAGTACAGCACAGCTCAAAATCTATAAATATTATATATGCAACGAAACACATCCGAGGTGTGTGAAACCCAATAGCTAAAATTGTGCGCCCTTCAGGCAAGGACAGAACAACACTATATTCATGCATTGATTTTTTTTTCATCTGACCTATCCAATATAATGTGATTTTTTTGTTTTATTTCCAGCGACTGTTATTTGATATCAAAACAGATTCGGCCGCCTAGTGGCATAATAATACACTTAATCTCGCAACAGCTGGCTCATTATCATAAATACCGGTGGTCTAATTAGAATTCAATAAAGCTCTGCGATATTACTATTATTACTTATTAATGAATAATGGCAGAACCTCCCGTTATTGTTGTCGAGTCAAGGGATGGAGAGGGACAGGTGGATGGGCGAGATGCTGGGATGCTGGTTTTGGTGTGGGTGATGGTGATGGAATATATCGAAGAATGTGATCCTTCCAACAGCTGTTTTATTGGCACAGGTTGACAGGCAGGCGTGCGGGCAGATACATACAGGCATGCAGAGGCATTTACAGACGGGCGAGTATCCCCTGGAGACACAGACGCAGAGGCAAGCTGAAGATTGGTAGATACAGTCAGACACTGATACAGAAACAGATAACGGCTGAACAGACAAATGGGCGGGTAGAAGCAAATAGGGGAATGCAGTCAGATGCGCAGTCAGACAAGCAGAAATATTTATCACAGTCGTATCAGCATTTTTTTCTCATGAAGATAAACAAGTTCACTGCGGTGGAGTGCATGATTTAAAATGTTGGATAACTTAGAAAAAGAAACAAAACACAAATTTAGCGTGGTCGAGTCAAGTACAAAAAGACATAATATTATTACAAGAGAAGTTTACATTCACAAAGCAAGTTTACTGAAACTGTAGTTTGTAAGCAAATAATTCCAAAACAATAAATAGCAGCAATAGCAGCAACAACTACGACCGCCAACAACAGGTCCTCAACAACTATATAGACTGAGAAAGCCGAGTTATTCAGTAATAATCATTGTGTAATATATAAAAATGAGCAATACAACCATGCAGAGGGAATGTGAGGTGAAGAGAGAGAGAGAGAGAGAGAGAGGGAGGGAGAGAGAGAGGGAAGGGAAGGGAAGAGGAGGGGTACACAATAGACACAGCAAATTCAGACCTAACGGTTATATTTTTAGCACAGGTGCGCAAAACTGCGTCACAGAAGCATGCTAATTTTATACGTTAAGGACAAACATTTGCTCATGCATTCATGTCAATGCAGCTTATGGAAACCACAGAATTTCAGCTTTGATTTTTAATTAATATTTGTTCATTGCGACTATTTACTTATTTCTTTATTTGATTTATCTTTTTAATTTTGGGAGATACTTTTACTGCAGGAGTGCGGTTGACCGATATAAACTGTGCTTACGTGCACATTATCAGTGTAAAAGAAATGGATTAGTGTGAAGGCCACAGCCTGTCTTCAAGTGCAGCAAGGTAATGCTAGTCAATTCTCAACTCCGGCGGGTGAACTTCACTAGCAGTAACCTAGAAGAAAGACAAGTATGACTATAATTTTTTTAAAGTAGATCATAGTAGTTAATCGACATATTTTATATAGTCTAGTATATAGTTTCATTAGATTATAGATTGACTGCTGCATGGATAGTGTTATAAACCTGGAAGGCTAAATATTTCAGGTTGCAGGTTTTGGGGGAGGCGGCACCTCGTATTTAGTATTTTTGTGTGTGAAGTGTGACTTTTGTGTGATGTGAGTTTTAATACATAAACCAATGACTACAGTCATGTAAGTTAAGTATCTCCACGACATAAGCAATCTGCGATGACATGTATTTATATGTGTTGTACTTGAATGTACAGTAAAGTGGTGGTTCACCCGTCCCCTATACGCTTAATGTGTCCGGGGACGTAAATTTACTCCAAAAAAAAATGTACAGTACAGCAAACCAGGAGCGTATTAAATATAATTATCCTGCATAACAGGAGAACACAATGCATATAGTCTGTTAGTGAAAATCTGTCCAAACGATTCCCCCACGATACTCTCACAAACGCACACATCTGCACGCACACGCCCAGATATTGAATTAAAAACTATAGGCTACATACTCCAATGAACACACGCACATACATACACAGGCACACGCACACACCACAAACTCACACACGCAAACACAAACTCACACACACAACACAACACACACACACGCACGCCCGCACATCCCCTCCTATAATATACAAGAGAACTTAATTTAACATCACACTAATACACACGAATATCGCAAACACTCGTGCAAACATACGCACATGCGCAAACGCGTATAAATCTGCATGCAAGTAATCAATACACACATGCACACCACACGCAGACACTCACAGATGCTTGTGCTCACTGACAGAGACACACACGCAGACACACACACAAGGCACATACACATACACACACTCACAAATACATACACGCAACACAACCTCACTCTTCGTTACACATACAATCCTTCCCTTCCTTAAACACACAACTCCCACTCTCCATTCTCACCCCCACCCCCTTTCCTTAAACACAATATCGCTCTTGTGCCTTTAAAACAGCGGGGAACAGTGTGCATAAGTGTAGTCATGCGACTATAGACACACGCGTTATTTTAGGAACACATTCTCCTTTCAATAGTGCGTCAGCTGTGGCAACAAAAGCAGAATGTTCACGTTATTACCAGTTTCTCTGTCTTTGACAGATAATATTCCACGCATCGCTGCACGAGTCACTCAAGCGGTTCAATTACAGTCGTTGTGGTACAAAATATAGTGTTGTTTGTTTGCATTTGAACGACATTGAACGGAAGTGGGGGAAAGGACGCTTTTCAGTTTCAATATACAATGCTATAACTTGAAATGTGATGAAATCGCGAATCGAGCACTTCAATTGAAAATATTGTGATACAAAATATTAATGTCCTATTTCGCATTTGAAAGAGATGACAAATACGAGTAAGAGCTTTTTACTGCACTGCGGCAATACAGAACAATCGAGAATAGAGAGATGAAAAAATCCGCACTTTTCAATAACGCCGTACTTACTAAAAAAAAGTGTCCCGCATTCAACTTCTTCTATATTATCTTGGCATCGGTCAGGGTTGTTCAGTGTAATTATACAAGTTCACAGACTTGATTACAAGCCAGTGTTCTATAACAAAAAACGTCTTCAAGCGCCTTAAGCAGATCTTTTGAGCTGGGACTTGAGCTATAGAAAGAACAATGCTTTATATACGGAGATATTCATTTGACGACTGAATAGACGATTATAACAGAAAAATAATTCAGAATAATTATAATGAAAATTGGGCAGCGACAGCAAGAATAAAACAAAAATTGCAACAAGAACAAGAACAATTACACTATACTACTACTACTACTACTACTACTACTACTACTACTACTACTACTACTACTACTACTACTACTAAAGAAGAAAAAGAAGAAGGAGGAGGAGGAGGAAGAGGAGGAGGAGGAGAAGAAGAAGAAGAAGAAGAAGAAGAAGACAACAACAAAAACAACAACGACAACAACAACGACGACGACAACAACCGCAACTAACAATAAATAGCTACACAAAGGACAACAGAGGCAACATATTAATAAGAGGGACCAAGATCAAACGATTCTCATTTAATTTCATTGGAGGTTTTTAACAGAGCTGCTGCATATGTGCTCGGTGCGTTGATTTGAAAGACCTAAAAGGCTACATGCTATCTGTAACTCTGCAAAGAAATGTTATTGCTGAATTTGATTACATACACCAAGGACTTGACACCACCATCTGCTAGCTATAGACCTTGCAATGAAAGGTAATTGCTGCACTGGTATTTGACTACTAGACTTGAGCCTACTTGGATCCGACCACTGAGCTCCGGCAGAAAGAACGAAACAACACAAAGTACACCTCCGTCCCACCAGCTGTACATGGGTGCCTGGCTCTGTTTAGAATAGAGGAATGTACAGCAGCGAGGAGAAGCTGGTCCTGAGAAAAGAGAGGCCCCAGTCACCTCTCTCCCTTACAACAAAAAAGTTTACGACGACACCTTTTACCTTTATCCCTATTTGGCTTTAACAGGCACTAAAAATTATTTGGCTTGACAACATTAACTGCTACAGCTCATATAAGAAGACATCTTCAGTGTTCTGCTGATCAGTTTGTTACATACTATCAATAATACCATTACTATTGTACTGCTACAATATATTAAAACGATGACTCAAAGTAAGGACTCTATAGATTCCCTATACCGCACGATTGCCGTCCTTTGAAAAAGTGAGCTTCGCGATAAAAAAGACAATAGCATTCCAGCTTTATCTTTTAGTAGTATAGTTGTATCCTACCAAAGTCGTGCAGAGCAGTCCTATCTAGCTTCAGCCACGCTGCGGTGTGGTGACAAAGTAAAGTAAATCCACGTTTCCGTTTAAAAAAGAAAAATAAAGATAGAAGCGTTTACACACGCATGAGGATAAAGTTGTCTAAAATCACCTGCACGTGAAGAGACAGTAATCTAAAATGACCCCCCGTTGAGGTGCCGGGGGTTTCAGTATAAATAGTATCCCCACTTTCTGGAAATTTTGTGCTTTAAATTCCCACTGTCGCTGTCTTTCTCATTTGCTCTTTCTCATTCCTGCTCTGTTCTATCAATCTGCTATACTATTGTCTTCTTCGCTAGACCAGTCTCCTACCTTTTTTTCTTGAAAACTCTTCCGGGACAAGACTCCTTATTTGTGTATGAGGTCTGTTGGATCAGCTTGGGAATATTGGATGCTTTCTGCCAGGTGGTCACTAGGGCTTCCTATGATGCTATTATTTAGCAATGTAGGCATTTTATATGTATATGTTTTGTTGATAATTTATAATGATGTTTGTATTCTATTTTGTTTTTGTAAACGGGGGTTCAATAAATTGGGGTGAAGCCTCAGCCGTCCCCTGCGTGAATGTCTTATTGTAAAGTGACTGGCTGTTTTAGGGCATTCAATTTTTCCACTAGGGTTGTTTCGGCAGATCTTTTATGCGGATGGGGGTTGTCCGGTCCTGATTTGGCTCGGAAAGAGTCCGCTGGACCTAAAGCAACAATTAATGTAATGTACTGTAATGTAATGTAATCTAAAATGTTGAATTGAATTGACACTGCTAAAAGATGCTGGCCGGCCGAAAACAGGGTCCAACTCAAGCCGTCCAAGGTGCCAACTTGCCGCTGGATGCGCACTGTCTATCGTCCCAGACAACTGAACGATCCTGAAAGGCCGAGAGGCAGTAAAACCCAGAGAGGCATCTTTAGTTTCAAGGTGCCCTGCCAAACTTGCCGATGGGCTGGATGCGCACTGTATTATGTCCAGAAAAACTTAGGCTGACGATCCTGAAAGGCGAGAGGAAGTAAACCCAGAGAGGCATTACTTTAGTTTCAATGTTAAAAGCTCAATGCGAGCTCCGGGGGGGGGGGGGGGGGGGGGGGGGGGCGCGGCAAACTAGTCAATGACCCAACCACAAACAGACAAGCGAGACACACATAATAATTATGGCTTCTAAAACTAAAAATAAAAAGAAAGAGATAGCATCGTTGGACTGGTTTTACTTTGTCGTCACGTCGCAATGGCCGTATAAGTGCTGGGAAAGATGAGTCATGTCATCCTATAGTAACCTCCCATAACAATAATAAAAAATATATTAAAAAAAAACACCCCCACCCCCAAATAGTAGGCCTATACACTATAACTCACAATATATATATATATATATACATACACGCATAGTTCAAAGATATAAAATGTTGGCAAACCGACTTGTATTATGCGGTTTGTGCGTAAGCCTGAATGCAAAATTAGTTACCTGCGTTGGGCTTGAAGGAAAAGACGAAGAAGGACAAAGGGTAAAAGAAAGGTTATGAATGAATACTATTTTTATTTTCGTCTCACAACATCAGCCATAAGAGAGAGAAGAGAAGGAGGAGGAATAAGGATTTCAAGAAGAAGATGAACAAATGAAGGGAAGCGAGATGATAGATGAGAAAAGAAGAGGACTAAAGAAAGAAGAGGAGGTGGAACTGCGAGGAGAAAGAGGGAAAAAAAGTATTTATGAGAAAGAAATCTCAAGTATCATTATTTTAAATTTCTGACGTTTTCTCAAGTCAGTATCAAAGAGAATAAGTTTTGGCGTATTAGATATTTTGCCGTCTTTGCTACAATCCGTCACCTGAAAACTCCACATAAAGAAGCATAAATAGAATACGAGAAAAACACTTTTTAAAAAGATAATTATTATATCAAACCTACCCGTTAAAAAGTTTGAATAATGACCACCGACTGACTTTAAAAAGTCAGGAAACACACAGACCCTAAGTTATACAAAGGCCTTATTTCTCGCTAGCGAAAACGTAATCAGATGTCGTAGACCTATATTATGTACAGATATTTTCTTATGTCAGTAGTAAAATAAACATAAATCTGGTTTTAAAGTGTCAGAGTAAGGCATATGGCAAAATAAAGCCTTGCCTTCATTGAAAGGTTGGTGGAGGTTAACTAACCTTTTTTTTTCCCGAAGTTTTCAGATCCCCAAAACCAGGTTTCCGAACCTTGTGTGTTGTGTGTGGGGGGGGAGGAGTTGCGTGCGTGCGTTGTGTGTGTGTGTGTTTCCAAAGGTAAACCTCCACAAACCATCCAAGTAAGACAGGCCTTTAGCGTGAACCTACATTCAAACTGTGCCAGATGCAAAACCGTTCTGGACGAGTGGTTCCTTCTCAATTACCAGTTCAATCTACCAATTATTAACAACAGTTCTGTTTTAAAACTAGGTTTGACTGCTGGTGACGGTGGCTGGGTAACAACATAGCTTTTATTGAAATGTGTGAAGAACAAACCTTTAACTTTACTCTAGTGCACCAGTGGAGATGGCGCATTTTCTAGATCATATCACAGACAATCGTGGGTATTGCACACTCACACGCACGCACGCACACACACACACACACTCGCGCACCCGCATGCATACTCGCATATACACGCATCCCATAGGCTCAAGAGTGGTGGTGGTGCTGAACTGTGACTTCAATGTGTCAATGCATAGGCATGTTGTTTGTAAATGGCAATTTTGAGGAAGTCGTTATGATTTCGATATTACACGGAATCAGGACCTTCGTATTCGATGAGGCGGATACATATTGCAATAACTATCAACGTATAACATCCGTCCTAGCAAAGGCAACACTTACTAGTGTTTCACTTGTAGATAACACTCAGATACACACACACACACACCCACACCCACCCACACGCACACACACACGCACCCACACTCACACAAATAAATAAATCAAAAGTAATTAGAAAATCACTCTAGATTCTGGGAACATGCACTGCACTAAGCAAAGTTGTACGAGTTCGTAATTGGGGGAAAAGTCGTATGTTTATTTGCATTACGAAAATAGATCCTTGAATCGTTGTAGCGACGG
>CM072511.1:89239943-89246967 GCA_036898135.1 Oncomelania hupensis | reverse complement strand
CTTCTTCACTGATACTTACACGTAGGCATACTTAGTCTGAAACCGAATGCTCCGTGACTGGAGTCACGAATGCGGCCGCTACTTAGTAGTGCTGCTTACGTTGCTAATACCTTTTTTTTCTATTACTACGCCGCCTGTTTGCTTGCCGCACAGCCACATGCTGAGCGGCACGGAGAATAATACAACATGTGAGCTACGTTCAGTCATCTCTGTAAGCGGAGCAACAGCTGACGGTGATGAACAATGAGGAGTGCAGCATGCATAGCAGCCCAGTGAAGTAGTAAGTATAATTATTTACGCACGTCACAAGGGCCGCTGCTTCCATTGTTTGGGACAAATGATGAAACAGCCCTCGTCCAATTAAAAAAAATTGCAGAAAAAAGAGGTCGGAGTAGGTTTCTGTAGTTAAAGAACTCCTTCTCTTCATTACATTCTTACAATCCTCACCCACAACTCCCACCCTCAACCCCTTTGTCACGTGGGGTTTATGGGCTCTGCACAATGGAATTATGGACCCTCACGTTTATTCGGTGGGAACTGCTAGTAAGTCACCCTATGAATTACTTTAATAAATTTATTTGTTTAGCTCGTTCTGTGTTAAGGTTGGGGTACAGAAATAGATAGAAAAATGGTAAAAGAATACTGTCACACTAGCTTTCACACGGCTATGAATCATATGTAGTCCAGCCACTTGATAACAGTTAAAATCACACATTTATTTCTTCTACTCTATACAAGATTCTCTAAGTACTAATCTAACTTAAAAAGTCTCTTTCAATGCTAATAGTTCGATCGCTGATAGTCTAGGCAGCTGTTATATCTTCCTCGGGCACTTGCTATAATATTTCATGTAGATTTGGACTACTGTGGTCCGTTTTACAGTTTCTGAAGAGTTGGACTACTGTGGTCCTGTTATGATCAGTTTAAGTGCACTTCTGGGGGTACACTTAACTTTCTTATGGTGCGGTCGAAGTCCTTCTGTGAGGTAGCTTCTGGTACACCTTTGTAGTTGTGTAGTTGGGTTCCCTTGCCACGCTGTGGGGTCTGACAGGGTGTCTTTCAAGGCAGCTCTTTCCGTCTTGTGCGGTAGAGTCTCCTCAACCAACTGGTCGTTTCTGTGGAGTGGGGATAGCTCGGGATAGCTCGCCTGCTCGTCTGTAATATAAGAGACGAAATTCTGCACAACCCTGAATAATCGGTTTGTGCAGAGCGTCTCACTGAAAGCCAAGTAGCCCTCAGTGATAGCTCCACATCTCTATACATAAGCGACGAACATTCTGCTACTTCCGGGTTCCACTGGAATCTCACTCTAAATTCCTATACATACATAAATATCAATCGTGTCTAACTATACACATACAGAATTAATAATAATATAAACATTCAGTGGTACAGCCACTGGTCTGCAAACATACATATAAGTTAAACAACAGTGGTTCCGTACGGGATACAACATGGCGGCGCAACCGGTCGTGTTTCGCCTCGTGGTAGGCTCTTCCACGTGGTCCCGCAAATTCGGATTAACAATTCACATTTATGCATAGCAAATTCTTCAAACATAATTTCAACAATAATATAAATATATCACGATGAAACAGAAGGGTGTTCATTTACCTGTTTGACAAGTTCAGGCCCGTGATGACTTGAGAGAATTCTAAGATTCTAAGTCCTGCTTCCTGGTCTATGAGTGTAGAGATTTCTCTAGCTGTGGAGATGTTGACTCTACCTCGTCTCACACACGACTGATTCAAACTGTGCTAAGATCTGACACAGTCAAACTGCTCTACCCACTGAGCCTGCTTCTGATTGGTTAAAACGGTCCGATTCAAAGCTCAAGTGCGGAGTCACTGCGATGTGGGTGGCTCGCTGTGTGTGGTCTGCTGTGTAATTTACTTGCTGCTGTGTAATAGTCTAACTTCTCTACTGTTACAAAGACTACACATGGCTAAATGGTCAACAAGCAGAGTTAAAACTAGCCAATTCATGACAGGCTCCCTCAACTGAAAAAAGGCGATGACTACTGGATTCGACCTTTTTCTACTACAGAGCCTAGTTTAACACTGCACTATCCTAGGGTCCTATTTACAAACTAATTAAGTTGCTCTACCTGAGCTGCAATGCTGTGCCAGGTAGCTATGGACACTAGTGACAGGGTTTTTATTGGGCGGGGACGAATTCTGGTGCTGTGGCCCTTAGTTGTGTTGGGTGGGCGACAGCTGCTGTGTCCTCCACGAGATGGCGACTGAGGTAGTCGGCTCCGTGGTTTTCCTTGCCGGGGATGTACTCGATTTGGAATGAGTATGCCTGAAGGGTGAGTGCCCATCGCATCAGGCGAGAGTTCAAAGACTTGGAGGCTGCCAGGAACGATAGTGGTTGGTCCACCTGAACTGTGAAGTGGGTCCCATACAGGTAGAGTTGGAATTTCTGTATGGCCCAGACTAGTCCAAGACATTCTTTCTCCGACGTGGCGTAGTGGGTCTCGGCGGGTCTCAATTTTCTGCTGGCGTAGGCGACAGGGAATAGCGTCTCTGCATTCTTGGGGTCGCGCTGTAGCAGTACTGCTCCGAGGCCTAAGTCGCTTGCGTCGGTGCGAAGAACGAATGGCTGAGTCAAATCGGGTAGGTGGAGTACTGGCGCCGATGTCATTCTGTCCTTGAGTGTTTGGAATGCTGTCTCGCATTCGGCTGTCCATACTACTTTGTCCGGGGCGATTTTCCGGGTTCCATTTGTCAGTGGTACGGCGATGCTGTTGTAGTTGGGGATGAACTTCTGGTAGAAGCCGCAGAGTCCTAGAAAACGACTGCACTTCCTTCTTTGTCTTGGGCCTAGGAGCGTCGAGTAGGCGTTTCACTGTCTTTTCTACCGGTCGCAGGCTTCCTTGACTGATGGTGTGTCCCAGAAATTCTAGTTCTGTGAATCCAATCTGACATTTGGTGGGTCTTGCCGTCAATCCCGTGTCTCTGAGGCGGGCGAGTAGTTGTTGTAGGAGCGTGACATGTTCCTCCCACGTAGGTGTTGCGATGAGGATGTCGTCCATAAACGAATGTAGGTGCTCGCTGCTCAGGGGTGCCAGGAGTTTTCGCATCATGGCGCTGAAGATGCTGGGTGCGTTGTGGAGTCCGAATGGAAGCACGTTGAATTCGAAGTGTCCTTCCATAGTGCTGAACGCTAGGTACTTTCGGACTTGCGGTTGCACTGGTATCTGGTAGTATCCTTTGCTGAGGTCGATGCGTGAGAAGGGTTCCGTTCAGTCTTTCTACTTGTCCGTTGCTGGCTGGGTGGTATGTTGGTGTGCGAATGTGATGAACTTGTATCAACTCGAACACGTCTTGCATCAGGCGGCCGGTGAACTGAGATCCGTTGTCCGTTCTAATGCTGTCCGGGAATCCGACTCTGGTAAAGATGGCGATGAGTGCATCTGCAATCTTCTTGGTGTCGATCGCTGGCAACGGGACTGCTTCGCACCACATCGTACATGCGTCGACGAGTGTGAGTAGAAATCTGTTCCTCTTCTTGGTCATGGGCAGTGGTCCGACTATGTCTACTGAGACTTGCTGGAATGGCACGCCGACTACTACTGATGGTCCTAAGGTAACTGGTACGGTGTGATGTCGCGGGGAATATCGTTGACATTGGTGGCAAGATTTCACGTAGCGCTTGACATCCTCCGTGATTCCTGGCCAATAGTAGTGTGCGCTGATTCTCTGCACTGTGGCTCCAATTCCCATGTGTCCGCTGAGTGGCATGCTGTGGCCTAATTCTAGTACTTGGGCTCGAAGGGTGGCTGGTAGTACTAGTTGGGTGTGATCTCCATCTCCTTGTCGATGTAGAACTCCCTCTTCCATGTAGAAGTCTCCCTTGTGCGGGGGTGTGTGCGCCTTGGGTAGCTTCTGGAAGCACTTCGCTATCGAGGTGTCTTCTTTCTGTGCTGTTTTGATCTCTTCGAGTCCTGGATTCGGAGCGAACTCGGGCTGGGGTGGTTGGGTTTTAGCTTGGGCCCTGGTTTGCACTGCAGCTATCTCTACAGTTTTAGGGGGCGTGCCTAAGAACACATACCTACAACCTAGCACTAGATCATACAGGGGTTTCTGTAAAACAGCTGCTTGGATTCGTCCTGTGACGTACCTACTCTCTACTTCTATCCAAGCTATTGGGCAAGTAGTCGTCGGTTTCGTCAAGTCTGCTCCTTGTAAGTCGACTGTCTTGTCTGTCAAGTCCGCGCGCGATACAAGAGATTCGCTGACTATCGCGTCGTATGATAGACCTGTGTCATACAGACAGTTCGCTTCTTTACCGTTGACCTTGACCGTGTCTGTCACCGATGGGTGATCTCCGATAGTGTGTGGCTTGTTACCGCTGCTTTGAGTTAGAACTCTGTGCGCTGGCCGGCTTTCGCGCTCTTCCCTACGTTGTGCGGCCAACTTGAAACATTCTGCGGTGGAGTGATTGTTTCTGTTGCAGAACGAACAATACCGTCTCTGTTCTGCAGGACCTCTTTTCCCGAATTCCGTGTTGGGTCCTTTATTTTGCCCAGGTCTGGGGTTATTCGGCTTATTCGCGGTGCGCTCTTCCCGGTTAGGGCTTCGTTTCTGTGCCTCTTTCCCGTTAGGCTTTAGGTCTCGCCTGAAGCTCTTGGCTTCTCCGTGTGCGGCCACGTACCTATCTGCGACCTTGACCAGATCTTCTAGTCTTTCCGCGCCCTGCTCTACTGAGAATGTCCTCAGCTCGGGGGTCATGGTTTCCCGTAGCTGTTCCCATACTAACAGTTCTGTCAGTCCATCATACGTCTTAGCCGTGGCTGACTGGCTAATCCACTTATCCAGCATTGTGGACAACCGATCCGCGAACTGCGCATAGCTCTCTCCTTTCACTCTCCGATTGGTGCGGAATTTTTGCCGATAGCATTCTCCTGTCAGTTCGAATCCCGTTAGGAGTGCCTCTTTTACTTTGTGATAGTCAGTCACTCTGTCAGTCGGTAGCTTACTGTAGATGTCATAAGCCTTTCCTCTAAGCCCTTGACTAAGCTTAAAAGACCAATGAGTGGGATCTAGTTTATACTCTGTTGCTAGACGCTCAAACCTAGTCAGATAGAGATCTAGACCTTCTTCTCTCTCATTGAATGTTCCCAGTGGAAATGACATTCCTTGTACAGGGTTGGATGCTACCTCTAGCTGATCTGAGTGGGGAGGGGTTGAGGAAGAACTTGAAGCTCCTGATCCCAATCTTCTTAGCTCTAACTCATGCTGTCTTTCTTTTTCCTTTTCTTCCCTCTCTTTTTCTTTTTCTGCCCGCTCATACTCCCATTTCCTAACTTCTGCTTCTCTCTCTGCTGCTAATGCTGCCTTTTCTGTTCTCCTTCTAATTCTAGTTTCTTCTGCTCTGCTTCTAATTTCTTCTGTTCTGCTTCTAATTCTAATTTCTTCGCCTCTCTTGCTGCTTCTAACTCTGCTTTCTTTTGCTCTGCTTCTAATGCTAATTTCTTTTGCTCTGCTTCTAGTTCTGCTTTTCTCTGTTCTGCTTCGAGTTTCTTCTGTTCTCTCTCTGCTGCTCTCTCTGCCTTAGCCTCCTGTTTCTCTACCTCTGCATTGATATACGCAATTAGGTCTCCCCCTGCTAAGTGTAAAGCTTCCCCTAATTCCTTGAAGCGCAATCTCAAGGCCACTGGGTCCGACATTGCCAAACGTGTCTATGAACAACCTCTGAATCACGTGGAATACCAAAACACTAGCAATATTGCAATTCAATAACAACAATGCAAAGACAATCAAATTCGTAATCAATAATAGAATAAAACAAGAGTCAAATGGCATACAACAGTTACTTAAGCAAAACCTGCAAAAGAACAATGCAACATACAGGCACAAAAATATTTGAAGCAAAAAAGTTTTTAACTAAAGAATAGTGCACCACAACTGATCAGTCCTTGTTACCACTATTCTAAGTTATTCTACTACTCCTACTGTTATCTAATTTTATTGTACTTAGGTCCGGTTATACCCAATTCCTATTATACACAGATCCTAGCTAGGCTCGCCAATTAAAGTGTCACGTGGGGTTTATGGGCTCTGCACAATGGAATTATGGACCCTCACGTTTATTCGGTGGGAACTGCTAGTAAGTCACCCTATGAATTACTTTAATAAATTTATTTGTTTAGCTCGTTCTGTGTTAAGGTTGGGGTACAGAAATAGATAGAAAAATGGTAAAAGAATACTGTCACACTAGCTTTCACACGGCTATGAATCATATGTAGTCCAGCCACTTGATAACAGTTAAAATCACACATTTATTTCTTCTACTCTATACAAGATTCTCTAAGTACTAATCTAACTTAAAAAGTCTCTTTCAATGCTAATAGTTCGATCGCTGATAGTCTAGGCAGCTGTTATATCTTCCTCGGGCACTTGCTATAATATTTCATGTAGATTTGGACTACTGTGGTCCGTTTTACAGTTTCTGAAGAGTTGGACTACTGTGGTCCTGTTATGATCAGTTTAAGTGCACTTCTGGGGGTACACTTAACTTTCTTATGGTGCGGTCGAAGTCCTTCTGTGAGGTAGCTTCTGGTACACCTTTGTAGTTGTGTAGTTGGGTTCCCTTGCCACGCTGTGGGGTCTGACAGGGTGTCTTTCAAGGCAGCTCTTTCCGTCTTGTGCGGTAGAGTCTCCTCAACCAACTGGTCGTTTCTGTGGAGTGGGGATAGCTCGGGATAGCTCGCCTGCTCGTCTGTAATATAAGAGACGAAATTCTGCACAACCCTGAATAATCGGTTTGTGCAGAGCGTCTCACTGAAAGCCAAGTAGCCCTCAGTGATAGCTCCACATCTCTATACATAAGCGACGAACATTCTGCTACTTCCGGGTTCCACTGGAATCTCACTCTAAATTCCTATACATACATAAATATCAATCGTGTCTAACTATACACATACAGAATTAATAATAATATAAACATTCAGTGGTACAGCCACTGGTCTGCAAACATACATATAAGTTAAACAACAGTGGTTCCGTACGGGATACAA
>CM072511.1:88769943-89234943 GCA_036898135.1 Oncomelania hupensis | reverse complement strand
ACCCCAGAGCACATCCTGCAGTCCTGCCCCCAGTACCAGAATGCCAGGACACAACTCTGGCCTGCAGGACAGACGCTGGACGTAAAACTCTGGGGCTCCAAGCAAGACCTCGAAACCACTGCCCGCTTCATAAGTTTGACAAACCTGGACATCTGAGGCCCCATTTGGAGGAACGCAGAAGAAGAAGAAGAAGAAGATACATTGCTAGTGGGAGAGGAAGAAATAAATTAACAACGTGTCAACAAAACTTGATTGATTTAATAATAATAATAATAATAATAATAATAATAATAATAATAATAATAATAATAATAATAATAATAATAATAATAATAATCTTATCCTACCCTATCCCGTAACTCAAAGGACGCTGGGGCACCACAAATGATCGTTCAACCGGCGTGCTCTATTTTTCTCTGTTCTCAGCAACCCTCGTGGCTTCGTTTAGTGTCATACCAGTCCATTCTCGAATGTTGTTCTTCCATCTCTTTTTCTGTCTCCCTCTTCTTCTGCCTCCTTGCACCGTGCTTTGCAGGCTGGTTTTTGCAAGGCCTGATGCTCTGGTGACGTGGCCATACCGTCGGAGTTTCTGTTTCTTCACCACTATGAGCATGTCATCGTGTTGTCCAATGGCTTGTGTGATGGGCTGTCGGACTTCGTTGTTGGTGATGTGCTGGGGATAGGAAATGCCCAGAAGTCTTCTGTAGCACCTCATCTCCATGCTTGGTATTCTTCTTTGTAGATCTTCTGGGAGGGTCCATGTTTCGCAAGCATATAAGAAGATGGAAATGACAAGGAGCGCAACAGTCTTACCATGGAACGTAGACTGATGGTCCTGCCTTTCCAAATGAGCGTCAACCTTGTCAGGACAGCAGATGATTGTGCGAGGCTGGAGAGGACTTCCTGTCGGGACCCATTGTCTGATACAATGGCTCCTAACTACTTTAAGCTATGCACTGTGTTGAGGGATTGGCCTTGTACTTTGTCCATGTTGATGCCTTTGATGTTGTTGGCCATCATTTTGGTCTTTTCACTGCACTTATTTTTATTCCATAGGCTCTGGAGGTGGTGGAGGTGGTGTCAAGTCTATGTACAAGCTGTTCAAGTTCTTGTTCCTCTCCAGCCAATCCATCAATGTCATCCGCAAAACGAAGGTTGGAGATTGCTCTACTCCCTATGCTGAATGTGCCTTCATGATCTGCAAGTGCATCTGACATGATGCGCTCTAGGAAGATTTTGAAGAATGTTGGAGAGAGTAGGCATCCTTTACGCACACCGATTGTTGTTCTGAATCAGTTCCCGATGGCGCTGTTGTGGAGGACTGCACTGGTAGCTTTGTCATATAGGCTTTTTATGACCTCAATAAATTTAGGGCTGATGACTCTCGTGGTTGCCCACAGAGCTGCATGCCAGACTCGGTCACACGCTTTCTTGAAGTCTACAAACACATGGTATAGATGTTGTTGTTGCTATAGGTATTTCTCGCAGATTATTCTTAGATTAAAAATTTAATAAAAAAAAAGAATAAAATGAAATGGAAACAAAAATTAACATCCCATAGCAAAGTAAGTCAATTTTATGCAATATTCACATAATTAAAGTCATCTCTGTACGATGATCTTATATCAAATATTACGGTTATCTGTCACTTGAATAAATAATGTCGAACATGATCATAAATTAAAGATTTTGCTATGATACATACATTCATACATAGTTGTTTTAGATCCATCGGACCCTTTCTAGCCAAATTAGGACCAACATTTTGCTAAAATAAAAATAAATAACAATAGTAAACAAGTGCTAGACCGTCCCTAACGGGTGCAGAGTTCCCAAGCTTGACGTCACTCGAAATACATACGTTTTGACTTAGGCTCAACGCATCTGTACACTCTCATTATATACAAAGATTAAAGGAAATGTAAAAACAATAAAAATAATAATTAAAAGGTGACGTCATCATAATTACATCACTCGATTTGCATAAATTTGGTTTTACGTTGGAGCCATATGGAAAGTATATATACACTATCCTATCCTATCCTGTCCTGTCCGTAACTCGGAGGTCGTAGGGGCACTACAGATGATCGTTTAACCAGCATACTCCATCTTTCTCTGTCCTCAGCAACGCTGATGCCATCGCTCAGTGTCAAACCAGTCCATTCTCGGATGTTGTCCTCCCACCTCTTTTTCGGTCTCCCTCTTCTTCTACCTCCTTGCACTGTGCTTTGCAGAATGGTCTTTGCAAGGCCTAATGATCTGGTGACGTGGCCATACCAAATCCCTCTAGTAGTTTGTGAGAAAATTTGTTACAAACAAAAAAAAACTAACAAATTATGACGTCACCCTAACAACGTCATACGATGACGTCACTCAATATACCATAGTTTCGTTTAAGGTTCGAGGCATCTGTACACTCTAATTACATAGGAAGATAAAAAAAAAATTTAAAATCATTTTCTTTGAATAAAGATTTCACATTGATTACATCACTCGATTTACATAAGTTTGATTTTACCTTGGAGACACAAGTAAAGTCAAGTAAATACTAAATTTGAATCAAATCCCTCCAATAATGTAAGATAAAACAAAAACCCAACAAATTATGACATCACCATCAGGTGATATGCAATTTTTTTTCTTGTCATCTGGTAGGGCTCACTATTTACTAAGTACCAAGTTTCAAACAAATTCGTTCATTAATTTAAGAGAAAAGTACGCAAAAATCACCTCGGACGATAGACGTCGGACACTGGAAGGACGGACAAAGCCAAAACAATAGCTCCAGAGCGGACCTAAAAGCTCGGGAACTAATAATACTAGATTCTATACGCGCCTTAGTTTTAATCAGATTAAAAACTCGCCGATCTATAACTAACATATACGCTCACATGTTACAGACACAAAAAAAAAACACCACATTGATCACTCCAACATGTGGTGTAAAGGCGAGTCGCTATTAGAAGATGGAAAGTAAATTGAATTGGAATTTTCAGACAGGCTGCATCCAATACAATTATCGAAGAGAGGGAGGAAACCGGAGAATCCGGAGAAAACCCTGGGTGACCTGAAAGTCTCGAACCTCACTCACATAAATTCGTTTCCTGCGGGGTTCGAACCTGAGACCTTCGGTTTAAGAAACCATCTCCCTATCAACTGAGGTACCAGGCCAACCTGGCATTAGACACAAATTGCTCCCATTACTAATGATGTCAAATAAATTTAACTCATTTTATTTATTTATTTATTTATTTTGTTAACGTTGCACTATAATTATTGGTAACATTGCACCAAATCCATGTTAATATGGCTTTTTAGGGGGAAAAACTTGTTTTATTTAATTATTTATATATTTGTTTGTTTAGCTTGTTAACATTGCACTAAATCCAGGTTAATCTGGCTTTTTAGAAAAACTAGAAGGGCAAAGCCCATATGACTCACATGCTCCTTATGGAACTTGCAATATTTCACGTGAAAATGAGTACCCAGAAAAAAACAAAATGAAAATGGTGGCATTAAAATGCAAAGTAATACCGACAGACCATAACACAAGCCATTGGACAAACGGATGACCTGCTCACAGTGGTAAAGAAACAGAAACTCCGAGGGTATGGCACCGTCACCAGATCATCAGGCCTTGCAAAGACCATCCAGCAAGGCACAGTGTAAGGAGGTAGAAGAAGAGAAAGACAGAAAAAATAGGTGGGAGGACAACATTCGACACTGAGCGAAGCCATGAGGGTTGCTGAGGACAGAGAAAGATGGAGTACGCTGGTTAAACGATCATCTGTAGTGCCCCAACGACTTCCGAGTTACGGGATAAGATAGGATAGGATAGGATAGGATAGGATAGGATCCCCCCCCCCCTCCCCCAAGGTTTTCCGTGACTACTTGCTTGCTATAATTCATTTGTACAATGCCCGAGCATTGTATTTCCTGCTTTATAATTACATAGTGGTGTGATGATAGGATTTTCAGTGCTTGACAATAATGGCACATTGTAATCTATAATAAAGTGTAGGGTGTGTACACAAAATGATGAACACACCCACACACTGTGTGGCGGAGACTGGCCGAAGCTTATGTCGCCTGTCCGCCATCTCTGCTGCTGGTCCTATTGCCTACCTATTACGCCGGCTGATGGTAGAGAGGGACAGAGAGAGAGAGGAGAGAGACAGACAGACAGAGAGACAGACAGAGAGAAACAGTGGAAGAGACAGAGGTAGGGGGAGGGAGAGGAAGGAAGGGGATATGGGGCATACATGTAACTGTAACTGTAAAGACTATTAAGTGACAATATGAAACTTCTAGAGTAGAAGTAAAAAACGAGTCTTTGCGATTATTTACATCTTACACAATATACCAGCTACACCCAATAATACACTCAGATTTGCATAATTATTACGGTCCAGCAAACAACGACAATCATGTCACCCTTGTTTGGCAGCTGCATCTTGTTTGACCTTTATTCTTTCCCGTCAGTGACCTGCCACTATGTCCGCATACTTGTTTCCTGTTTTGACACTTTCCTTGTCAGCAGGAACTGAGTTTTCTCCAAGTCCCGGAACATGAATATTTGATGCCTTGTCCGTAGAAGCAATCTGTTTTTGTGCTTTGGTTGCAATCATTGAATCGATATACTGCAGAAAATTACGTGTTCGGAAATGCGACTGCGACATTATATGCCATAGTAGATCATGTTTCATCCCATAAAAGCACACTCAGATTTGTAAAAGAACAATTTGTATTCATGAGTTTGTTTTACTATTGTAATATTTAATCACCCCTTAACCCAAGCTCACAATTGCATTTTGTGCTTCATTTTGTAACGGGCTATATCACTGTCGCTGTCTTTCTCGTTTGTTCTTTCTCATTCCTACTCTGTTCTTTCAATGTACTATACTATCTTCTTCGCTAAACCAGGCACCTACCTTTTTTTTCTTGAAAACTCTTCCAAAACTCCTCATTTGTGTAGCAGGTCTGTTGGGTCAGCTTGGGAATATTGGACGCTTTCTGCCAAATGGTAATTAGGGCTACCTATGATGTTATTATTTAGCAATGTAGGTATTTTATATGTATGTGCTTGCCTTTGTTGATATTTTATAATGATTTTTATATTCTATTTTGCTTTTTGTTAACGAGTGTTCGATAAATTAGAGTATAGCCTCAGCGTCCTCTGCGTGAGATGCCTTTATTGTAAAGCGACCGGCCGGTGGAGTGCCTTCAGTATTACCACTAGGGTTGTTTCAGTTTTATACGGATATGGGGTGAGTCCTCTTTTAAACCAAGTCGTGGTCCTGATTCGGCTCTTTGCAGTCCGCTAGACCCTGTAAGCAATGAATAACTAACGGCCTCTATAGGTTTCAACTTATTAAAAAAAAGGAGGAAGACTAACACACACACACACCCACACCCACACACCCGTGTAGAAACGCCGTTGTGATGACTTTCATGAAACTCTACATACGTTACTTTGACATTTTTACAAATTTGTCAATTTTTTTTAAGCTAAGCCTAACCCTAACCAAAACCCTAAAACCCTAAACCTAACACAGCCCTAACCCTAACGGAATACTGTTTTGACGTCAAAATAACGGGGTCCGTCAAAAGAAAGTACGTAGAGGTTCAAGTGTATGTCAGAATAAAGGCGTTTCTACCTAGCAACACACAAACACACACACACACACACACACACACACACACACAACATAACAAACAATGTAAACCTTAAAGGTTAAATAAAAACTTAAAATTTCCTGTAACAAAATTTAAAAATTAAAAAATCTGAAATTTGACAATGTTTTTGAAAATGCATCGTCTTCAATACTACAACATTAAGAAAAGTGGTGCTCTATCTCTCTCTCGCGCTCTCTCTTTCTCTTTGTAGTGTGTGTGTGTGTGTTAGAGGGTTGTGTATATGTGTGGGGTGTAATATATTGCGCGTGTCAGTTAATTTCCATGTCTATCCATCTGTGAAAAAGAATCAAGACAACTGAATGATGTTCTTAGTGTCTTCTCATGGTCCCGTCAGTCTTGATGGTCCGGTTGTGGATGTTTCCTGAGCCCTAACACACACCGTAGTTGATAGCCTACTTGACGAAGCATACATCTCTATCCAGCACTAGAGGGAGTAGGTCTCGTCAAGTCTCAGGTACGCACACTGTCTGGGGTCCTAGTTCACGCGGTGCTGCTGTCATGCTGAACAAAACGAGCTGAGAAGTAAACAAGCTGGAATGCGGGTATCACCACTGACACTGAAGATATGTGTTTTGTTGTTCTCACACTGCTTTTTCAGTCTGAGCCTTGGCAGATTGGATAGCACTGTCCTGTTTTGAAACTTGAACTTCATTCGAAGGTCTACACCGGAATGGATAAGACTGTCCCATTTTGGAGGCTGGGTTCGCGTCCCATGTTTGAAACTGCTGTCAGGTCCCATTTCGAAACAGCGGTCTGAGGCACACCAGAATGGAGGAAGCTGTACCATTTTTCAAACAGCGGTGTTCCAACCAGAATGGGTGAAACAGTCCCACTTTAAAATAGCAGTCTAATAATAATAATAATAATAATAATAATAATAATAATAATAATAATAATAATAATAATAATAATAATAATAATAGGCTAATAATAATGGATGCTATACGCGCCTTATCCCTAATTCAGACTCCAAAACGCGGCGATCTGTAGCCAACATACACGCTCACATGATACAGACACTCCTACATGTATATACACAACAAACACACATTCATCGCTCAAACATGTGGTGTAAAGGAAAGTCGCTATTTGAAGTCGGAAAGAAAATCTACATTTTATTCGTGAAAGTTTAGATTGACTGCGTCCAATACCATTATTGAAGGGAGGGAAGAAACCGGAGTACCCAGAGAAAACCATTGGTGACCTCAGTAGTCTCGTACCTAAGTCACGTAAGTTCGCACCTTGCGGGAATCGAACCGGCGACATTCGGCATAGGAAACCTGCGACTAACAATCCCACAACATAACAGAGTGGACGAATCTGTTCCACTTTTAAAACAGCAGTTTATACCAGAATGGATGAATCTGTCTCAGTGTGAAACAACCTTTTGATCTGTATTAGATTGGACGAAACTTCCATTTTAATCGGACGGAACCATACCATTAGGTTCAACTGACAAACTGCTGTTCATGTATGGCTGAAAGGTGTTGGCCAATGTGTTTTGTTTAGAAATATGTGATTGTGGCGATTTATTTTGACATAAATTCTTCGTTTAGATTTTCGGCCGTCATTAGCACTGATATCTGTGTTGTGTGGAATATAAAAACACAATTTTTTTCTTCTTCAAACTCCTCCACCTCTATCCCCGTTTCCTCTCACCTCCCTTACCCGCTTATCTTCTGACAACCTTTCAGCGTGACACCTTCCAGATACTATCAAAGACTATAAATAAGTATATAAGCTCTTTGATACTATCATAGTAACGCTATACACAAATCTACAGTATTTAGTTTATGTAATTTTTAAAAATCACACAATTTTGTAAAATCGTTAAATCTGTGGTGTATAAAATTGAATCGTGAACGCAATCGAATAAACTGTTCGTAACGGCATCGCTCTCATGTCGTGTCGTGACAATAAACTTGTCTAAACATCAATATGATTGGCTTCCTGAAGTGAACGGCTGCACGCGTTTAAGACATTCTGAAGAAAGTCTATCTAAATCTAAAGGTCAAACAGTGGGAGATAGTTCAAATGACCTCATAATATTAACTTTCTGTCTTGTCTTCCTTTGACAGATGGCCAGGTAACTGACCGAAGGCTGTATGTAAACTGACCGAGAGGAAAAAAAAAGGTAACTAGCCACTTTCCGTTCTTGTCAGATTGACCAGGCGTTATGCACCTACATTCTGTGGTCAACAGTGTTGCTCATATCCTACTTCCAAGGTACCTTCGTGGGGTCTACTCTGTCAACAGAGAGAGAACTGGGCAAGTTGGAGGAGGAGGAGAAGAAGAAGAAGAAAGAAGAAGAAAGAAGGAGGAGGAGGAGGGAAAGAATAGAAAAAGAAGCAGAAGAAGAATATAAAAAGAAGTAGAAGAAGAATAGCCAAGAAGAAAAAATGGAGAGGGAAGAGGAACCAAACGAATAAGAAGAAGATGAAGAACTAGAAGAGGAGGAGGCGAGAGAATATAATAATAATAATAATAATAATAATAATAATAATAATAATAATAATAGTAGTAGTAGTAGTAGTAGTAGTAGTAGTAGTAGTAGTAGTAGTAGTAGTAGTAGTGCAAGAAGAAGATAAGCCAAGAAGAAGAAGACGTTTTGTCCATGTCCACTGCTCTTCGTTGTCCTTGTTTAGTCAAGGCAGTGAGACTGAGACTAGTCTCTAGTTATGTCATAAGGGAGTCTGGAAAATTGCCATGCAGAAGAATGCCCGAAGTGGGCTTAGTTGGTACTATTATGTTTGTTGGTTTTGCTCCAGCTACATATAATAAGGTACTTGGCGAAAGCCTGTCGGTCGTTTGTTAAAGTTTGACACTGACACAAGTAAGCTTAGTACGTTGCTGCTGTAGTACGTTCAAATTCATGTTGCACATGTACTTTGCAGATCTACTGGAGTGTGGAAGGATGCAGATTGGTTTTGTTAAAGTTTGACACTGACACAAGTAAGCTTAGTACGTTGCTGCTGTAGTACGTTCAAATTCATGTTGCACATGTACTTTGCAGATCTACTGGAGTGTGGAAGGATGCAGATTGGTTTGGTGGGACATTTGAGCAGTTTTAAAACATGAGTCTTGTGTAGTTTTTAAAAAAAAAAACATCATCCAAGAATTTAGATCTATAAAAGTAAAGTGAATCAATGGAGCGGTTTTTAAACATTGATTCTCTACAAATAAAACTAATTCCTGTTTTTGTTTTTTTAAGTGAATAATTAACAGAAATGTATTAATTGTTCTTTTCCAGCTCAAGAGTTGCTCAAGGCGCCGACCGGGAACAGAAAGCCGCCCAAAGCGCCTACTTGCCACTTGATGCCGTATACTATCTTACTCGTTGTTTGAATTTTAGTGTCATTCGTTGACCAGAAGTTGTAGCTAAGTTTCCTTTTGTTTGAATTGCTAGTAGGCCTATCATTCGAACTGGACTGACAATAACGTTGAATTTTACAGTAAGATTAAGATAATCGCACAATTTGGGTGATAAATTAATAATAATAATAATAATAACGGATTTTTATATAGCGGGTACTCCAGCCTATGACCAGACTCACCACGCTTTACATAGTCATTACATATAAATACATGCACTCGATGAAACATCACTTTTGCTACAATACACCAAAAGACGGGACAGTAAAGGTACGGACTATTTACAACTATGTACATAAATTACAAAAAAGACAAAAATATACTATTTACAACTATGTACACAAATGACAAAAAAGACAGAAAATAGAATGACAAAAACCTATTCACAGCTATTTATATGCCCGGTTAGGCCCAGGAAGAAAAACAGTATAAATATTTACATATTACATATAATTACATGTAAAGCCGTTAGAATTTAATTCACCCCTGGGTCCGTATTCAGAAAAGGCACTACCTGCTTGTTACACTCCGTTTGATGTTGGTGTTTTCTATCAGTATCTGATTCAGCCCCGATGCTTGAATTCCTGATAGTTGTGTAACTCAGATTCGTTTATTCACGCAACCCGCTCAAGCAGCATACAAGTCACAAAGTCGACGTATGAAGTTTTCCACTTTTATTCAGCACACATC
The DNA here is from genome assembly GCA_036898135.1 of Oncomelania hupensis. Taxonomy (NCBI): domain Eukaryota; kingdom Metazoa; phylum Mollusca; class Gastropoda; order Littorinimorpha; family Pomatiopsidae; genus Oncomelania; species Oncomelania hupensis. The sequence goes on along the minus strand of CM072511.1, from coordinate 89,225,184 downwards.
AACAACTGCATACAATCGCATTTTCACTCTCAAATTTCACTTTCCAACTTACTATCAACAACTCTCTACTTTTTTAACATTGCGGCGCTTATATAGTCTATACATACACGGGAAAAATCGAGAATAATCTACATAAAACACCACAACCAATCAAAATTAATTTCATCATCACGTGACTCACGTCATACAACCTCATTTGGAATGGAAGCTTCCATGGTAACCAACAGAATAATCCACACGCTTCGATCGATAGTAAACAACCGACTCGAGAACGTTCTCAAACAATATCGAGCAACTAAAAACATCAACGTTACACAAAGCTTCTTCTAATAACAACGCAAAATCAAATCAAAGATAAATACACTCTATTACTGCATGCGTTGCAAAATAAAACGAACAGATCTATCGCGCGCGTCACACACAAGCCTACCATTGCACGCGCTTCACACATAACATCGTGCGCATTTCATACGCACCATTCGCGTTTCAACGTAACACTGCTGGTAATTTACCATGAGGAGGGGGAAAATCGTTACCTTCCGTTGGTTTGGACCTGTCTAGTATTTAAGGTCCGTATTCAGAAAATGCATTACAAGTCCCCTATACGCTTATGTGTCCGGGGACGTTAATCTACCTAATCAATCAATCAATGCATTACCCAGAGGGGCCGGGTAGCTCAGTTGGTAAGAGCGTCTTGCTAGTAACCGAAAGGTCGCTGGTTCGAATCCCGGATTGGTCAACGTGTGATCATATTATTTTCCCCTTTACCAACAACTGGCCCGCTGGTGTCAGTATAAATCGGTCCAGTAGTCACCTATATGCGAAAGTGTCGTGTGACTATAATCTACAAACAAACAAAACAAACAAACAAACAATGCATTACCCGTTGGTAATTTACCCTGGTTTGGACTTGTCTGGTATTCAGAGAAGTTGAAACTGCCCTGCCACTCGGCCAAACGGCCTATAATTTTACGACGCTACCCCCCCCCCCACCCCCATACCCCCTCCGGTACTTTAAAGTTATCCAACGTAAACGTAAACGTAACCCTACGGTAACTCGTACCCTTGCGAGGTAAAAATGATGAATGCAATTGCTTTCGCAATGATTTTGCATCGGAGACGAAGGAACAGTATCTTTCGGGACAGATGAAATCCTCTACTTGATGATGTAGAACATTACTTGAAATTCACATTTTAAAAAATCGACTTCATGCGAATTGTCGATGAAGTAGGAGAGGAGTTGCAGCATGCGAACCGACATCGTCACTTCTTCCTTCACTGCAATTGTGTGTTTAGCACTAGGTTTAAAGTTCTATCTAGGCTAGTGGCAGTAAAATTGCCGTAGACAACTTTCTTTTTGATGGTAGATTAATGATCAAATCTAATTAAACTAAACATTTTCGATGGTGAAAGTTGCTTTTTCTTTCGTGTGATCCGTCGTCTGCTATGGAAGCGGTTGTGTCGTTGTTAGCAGAGCGCATGCGTAATAGAGGGGGATTCAAATTTAACTCGAAGAAGGGACCATGCGCGTCAGGTAGGCCTTTTTGAATACCTGCAACGCCGTCAAAGTTCCGGGTGTCTTACTTTAGCCGGGCGCCTTTGCGCATGCGCCAGGTCAAGTCGGGCTGGCTTTTTCACGATGCTATTAGGCGTCGTAACCCTAACCCCTAACCCTAACTCTTACTAAGACTACGATGGCACTGTGCGCATGCGTTGAATTTTGTAATGCGTCGACCAATCAGAATGCTCCCAGTCGCTCCCAGCCCAAATAAGATACTATGGACTTTGACGATGGTACACCAAGCTAGTCTAAGTTTACCGACAGTTTTCTCCAACCTTAAGATAAGAAAAAATTACCGCAAGGTCTATACCTTGAGATAAACAACATATTGAAGGGTTTGCAAGCGGGTCTTTCTGAATACGGGCCCAGTTTATTGCCGCTTCATTGACAGATATGGCTCGAGAGCTATTGTACAGTACAGTGTTTACAGCCTCATAATTAAGGTCATGAACTCATGTTGCACGAGAAACACAATGTCGATTCCCTCCCCGGTATCCGTACCCTCGTGAGAAAATCTTTCTGACTTGCACAAAATTCAGTTGCCTTCATTATGCGAGACGACAAACCATGTGTTTTAATAACATGGAGCGTGATCTCTTGAAGTAAAGATAAGCACTAGAAGCATTTTGAATTCTACATGTACTGATATTTTATTTTTTTTATTTTTTTTGCAGTTTATTATCTCTTTTTATCTGGAAACTCTGGGCTGCCTCCTACGGGAAAGGCGTAGTCGCAGCCTGTGGCGCGCCCAAACCCAACCTACCTAACATTATTTGTGATTTTTGAAATTTTGCTGGGGGAGCAAACCGGTGTGACATCCTCACAGTTCCTAGTATCTTAGCTGGGCTGGGAGCGAATGGGAGCATTCTGATTGGTCGACGCGTTACAAAATTCGACGCATGCGCACAGTGCTATCATAGTCTTCGTAAGGTTTAGGGTTAAAGTTTGGGTTAGAGTTAAGAGTTTAGGGTTAGGGTTTGGGTTAGGGTTAGGGTTATGACGCCTAAGAACTTTGTGAAAAAGCCGGCCCGACATGACCTGGCGCATGCGCAAATGCGCTCGGATAAACTAGGAGACCCGGAACTTGAAGGATGTGACACCGGAGTGCCCGGAGAAAACCCCAGAGACGTTGCCCGTGTCGAAAGTAAATAATATTCGGAGAACCATATCGCCCAGATGCTGGATCGAATCCACACCTGTCAGGCGCCATTGGTTTCTGGCTTGTGGACAAGGCAAATTAGTCCCGCCTTAGCCCACAACGCTCGCTCTTGAGGTAAAGGTATGCAATGGTCATGGCATTTTTAATGCTACAGATACCACACAGTTACTTGATTACGGCTACGTCAAGTCCACGACTACGCACAACGAGCTAATACAAGCACTGTCCACATGAGCAAACCTAAAGCCATCTTGCATGAACGCTGTCAATATCACGTTGAAATATGAAGCAGCATAAAGGCGTAATCAAAGTCTTCCAATATCATCTGAATGCCTTAATTGCAGACAATAAAGAAGATACATACGCTTTATTATGCCCTAGGAATGAATATCTTGGGGGCGTCAGGAGCAAACGAAAATTTTGTTAAAGACTACGAAGGAAAAGCCAACCAGACAAGTCTTAGTAAATTCTCCCTGCTCATGGCTGAATACGCAGTTTCCACTTATAATAGTGATAAGTTTGACGATATACCGCTATCGGATATTCAGTTGACTATCTCAGATCAGTTGTTTTTAGATGTGTTATTAATGAAGATTCGTAGTAAAACTATTTCATAAGGAGTTGCTAAAAATAAAGGAGGCTTGGAAAAAAAGAAGTTTTGCAAGTTCGGATCGAACAGTGCGAAAGAAACGACACCTTAAGCGCGGAAGAACAAATAACTCTTGAAAAAGACAGACAAGGATTAGTCAAACTAAGGGATCATAGGCTGAAGGGTGTATTACTGCGTTCTAGAGCTAGATGAGTAGAGGATGGGGAGAAGGTTTCAAAGTATTTTTGTAGCTTGGAAAAGAGAAATTACGTTAACAAAGATATGAATAAACTAACATTAAAAGATGGCTCAGTAACAAGTGATACTGATGTTATTGTAAATGAAGTAAAGGATTTTTATGAGCTTTCGTATACTAAAAGAAATTTAGAAGTTTGTGAAATGAGTGTGTGTGGGTGGGAGTGTGTTTGTGTGTGTGTGTGAGAGAGATTAGATGTGTATGTGTGTGTGTGTCTTGTGTGTGGGCATCTATATGTGTGTATCTGTGACTCTGTGTGCATTTGTAGGCAATTAGGACAATTAGGTAAATATATTTGAAGCTGTATTATACTTTTATCATAGCACAGCGTGTAACGAATATCTATCTATCTATCTATCTATCTATCTATCTATCTATCTATCTATCTATCTATCTATCTATCTATCTATCTATCTATCTATCTATCTATCTATCTATCTATCTATCTATCTATCTATCTATCTATCTATCTATCTATATATATTATATATATATATATATATATATATATATATATATATATATTATATATATATATATATATATATATATATATATATATATATATATATATATATATATATATATATATATATATATATATATATATATTTTAATCTCCCTGCTCAAACTGTCGAAGGACGCCAAATGTAGGATAAAAAGTGCTGCGAGAAGGACGGCGGCAGTTGAGGTTAAAAAGACTGTCATATTCCTTTGTCCGCTGTGAATAGCCTCCGATACGATTCAGTCAATATCTGTGATCATAGTGACCAAAATGGCCCATATCGCACGATTTCATTTCCTGCGATGCATCCGATTAAAAGAAAAGTTTAAATTGTCGGGCGTGGGCTAATCTAACCTAGAATTTGAGGTTTCGATTTTGGATCATATTCGACACCTACGTGATCGAATCTTGTTTTAGTCTGTCCTATCTTGGTGCACTGTTTCGTTTCATCCGCAGCTATCTTCTTTCAGCTGTGCACACTAACAAGACAACAAGCAAAAACCAAAGCACGATCTCAGAGAATACAATGATACGGAGTGTTTACTCTGAAAACCCGCCAACGTCACACGCTGTAATTGATTTCTGGCCGAATACAAACAAAATCTTTTGAAGAACAACACCATGCACGATAATTGATTTCTGGGACATGAAGCACATCGTTCCCTTTCATCGAAGCTGACAACAAATACTGGATAACATCTTTACGGATGAGAAGATCTTGGCCTGCTACATCGTCCGCCACTCAGAGTGTCTGAGAAGTTGGAAAGTTGAATCTTGTGATGCATGCTCTGTAGGTCTCTAGGGTTCCGATACCATTGTTAAAATGTAACGGTTAGGAAATGGCCTGCAGGCTCTTTTGGGCGTAACGGTTCAGATATAGAAAGACAAAAGACGGCGATGTCAAAGATCACATCATCAGGTGACTAGACAATGGAGGGTAAAATACTGACACAAATCATGAAAGTAAAAGCGAACCTAAAAACTAACGTGTTCTTCACAAAGGCGGTACATTAACAAACAATTTATGCATACAATTTAATGGGAAACATTATAAAGTCCGTAAGTATAATGATTCTGACGTAATTATAGAACAAAGATATATAATCCAAACTCATAATATCTATTTTTCTTTATATAAGCTATTATACATGGCTAGAAAAAATTACAACAACAGAGTAAATCATGCTGACAAATTTGTTGAAACGATTTGCGCCTTTGGTGTCTGGGTTGCGATAGGGTATATTTTATCAACCTAACAAAAAAATCGTACGAACAATTGTTTTTATGGGTTCTGTCTCTAACCGGCTTTGGTACTTGCTATTTTTAGCTCTAGAATGTTGGCTGGCTAGCTAATGGCTGTTGCTATTAATAGGCACAAAACCTACGGAATGTATACAGTAAAAAAAATAAATAAATAAATATACCTTCGAAAGGTTGTTGTTGTATGCTTATTTTTCCAGTGGGCCAACACTCACTGTGAATGTTAAAAGGATCTGTCGAGAGGGCGTGGTCAAAGTGGGCCCCTTTAAGCCCGCAAACGTCGTCGGGTCAGTCCAGCTCACACTCAAAGATTTAAAAGGTTTTCCAAGGTTCTCACAGTATCAGAGAACATTTATTGTATGTACCTAGCTAGCCTCCCCTGTCCTGTCGCTTTTGTAGTACGAGGGTGCAAGGAAAACGTTAAATAAAATAACTCTCACTCGCACTCTCGCTTCTTTTTGTATTAAAAAAAAGGAAAAGAAAAATAGAATATGACTGGTTAAAATAGAAAATATTTAATGCATTGATGATATTTTAGTCGAGTTAGACCTATTTCCTTTAATGTAATGAATCTATGTAAAGTCTTATCTTGTTTATGGGTCGTAGTTGCCACTGTCTCAGAACCTTCTTCAGAGTCTTAGTTAGAAAGTCACATGTTGCGCGATGGTATTAATGAAGAACTCGGCTTTGGCGTTGATGGTTGATGAATGGATGACGTTGACGTGACTTGTTAGTAAATGAATCTTGGCAACGATGGATAATACTCAATTAATAGAAATTGAAAAGTAGAAACTGTCGAAGTTGTCAAACCAGATGATGCAGATGAATCGGCGAAAAGACGAAATCTTCTTCCCCTGCAGACAATCAATAACACGAAGGGATAAGTAAATTGTGTTAAACGAAGACACAGTGACCAGCAAGGATTCGACGAAGTCGTTCATTAAAATAAGAAAATCTGTCTAAGGCTAACGGGTTTTGTTACGTTACAACAATGGAATATACTGTTCTATAATTACGATGAAGGACGTTGCGTAATCATAAATCAACACGTAGCAATGGCAATTGTTACAACATGACCACCCTTCATCGGACTCCCCTATAGCCAAAACAACACAAGAAGTCGCTTTACAGCATGACACACATCGAGATGATAGATCTCTTGAAGATCCGACGAACGAGTTGTGGTCGAAGTTAAGAAGGTAGTCCAAAGTCGATAATTCAGACGGTGTGTTTGCCCAGCCTACGTCCTTCTCTCGAACCAAAGCAAAACTGTTGTCGCTAATCACAACGCTGGTTCCTTGACGATCACTATGACAATAGACCTTGTGATAATCTGATCGTCGTGGATCCCAGCGTTTGGTCGGGTATTTCGCTGATGGAACATCGTATAATTTATACAATTGAATATAAAGCGTATTGCTCACGACGTATACTTGACCAGTGGGTTTTGTACCCTGGCAAGCCAGGGTACACATGATGCTGTTTAAAATGTAGACAGAGAGAACTTTTGTCTGCGAGTTTCATTTGGACGATGATACCTCCCCATATCCCCCTTGATACCTCACCATACCCCCCCGTGATATCTCCCCGTCCACCCCCCCATGATGCCTCATCATACCCCCTTGATACCTCCCCGAACCCACTTGATACCTTTCCATACCCCCTTGATACCTTCCGTACCCCTTGTAACCTACATGTACCCTCCTTGATACTTCCCCGTTGATCGTTTCGCAGGTATGGATGAAAGGAATCGACGTATGTATCAGTTTATAGTCCCCTCTCTTCCCGATAAGGATTTTCAGAGAGGAGACTCATTGCTGAGGAATCGACCATCACCATACCCCCTTATATATACCCGTATCCCCTTTATGCCTACCCATGCCCCTTTAAACCTACCCGTAGCCCCCTTTTACCTACACGTACTACCCCATCCCGATCCTTGGTAGTAGTAGTAGTAGTAGTAGTAGTAGTAGTAGTAGTAGTAGTAGTAGTAATAATAATAATAATAATAATAATAATAATAATAATAATAATAATATTGAATATAGAATAATACAAATAGAAATCAGAAAAAACACCAAGGTTTTAAAATAAAATTTGATATACGATATTATAATTGTTATTTTAATAATAACAATTATTATTATTAGTTTATAAATAATAATAATAATAATAATAATAATAATAATAATAATAATAATAATAATGAATATAGAATAATACAAATAGAAATAATAAAAAACACCAAGGTTTTAAAAGAAAAAATGATATAAGATATAATAATAATTATAATAATAATTTATTATTATTATTATTATTATTATTATTATTATTATTATTATTATTATTATTAGTTTAATAATAATAATAATAATAATAATAATAATAATAATAATAATAATAATAATAATAATAATAATAATAATAATAATAATAAATTAAAGGTAAAAAGCCTAAATTTAAAAAAAAAATCCATATTGTAGTGTAAAAAAAAAAATGGCCCGCGTGAGATTTGAACTTGGGTCGCCCTGGACGGTAGGCGAATGTTTTACTAAGTAAGCTACCAAGGCTTCCTAGAAAGACCATCAATTTTTTGGTCTATATGGGAAAACATGCTGAAACCTCAATTTGATTTTTAATGGAAGCGCGCGGAATGAGGCTATTGCAGTTTGTGGACAATTTGTTTATTTATTTATCTCAGAAACGATTAAACGTTCGGTAAGGAAATGTCGGCTATAACGATTTCGCTGGTTTTGAGCACACAGCAGGCCGATTCGTAGCGCCCAACACCTGCCCAGATCAGCGTCCATACCGGATAAACTTTATAGTAGAGGCGAAGAAGGACTTCCGGCTAAGCAATTTATATATATAGAAGGTAAAAGAAAAGCGAAGATCTGGCCAAAAGGCATTTAAAACATTCATACGTCATAAATTTCGGGAAATTCTTCGGGAAGAAGTTGAGGCAGCAGTGCAATCGCTGAAGAAAGGCAAGTCAGCGGGAGTGGACAACATACCCACGGAACTGCTACAAGCAGGAGGAGAAGCGATGATTGATGCCCTCACCATTATCTGTAACAAGATCTGGCAGAGTGGGAAGTGGCCTACACCATGGACCCAGTCGCTTGTCATCACTCTTCCCAAAAGAGGTTAACTTCAGGAGTGTGAAAATTACCGCACCATCAGCCTCATCAGCCATTCCAGCAAGGTCCTCCTGAAAATAATACTCAACAGGTTGAAACCCCAAGCTGAACAAGTCAGAGCTGAAGAACAAGCAGGATTCAGGGCAGGGCGAAGTACCACTGAACAGATTTTCAACCTCAGAATAATCTGTGAGAAATACCTACAGCACCAGCAACATCTATATCATGTGCTCATAGACTTCAAGAAGGCGTTTGACAGAGTCTGGCATGCAGCTCTATGGGCAACAATGAAAGTGTACAACATCAGCCCTAAAATTATTGAAGTCATCAAAAGCCTGTATGACAAGGCTACCAGTGCAGTCCTCCATAACAGCGTCATCGGGAACTGCTTGAGAACAACAATCGGTGTGCGTCAAGGATGCCTACTCTCTCCAACACTCTTCAACATCTTCCTAGAGCGCATCATGTCAGATGCACTTGCAGATCACGAAGGCACAGTCAGCAAAGGGGGTAGAGCAATCTCCAATCTTCGTTTTGCGGATGACATTGATGGATTGGCTAGAGAGGAACAAGAACTTGAACAGCTGGTACAGAGGCTTGACACCACCTCCAGAGCTTATGGAATGGAAATAAGTGCAGAGAAGACCAAAATGATGACCAACATAACCTATGGCATCAACACAGAACACAGTTTATAATGGACTCAGCCAGGTCTGGCTGATTCAAATAGAGAGGAGCAGTAATCAGCTACACAGTTAGCAGTAAGATCTCTCCTGAATAGACCAGGAAGCAGGACTTGAGAATCTTAGAATTCAATCAAGTAGCCACGAGCCTGACTTTGTCAAACAGACGAACAGGCGAGATATAACGTGCGCCCAACTCCACAGAAAACACGAGTTGGCTGTTTAGCCTCTACAGCACAGGACTGAGAGAGCTCCCCTGGAAAACACTCTCTAAGACAACACAGATTGTCAAGGAACCAAACTACACGACGACCCAGCGTGTACCAGAAGCTACCCCATCAAAGGGCTTCAAACCCGCTACACACAAGCCCAGGAATCAGTGCACTTAAACTGGTAGCAAAAGGACCACAGTAGTCCACTCTTCAGAAAATAGTAAAACGCACCACAGTAGTCCAATCTACATGAACTCTAGTAGCCAGTGCCCTATGAAGACATAACAGCTGCCTAGACTATCAGCGATCGAATTATTTGCATTGACTCTTGACTTTTTAAGGTAGATTAGTACATCGAAGATCTTGTATAGAGTAGAAGAAATAAATGTGTGATTTTAACTGTTATCAAGTGGCTGGACTACATATGATTCATAGCCGTGTGAAAGCTAGCGTGACAGTGATCTTTTACCATTTCTCTATCTATCTCTTTATCCCACCCTTAACACAGACCGAGCGAAACAAATAAATTTATTAAAGTAATTCACCGGGTGACTAACTAGCGGTTCCCATCGAATAAAGCGTGAGGGTTACAGCATTCCATTGTGCAGAGCCCAGCAACCCATAAACTCCACGTGACAATCATCATCATCATCATCATCATCATCATCATCATCATTATCATCATCATCATCATCATCATCATCTTAAAATATTGATTATAAACAGAGGGGGGAATATGTATACTAAAAGAAAGATGTACATATATAAATTGTAAACTTAACACTAAGGTAAAACACAAGACAGAAATTTAAAACAGTTAAGAAAAAAAAGGTACATTGATTACAAACACAACATGAAAATCACTCAATCTAAGAAATAACTGATTGGACATACGAGTCACAAAACCAAACTATAAACAGAATCAAATGTAAAAAAACACCACATTGCGTCTAGAGAAGAAAAAAAGAGGTTGTACTAAGAAAAAAATTAGAATACCATACTTCATTCATTACATGAAATTACATTACAATACATTAGCATTGATTCAGGACTATAAAATGAATAACAACATTGCCCAAATAATGAATAGCAAATGTATTTAACTGGACTAAAGAACGGCTGATAAATAGTTAACCTATATTAATACTTCCCAATGATAAACGAAGAATAAACTCATAGGTATTATTACTTACTACTCAATGACTAACAACAAACAGATACTTTCTGTCATTACTTCACGATGGATTAAGAATGATGTTGGTCTACAGACATAACGTCACTTGTTTCGACGCCTCAGGCCCTTTGCGTGGGCGGACTGTTTATTCTGGTGTTCATTTTCGATTCCAGTTCCATCTCGCGACTCATTTTCAATCCAGTAAGTACATCAATCTCTCACTTTTTTTTTTTTTTTTACCGCTGTTTAGAGAACAATGCTCTGTGGGTTCGGGCACTGATTAGAATAGACACAACGTTTCCCGACGTGTCGTAAGAGGCGACTAACGAGGGTGATGTCAACAAGGCATCACTGGACGAAAGTCTTCTACACAAAAGTCACCAGCCAGGACGGAGGAACCTCATGTTACTACAGGTTCAACGACCACGTGCTCGCGGCCAAGACGAGCCACATTGTATTCGTGGATATCGGCTGTGGCCGACAGCCAGGAGAGGACTGGGCCCTGCCAGGTCTTTCTTGCCCAAGACACATGTCATGATGAATACAATAATTTACTCCATACCGGATCGGTCGTCGCCCGGGTCAACAAGGACCGCGCCTTCCGTTGGCCAACAGGACGAAGGTGATAAGTGTGCTACTGATGGACAACTTAGCAAGATCCGCACCAGAACTAACATTGTCATAGAAACCTGGAATGTCAGTACCCTAAATGCGGAGGGAAAATTAGAAGAACTGGCCCACGAGATGGACCACTATCGATGGAACATTTTAGGGATCAGTGAACTGCGCAGGAAAGGCATAGGTGAAACAACGACCGACAAAGGCCGCAAGCTTAATTTCAGCGGTAGAGATGACAGGTACAAACACGAAGTTGGATTCTCCGGAAATGGAAGTCAGCGGAAGTGGACAACATACCCGCGGAACTGCTTCAAGCAGGAGGAGAAGCGATGATTGACGCACTCACCATTATCTGTAACAAGATCTGGCAGAGTGGGGAGTGGCCCATACCATGGACCCAGTCGCTTGTCATCACTCTTCCCAAAAAAAGGTAACCTTCAGGAATGTGAAAATTACCGCACCATCAGCCTCATCAGCCATCCCAGCAAGGTCCTCCTGAAAATAATACTCAACAGGTTTAAACCCCAAACTGAACAAATAATAACTGAAGAACAAGCGAGATTCAGGGCAGGGCGAAGTACCACTGAATAGATTTTTAACCTCAGAATATTCTGCGAGAAATATCTACAGTACAAACAACATCTATATCATGTGTTCGTAGACTTCAAAAAGGCGTTTGACCGAGTGTGGCATGCAGCTCTGTGGGCAACCATGAGCATGTACAACATCAGCCCTAACATTATTGAAGTCATCAAAAGCCTGTATGACAAGGCTACCAGTGCAGTCCTACACAACAGCGCCATCAAAAACTGGTTCAGAACAACAATCGGTATGCGTCATGGATGCCTACTCTCTCCAACACTCTTCAACATCTTCCTAGAGCTCATCATGTCAGATGCCCTTGCAGATCACGAAGGCACAGTCAGCATAGGAGGAAGACCTTCAACGTTCAACCTTCGTTTTGCGGATGACATTGATAGATTGGGTGGAGAGGAACAAGAACTTGAACAGCTGGTACAGAGGCTTGACACCACCTCCAGAGCCTATGGAATGGAAATAAGTGCAGAGAAGACCAAAATGATGACCAACAACACCAATGGCATCAACACGGACAACAAAGTCCAAGGCCAATCCCTCAACACAGTGCTTAGCTTCAAATATTTAGGAGCCATGGTATCAGACAATGGGCCCCGACATTAAGTCCTCTCCAGGATCGCACAAACAACTGCTGCCCTGCGAGGTTGAAGCCAATTTGGAAAGACGGGGCCATCAGTCTACATTCCAAGGTAAGACTGCTGCGCTCCCTTGTCATCTCCATCTTCCTATATGCTTGCGAAACATGGACCCTCACAGCAGATCCCCAACGAAGAATATAAAGCATGGAGATGAGATGCTACAGAAGACTTCTGGGCATTCCCTATACCCAGCACATCACCAACGACGAAGTCCAACAGACCATCACACAAGCCATTGGACAACACGATGACCTGCTCACAGTGGTGAAGAAACGGAAACTCCGATGGTATGGCCACGTCACCAGATCATCAGGCCTTGCAAAGACCATCCTGCAAGGCACAGTACAAGGAGGTAGAAGAAGAGGGAGACCGAAAAAGAGATGAGGGGATAACATGATTTGCTGTCATCATCATCATCATCATCATCATCATCATCATCATCATCATCATCATCATCATCATCATCATCATCATCATCATCATCATCATCATCACCATCATCATCACCATCATCACTAACAGCAGCGTCAGTGCAGCCATAATTTCCATCATTCTCATCATCACCAGCACATCTCCTAATTATTATAAGATAAGCGCATTATAAATACAGTAATTATTATTAATTATCTCCATCCTCCTCTTTCTTCTTAGTACTCCTCCGTGTCATCATCATCATCATCATCATCATCATCATCATCATCATCATCATCATCATCATCATCATCATCATCATCATCATCATCATCATCACCACCACTACCACCATCATCATCATCATGATTATTATCACCATCATCATCATCATCACCATCACCGCTGTCCTACTTCTCAACATTAAACTTTAGAAGAAGAAGCAGCTAGCAGCCCAAACCATTATCATTTCCTAAATGAGAAGAGTTTTATAGATTTTGCAGAGAATACAGGGAATTCAGTACAGTACTGAAAGATCAATCAAATGGCAAGTCGAGCGTCAAATAATAAAAGCAAAGGCTGAATGTCTTAAAACAGGCAAAGTTATATTTATTCACTCGAACACGACTAACCTTTTTTCAGGTGCACAAGGTTTAAAGCGAGCTAATCGGGTTGGTTAGCAAGATTGTTGTATGCAAAAGGAAGAAACACAATCAATCTTCTGTTTCGTTAGCGTAAGTGTTACCCGCTCTTTTGAAACAGTATCTTGCTTGAAAATATATAATTAAGAAAAACAAAAACAATAGCCCAGTCTCCAGCTGATTAATTTTATAAAAACTATTTAAACCTACTCTTTAAAATACCTGCTTGGATGTTTTTAAATGTCAGGTCTTATCCTCATTTTTGGAAACATTAATCTATTACGCAAATTATAAATCAAAGTAGAATCTCCAGTTTGTATTTTAAAAAAAAGGAAAACAAAACCCACAAATTACTTATCCATTCTTTAGAAACAATGTTGTTCAGAATAAAATTTAAAGTTTACAGAACATAGTGTTCTCTTATGAAACCGTATCCTGCTAGAAAGGAAAGAAAAATCAAGTCTAAGTTCTTTACATTTTGCCTACATTTTGGAAAACTGCCTCGCTTGAAATTTTTAAACAGATTTTTTTTACTGGACAGATTTTCTCTTTGGAAATAATAGTCTACCTGTTTGAAGATTTCTATACGATTTTTCTTAGATGTTACGAATCTTTGTAAAACAAAATTATTCTTTGAACAGAATTACAATTTATTAAACATTAATTAAATTATTAAAGTCATCAAAAGCCTGTATGACAATGCTACCAGTACAGTCCTCCATAACAGCGCCATCGGAAACTGGTTTAGAACAACAATCGGTGTGCGTCAAGGATGCCTACTCTCTCCAACAGTCTTCAACATCTCCCTAGAGCGCATCATGTCAGATGCCCTTGCAGATCACGAAGGCACAGACAGCGTAGGGGGTAGAACAATCTCCAACCTTTGTGTTGCGGATGACTGTGACGGTGGGTCTATTGTTGCTGGGCTCTGCACAATGGAATGCTATTACCCACTCGTCTTTCGTCGATGGGGATCGCTAGTTAATCTCCCTGTGACTAATCTTAATACATTTATAAGTTTAGCTCGGTCTGTGTTTAGGCTGGGGTTACAGAGATAGAGAAAAAATGGTAAGAGATTCACTGACACACTAGCTCTCACACGGCTATGAACACATGGGTAGTCCAGCCACTTGTTAACAGTAAATATCACACATTTATTTCCTCTATTCTATACAAGATCTGCTAATTACGATTACTAACTTAAAAGTCCAAATATCACTTCGAATGGTTCGCACCTTGATAATTCTAGGAAGCTACTGTTTCATCATCGGGCTTCTGGTGCGTTCTGCCCAACGAGTCAGTCTTCTGGAAAGGTGGACTAGTGATGTCCGTTTCTAACAGTTTTGGTGCACTGGTGCAAATATAACTTAACTCTAGATTCGATCAGCTGTGTTGTGGTGGATTCTTCTCCTTGTTGACAGACTGGTGGGCTCTCGTCGCTCAGTGCGTGAGGCTCCAATGCAGGCCGAATGTCAGTGAAGACTTTTACTTGTCTTGCTTCTGCTCGGGCCCTCGATGCCTGCTCGTCTGCAAAATATGAGACGAATTTCTGCAACATCGTGTATACTAGGTGTGTACAGAGCGTCTCACTGAAGGCAGAAATAGCCCTCAGTGATTAGCTCCACTTATCTATATATAAGCGACGAACATTTTGCTAAGTCCGTAGTCCACTGGAATTTCCACTCTAATTTTCTATACATATATAAATATATATCATTGCTAAATACACACAAAGAGAAATAATTAATATTATACCCATTCTCCGGTACAGCCACTGGTCTGCAAGAACACATATAGGCTAAACAACAGTGGGTCCGTAGGAACTACGTCATGGCGTCGAACCGGTCGTGTTTGCCACGTGGTCATGCAAAGTTTGACTAACAATCCCAATTCTAAACAAGGCAAACTTCACAAACATAATTCAACAATAATATCAATACATCGCGATGAAAAAATAGATAGTTCAGTTACCTTTTTGACAATGTCAGGCTGTGGCTAACTAGGCTGAATAGAATTTCACCAGTTCCTGCTTTTAGACTTCAAGTAGAGAGATCCCTTAGAACTAAGCCCTTCCTCAATGCAAGTCGAACAGAGAATGCCCCTCTACTCCTGTGGTAAGCCGGAATCCCGGGAAATCTAAAACTACCAGAGGCTCCCTCTAGTGTGGGTGGCGGTACTACTGACTATACGTAAGAGGAGTGATGTCACTACCTCACTGAGCCAGCGTCAGCATACAAATGTGTAGCCCACAGTAGACTTTCATCGTCTGCTGCAGACCAACATTACTTTACTAAGGTTACAGCTGACTAAGGAAGGCGAGAAGCTATAGTGCTATGTAACTTTGGCATCTCATCACAATGACATTGATGGATTGGCTGGAGAGGAACAAGAAATTGAACAGAGGCTTGACACCACTTCCAGAGTCTATGGAAAAGAAATAAGTGCAGAGAAAACCAAATTGATGACCAACAACACCAATGGCATTAACATCTTTGAGCATCAAAGTCAAAGGCCAATCCCTCAACACAGTTTCCTATACGCTTGCGAAACATGGACCCCCACAGTAGATCTACAAGGAAGAATACAATGCATGGAGATGAGGTCCTACAGAAGACTTCTGGGCGTTTCCTATACCCAGCACATCACGAACGACGAAGTCCGACAGACCATCACACAAGCCATTGGACAACACGATGACCTGCTCACAGTGGTGAAGAAACGGAAACTCCGATAATACGGTCACGTCACCAGATCATCAGGCCTTGCAAAGACCATCCTGCAAGGCTCAGTACAAGGAGGTAGAAGAAGAGGGAGACCGAAAAAGAGGTGATGGGACAACATTCGAGAATGGACTGGCTTGACACTTAGCGAAGCCATGAGGGTTGCTGAGGACAGAGAAAGATGGAGTTCGCTGGTTAAACGATCATCTGTGGTACCCGAACGACCTCCGAGTTACGGGATAGGATAGGATAGGATAGGATAGTGTTCAAAAATCTGTATTGTGTTGATCAGCCAACTCTTTGCAAACAACAGCACAGCTTATTGTTGTTTCAACAGCCATAAGAATCCAGTTCGATTTTTGTGTGTGGAGCGGTCTACTTAGAAATAAAAGGCAGAGGTAATATAATTAAGGTTTACGCTTTAGAACACAGAATTCGTCGGCTAGCTTCTTATTTACCCAGTATTCATACTCAATATATGTGTTTCGACCTTTTTTCACCACCAGATAAATTACATGCAGGAAACAACCTCACTGTCAGGGAAGTGTAGGCTATTAGTAATAATTAAAGAGATTTAAAAAACTACAACAACGACAACAACAACAACAACTGAATAGTAAATAGTGAATTAAAGAAAAGAAATTGAAAAACTACAACAACAATAACTGAATAGTGATTGTATTTGAAATAGAACGGGCTCATCAAATGTTACATGTTTTTTCCCCTTGTTTGGGGAGAACAGGAAAACGAACTAAAAAGTCTAAATCTGGTTTTTATAATATACAAATTCTGATTGGTCGATGCCTAAATTATTACATTAATTTAAGAACCCCATTTATAGAGCAGTGTTAACTGGCTACCGTTTTAGAAATAAGACGATACCTGACGGATTTGGTGTTCTAAAACACGTTTCTCATTTTTGTCCTTTGAACATTGAAGTTTAACGTCCACACCAACCATCTGCGATATGGCAGACAGATATAACCATCCCAGGAAAGAGGATGGTAGGGACCTAAATTAACACTGAACCATCAGAGCAATCACACTGCTAATATGGAAAGTGAAAATGGCCACTTTAAAAAAAAAATCTTCCCCACTACGGGATTCGAACTTGTGTTCATCGGCGTGACAGGCGAAGGCTCTACCACTGAGCTACGGCGGTGGAACCCATTTGTCCATTGTACAATAATAAGAACGTGTATTTAAAAAGACCCCAAATGACAAGGCTTTGTTTACTTTTGGCGGAAAACGGGTTTACCTTAAACTTCGCATTGTTATCACATTACACAAAGATGGAGTGGGCTTTCCTGTCTCAAACCAACCACTAAAGTTAACATTGTCAATTTCGGTTCTGACTGGGAGTGATTTCCCCTGATTACCGGTACATCGAATATCATAGCAGCGTGACCTACCCCTTGGGGTCATGAGCAATCTTGCCACTGTAGATTGTTCAAACCTATAAAGGGAAAAGTGAAAGCCCCAGTTGAAAACCTGTCTTTCCTTTGTAGGCAAGACAGATTCACTGCGGCAACAGTACCCCCGTTGGAGTGCCGGGGGTTTTCAGTATAAATAGTGTCCCCACTTTATGGAAATTTAGTGCTTTAAATTCCCACTGTCGCTGTCTTCCTCATTTACTCTTTCCCATTCCTGCTCTGTCCTATCACTCTGCTTTACTATCTTCTTCTTCGCTAGATCAATGACCTACCTTTTTTCTTGAAAACTCTTCCTGGACAAGACTCCTTATTTGTGTATGAGGTCTGTTGGATCAGCTTGGGAGTGTTGGACGCTTTCTGCCGGGTGGTCACTAGGGCTTCCTATGATTGTATTATTTAGCAGTATAGGCATTTTATATGTATATGTTTTGTTAATAATTTATAATGATGTTTGTATTCTATTTTGTTTTTGTAAACGGGGGTTCGAGTAGTTGGGGTAAAGCCTCAGCCGTCCCCTGCGTGGGATGTCTTTATTGTAAAGTGACTGGCCGGTGGAGGGCATTCAATTTTCCCACTAGGGTTGTTTCAGCAGATCTTTTATGCGGATCGGGGGTTGTCCGGTCCTGATTTGGCTCGGAAGAGTCCGCTGGACCTAAAGCAACAATCAATCAATCAATCAATCAAAGCAGCGTGACCTTTGACCCTATTTCTGAGTGTTCAGCGAACGTCTTTGGTGTCTGGGGTAGGGTATGGTCTGTTTTCTTAATCTAAACCGAGAAACCTTACCAATCAATTATTTTTTATTGGTTCATTCTCTTACCGGCATTGGTAGGTGCTCATTCAACTCCATAACGCCAGCCGACGGCTGTTGCTATTAATAGGCACGAACACTACGGAATTTATTCATGTAAAAAATAAAAAAAGACTATACTTTTGAAGAGATGTGTTGTGAACTTATTTTTTCCAGTGGGGCAACACGCACTGTGAATGTTAAAAGGATCTGTTAATGGGCCGTGGTCCAAGTGGGTGGGTCTCTTTAGACGGGTGAGTGCCGGTAACAAGAACACACCCAGCATGCACTTGGTCCTTCTCCAGGCCAAGATAGTGCTCAGTTGTCCGGGCGTCAGACCTTGCGCCCAAAGGCTGCGGGTGGGCGTCTCGGGCGGTTTGAGTTAGATCCTGTATCGGCCAAGTCTGGTCAAGTACGGTGAGATAAGTGCGCTATAAAAATCCTCAAAAAAAAAAAAAAAAAAAAAATAATAATAATAATAATAATTATTATTATTATTATTATTATTATTATTATTATTATTATTATTATTATTATTATTATTATTATTATTATTATTAAAACAATAATTAAAACAAAAATCGGAGCTTGAACTGTAACAAAAAAAAAAGAAAAGAAAAAAAGATAGGCCCAAGGAGTACTAAAGTCTTCAGTACTCCTTGGATAGGCCATAAATCTGAACGCAAAATAGGTCGTGTGCACCCAATTACTAACGCAAGAGGGTTCAATCAACGCCAAAAATGTGTGTGTGCGTGTGTGTGTGTGTATTTTTGGTTTGTTTGTGTGTGTGTGTGCGTGTGGGTGTGTGTGTGTGAGAGAGAGAGAGATAGGGATAGAGAGACAGAGAGGGCATAAAATCACCAAAAATTGGCATTTTTTATATTTACTATTTAACAACTTATCACAGAACTGTTGAAAATGGTCGGAAAATCATCCATATTTACCAGCAATGATTCATGTCCAATAACGATTACTAGTTTACGGAATGTGTATTGTGCCAGTGAGAGTGATTGTGTGCCTTTTGATTGCTTGATTGTGAGTTTTTTTTGTTCATGTTTTCGTGCGCCTGTTGGTTTCAATATTTAATTTTATTTTTATCAGAAGACGACGAGTTGTGATATAATGCTTTCTCATAATTTCTTAATAAATTGTCAAAATGTGCGTCTTTGTGTTTGTGTGTGTGTATGTGTGTGTGTGGCGATGTAGAAAAGCCATTATGGTTACACACTCTTTATACTCTTCCTACGTTCTTTTGACGGCCCCATTATTTTGACGTCAAAACAGTTTTCCATTAGGGTTAGGGCTGTGTTAGGCTTAGGCTTGGCTTAGATTAAGGGTTGGGGGCAGTGAGGTCTGGTGCTGGACGTCCCGCTCACCAAGGGGAGTGATGTTCAATTAATTACCTATCACTCTCCAGATGTAGTGATAGCCGCGGAACCACTGTCTGGCCAAGCTGGCAGGAGGTGACTTGCATATGGCCTCTCCTACATTAATGTGTCCATAGCAGCACCCACTACTGGTCTACCAGTTTGGTGCCCCTGTTACCACCAAGCCTGCTATGGGGGCGACTGAGTACCTGGCAGGATAACCAGGCGGGGCTGGATGAGATGGGCCACATCCAGTCTTGTGCACGGCCTCGAGAAGGAAAACTCGCTAAAACCGAATGTCCCAACGAAGACGGAGTGCTGCTGACTATACCCCCTGGGTATTGTGTGAGAGTCCAAACGAGCGCACACGCTACCAGAAAAATGGACAATGCCTCAGATGGATACATCTGAGGCCCCATTTGGAGGAACGCAGAAGAAGAAGAAGATTAAGGGTTATTGTTAGAGTTAGGGTTTCGATTAAGGTTAGCTTCAAATATGGATACATTAAAAAAAATGTCAAAACAACGCATGTAGCGTGCGTTTTAATAAAGTAATAACAACGACGTTTTTACACGGTTGTGTGTGTGTATGTGTGTGTGTGCATGTGTGTGTGTGTGTGTGTGAGAGAGAGAGAGAGAGAGAGAGAGAGAGCTTAATACTTCCAAGAGTTACAATTTGGTTAGTCATCGTCACTGTCATTAAGTATAACAATGTGATAAAAACGTTGTTGCTGGCCTTTATGCATAATATGTAACTATCGCATATTTGCTTTGACCTAAAAACTAAATTTCACTAGAGGTAAATAACTTCCCTTGCGAAATACGCTTAGTTTATGTGGGTCCCAGGCAGGGTAGTGGCAACACATCGATCGGAAATTACGGAGTAACTTTTCCAGAACTTAGTACGCAGTTGCGACTGGAAGGCGGCCTTGTGCGTGTTTGTTGTCCTTTAGCCTCGTTCTAGAAGGAGGAAGTTTCCCGTAAGGTCGAGGACGCTGCCGAGTCAGCTGATTTGGTCCAAATATAGCCTTCACAACACACACATACAAACACACACCCGCGCGCGCACACACACACACACACACACCCACACATCGAGGATGAATCCTGGATGATGGTTGGCCGAGTCAAGATCCATTGAAGACTGGCTAGCAGCAGCAACAGCAGAGAGAGAGACAGAGACAGAGATAGAGAGGAGACTGGGCCCTCGTATCGATCCGACGTGTGCTATTTGCTATTGATCGAAGAGCGCCAGTGCTTGGTTGAACTACAAGTAACACCGATTCCGGCATTCCTTTTCCATTCAATTTTCTAACAGTCAGTTGTTTAATGAAGCGCGTTGGCGGAACGTTTTAACTGCATTATGTGAAAGGGGTGTCGGATAGTGCAGTGGTTGGAGCACTCGCTACTGTGTCGAAAGTGAAGCACCGTCCGGTGCGGTTAGCACTTGGATGGGTGACCGCTAAGGTGTGAAGCGACAAACAACAACGCCCCCAGTTGACTCAACTGTGATTGAGTACCTACTCTCTTGAGGGTGGGGAAGGTAAAGCAGCGAGGGAGAGAGTTGGGCATCACCCTCATTACGCTGGCCCAAGATAAGTGTGATCTCCAACATCACGCTCCCCTACGGCCACAAGGCTATGGGACTACCTTTACCTTTTTTTATGTGAAAGAGATAGGGATCACATTGTATTTTGAATGCCTGACGAATTCTGACTGCTCAATCTTTATTATTCCAGCATTCATGTTCGCTTCCTTGTTTTAACATTTAGCAGTTTCATGAAGCAGGTTTAAATGAGAAGTGCGGTATTGTTTTTCGTAATTGCATAACAAATTCTGACCACTATAATTCCATTGCTTGCCATTCTTTTTGTATTGAAGCAAATCTTTGTGTGGAACTTGAAGCAATTTTGGCGTCAGATATAAATGAACGGCACTCCATTCATGCAATATTTATAAAGGGACTTTTAACTCTTTGATATTATGGGACTAACAGGGACTTTAATACTTTGAGTTATTAAAAAGGGTCCAAAAGCCCATAATACTGTGACAATAAATATTATGAAAATCTGTAGCTCTGTCATCCAGTTTTACTTGCTCAGATCCTATCTCATCTTGCAACTTGATCTACAGTTTCTTTTTTTCATGGACTGCCCTAAATGGCTGTGTTGGTTCCAGGACCCAATCGGAATGGCCTTCGTTTCCTTCACGACCTATACTTAATGGCACGCATATTATCTAGAAATATGAGACATGATATGGGTACCGAATAAATCGGAGCTGCGCGAGTGCCAAACATGCTAGCCCTGATATTACCTTCTCAAAATTGCATAATAGACCAATATTCTGACTGCAAAATGTGGCATTTAAATTTCTGGCTTCGAAGATAAATTTTAGTTCATAAAATACAAACTCTACAGTTGGCCATTCTTTGGCAGGTGCAGAGCATGTACTATTTGTTTAACCATACCGTTATCGTTAATCATCCACAACGCTCAGGGACTGGTTTGGTTCCAACAACCGATAGGACTATTCTTTTTGGAATTACTTTCCTTCACGACCTACCAGGTTTCTACTGTAGTCTTGCACGCGATGGTAATATAAATCAAACAGAATTAAAGTATATCTGTGTAATCAAGCAATATGGGAATGACATTACTGAAGATAAACTTGCTGCACGTAAAGCGACTTGCATTGCTTGCTTGTTCACCGACAGTCAGATTATCAATAAAACTGGCCTTAGTTTATTCTCTTGTTATATTGAAAAATATTTAAGTTTTTATTATTTTGATTTGATTTTGATTTATTTTTATTCCGGGTACTCCGGTTTGCTCCCCCAGCAAAAGTTTCAAAAATTCACAAATAATGTTAGGTAGGTTGGGTTTGGGCGCGCCACTGGCTGCGACTACGCCTTCCCCGGGGGGAGGCGGCCCAGAAATTCCCGATAGAAAGGGATAATAAACTGCAGCCCAAAAACAAAATAATCATAGTCGTCGTCGCCGTCCTCCTTTTTCTCCTCATAATTACTACAATATTCTTCATCTTGCGAAGGTTTTTTGCTCCGGATTTTTTTAGTCCCTGACTTAGTGTTGTCTCGGTATATCAATCTATGCATCGTAATTGTACTTGACATTATTTCATCAATAGTGCCTGCTCAAATTCTTTCCTCACGTTTCTAAAAGCTATCACCATTTAAACAAACAAACAAACAAACAAAGCTGTTGGATATTTTGTATTGATTGTCGCTGTATTTTCAGCCCCTAATTCCCAGTTCATGCTCACACGTCATGTGTTCGTGTCTGGTGGATAATTGTAGAAAAATGCCTCTCTCTGGGTTAGTCGTGAAAGGATGGAGAGAAGGGAAAATTGAACAAAAAGAGAGCTGAAGAGTAGATAAAAATTTAGGACACATAGGCAGATTGCGAGGGTAGGAGTGAGAGAGGGGGACTGGGGAGAGGGGGAAGGGAGGGTTGGGGAGGATGAGGAGGGAAGCAGGATCTAGGAAGGGGGAGGTGTCTCTAAAGAATTTGAACGATAGAACGATGTAGTAAGCATCATGTAGACAAGTTCATTAATCGCGCACTACCTCGCAAGAAAACATCCGCAAAAACAGAAAAATCCACCATAACGATCAAATAGGTGGACTGGAACACGAAAATGTCATTTTGCACCTAAAATAGTAGGCACTGTTTCATAATCGCCAAGTCATGACAGAGCACAATTATCTTTAAAATCCTCTTCCCCCACACCCCCCCTCCTCTCACCTCCAGGAATAGCCAGGAAATGCCTACAGGACGTCAGCCATCTTGCCGAGTGATAATGCCTCGTCAAACACTATTAACGAAATGGGAACCACTCGAGCAAAATCATTCCCATGGCAACTCGAATGAATCATTATTGTATGGAACAGTACAACAAAGACAGACGTTATTCTTAGAAAGCGGAAGGCTTACAGTTAAAGAGCACGCACGCATGCACGCTCCCAAAGAAACAAGCAAGCACGCAAACACACACGCTCACACAAGTGTACACTATATGGAAACAAACACACTAACATACGCAAGGACAGGAAAGCAGGCACTTACACACACACACACACACACACACACACGCACACGCACTAACACACAAGGACACACATACACAATAACAAACATGCACACACTGGTGCACTCACGCACGTGCCATCGTATACACGCACGCACGTATGCAAACACACAGACACAAAAACACAGTTATTGAAACCCACACACAAATACACACAAACACACACTCACGCGATCCCACTCAGAAATGCACAATCATAGGCCTACACACGCATACATTATGTAGATTGTAGAATGCTAAGACAGGAGAACAGTTTTCAAATTTATGGATTTTCGACGTCGACATTAACAAGCTCTTTTGTGCGAGTTTTTGTTTTTTAACTTCTCCAAAATTTCTACTACAATAATCGTGGATATTTTTGTTAACGGAAGTCGTTGAGTGATCCAAGATGATGATGACTGGGGTGACGATTTTCCTGATGACGACTATGACGACGGTAATGTAGACGAAGATGGCAGGGAAGACGAGTAAAATAAATCATTATCATGATGATAACAACGACGATGACAGTAAACACTCAAATGAAGAGCTCTTAAAAAAGCGCAATGGTTGAATACATTTTAAAAACATAATAAAAGAGAAAAAAAAATGAAGACACGTTGCATACGTCCTTCGGCACGCACACAAACTTCAATTTAATCTGCGAAATAAATATTGCACATTATTTTTAAAAATATAAAAATAGTTTTTACATAACAATCGGCTGCAGGGTGTGTTGAAGTCTAAAGTTCAAATTGCTTTGTGGTATTTGTGAAGAGTTTGTTCCACTGCAATACAATAGTGTCTTTATTACATCACATTGTTCTATTTTGCCCATAACCTAAATAACATACTTCTATTTCAAACAAACCATCAAGAACTAAAATGTGAGTCATTTCTTTCTGACTGCTGATGTTAACATACAAATCGAACTGAATATTTAATCGTTTTTTTTTTTAAGCATTGCACATCTCATCGCGATGTTCGAGCGTTCAAATCCCTGTTAGTGCATTTCTAATAATTTTAATATCGTTCGGTCTCGGAAGATAAAGAATGTAACTGCAGATGGATTCAGCGCAGGTATGATCGTTGGATTTGTATCATTCGTTTAGAAAAAGGGAAGGTAAAGCAACGACGAATAGGAGATGGGCACCAACCTAATGAAGCTGGCCCTGAGTAGTCTTTCTCACCAGCGACGGAAGGTATTGGAAACATCTTTTTTCTTCTTCTAGAACGCTAAGACGGAGGCATATCAGCATGGATTTTCACTATGTATATATAATGGAAAGGATCTTGTGCTTGAGAGAGAGAGAGATAGAGAGAGAGAGAGACAGAGAGAGAGACAGAGAGAGAGAGACAGAGAGAGACAGACAGACAGACATACAGACAGACACAGAAAGACATATAGAGAGAGGATCCTACTACATCTTGTTAAAACTCCCCGACAGACGTGCAATAACTCCTTGATATCTTGATTTTTAAAAGTGCAAAAGAAGTCAATGAGTCAACGCTAATGGCCTTCAACCTTTAACTGAGGTCATGTGCTAATTGTCTAATTATAGTCATATGAAACAGAGACGGTGAAAATAGGACAATGCTCTTCTACTTAACATGACCTTGTGGTCTGTACATTGTTTACTCCAACAGCTGTTGATAAAATTCGTCAGTTGAACCGACCAGACTAGTTGTTAAAGTGATATGAAATGTACATGTATATTCTGAGATTTTCATCCAGAGATACTCTGAAGCACACTGACCACTAAGTATAAAACTTTGAAAATATATATTTTTAAAACCACACAATAAAACCAACACATTCTGGCTTCAAATTCCAACATCTTAATAAAGTTAGTCATTTGAGCCAAACAAAATAGTTGTAAAAGTGACATACAATACAATACAATACAATATAATACAATATAATACAATACAATACAATACAATACAATACAATACAATACAATACATCTTTATTGTCCAACTTTTTACATTATACATAAAAGCGGAAAAATGCCTTCGGCACTGAGCGCAAACTTTGCATAAAATAGTATCTAACAATTCTCTTTTTTCTTCTCTCTCTCTCTCCTTTATCAATGCTTGCACATCTACACACATCCACCTGTGTACATCCTATCCTATAACTCGGAGGTCGTTGGGGCACCACAGATGATCGTTAAACCTGCATACTCCATCTTTCTCTGTCCTCAGCAACCCTCATGGCTTCGCTCAGTGTCAAGCCAGTCCATTCTCGAATGTTGTCCTCCCACCTCTTTTTCGGTCTTCTTCTTCTTCTACCTCCTTGCACTGTGCCTTGCAGGATGACCTTTACAAAGCCTGATGATTTGGTGATGTAGCCGTACCATCGGTGTTTCCGTTTCTTCACCACTGTGAGCAGGTCATCGTGTTGTCCAATGGCTCGTGTGATGGTCTGTTGGACTTCGTCGTTGATGATGTGCTGGGTTTAGGAAATGCCCAGAGGTTTTCTGTAGCACCTATCTCCATGATTTGTATTCCTCGTTGTAGATCTGCTGTGAGGGTTTGTGACGTTGGGTCTATTGTTGCTGGGCTCTGCACAATGGAATGCTATTACCCACTCGTCTTTCGTCGATGGGGATCGCTAGTAAAATCTCCCTGTGACTCAACTTAATACATTTATAAGTTTAGCTCGGTCTGTGTTTATGCTGGGTTTACAGAGATAGGAAGAAATTGGTAAAAGATCATTGTCACACTAGCTCTCTCACACGGCTATGAAACATAGGTAGTCCATCCACTTGTTAACAGTAAATATCACATATTTATTTCCTCTATCTGCTAATCACGATACAAACTTAAAAGGTCCAATATCACTTCGAATGGTTCGCTCCTGGATAATTCTATGCAGCTACTATTTCTTCATCGGGCTTCATCACACTATGGTCCGTATATGGTACGTGGAACCATAAAGTAGCCTACAGCTATTATATAATATCTTGTTTTGATAGGTGTAATTTGGGTTTGTCAAAACATGCATAATGTATTGCTATTGCGAATTTCTATTTTGCCATAGATTATGATGATTGTAATATGGCTGCTGTTGTTGCCGTCGCCGGCTGCTGATGCTGCTGCAGCTGCTCCTGATAATAATGATGTAGTTTGTGTGGCTCAGACTTCCAGCCCAAAGACATATGTTCAATGGCGCTTGCTTGGAGAAACAAACCACGTCGAATCTAAACTGAACATCTTTGTTTGGTTTCCATTTATATATGCTACAAATATGATGTTTTTAGAAAGAGGTGAAGCCTGGACCATGTTACCAGTCACAAGAATTGCATTCTGCGACGCACAGGCTAAGACAATAAGAAGTCTGGGACTAAACCGGGGACAAATCCATTACCTACAACGCGTTTTGAACTAAGGCAACTGTTCTTGAATTTAAGAAATACTTAGGACCGCTTCGTACTCCTAGTTCGATGCCAATCTAGAGCAAATATTATTTATTGTCTGGAATACATTTTTTTTTATTTTTTGGGATCGGTCCATGCCTCGACCATCTCTGGGTGTCGCATTGCGTGCATATTGTAATGGCGTTATCGTCACGCTTGAGGTGGTCATTAGCTGACGAAATCAGCCAGCTGATACGTCGGTAATTAGATTGATGTCTAGCTAGGTCAGATACTAGGCTGACTGTGTGAATGTTAAACTACAGTATAATGTTTTATATTGTATTGTAGTGTATTGTAGTGTATTGTAGTGTATTGTATTGTATTGACATTGCATGGATTATTGAGGTTATGCCCAGTTAATCCAGGTGCCAAGCTTGATTTATGATTTATTTATTTGGCAATTAGATTAATGCCTCGCAAGTCCAGGTACTTGACTGTCTGTCATATGTCTTAAAAATGTAGTTTATGTCTGTCTGTCTTTCTTTCTTTCCTTGTTTATTTGTTAGTTATTTTGTTTGTTTCTTTCTTTCTTTCTTATAGTAAAGGCAAATAACTGTCATCACTGTTTTAATCGTGAGACAGTACATGTACAAGCACCACCTTTTTTTTTCAAAGTAGGGAAGGTAAGAATCGGAACACAAGTGCAACAGATTAACACAATAAAATAGTATTATTTCCTAATTTTAATATCAAACATATCACGATAACTGTTGGAAATAAAGGATAAAATCTCAATTTCACGAAAGTACTTTGGGCATACATTTTCCTGTTTAAAACAAAAATCTAGCCAGCAACAAATAATGACACTGTTTAATTGTTGTTTTGGTTTTGTTGATTTTGTATTTATTTATTTAGTTATTAACGTCAAACTAAATGCTTCCATTCCACCCCGTCAGGGTGGAAGAGAGGGGTGGATGATGGCGAGGGTAGAATAGAGCTTGGGTTGGTAATAAATGAACTCTGTTTCTGTTAACATATTTACAATCACAGAGTCAGCGAGATGATTTTTTTCTAAACACATTACAACACAGTCACGGTCAGCAACAAATAATGATTCGCTGCCAAACTTATCTATGACACCGGCTCTAGTATTTTCGTCCTAGTGCATTCGAGCTCACATAGCCACCTTCCAATATCCATGCATGTTTTATTCAACGATACGACCTTCTTCTTTCCGTAAAAGAAGTACCCTACAGCCAGCATTAAAACCGGTGTTGGTAATTTCATTCTCGCGAGAATCTCCCATTTCATTTCACAAGCGACATACGTGCGGCAAGCTGTCAATTTAATTAGTGAACGCTGCGAACACTTAAAGTAAATAAAGGCACCATGCGGCACCTTTGCGATTATTGTTTATAGCATAACCTGTCATGTGTGCACTGGAACCAGATGGACTTAATCCTTCCTTCCTTTATTAAATTTACGTCCCCGCACACCGGAGCGTATAGGGGACGAGGGACTTAATCAACAAAGGTAAAGACCTTTATGCACTGGTCAATACTCTGGCGTCTTTAAAGGGAGGGGACGACGGGGACTAGCGATCATCAACTTTCTTCAACATTGTTGAAATGTCAGCTTATCTATTTTCGGGCAGAAGGGCACACATTTCCGATGAAGAGGAGATTGATCATCGAACAAAACCTTTCCCCTCCCTTTATCAGCGCTATCGAATCACCTCCCCCTCTCCCAACTCCATTCTGCGACCGCATCAAAATTGTTCGAAAACAAAGCTGTATTACTGTATTAGTTCTGTATAGGTTGAAAACGGGTGTCCCCGTAACCTTTCGGTTGTTGGGGATGGAAGCGTTTGGGTCCTCCCTTTTTCTATGACATTAGGCCAGCTTTATGAGGGCAGTACCTATCTCACCCCCTCGCTGCTTTACCTTACCCGGTTCTAAACAGATCCAGGTACCCTTTCAACAACTGGGTGGACTTGGGTGCGTCGTGTGCTGGTTTCAATCTTTATTTTTTTTTGTCGTTTGGTGGTCGCCTTCCAAGCCGGGTCATGCATCCAAGTACTGACTCTTCCCGATGTTGCTTAACGACCCCCGTTGGGGTGCCGGGGGTTTCAGTATAAATAGTATCCCCACTTTCTGGAAATTTAGTGCTTTAAATTCCCACTGTCGCTGTCTTTCTCATTTGCTCTTTCTCATTCCTGCTCGGTTCTATCAATCTGCTATACTATCTTCTTCTTCGCTAGACCAGTCATCTACCTTTTTTCTTGAAAACTCTTCCGGGACAAGACTCCTTGTTTGTGTGTGAGGTCTGTTGGATCAGCTTGGGAATATTGGACGCTTTCTGCCAGGAGGTCACTAGGGATTCCTATGATGTAGTAATGTAGGCATTTTGTATGTATGTGTTTTGTTGATAATTTATAATGATGTTTGTATTCTATTTTGTTTTTGTAAACGGGGGTTCGATAAATTAAGAGTACAGCCTCAGCGTCCCCTGCGTGGGATGTCTTTATTGTAAAGTGACTGGCTAGTGGAGAGCTTTCAGTGTTACCACTAGGGTTGTTTCAGCAGACCTTTTATGCGGATCAGGGGTTGTCCTGTCCTGATTTGGTTCGGAAGAGTCCGCTGGACCTAAACCAATAATCATGTAATGTAATGTAATGTTGCTTAACGTGAAACATTGTTAGCGTGTGCCCACACCACTGCACAACTACGGCACCCAAGTTTGAAGGTTGAAGGTCTACACAACAAACTCTGCTGGCCTAAGCAGGCTATGACTATGATACTCTGGTTGCTGTTGCTGCTGCTGTTGTTGTTGATGATGATGATCGATGGTAATATTGATTTCCGGTAGGCAAATTTCGTTGTCGCCTACATGTTGGTGTTCATTTCCTTATCAATTTCTTTGTCCGACAGTTGCGTTGTCAGTTCATTAAAATACATCATACAAATTGCAACGAATGTGTGTCAGCTTGACCGCGTTTCGCCAGACAGGGATTGGTGGAAAAGTCGATCAACTACTGGAAATTATACAGTCGCTCTCGATTAATACCTCATGACTAAATTAAAGATTACAAGCGATTTCTGCTCTGCAGCGTTTCTTTTTTTCGTTTATTTCCAAGCTTTCTTTGTTTCCATTTCCCTCCGTGATCATCTATCATATCTGATTATCTCAGATCATCTCTGAACTTCTTTCTGTTTACACACCATCCCGGCAACTCCGATCCTCTTCAGATAAACGCCTTCTCAACATCCTTCTCACATGCACAAAAACCTATGGAGAACGCACTTTTTCTTTCGCGGTTGCAACACAATGGAATTCACTCTCATATGCTCTTAAACACGCACCCAGTCTACCTGCCTTCAAACGTGCATTAAAAACACACCTGTTTAAACAATACTATAAATAATTCTGTAGAATTCCCTTGCGTCAGCTGAGATACGACTTGTCAGACGGTAGTGGGTCTGTGTGTGCGTGCTGTGTGTGTGTGTGTGTGGGTGTGTGTGGGTGTGTGGGTGCGTGTGTGTGTGTGTGTGTGTGTGGGAGCGTGTGTGTGTTTGTGTGTGCTGTGATAACTAATGTGGCGTCTGGACGGTTGATTGTTGGCGCTGGCGACGGAGTAGCTGTTTAATGTATTATTTGTATGTTGATCCTATTTTGATTTTAATTGATATGATTTTTGTGAGCTGTTGTTTGTCCGATTGTTGAATCTCTATATTATGTTATTTTAAATTTTGTATAACGAGATTTTATAGCTATATTAGTATTTAGCCTGTTTGAAAAATTGTATGTGTTAGATATGTATGTTAATCTATTATTTGCTAACAATTTGTAATGTGTGAAGTTGTCAACCACAGCGAGTGCGTGTTTTATTATATGTAATGTTGTGGTATATAAATAAACAGTTATTGTTATTATCTATCTACACATCTCTATTTCTGACTGCCCCCCCCCCCTCTCCATCTCTTGCTTGTCTACTTCCGATCCTTCCTCCCCCCCTTCCGCCCCAATTTAATTATTATTCTTGTGTATTTTTTTTGTTTTATTGATCTCATCTTCTGGTTCGTTGTGATTTTGTCCATAATGTTTTGTTGTTTCACAAACTACCTTAGCATTTTCGTGCAAGAATGTCCAAACTGGTCTTCTGCTTTCCGCTCATTTGTTCAAATGTAGTTATCGATCTTAATGAAGGTGTGCATGCTAAAATGTACAGAAAGTCACTAAAAGAAATTCGGATCTTCGAAGATGGAAGAAGCTTTTACCGAAGGAAACTATGACAAGGTAAACAGGGTGTAATAAATTTGCATTTTATTTATTTCGCAAATTTAGAACTCCAAGGAAAACGTCGGCACACGCTAGAAAGTAGCTAGCTGACAATAGTTTTATGGTATAAGTACTATGTCCCATTGTACTGCAGATAGAATAATATAGTCCTGCGTCAGGTCAGTTTTTTTTATGATTGTTTTAATCAAAGATGCTTCTAATTCTGAAAGTCTGTAATTTGGGGTAAAGTTCGTAGCCACTCAATGGGCTTGCAAGCCGTAATTAAAAGATCTATTTGGTGCCTTTGTTTTCCGGTTTTGAGACCAAGTCTCCGCATTCCCCGCATCGCGGATGTGTGACGGAATATGTATGAAATAACACGACAATCGCTTGTCCGTCATACCGGTCAGTTGCCATGGCGATCTGACTAAAATAGTAAGACGACCAAAGCATCGAAAAGGCCTTTGAGGGTTGTGTCTATTGTTATAGTAATGAATTCAGGATAGAAATGATAGGTTTCTATCTATCTTTTGCCTCTCGACAAGATGTCGGGTTGTTGGAGAGATATGAGAAATACTGACGCGAACACTTCTGCTACTTTTCTCAGGAAGCGTGACATGTCCAGCGCCGTTCATGTTTCGACACAATCTGTCCAGCTCTTTCTTTGGTCTTCTTCAACGCCTACCTCTTTGCACTGTTCATTGCAGAAAACATAGGGCAACATCGCACTATTTATACGACGTAAAAGCACCTTCGGGAAACGTGACTGTGACTGACTTTCTGAGAGAAAATAAAAAAAAAAATCCGGACACAGATTGTGTAAGATGTCTGTGAAGATGAGAAAAACCACAACCAAATTAACAATACAGAATACA
This sequence comes from Oncomelania hupensis, assembly GCA_036898135.1. Taxonomy (NCBI): domain Eukaryota; kingdom Metazoa; phylum Mollusca; class Gastropoda; order Littorinimorpha; family Pomatiopsidae; genus Oncomelania; species Oncomelania hupensis. Next base: position 89,192,830 of record CM072511.1, on the reverse strand, counting down.
TGTTGGCAGATTATTTGTTTGTTTGTTTGTTTGTTTTTTACAATAACGCCTTGTTTTATTCTTTTAAGTTACATATCCCGATGCTCATTCCCCTTCCTCGCTTCCCCACATGACGTCACCCCCTTTAATTACAAACAACGAGAATCACGTCAGATAATGAACTCTGCAGATTAATAAGCGAAAAAGTACTCTTATCACAATCTTCTAATGTTGGTTTCTCCCCTTCCCACTACTTCCGCCCACATGAAGACACACTTCTAAGTCACCACAAGTCTCCAAGGGCCATCACTTCTTCCCCACCCACACGCCCGTACTCAGTCCTGATCCCGACATTTTAAAACAAAAAACCCCAACAACAACAAAACAATGGCAACAACCGTAGTTTCTTTTGTATTACTACATAAAACAAGACAACTGCAGGCAAAATAATTTTTTAAAAGTTGTTCGTTGCTTTAAATATCATCATCACCCGTCGCTTATAGATCAAATTAACTAACAATGTTTATGTTGGTAAGCATTATCGTCATAAAGGTCGATTGTAGGTTAAAGAAAAAAGTACTGACCGTTGCTTTAAAATGTCTCGACAAACAGAGGCCGAAATGTAAATCGCATAAACAAGTTCCAAACTTGTGTGGCTTCTCGAACTTTCGAAAATAGCTTCTAAAGGAGACGAAATCTGTGAAATTTGACGTTGTGGGAAGCTTGACAATGTGGCTTTTTTTTTTACCTCTCGGTCACCCTCATCATTTTTGACGGGAGATGAAAATTACACGAAAATACAGGCAACCCCAGGATTGCAAAAGCGTCTAGAGGTCTGGTGCATGGAGCGGTCCTTACGGAAATTGTCCCAGACGATAATAGTTGCCCCAGTTCAAAACGGGCTTTAAGCGATTGGGGCGTAATTTTAGGCAGCTTTCGTAAATAAATTGTGAAAGTCACATCGCCATGTTTGTTTGTTTTTCTTACAGCACGCGAGACGATAGTTATGACTCTGCTGGATTGACCATACCAGACGGACTTGACCTACTTCCAATACCTCGCTTCAGAACTACGTTATACGCCTCAAAACGAGGGTAGATCCCCTCTTTCACATCTACAATGGTTGAGTGAGGTCATACACAAAAGCGTATCATGTCGGATGAAATATAAGCGATGTAACAAACAAATGTAACAATGGACAATGGAATGTCCATTTTCACGAGTTCACATCGAGCGTGCTGGATGCAATACTCCTTCGGATGAGAGTGTACACCGAGGTCTAGTCTGCACGCATCCCATAACATGGACTTTAAACATCCTGACGCTCATGTTCTGTACGGGTGAATGCCGGCCACAGAAATACACTTAGCACGCACTAGATCCTTTCTCCCCATCTGTGCGCTCAAAGGTTGCAGATGGGCGCTTTAGCCGACTTGAGTAAATCTTGCATTGATAGCGCCTTGAGCAACTCTTGAGCTGGAAAAGCGCTATTTTAAGAGTGATAACATACATAAATTCGTGAATTTTTACCTTTGCATACCAATGACTGCATAAGCTGCTGCTCACAAAAAGTAGTCCCGAATCACATTCACAACGAAACTCATTCCCTACAGAAGGATCCTGATAACTCGTTCCGGATAAATTATTTTCGCCCTTGTAAGAACTCGCCCCGGTACTGTAAGCGCTAGTTTTGTCCCAGAGTCTAACCCCAAGAAATCATTCAAGCCAATGCTTTATTCTTTTAATTGTAATATCTGAGAATCAGTATTTACCTCACTTTCTCTATTCCTTCTCTCTTTCCTTCCCCTCTAAGAGGAATCATATACCCAATCATTGCCAATGGCCCAGACTGAGTCTGATTACTATGACTGCCAATTTGTCAAACTCAAAGTAGTCTTGATCTTTTGCACACATATCGACTCAGCGCAATAACAACTGTGTTTTACAGTTCAAAACAAGATCGTTAGTATAAAACGGCATGTGTGTGTGTGCGCGCGAGAGTGCCTCTAATCGGAGAGAAGGGTGTGTTGTGCGTGTGTTGGTGCGAGTGCGTGGTGCTTTCAAATGTGCGCGTTTGCTCCATCATTCGTTTTAATTATCTGTAACAATGTCATTCTTTACGTCCATATCGCCATCATTTTCATTGTTGCAGTCCTTATATTATCAGCGCTATATAAGCTTATATTCATCCTATTGCATTGTATCCTTTTGCTATTCTCTTCATCCTTCATTAACTTGACCCCGTCCTCGGCCTTCGTTCTTCCATCCCAAGCGTCAACTGTTCGCGGAGGGGCGGAGATAGAATCTAGGATGGTGAAAGAGGGAGGGGAAAAACCTTCCTGGTTTGAATTCAGTCTTGAAATCCTCTTCCAACTCCTCCTTAACGCTCTCGCTGTTCTTTCATTTTCCAAAGTGGGCAAACTCTAGCTCTATCCCTAATTTTTACCTGCCATCCTCTGATGAGGCAAACAAAAAGAGATCTCGTACCCGATCTCTACAGAATGCAGTCCCCAAGTTATGGAATGCGCAACCTGAGTCTGTCAAAAGGCCACAGTGTGTCGAGTCGCTCAGGAGAAGACTGACGACGATTCACTTGTTTTACATTGTAGTTAGTAATTGAACCAAGCTCCACTCTCACTTCTGCTGTCCATCTCCACTCCCCCCCCCCTCTTCCCGTCTTTGTCGTTTTTGTTATTCTTTATTTCTCCTTATCGCGCACTGAGCACTCGACAATGGATGGAGAAACGCGCGTTATAATTGGACATCATCATCATCATCATCATCATCATCATCATCATCATCATCATCATCATCATCATCATCATCAGCATCAGCATCATCATCATCATCATCATCATCATCATCATCATCATCATCATCATCATCATCATCATCATTCTCTCTCCCTTCTATAAACATATCCTCTCTCTTCCCATTTTCCTCCTCCGTCTCTTCCTCATCCTCTCTCTTTTCTCCCATCTTCTCTCTCCATCCCTCCTCCACCTCCTCGCTTGTCTATCTTTGACCGTCCATGCCTCCATCCCTCTTTCCAATCCTCCATACCTCTTAGTCCTATTCTCCGTCTCCACTTCGGTATATCTGTATCTCCATCTTCCTTTTCTTCCTCTGTCTCTGTTTCTCTCCCTCTACGACCCTCCCCCTCCCTTCCCCGAACCCTTGAGGTCCTGCGGTCCAAAGAATCGATCGTTGTACTATTCACACCCCACCTACCCCCCAGTTTTTCGTACATAAACAAGTGCCAGAGTAATTTTCTTGGATTTTAAAAAAGCCTCACGGATAGGGGTCAGGTCTGGGTATGCACAAATCAAAGTCACTGCCAACTTCAGAATTTATTATTTTAATACAGCTAGTTCGAATCGCAATCAGAATCCGTCTGGAGGTTAGTGGAAATTACACAAATCTGGTGTATCGTATCCCAAGGGCCTCCTCCAATCTGGAAATAAACATGAAAGCAAGCCTTTACATTACATTACATTATTATTGCTTTAAGTCGAGCGGACTCTTCCGAGCCAAATCAGGACCGGACAACCCCTGATCCGCATAAAAGATCTGCTGAAACAACCCTAGTGGTAAAACCGAAAGCTCTCCATCAGCCAGTCACTTTACAATAAAGACATCCCACGCAGGGGACGGCTGAGGCTTCACCACAACTTATCGAACCCCCGTTTACAAAAACAAAATAGAATACAAACATCATTATAAATTATCAACAAAACACAAATAAATGCCTACATTGCTAAATAATAACATCATAGGGAGCCCTAGTGACCACCTGGCAGAAAGCGTTCAATATTCCCAAGCTGATCCAACAAACCTCACATACAAATAAGCAGTCTTGTCCCGGAAGAGTTTTCAAGAAAAAAAGTAGGTGACTGGTCTAGCGAAGAAGAAGATAGTATAGCAGATTGATAGAACAGAGCAGGAATGAGAAAGAGCAAATGAGAAAGACAGCGACAGTGGGAATTTAAAGCACTAAATTTCCAGAAAGTGGGGATACTATTTATACTGAAACCCCCGGCACCCCAACGGGGGTACAGCAAGCCTAACAGTGTCTGGATATATTACTTAGCAATACGTATTGAGCCACAATATGGTAGATTCTGTCTCGTAGTTGTGTGACACTATACAGTTCTTATGCATTCAAACCCAAGGAAGGTGGGAGCCATTAAACCTGCTCGAAGTCTCCCATCGAACAGTTTCGATGAATGGGACTGTAGTGATTCAGGTCTAACAATTTCAGAGACCGTGCCAGTTATCTGGATGCTTAAAAAAAAAGATTATATAAAAGTGGTACATGCGGACGAACGCACCCATCTATACATAACGAGCAAATGAAGGAAATGAAAAGAAGAAGAAGAAGAAGAAGAAGAAGAAGAGAAAGAGGAGACGAAAAAGAAGAGGAGGAGGAGGAGAAGGAGAAGAGGAGGAGGAGGAGGAGGAGGAAGAAGAAGAAGAAGAAGAAGAAGAAGAAGAAGAAGAAGAAGAAGAAGAAGGAGAAGAAGAAGAAACTGCGACAATATAAACCTCTGTAGTTGTTGCCGTTGTGCAAAACCAAGAAGAAGAAGAAGAAGAAGAAGAAGAAGAAGAAGAAGAAGAAGAAGAAGAAGAAACTGCGACAATATAAACCTCTGTAGTTGTTGACGTTGTGCAAAACCAGCTAGAATTGCGTCCTGTATACTCATAACTATGGCCTACCATGAGTCACTTTTTAATTACTTACTTACTGACGCTTCCAAAAAGCCTATATGATACGAATAAAGCAACCACCAACAAAACTATCAAGTTAGTGTCTTTACAATGTGAGCAAAATCGACCTATTCAATAAAGCAGTGTCAACATGAACAAAATACACAAGTCTTGTGAGGTTGCTTGTGCAGTGCAACCTTCTGAGCTCTTCCCTCATTCCAGTGTATGTATATATTCATGTTGGTGGATGAACTAATCAAATAAAAAATTTTTAAAATTAAAAAAGCACACTTTTCCATCCATTAGGATATTTTCACAGCGCTTGCTTGTAATAGCTCAAGGCTAAAAGAAATAATAAGAGAAAAAGACTCAACGCAAGTTGGAAGCGCTAGACTATTGATTATACCCTGGGGAACAGTATCGCAAATACCAGGTAAATCTGAGAATTACAAATCGTGAAATAATAAAGCAACTGGGGGGGAGGGATAGCTCAGTGGTTAGAGCGCACGACTTGTGTTAGTGCGTCTTTGGCGACGTGGATTCGAATTCAACAATTTATTCTGTGATTACTGGATATTAGTGGCCAGTGCTTTGAGAAGCTCTCTGAGCTTGTAAGTGCGCTATATAAGAAAAATGATAGTGTTGTCTGCTGATGTTTGCTGAGCCTGGATTATTTTTGCCAGTCTCCGTGGTCCTATTTCATTCAGCCCAGCATGACTATTATCTTAATTACGTGATCGTCATGTTACCTTCATTGAAGACAATTATTTTCTGTCAGTTCATAATGTGCAAAGATTATTTAATATACAAAATGTTAATTTTATTTTGGCGCGTTTTTTTTTAGTTTCTTTAAATAACTCACTTGCATTATATTGTTAAAGCAATTTATAGAAAACCTTTTTTGACAGCCCACCCCATCTCCCATTCTCCATCTCCTCTTCTTCCTTAATTTAGCGAATCTACTATTGATTGAACATCCGCCATTGGCGGTGTTAGAGACAGTAATAACCATCAAATAGAAAACTGGATAGGATCATAAATCAACACTGAGCAATCATACTGCACGGTGAAAAATGGTTACCAACAACGGGACTCGAACCTGGCTCATCGGTGTGCCAGGCAACGCCCTACCACTGTGCTCCGGCGGTAGGTTCGAAAGGTTATGCATGTTAGCGTTTATTCCTATCAAAACTTACAAAAAGATCCGTTGGATCTTATTTTTGATATGATGATGATGGTCATTGTTGTCAGGGTGGCGACGTGGTGATCGTCCTTAACGCTCATGCAATAGGACGTTAAGCATCGTTTTCCGTCCGTTTATTCCTATTGCAAAGCCTTTTGTCTGTTCCTAAATCTTTCTTCCTTTTCGTCCTCACCACACTGCTGAGAGGTTTTAGATGTAAACTGTTTTCTATACCACTCTATATAGTTATCCACATTCCGTCTTCATTACTGCATCATGATCTAATGTGGGTTTTTTTCCCTCCCATCAATACCTTGTAGGAAAGTGGGCGTTGGGTAGACTATACCATAAGGCATATAGATCAAACTCGACTTTGTTCTTCGGTACGGTACGGTACGGTCTCAGCTTTCAAGACATTACAATTAAAAACCGTATTCTTCTTTATAAGAGTAGTGTGCCTTTTAAGATTACTGGAAGTTAAATTAGCAAGTCCATCCTTCTATAAGGAGATCCTAAGAATAGGAATCTTAACTTTAAACCAAAGCATGCTAGCGCTGGGTATTAAAGTCCGTATTTCTTAAAGTAAGCGAAAAGACCAGAATTAGTTATTCATCAGATACAAGATTGATTTGATGTGGAACGAGTTCTGTGAGTCCTTCTTTCGGGAATATTCCGAGAGTCTTAGCTAACAAACAAGCACGCTGATGGGGATGGGTAGGGAGGGGGAGGGATATTGAAGATCTGAATCGAATGGCTAAGTAAGTGAAAACTCCCTTCCGTTCATCACAAACAATATTTCTTTGATGTTGAGCGGCGTCAGTATTGCCAATTCCTTATTTAGGGGATACCCTGAAAGTCTTACATAACACCTAAGTAAGACCTACGATGAGGATCAGAGATGGGAATATTATTTATTTATTAATTTAATCGTTCTTATATAGCGCTTTTCCAGCTCAAGAGCTGCTCAAGGCGCTGGCCGATACAGGATCTAACTCAAGCCGCTTGAGGCGCCCAGGAATACCTAAGTAAGCGGAAGACTCTTGCATGGCTCGTCAGAAACAAGAACCGCGATGCGAATAGTTATTTGTGTCTGTAAATGTAAATCAGTTAATGTCTTTTATGGCAGAGACAAAGTCTTACCTAAGTCTTGTCACCCCTTGGGGTCATGAGCAATCTTGCCACTGTAGATTGTTCTAACCTATAAAGGGTACAGTGAAAGCCCCAGTTGAAAACCTGTCTTGCCTTTGTAGGCATGACAAATTAACTGCGGCAACAGTTCCCCCCGTTGGAGTGCCGGGGGTTTCAGTATAAATAGTATCCCCACTTTCTGGAAATTTAGTGCTTTAAATTCCCACTGTCGCTGTCTTCCTCATTTGCTCTTTCCCATTCCCGATCTGTCCTACCACTCTGCTATACTATCTTCTTCTTCGCTAGATCAATGACCTACCTTTTTTCTTGAAAACTCTTCCTGGACAAGACTCCTTGTTTGTGTATGAGGTCTGTTGGATCAGCTTGGGAATGTTGGACGCTTTCTGCCGGGTGGTCACTAGGGCTTCCTATGAATGTACTATTTAGCACTATAGGCATTTTATATGTATGTTTTTTGTTGATGATTTATAATGATGTTTGTATTCTATTTTGTTTTTGTAATCGGGGAGTTCGGGTAGTTGAGGTCAACCCTCAGCCGTCCCTCGCGTGGGATGTCTTTATTGTAAAGTGACTGGCCGGTGGAGGGCATTCAATTTTCCCACTGGGGTTGTTTCAACAGATCTTTTATGCGGATCGGGGGTTGTCCGGTCCTGATTTGGCTCGGAAGAGTCCGCTGGACCTAAAGCAATAATAAATCAATCAATCAATCAACCTAAGTCTTGTCTAAGCATAAAAGAGTCAATTGGAAGGAAGCCGCAGCACTCTCTATCAGAGACAAGCGAACGATTCTCGGTACATGTGAGTCATTAGAGAAATTGAGCGTGCGTTCGTAATGATGAGAGTAGCGTAAGCCTATCGTTTCGAGAACTACTTTTGGTCTTGACGTCACAGCTTTTTGCGCAGTGCAAAGGTTAAAGTGCGTGGGTTACGGCTGTCTGGCCTATTTGCCTTACGAGTGACCGTGAGAAACGGGATTTATACGAACGCTGAAATCGTAAGTAGTTTGTATCGACATTTGTAATTTTTCAACTGTAATGTATTATTTTCTCGATAGTTCATTGTCTTAGGAATGAAGTTATCATAACTTTTGGTTGATGTGTTAGTGAGGAAAGTGTTTTTACAGATCTACACGCAACCAACTCGAATGTCTTGTTTAGAGTGACATGCCGGCCATGCGGCCGCAAATAGAAAGGGACCTCACGCTTGAATGTAATAATTACGTCATACGCATAGTGTTGCCTCCCTTCTCATTACAAATGTGAGTTTTCACGCGATTACACTTACGGTACGGACAGTATATAAGGACTTGCGCTCAATCCCTCTTTCTAAAGTACGTATCATTTTCGTAGTCGTAGGGTACTAATTTGCATTTACTGTAGTAATACACCAACGATGCTCTACGGCTACGTTACGGAAAGCAATTACGAACGCACGCTCAATTTCTCTAATATTCGCTTCTTGCCTCCGAAGACAGTATTCATTAGTGTCAGCATTCAGATGTAGTAATTCATTTGATGTCTTTTATTCAGTATAAATAGTATCCCCACTTTCTGGAAATTTAGTGCTTTAAATTCCCACTGTCGCTGTCTTTCTCATTTTCTCTTTCTCATTCCTGCTCTGTTCTATCAATCTGATATACTATCGTCTTCTTCGCTAGACCAGTCTCCTACCTTTTTTCTTGAAAACTCTTCCGGGACAAGACTCCTTGTTTGTGTAGGAGGTCTGTTGGATCAGCTTTGGAATATTGGACGCTTTCTGCCAGGTGGTCACTAGGGCTTCCTATGATGTTATTATTTAGCAATGTAGGCATTTTATATGTATGTGTTTGGTTAATATTTTATAATGATGTTTGTATTCTATTTTGTTTTTGTAAACGGGGGTTCGATAAGTTGGGGTGAAGCCTCAGCCGTCCCCTGCGTGGGTTGTCTTTATTGTAAAGTGACTGGCTGGTGGAGGGCATTCAGTTTTCCCACTAGGGTTGTTTCAGCAGATCTTTTATTCGGATTGGGGGTTGTCCGGTCCTGATTTGGGTCGGAAGACATGTAATGTAATGTAATGTAATGACAGAAACCATCAATAGGTAATGCCTGATGCAGTAATTTGACGACCGACGGTTCTGATCTACACAATGGTCACGGGAAAGACTCGTGCTGTCCAGAGAGGGTCATCGAACCAGCGAACGCTCTATGATGCTGAGAGTTAATTAAAGTTCTCTGGTGTTCTGAAAGTGCAAGTAGCCTCCTACTGTCCCCGAGTACAGCTCACTGGACACTGAGTGACCCTAGTAAGCCGATAACGATGATTCCCAGGACTGTATTGACCACCGATGACTCAAACATCTCCAGCGCGTGCTTCGTGCCTCACAGGGAGAACTATAGTTCGTCTATACTGGCCGGTCATTCTGGTACTCTGTTAGTCCAGTGACAGTAGACAAAATGCACATTAAAAAACAACAGCAATGCTCTTGGGAATATCCTGTTAGTCCAGTGACAACAGTTAGGTATATTATTTTTTGTTTTTTGATACCAGTGCTCTTGGGTATTTAAGAAAATGTCCTAGAAGTGAAGCAGATTGCAATGCGCTCTGACTGTGGGAGAAAAAAATCCTGGAAATCCAACAAGTAAAGATAACTAAGTATATTATTATTCTTTTAAGTACAGCTCATTTTTGTTTAATAATAATAATAATAATAATAATAATAATAATAATAATAATAATAATAATAATAATAATAATAATAATAATAATAATAATAATAATAATAATATGCTCAAGTCAAGACAGAACAAATGGTACTTGAGGCACATACTTGGTATACAAGCCCGCGCACTGTGAGACTCCATGAACCGCACGGCATAACTGAGTCTAAACCTCTGATCACAAAAAACAGAAAAGAAAAACAACAACAATAACAACAATGAATGCCCATTCCAATGTATGCCCAGCTTTGGGTATGGTTGACGAAAAGGCTTTGAAAAGTTTAGTTTTGAATCAACACCAGGGGATCTATGCATGAAAAGAGACTAAACGTTTAGTTCCGTACTATAGGCTAGTTCGGTTCTATTGCCCGTAGTCCGGTATGCAGGAAAGTGGCCTACCAAAAGTTCCGTCCTAAATTACCGACTAAACAGCCCCAAATTTAGTCCTCCTGCGATCAGGACTACCACCGAGAGTTTCGAACTAAAGTAGAAAACAATATGGCTGCCGACATACTATTACTGAATCGGTATAGACGTGCTCTTCGTCGAAATCGCGTTTTTCGTGATAGATCGCATCCACTGGAGATCGCATCCACTGGAGATTTTTAATGATGCTCAAGTTTTGATCGCATTTACTGTGAATGCTATTTCCTTCCAGGCTTGCCGCTTTTTTTTTTTTTTTTTTACAAAATTCCGCTTTCTTGGATGTCTGTCCCAGTGGTCAGAAACATCTACGACGATCGCAGAAACCTCCTGCGGGGAAAAATTTGCACTTTTTTCCTTCTTAGGCGTTGGCGTGGTAGCATTGGAGGCCATCTTGAATATGAAGAATTTAGCGGAGTAACCTCTCTTGGATAAGAAAAAAACCGTAGCCGAGTAGCCTCCCTTCGAGAGATGCGCAGGATATATCAGGATAGTTCGGTACTATCAAAATTTAGTTCGAGACTGAGAAGTCTCGAACTATTCCATCGTGGTGCATACCGGACTAGGAAAATAAATAGTACCGAACTACAGAGTTCCGAACTATGGCATAGTTCCGTACTAAAATAGGTCGGTTTCATGCATAGATCCCCAGTCTTCCACTCGGAGAGATTATTTTTAGGGTGCAGTTCATTCACTGCAGTTCAGCCAGATAACTGGATCTAGATGATTCTCGGCTCCTTCAAAAGCATTTTGTTAGTAATACTTCAAGAGGATGCAGAGGTATTCAAATGCAGAACGAGCTAAATTCTGTTCCTGCCATAAGGATCGTCTTCGAGGTAGATCTTCGCAGCGACCGTTTTAGTAGTAGTAGTAGTCAGTAAACTCATCATCATCATCATCATCATCATCTTCATCATCATCATCATCATCATCATCATCATCATCATCATCATCATCATCATCATCATCATCACCCTCATCATCATCATCATCATCGTCGTCGTCATCAAAATCGCCGTCGTCGTTTTGGTGCAGTCATACTCCTCACTAATCGTCATCAATTGCAGTGGCACCACAAGAAGTAGCAGTCACCAACACCTATTATTATCGTGACAATCTCTAGCCATACCAGTAGCAGTAGTAATGTTTATGTGTTTATGTTCGACTGTCAAAGTTATAAATTATTTAGGCAGAAGCAACATCACCATCACCATCACAATGACAACAACAACGACAACGAAGAGGTAATACACATTGCTGCGATCGGTAGAAAGAATCGCCAAAACTCCCGCTAGCAGCAGTTGAAAGTATTCCCTCCATCCCTTCAAAGTATACTTTGGGTTCGCTGCTAGCCGCAGTACTGTTTAAAAATGATGGAAAGAGCGGAATATTGCTACAAGGGTTCGGGTAAGGGTTAGTTGTAGATCTATCCCTAGCCCTTGCCCTAACCCTTTACTCTACAGAAATGCTCTTTTTCCGTCCCAAAAACCCATTGGCCTTCTTGGATTCTTAAATTGTATGAAACCAAGTGAGGACACTGTCCGGCGTCAATAAACGGTTCGAAATGATTCTCAAACGGTTCGTAAAAGGCAGTTGACCTAGACACAGATACAGCGTGACCTAATTCGTCGCCTAGAGGAGACGAAACTTACTTTTCCGTTACTAGTCTTTCACCGACACTGTAACTGAGCAGGCTGCTAACCTCGCCAAAGTATCCATTCAAGGGAAAAGGGACATATTTTGGCCTGCTGCGCAGCGTGTGCCTGGAGTGTATTTTCTTTCGATCGTAGCTATGTGCAATGGGTGCAACAACAACCATCATCATCATCATCATCATCATCATCATCATCATCATCATCATCATCATCATCATCATCGAGGTAATACACATTGCTGCGATCGGTACAAAGTATCGCCAAAACTCCCGCTAGCAGCAGGTGAAAGTATTCCCTCCATCCCTTCAAAGTATACTTTGGGCTCGCTGCTAGCCGCGGATGCTTAAAAGTGACGGAAAGAGTGGAATATTGCTACAAGGGTTCGGGTAAGGGTTAGTTGTAGATATATCCCTAGCCCTAGCCCTAACCCTTTTCTCTACAAAAATGCTTTTACCGTCCCAAAAACCCATTTGCCTTCTTGGATTCTTAAATTGTATGAAACCAAGTGAGGACACTATCCGGCGTCAATAAACGGTTAGAAAAAATTCTCAGACGGTTCGTAAAAGACAGTTGACCTAGAAACAAATACAGCGTGACCTAATTCGTGGATCGCCTAGAGGAGACGAAACTTACTTTTCCGTTTGTAGTCTTTCACCGACACTGTAACTGAGCAGGCTGCTAACCTCGCTTACCTCCCTTCAAGGGACAAGGGACATACTTTGGCCTGCTGCGCAGCGTGTGCCTGGAGTATACTTTCTTTCGATCGTAGCTATGTGCAATGGGTGCAACAACAACCATCATCATCATCATCATCATCATCATCATCATCATCATCATCATCATCATCATCATCATCAGCATCATCATCATCATATAATCACAAAAACAACTCGTTGAACTTTCCGCGATCGACAGTTTCCCATAGCAACGATGTCGCTGAGTGCTTATAAAAAAAGAAGGGCAATGTTATATTCTTCAGTACAGCGAAGCAAACAAGGTGATAATGATGCCAACGACTATTACTGACCACCGTAGGGAAGCATTTAAAGCGTCAGCGTTGGGATCAAAAGACTCATTTGATGTTCTTTAGTACCAGGCTCTTTGGTCCACTGACGCCCTTCAAAAGATGGCTGATTTTAAGCAAGCATTAAGATTATACAGCAGCTAACATCTTTCTTACATTTTTACGCTTTTGTCGATTTTGTTCCTGTTACCTCTCCACCCTGTATTGCAGCATCACATTATAATTCTCCTTCGGATGAGAGTATAAACCGAGGTCTAGTCTGTGTGTCGCATACATTCCATCATAACGGACTTTAAAGATCCTGACGCTCATGTCCTAGATGGGTGAGTGCCGATAACAAGAACACACCCAGCATGCACTTGGTCCTTCTCCCCCATCCCTGGCTGCCCAGGATTGTGCTCAGTTGTCCGGGCGTCAGACCATGCGCCCAAAGGCTGCGGGTGGGCGTCTCGGGCGGTTTGAGTTACATCCTGTATCGGCCAGCACTTTGAGCATGAATTGGTAAAGAGCTACATAAAAAAAAGTGATTAAATTAAATTAAATTAAATTCTACCAGATATACTACTTACGTTACGAGGATCCCTTCCATTATATAATTAATTTCATATGTAACAACATTACAGTATGTAGTTTGATCTCAAGGCAGCGTGGGTTTGGGTTTTAAAAACAGCTTTTTGTGTGGATTTTAATTACATTTTTTAAATGTGGGCGATAGGGCAACGCCATCCTGTACACGAAGGGTTTGTAGATTGACTGGACCTATAGGGAATGCTGGGTGCATTAAATTTGGCTCAAACGTCTAGGACATGAGCGTCAGGATCTTTACAGTCCGTGCGGTGAAATTTTCTCATCCGAAGAAGCCTTATACCTAAATACTAAGTTGACTATGCTACCCCTTTCGCACCCATCTCACCCTACCCACCCCTCTCCTTGCGGGAACCGAACCCACGCCCGTTCGTTCGGCACTAGTACTTCGGCGTAGAAGACCAACATTCTACCGCCAACGTTAACGTTGCGTGTTCTACCCGATTCCCTTCTTCAAACGCATTAATTTCACCATAGGAAACAAGCTCCATTCAACGATGCTGAAATGAATCTCTGAACGTTCGTTGAACTCTCCTTTCTTGGAAAAACAATTATTTGCACATTATGAACGTTATAGCGGTTACTCGTGAATAATAATGACAAAAATATCTTCTAACGTTTGACTGTAAATGCTCTTCCTTTCAGTCTTCCGTTCCGTTCCTTCTTCTCTTCCACTATTTATCATTTTCGTTTTTAAGCCCTACAAATTCCTTCTTCTACATAACACCCTTCCTCGTCGTTCTCTTTTGCCTTCACCATCGATTTTCCTTTACTTTCAATCAAGATTCATCTCTCTCTCTCTCTCTCTCTCTCTCTCTCTCTCTCTCTCTCTCTCTCTCTCTCTCTCTCTCTCTCTCTCTCTCTCTCTCTCTCTTTCACTCACTCTCCTCTAACCCTATGGTTTGACAGCTTGAGGCCTCTGGCACTTGGAGATCTGTCATTCTCAATGGAAGAGTTCTGTACAGCGCTCCAGTTCATTTGGCAGGTTTCCCGTGAAATCCTGATTTTTCTTTTTTTAAAAGAGAAATACTCAGCTTGAATGCGGAAGAGGGTGTTTTTACTCTAGGGATAAGCGTGAGGATTTTTTTTGTAAATGGGTGAGGGTCAGAATGTGTTAAATGGGTTGGAATCGAGCTTAAATTTGGGAATGTGAAGGAGAAGATGGACATGTGTTGTGTTGTTTGTTGCTATTTTTTTTCAGTGGTTGGCGATGATTGTGGTGGTTGTGATGATGATGATGATGATGATGATGATGATGATGATGACGATGATGATGACGACGACGATGATGATGATGATGATGATGACGACGAAATAGGACATACAGCTTTGGGCATGACTTCTATCCAATGAGCACAAATATTGAGGAGTGATTGGGGCGGGAGAGGGGGAAGAGAGGGTGTACAGGACCTGGTTAAATGGAAACAATCTTTTGTTTTGTTATGCCGTGCAATTTCAAGAAACACATTAAAGACGACAGCATTAACGACGACGTTTAACAAGGCGCTGACAAAATTGCTGCTGTTGCTGCTTTTAAGTAATGTGCGTTTGTGAGAGAGAGAGAGAGAGAGAGAGAGAGAGAGAGAGAGAGAGAGAGAGAGGGAGGCGTGGGTAGGATTGAAGAAGGGGGGGGGGGGGCGCCAGTGGAGGGATAGGGGTTTGTGTTAAGTGTGCGTAGGCGTGTGATTGTACGCAAAAACGACAGTAGAGAAAAATGGATCAAAGAAAGGAAAGAAGATGCACTGATCCAGCAGACCACTAGGTTTCCTTGGTAGTGGCTGTCGTTGTCAGGATAGTATAGTAATTGTGTATTCTATGGGCGTTAGTGTTTTGGGTGTGTATGTGTGGGGGGGGGGGATGGCATAGTGTGACAAACTGTACTGGCTATGGGAATACTGTGTGGGGCTGGAGCTTTCCGTGTGAGAGGGATGTGCGTTTGCTATGGACTCCGTGTCTTTGGAAGAAGGGTTGGGATGGTCAAAGTGTGAGAATGGTGTGTGTACGCTACGGACGTAATGTAGAGGTGTGGTGGCACTTGAGAGGGAGTGGGGTGGGTGGGTGGAGACAGTACAGGATAATGGACACAATATTGATTCTCCCCTCCCCCTATCCATCAGCCTGGTAGAGTGTTTGTACACGGGTGTAACGAAGCTGTTGTACCTCCGAGCTACCGCTGTAATTGGATGTCAAATGTCGCCGCCAACCAGGCTGAAAGGGCATAGTTCTCCGATGAGCGGATAAGGGAGAAAACAAGCGTTCGACGAAAGTCCTTAGAGGTAGGATATGCTGGAAAGAGATTTTCTCTTTCACGTCGCATGCTGCAGCTAAAAATCACAATAAGGAGGTTTTATCGACATCGTGATCATCGCTCTTGACGAGCGTTAGTAGCGGCAGCGAGAATGTCATCATCATCATCATCATCATCATCATCATCATCATCATCATCATCATCATCATCATCATCATCATCATCATCATCATCATCATCATCATCATCATTATCATCATCATAATCATCATCATCCTCATCATCATCATTTGCAGCAGCAGGAGCAGCAGCAGCAGCACAAGCAGCACTATTACTATCGTAATTATGATCAATACCAACGTCATGGTGTCGAATCCAGTCCGGTTCAGTTCAGTGAAATGTCCGCTGATAAATTATAATACACAATCCCAGGCCAAGAAGACATACACAACAACTAAACTCCCGACATCACCACCACCACCACCACCACCACCAACAACAACAACCAACGTGGGTGGGACGTCGGGAGTGGGATGGGTGAGGGCGGGGTGGGTGTTTAGCGTAATGGAACACACTGTGGTGTGACCTAATTCAAAGCTAATGAGGTCGGTAGACTCAATAGGCTTACTGCTTTGTGTCACGCAATACTAACTCCGACTCTGTAGATAAGTTACATAGCCGTGTAAGAGGCGCTACATGTGAAGATTGATGAGATGGGGTGAAGTCTGATTTTGTACGTAGCTACCCACATGATTACTGCGGTTCCGTGTCTGTTTCATCAGGCAAGAACTTACTCATACTCATGGTTTTTTACATGATAGTTTTTTTTTTAATCTTTGTAGATATATTTGCCCAGTATGCCTGTGAGCGATGCCACATGTAAAAACATCCCCATGAAGGTGTTTGTGTGTTTGTGTGTGTGTGTGTGTGTGTGTGTGTAGGTGCATGCGTGTGCGTGTGTGTTTTGTTGTATTTTAAAAAAAAATAGATATGTCTTTAGAATCTGCATTAAAAATTAGTACTTTTCATTTTTCTTATCAAAGGCAGCGAAGTCGGTTTAATTAAAAAATATAGTTGAAAATTATGATATCTACATAAGCGGACCACAAATGGTATCACATACAACTGGTACCCAAATGAGCGGACCTTCAATAAAATATATATGAAAAATGTTCTTAGTATCTCTACTGTGAAAATCAACACTTAATCGGGGAGTTCGCGTAGTTGAAAACAACCCTCAGCCGTCCCTCGCGTGGGATGTCTTTATTGTAAAGTGACTGGCCGGTGGAGGGCATTCAATTTTCCCACTGGGGTTGTTTCAACGGATCTTTTATGCGGATCGGGGGTTGTCCGGTCCTGATTTGGCTCGGAAGAGTCCGCTGGACCTAAAGCAACAATAAATCAATCAATCAATCAATCAACACTTACCTTTCCATCCGTATCAAAAGCGATACAAGCCGCAGGACTGTGGCTTTGATTGCGTATTCATTGATTTATGATGACGGTGTCATTTCAGAACACTGAAACAACACAAAACCGGAGAAAGTAAGTTTACAGTTTTACCATGGTCATGGAAGGCTTCAGTATGCAGTTGGACAATTGAACACACTTTTAAGTATGGCAGGCAGATCGCACCTATCAGAAAACGTATCTATATTATATAACAGACCAAAACTGTGATCCTTTGATATCTACAGTACACATACAATGTAGCAAAATTCCTTTAAAAAAACAACAACAAAGAAACTCCCACCCATTTAAAAAAAAAAGAAAGAAAAAAAAGGCGTCAGCATGCAGCTGGACAATAGACGTGATTTTAGTATGGCATACTTTAGCAAAAGTTTTCCATATTATGTAACAGATCAAAGATGTGATCTATTTATATCTACAATACACATACTGAAGTAGCAATTTTTTTTTTAAAAACCCTCAAACATTTCGAGCGAATGCTTCAGTTTGCAGCTAGAAAACAGACGTGACAATAGCATGGCAGGCATAGGTTAACTATAGATTTCAACATGCGTCAGACAAATGTTTCCAATGTCACTAATCAGAGACCCCTTCTCTATTCAATTGCTTTCCACAAATTGCATGACATCTGCCTTGATTAATATACTACTCATTTTCCTTGAAGTGGAAGTGGGACAGATGACAGCGATAGTTTCTCTGATGTAACCTTTCCATTGATTGCAGGCGTCTCCAAAAACTGCTTCACCAACCTGAATCACACAAAGTAAAAGGGTCTGAACAGGCCTATGCGGGAACCTTTGTGGATTCTCAGTCTTGAATAGCTTACCAACAGGGCTAAGACACTACCATCAAAGTGTCTGGGGAGACAAACTCTCTAACTAGCATGTGTAACCGGAAGGTGAAAAACGGGACTGCAAAGTTATTCTACAAGCTAAGATCCTATATAAATGTGGGGAGAATATACATCTATCTGCCCTGTGTGACCGAAGGTGGGAAACGGGAGTAATGTCTGGTTGGCATGGCGACACTGACGCAACAAAGTGGGAAACAAAGGTGGTCCACATAGACAGAGATTTAACGTGACAGGCTTCGGAAATAATAGGTAGCCCATGGTGACGGTATTTACCTAAATAGAACAGTGTCATGGAAACGAAATCCTCGTTTTTTGATGTACAATCCCATTGGCAGACAAACGGTTCCTTAGAAATTAGTACCGGGTAAATTAAGAACAGCGACGTCACGAAGTCTAGTGGCAAGGAGAAACGAAACTCGTTAAAATACGAAACTAAGGTCGCTCCTTTTCTTTCTTTAAAAAAAAAAAAAAATAAAATAAATAAAGCTTTACCATTTTGGGCTCTTGTTGAAAAACACCAACCGCTCATTATATTGTCACATACATTCTAGGCAGTATTGTCCAAGAACAATAATGTATAAAACGGTTCTTTAGCGAACCCATTGCCATCTTCCTGGAGAAGACGGAGGAATACGTCATTTGACATTTCCTTAAATTCTCCTGTCTAATCCTGCCTGTCAAAAGATTGTCCGAAGATTTTAAACTAACCGTATAATATTGGAAATATGTACATAATTACTTCATTGTACTACTTCCTTTTTGTTTCCGGGGTTGCCTGACTAACGCTAGTAACGCTTGACCACAGGCGCTTGTATCTGGACACGCGAGCGCCCATGCCTGTGACGCGTCTCCCTTTGGTTATCTATAATACTATATAACCAAAGGGAGACGCGTCACAGGCATAGGCGCTCGCGTGTCCAGATACAAGCGCCTGTGCGCTTGACTGTTGAACAATCGCAAGTACACATTTTCGGACAAACATAATAAATTGTACGTGTCTATATAGGTCTAACCCACAGACGCTTGTGCTGGACACGCGAGCGCCTATGCCTGTGACGCGTCTCCCTTTGGTAGACACGCTAGCGCCTATGCATGTGAAGCGTCTTCCTTTTGTTATTATTATAGATAACCAAAGAGAGACGCTTCTCAGGCATAGGCGCTCGCGTGTCCACATACAAGCGCCTGTGGTCCAACTCAGCGGCCGGCGAGATTTTTTTTCTCTCTCAAACTTTTTACAACACATCGAAAGCCCTCTCTTCGGTCCGTTCGGTGTGGTTTGATGAATAGGCCTATTTCTCTGAAAGTATCAACTGAATCAGAAAAATATATAAACGGCGCGAAGACACCATTTTGAAAAACTGTGGATTTTTTTCTCTCTCTCGGCGGTTTCTTCTACATGGCACCTTTATCTCACAACTCAAGTGGCATACAGCATAGCTGAGACTCGCCGAAAATTTCTCACTAGTGAGGAGGCGAACGCAAGCCCATTGTTAGTCTCAGTTACGCAGTGTTTTCAAGTGGAGAAGTAAACGTTTGTATGCACAGGCGCTTGTATCTGGACACACGAGCGCCTATGCTTAGGCAGACGCGTCACAGGCTTAGGCGCTCGCGTATCCAGATAAAAGCGCCTGCGTTGGTATGCTACGGAGTGAGTGGGGCCGGGTAGCTCAGTTGGTAGAGCGTCTTACTAGTAACCGAAAGGTACCTGGTTCGAATCCCGGATTGGCCAATGTGTGACCATATTATTTTCCCCTTATCTTCAACTGGTTCGCTGGTGTCAGAATAATGTGACCAGTAGTCGCCTATACGCTTCGGTGTCGTGTGACTATAATCTACAGTTTTTATCCTACTGAATGCGTGGATAGGTTGTAACAGCGCTATACTAACAAACGTCTTGACATTTGAGGTACTATATTTATTTTATTTTATTAATTTATTTGTATGTAACCGTTTCTATATATATAGCGCTTTTCCAGTTCAAGAGCTGCTCAAGGCACTGTCCCATAAGGATCTAACTCAAGCCGGCCGAAGTACCCACTTGCAGGTTTTGGGTGCATCGTCTCACGCCTATACAACTGAGCACAATCCTGGGTGACCGGGTAAGAGGGGGAAGGGACCTACTGCTGGCTTGGTGTATTTGTGCAGTTGGCACTCACCCACCTAGGACGTGAGCGTCAGGATCTTTAATGTCTGTGCGATAGAACGCGTGGTACAGAGAGACGTAGGCCTCGGTTTATACTATCATCGGAAAATTTATTTTCGAAAAAAAAGTTGTCATAATGACATGTTAAGATGTTAAGTCTGAAATGATTACAGCTATGTTGTTGTTGTTGTTGTTGCATCAAGTTTTATTCGTCAGATTAACATAAGTTGTACTGATGATTACAGCTAAAAGTTAGGCCTCAAGCTAAAGTAACTGAATGTTACTCTTCAAGCCAATACATGAATAATTCAACTGACATAGTCTTCAGCGAATGCAGCTGAAGGTTGAGTCTCAAAGGAATGCATCTAAATAATAGAACTGGCTGAATGCAGTATGTTTGAGAATTACTGTTTGCCGAAATGTAATAGTAGATTATAGTCACACGACACTTTCGCATATAGGTGACTACTGGACCGATTTATACTGACACCAGCGGGCCAGTTGTTGGTAAAGGGGAAAATAATATGATCACACGTTGACCAATCCGGGATTCGAAACAGCGACCTTTCGGTTACTAGCAAGACGCTCTTACCAACTGAGCTACCCGGCCCCACTTGCCGAAATCATAAAAATATCCGTTTTTATCACAGACGCTTGTATCTGGACACGCAAGCGCCTATGCCTATGACGCGTCTCCAGTTTGGTATTAGGTAAGTTATATAGATAACCAAAGCTAAGAGATACGCCTCACTGGCATAGGTTCTCGCGTGTCCAGATACAAGCGCCTGTGGTTTTAGTCTAGACCCGAGCTTGAATGGTTCGACCAATCAACACTGAATCAGGTTCAACATATATTATGTTATATTTTCTTTCTTTCATTTTTTGTTTTTTTTTTGTTTGTTTTTTGTCGTGGTGGTTGACGACGGAGGATGATGGTGATTGAGGAAAGCTGTACACAAAAAGAACAATACTATTTACACAAGTACTAATATTAAGGAGTAACCGATCATTATCGATATAGGGCAAACCGATAATGATTGAGGTAGGGCGAGGAAGAAGTTGCATGCGGAAACTATCGACATAGAAAGTGCACAAATATTACCGGTAGGAATGTGTATGGATCAACCGCTGTTTTTGTGGTGGAAAACAGAGAGAGAGAGAGAGAGAGAGAGAGAGAGAGAGAGAGAGAGAGAGAGAGAGAGAGAGAGAGAGAGAGAGAGAGAGAGAGAGAGAGATTTAGTGATAAGAGAATAATATAAACTTAACAGCTGGCTAGGAACCTCTACCCGATAAAACGACTGAGACTGCAAGAAGTCTTTGGAGTACTAAGCCTGGGACAAAACCGTCTCTTGGCAACATGTTATTATCTAGAACAATGCGCTTAAGGACCGCTCCAAACCACATAAAACTCGGTGTAGTGGTTATATATAATGTTGATAGGTAGGGTTATACAAAAGGGGGAAAAAGAAAGACCTTTACAACATATTAGTAATATGAATTAACCGCGATGTGGTGATAATAATAATAACACTGAATGCTATATACGCGCTTTCCACCAAATCTTCATTCAGGATCGGCGATCTGTACCAACATACACGCTCACATGTTTCACCACACACATACATCTATCACTCAAACAAGTGGTGTAAAGGCAGGGAGATCGCTATAAGAAGATGGCCAAGAAAATCGATTATGTTTTTTCAAAGATTTCAGATTGACTGCATCCAATACCATTATTCGTCTATGATGGGAGTGTTGTTGGCAATATATCAGAGAACAAGGTGGCAAGCCATTCAAATGTATTTCCAAACACACACACACATACACACACACTCACTCATCTTCCCCCCCCCCACACACACAAACACAAAAACGGACCGACATTGAATGATTGGCCATGATTTGAAGGACCTATATAACAAAACATTATCAAAATCGGCCCAGGCATTGTTTTTAAAACTTTTTAAATATATATATATATATTTAAAAGAAACAGAGCAAAAAATTTTTTTAGCAAGGAATGGAACCCAGCGACCTTTACCTTTAAAACAGAGCAAATACGATGGCATGGGAGGCTTGCCATTAACCTGGGCTATGCTTCTATGTGGCTCTGTGGGTTCGGGCAAATAGAATAGACCCAACGTTTCCCGGCGTGTCGTAAGAGGCGACTAACAGGGGTGATGTTAGCACGGCATCACTGGGCGAAAGTCTTCTACACAGAAGTCACCGGCCAGGGCGGAGGAACCTCACGTTACTACAGGTTCAACGACCACGTGCTCAGGGCCAAGGCGAGCCACACTGTATTCGTGGATTTCGGCTGTGGCCAACAGCCTGGAGAGGATTGGGCCCTGCCAGGTCTTTTTTTGCCCAAGACACAACACATGATGAGGCTATCCACTAATTCCATGCCGGATCGGTCGTCGCCCGGCTACACAAGGACCGCGCCTTCCGTTGGCCACCAGGACGGAGGTGAAAAGTATGCTACTGATGGACAAATTAGCAAGATCCGCACGAGAAACAACATCGTCATAGGAACCTGGAATGTCAGGACCCTAACTGCGGAAGGAAAATTAGAAGAACTGGCCCACGAGCTGGACCACTATTGATGGAACGTTCTAGGTATCAGCGAACTGCGCTGGAAAGGCCTAGGTGAAACAACGACTGACAAAGGCCACAAGCTCTATTTCAGCGGTAGAGATGACAGGCACGAACACGGCGTTGGATTCTTGGTCCACAAGAACATTCTAGCCACTGTCATGGGTTGCCGCCCAGTCTCCAGTAGACTCATTACCATCCGTCTGAGAGCAACCCCTTTCAACATTACCATCATCCAGGCCTATGCCCCAACATCAGACTATGAAGACAGCGAAGTGGAGGATTTTTATGAAAATATACAGGCGGTCCTTGACCAAGTGCCGAAGAAGGACATAGTCATAGTGCAAGGCGACTGGAATGCCAAGGTTGGCCAAGATGCGCACCACAACTGGGGAGACACATGCGGACCCCACTGCAACAACGAGACAAATGACAGGGGTCTGAGGCTATTGGAGTTTGCCAGATACAACAATCTGGTACTGGCAAACACGCTTGGTCTCCACAAAAAATCCAGACGATGGACATGGCACAGTCCCGGCGGGGAACATCACAACCAGATCGACTACATCATGGTCAAGAAACGCTTCAGATCAAGCATCAACATTGGCAGGACACGCACTTTTCCAGGAGCAGACATTGGAAGTGACCACGATCTCGTGATGATGTCTTTCCGGCTCCATTTGAAGAGAGTAAATACAGCAAAGTGCACTAGGCTGAAGTTCGACCTGGACAAACTGCAAGACCCTGAGGTGGCAAAAATATTTCAGGCCACAATTGGAGGGAAATTTGCACCACTGCTTATTTTGGGGGCAGGCGAAGTAGATGTCAACACCATGACCAATACCTTCAACTCAGCTGTAACAGATGCCGCCACTGAGATCCTTGGCAAGCACCGACCAAAGAAGAAGCCGTGGATCACACCTGAACTTTTGGATCTGTGTGATAAACGAAGAGAGTTAAAAAAGAAAAAGAACACCTCACAGGGAGCTGATGTCTACCGAAAAATCAACAATGACATCCGAAAAGGCATGCGCACAGCAAAGGAGAACTGGATAGAAGATCAATGCCAGGAAATAGAGAACAATCTGAACAAGAACAACAGCAAGAAGGCCTACCAGACTGTGAAGCGGCTGACAAGTGTTAAACAGCCCAAAGTCTCCACTATCCAAAGCAAGTCTGGCATTTGCCTTACAGAAGAACAAGAAGTCTTGGACAGATGGACAGAGTACTGCTCTGACTTTTACAACCATACACCAAATGGAGACCCATCAGTTCTAGCATGTCCCGAGAGCAGAGAAGAAGAAGAAATCCTCCCAATTCTCCGGGAAGAAGTTGAGGCAGCAGTGCAATCGCTGAAGAAAGGGAAGTCAGCGGGAGTGGACAACATACCAGCGGAACTGCTACAAGCAGGAGGAGAAGCGATGACTGATGCTCTCACCATTATCTGTAACAAGATCTGGCAGAGTGGGGAATGGCCTACACCATGGACCCAGTCGCTTGTCATCACTCTTCCCAAAAAAGGTAACCTTCAGGAGTGTGAAAATTACCGCACCATCAGCCTCATCAGCCATCCCAGCAAGGTCCTCCTGAAAATAATACTCAACAGGTTGAAACCACAAGCTGAACAAATCATAGCTGAAGAACAAGCAGGATTCATGGCAGGGCGAAGTACCACTGAACAGATTTTCAACCTCAGAATAATCTGTGAGAAATACCTACAGCACCAACAACATCTATATCATGTGTTCATAGACTTCAAGAAGGCATTTGACCGAGTCTGGCATGCAGCTCTATGGGCAACCATGAAAGTTTACAACATCAGCCCTAAAATTATAGAAGTCATCAAAAGCCTGTATGACAAGGCTACCAGTGCAGTCCTCCATAACAGCGTCATCGGGAACTGGTTCAGAACAACAATCGGTGTGCGTCAAGGATGCCTACTCTCTCCAACACTCTTCAACATCTTCCTAGAGCGCATCATGTCAGATGCTCTTGCAGATCACGAAGGCACAGTCAGCATAGGGGGCAGAGCAATCTCCAATCTTCGTTTTGCGGATGATATTGATGGATTGGCTGGAGAGGAACAAGAACTTGAACAGCTTGTACAGAGGCTTGACACCACCTCCAGAGCTTATGGAATGGAAATAAGTGCAGAGAAGACCAAAATGATGACCAACAACACCAATGGCATCAACACGGACATCAAAGTACAAGGCCAATCCCTCAACACAGTGCACAGCTTCAAATATTTAGGAGCCATTGTGTCAGACAATGGGTCTCGACAGGAAGTCCTCTCCAGGATCGCACAAACAACTGCTGCCCTGACAAGGTTGAAGCCCATTTGGAAAGACCGAACCATCAGTCTACATTCCAAAGTAAGACTGCTGCGCTCTCTGGTCATCTCCATCTTCCTATATGCTTGCGAAGCATGGACCCTCACAGCAGATCTCCAACGAAGAATACAAAGCATGGAGATGAGGTGCTACAGAAGACTTCTGTGCATTTCCTATACCCAACACATCACCAACATTGAAGTCCGACAGACCATCACACAAGCCATTGGACAACACGATGACCTGCTCACAGTGGTGAAGAAACGGAAACTCCGATGGTATGGCCACGTCACCAGATCATCAGGCCTTGCAAAGACCATTCTGCAAGGCACAGTGCAAGGAGGTAGAAGAAGGGGGAGACCGAAAAAGAGGTGGGAGGACAACATTCGAGAATGGACTGGTTTGACACTGAGCGAAGCCATGAGGGCTGCTGAGGACAGAGAAAGATGGAGTATGCTGGTTAAGCGATCATCTGTGGTGCCCCTACGACCTTCGGGTTATGGGACAGGATAGGATAGGATAGGATGCTTCTATGAAGCTTGGTTAAAATCTGTTCAATGGTTCTTGAGAAATAGCGAGCAGCGGACCGACAGACCGACAGACAGAGCGATATTTGGCTCGTTCTGATTAGTACTACGACTATTTTAGAATATCCTGGAAAAAGGCTTTTACAAAAATATTGTACTAAATATGGACTAACCAATACCTTAACCGTTGGTGTAGGCGGAAACGGGGACACACGTGTAAAGATGTATGCCGTGATCCCCCTCCCCCCCCCCCACTCCTAGGTGCTGCCCGAGCTAGGTTATTTATCACAAGAGCTTACGTTGACTGAGTGGCTCGTGCTACGTAAACAAGCCTCTTTCAACTGGTGCGTATATTAACCCTCTTCTGCAGGCGCCATACACTGGGCGCCTTCTCTCTGCCAATACTGTTGGGTGTGTCCCCCGGTGGGGTGCCGGGGGTTTCAGTATAAATAGTATCCCCACTTTCTGGAAATTTAGTGCTTTAAATTCCCACTGTCGCTGTCTTTCTCATTTGCTCTTTCTCAATCCTGCTCTGTTCTCTCAATCTGCTATACTATCGTCTTCTTCGCTAGCCCAGTCTCCTACCTTTTTTCTTGAAAACTCTTCCGGGATAAGACTCCTTATTTGTGTATGATGTCTGTTGGATCAGCTTGGGAATATTGGACGCTTTCTGCCAGGTGGTCACCAGGGCTTCCTATGATGTTATTATTTAGCAATGTAGGCATTTTATATGTATGTGTTTTGTTGATAATTTATAATGATGTTTGTATTCTATTTTGTTTTTGCAAACGGGGGTTCGATAAGTTGGGGTGAAGCCTCAGCCGTCCCCTGCGTGGGATGTCTTTATTGTAAAGTGACTGGCTGGTGAAGAGCTTTCGGTTTTACCACTAGGGTTGTTTCAGCAGATCTTTTATGCGGATCGGGGGTTGTCCGGTCCTGATTCGGCTCGGAAGAGTCCGCTGGACCTAAAGCAATAATAATGTAATGTCTGCGAGATAGTTTAGCGAATAGGCTACCAATCGCAATATAATTATCACAGTTTTAAAACGAGGGGAAAACATAACAGCTAAAGGCACCGACATGGGAAAAATCTAGTGACGTCTCTTTCTGGGATCAGGAAATGCCAGGGAGCCTACCGTGGCTGGCGTCCCATAGAGCAAGGGACGTAACTCATGGTTTACTTCCAATTAGCATAACATAAATAATCCTTTAGTACCAAACACGCTTTGAAAGGATCCAATGACAAGACTCTTCCATTTTTGGTGACCTCATTTAGGAATAATTCCTGAAAGAGTTGTCCTCAAAATGCGTGGGTAAGGGGTTGGGAGTGGTTGAGGGATTCGTACAGGAATATTTCCCCAAAGGAAAAGTACGTATGGGCGCTGATGGGATGGCGCCAGAAAAATAAATGTGGATCCGGTGTCACGTCCTCAAAGTTCCGGGTGTCTTACTTTAGCCGGGCGCCTTTGCGCATGCGCCAGGTCAAGTCGGGCCGGCTTTTTCACGATGTTCTTAGGCGTCGTAACCCTAACCCTAACCCTAACTCTAACCCTAACCATAACCCTAATCCTTACTAAGACTACGATAGCACTGTGCGCATGCGTCGAATTTTGTAACGCGTCGACCAATCAGAATGCTCCCAGTTGCTCCCAGACAAAAAATAAGATACTAGGAACTTTGACGATGTCACACCGGGTTCCTAATTGTCCCACTGTGTAAATGATACCACTCATTTTTCACTGTCCAGTAGAACAAGAATGGAAGAATGACACGAGCACCTCCTCGTTATATTCACACTGCCCAGCCTCTATGTTTTCCCGAGCTGCAACCTTTAATGGTGCCTTTGGCCTATTGACTAAATAGGCCTACTGTTTCTTAGTCTATGCTCAAGTTTTTGTCCACCTTTCCCGGAGTCCATGTTTTTAATAGTGGATGTTTCTCAAAAAACGTTTCACTGGTCTGCTTTTTGTTTCTCTATATGTCTTCCATTTCTACTGTGTTCTACTTTACCCAAAGACAAGTATACTAGGTCTATTGTGTTCCCATTGACCTCTGTTTTTCCCAAGTATTTATCCCGTTGATCTGTTTCTCAAGGACTTTATCCCTCCCTTGATCTTCGTTTCCCGAGGACAGTGTTCCTCTTTGACTTATGTTCTCGGGGACTGTTTCTCCTTAGTCTGAGCTTCCAAGGGACGGTCAGGTCTATGTTTCCGTTGATCTGCTTTTATCAAGGACTCTCATGTTCCCTTTGGTCTACCTGTCCCAAGGATAATTATTTGGATTTCTTGATTTTGGCTTTGAATAAAAGTGTGTCACCCTTCGGGGAATTCGGGTTCACTTCTCGGCGAAAGGGCGGCAGCCGCAGGGCAGCGCCACCCAAGATGAAGTATCCTCCTCGTTCCGTGTTTCCTGAGTTCTATGTTCCCATTGGTATATTGTTCCATATTTTTTGTTAGAATGGAGTAAAGATAAATCTATTTATTTCGGTTTCAAATATTTTTACACAGTCAACGGTGGCTGTGACCCCCGCTAATTTCCTCGGAGATAAGATGCTAACGCCGTGTTACGTTGAAACGCGAACGATAGTATGTCTGAAGCGCGCACGATAGATCTAATCGTTTCGATTTGCAAAGTATTCAATGATGGAGTTTATTTACCTTTGATTTGAGTTTGCGTTGTGGTTAGAGGAAGCTTTGTATAACGTTGATAATTTTCGTTAGTCGATATTATTGGAGAATTCTCTAGATCCGCGTGTTTACTGTCAATAGAAACCTCCCGATAAATGTAGAAAGTTGAGGACGTTCCCGGAAGGAGAAGAAATATGTATGACGTAAGACAGTGATGACGAAGTTTAAAGCGATTGGTAAATTGCGTCAAACGAGATCGTTCCACCTTGTTCTGGACTAGAGAAAAAATATATATATTCGATGCTCTGTGTGTTGTTGTGGAGAGTTGTATAGTGAGTTGGAAAGTAAAAAGTTGAGAGTGAAAAGGCGATTGTATGCATTTGTTGATGTGTGCTGAATAAAAGTGGAAAACTTCCTACGTCGACTCCGTGTCTTGTTGCTGAGTGAGCAGGCTGCGTGCATAAACGAATCTGAGTTACACCTTATCAGGAATTCAGCATTGGGGCTGAATCAGATACTGATAGAAAAACACCACCATCAAACCGAGTGTAACACGCCGCATTTTACAACAGTCTAAACCACCCCAACCGCTCGGTACTCTGTCTTGGACTAACGCCGTGTGGACATAACAATCTGTCATGCCATCTTGTCGCAATGCGGCTGAACTTTATGATCGCGACAAGCCATTGAATTTTTCTCTAAAGCCTTCTTCGAAACTTTATGCTCTCAACTGAAACTATCGATTATCTTATCGCCATCGAAACGTTAGGGCCTCGGCTGAAACCACATTGATTTTGCTTTCAAGCCATTGAACGCATAACTCATCTGACTGAGGGACCCGAAAGCAGCCAAATCACATATTTCATCCCCGCTGAAGCCTCCCGAACGCAAGCTCATACTTGTAATTCACCACCCTGGCCGGGCCGAAGCCAATGAGTACAAACTACATCCTGACCCCATAGTCCATAAACAAAGTCTTATGGGGGTGAAATGGGTTGGAAAACTGAAACACAGAAAGAGAGAAAGAGAACAAAATAATTATTGACTCCCCAGTGGAGAAGAAAGTTAGACCTTTAATTTTAATGATCTCGGGCTTAATATTTGTGTAATTCTGGAAGTACCCATGCATACTGACAACAGATTATTTCTCTCTACACGGTATATCGGATTTCAGGGGTGTGGGATAGCGCAGTGGTTGGAGCACTCGCTACTGTGTCGCAAGTTAAGAATCGTCCAGTGCGGTTAGCACTTGGATGGGTGACCGCAAAACGTGAAGCGACAAATAACAACGCCCCAAGTTGACTCAACTGTGTCTGAGTACCTACTCTCTTAAGGGTGGGGAAGGTAAAGCAGCGAGGGAGAGAGATGGGCATCACCCTCATTACGCTGGCCCAAGATAAGTGTGATCTTCAACATCACGCTCCCCTACGGCCACAAGGCTATGGGACTACCTTTACCTTTTTTTCTTTTTTAACTCGGTATATCTATTTTTTCTGGTTTCTCTAGGGTTATAGAAATTTTCTACCCTCTGTGGTGGCCCAACATTGTTTTACTTTACTGAGGTCAATTTAGTGCATTTGGCCGTTCAGCATAATGAATCTTACCGAAGCCAGGAACACACACTATTAATCTTTACTAAAGCCAGTGGGTAAAGAAGGTAATTTGATGAAGCCCATTAAGTCGCCCTTTCCATCTTCACCAAAGTCATTGAGCACAGTCAACTGGGCTAGCAAGAGAAAAACAAGGTAAATGCAGCGAATAAATTAACAACGGGATTTTCACAGATAGGTATTTTTCCTTTTAGAAGTTCCCAAATTCGAAGGCTTTATTTACTTTTGGCGAAAACGGGTTTAACCTAAAATTCGCATTGTTATTACATTAAACAATGATACAGTGGGCTTTCGTTGCTCAAACCAACTGAAATTTGAATTTTCAGTTTCTGTTCTGACAGGGAGGATGACCTCTGACCCTATTTACGAGTGAACCTCGCTGCTTGAATAAAGCGTCTTTTGGTGTCTGAGTATAGTGGTAGGGTCCATTTTATCAACCTAAAACGGAAAACCTTACGAGCAATTGTTTTTACGGGTTCTGACTCTGACCGGCTTTGGTAGATGCTAATTTTAGCTCCAGAATGTAGGATAACTCTTGCTATTAATAGGCTTTCCAATGTACTCGGCAAATATGAGAATCAATATTAAAATTTAATATATTAAAATATTTAACTTTACAGGCAGGTACAAACACACAAGAAATGGAGTCGTCACATGCGACGCAAAAGCTCCTGCATAACTAAATCACCTCAATCAAATAACGAGTTTTCTAATACCAGTAATAAAATAGCGCACACGAAAAAAAAGCAAAACAATATGGTGCAAGCACACAAAACATGCTCTCAATATCATGCATCAACGATCCGAGGATACATTCGAATTAGAATGCTGGAAGGGGAAAAAATGCGTACAGCGGAAATAAGACATGCGACATAAGACATTGGAAACTGTTTTCGTCCAAAAATTTTACATTGGAAAAGTTACCTCCGGCCATGCAAAACAAAAGGAAAGGAATAGCAATCGATGATGACGATAATATTGATGATAATGATGATCATGGTGATGATGATGATGATAATAATAATAATAATAATAATAATAATAATGATGATGATGATCGATGATGTTAATGAAAACGACCGTGATTAAAAATGAACAGAATAGGCAAAAATCTGCGAAATAATAATATTTGATAACTCGTGTTTTTATACAGGCCATGTCCTCTGTTCCAGGCCTGTGAGACCAAGGAATGTTTGTTTAATTCAATCCCAGTGAAGTAAACTTTCAATGTAATATTTCAGTATGATTGTGTCGATGCCACTCCGTTTATAAGGTAAAGTGATTGCAACACATAAAATGGATTCTGAACGGCTCTATAATCCTATTATTTGTGTACAGGTGTTAAGAAATGTGATCAGCGGATGATTTAAAACAAATCTTGCGTTTAGGATCTTGCTTTATGCCAGAGTTTGATCACAAAAAAAACTTCAGCCCATGCGCTGCTGCCTCGGGACTCAGATGCTGCTGCAAGTGCTGATGATTGTGCTGGTAATAAAAATGACGACGACGACGATACTATTGCCGCTGCTGCTGCTGACGTAGTCTAATATAGTGCATTTACATACGCTTCTGTTCATTCAGTTGTGCAGCTGAGGTCTAAAATTAAACACTCTCTGGTATGTTGACTGACTTTATCACTGCCAATTATATCGCAACACAGCACCGCTAATCTGTAGGACACGTTGTTATTGAAGAAGGAAATGCGCTGGGTGATTTATTATATGGCGTGTTTGTTTGGTTGGTTTTGAGTTATCAATTATCCTGACTGTATACTGCTGGTGGTGCAGTCAATAAATTCAGCCGGGTCACTCCGACCTTACGAATAATTTTACAACCCAAGGCAAAGATCTTTCAGGACGAATTCTGCCTCAGGTTTTGGCCAAACCGAGAGAACCCTAATCAGCATTCACTTTTTAAAGTGCTATCAACCATTTGTTTCTGAATGGCCACACCCTAATATAATCTAAGATCACATAAATGTGTGAACAGACATTAAATAAATGATTGAGATTGACCTCGCTATTAAATTAATTGAACAGCAATGCATATCAATATTTTATGCCAGAGTTTGTAAAAAAATCAGAGAACCATACTAGTAGCATTTATTGTTTTAAAAATGTTAGTGCACTCAATGCTTCTACAAGAGTTCTAACCGATCGCAGTGTATTGAACATTGAGAGTTTACAAAACTTCCAGAGTCATCCGGCATAGAAAGACATTGCAAAACAGAAGCGACAGGTACTCCGAGTGACGCATTTATGACCGAGTCCAAATAATGGTTTCAATACAATGTTAGAAATGTACCACAGTTGTTGGAATTGATGTAACGTTTTAAACAAATTTGAGAAGCGTATTGCTACAGAAGACTTCTGGGCATTTCCTACACCCAGCACATCACCAACGACGAAGTCCGACAGACCATCACACAAGCCATTGGACAACACGATGACCTGCTCACAGTGGTGAAAAAACTGAAACTCCGATGGTAGGGCCACGTCACCGGATCATAAGGTCTTGCAAAGACCATCCTGCAAGTCACAGTGCAAGGAGGTAGAAGAAGAGGGAGACCGAAAAAGAGGTGGGAGGACAACATTCGAGAATGGACTGGTTTGACACTGAGCGAAACAATCAGGGTTGCTGAGGACAGGGAAAGATGGAGTACGCTGTTTAAACGATCATCTGTGGTGCCCCTACGACCTCCGAGTTACGGGATAGGATAAGATAGGATAGGATAGAATATGAGAAGGGTATTACAGTTGCTAGAAATGCTTAGCTTTGATACAAAGAAGTCTGTATTAGACTAGTATTGATTAAAATGGGTTATAAAAACGAAAACGTAATTAACGCCGAGTTGTCTCCGTTGAATGCTAGTTTTTCCCCGGACGTGAAGGCCTTGAGCTGACCACGTCATACATTATTGATTATGCGCTGACCAGGCAATCGGTCAATCACACAGTCATGCTGCTCTATACGATAACTGACTCTAGTGTATCGCTAACAGGCTATCTCATATCGCACTGGCAAACTGCTTTATGTGTTGGTACTGGCAAGCCCGTATCTTAACCTCCCTGATATTGCTGTGTGCTTGGTCACTCATTAACGGCACATTAAGAATATAATGTTTTAATGCTAACTAGTTCCAAGACAAAAAACAACAACACGTAAATGAAAGAGCTAAGAAACTTATTTGTTCTTGTTGAATTTGCCCTTCTTTTTCTTGTGCCTTCATTTATTCTTCTTTTGCTTTTGCCTGCATTTCATCTTTCTTTATTTTTGTCTTTTTTCTGCTTCCTTTGTCCTTTTTTGGGTTAAATTTGCTTTTCTTCTTCGTTTGCCTCTTTAATCCTTCTTCTTTTGCCTCCAATATTCTTCTTCTTTTGCCTGCTCATTACTTCTTCCTTTGTCTTTGCCTTGTGTTTTTTTATCTTCTTCCTTGGCCTGCTCCTCTCTTACGAGTGTGGATGCTATTGACGATGTTATAATATGAAGGATGGTTACGATGATGCTTTGTCGTTTAGATGATCATGAAGTACAGGCTCTAGATACTTGATTTATAGATTTCTCCAAAGTCCCGCGATTTACCCAGGTCAAGATCTTCGGTTTAGCCCCACCCTACTCCCTCTAACCCCATTTTCCCACCACACATCCGCAATGGACTCTGCACTATTATAAAAGATATGATCACGATTTTAAACCTCGTACTTGTAATTGGCTGCTCTATTTTTACATTTCTTATAGTTCCCTGGCTTTATTTGTTGAAGAAAAAAAATTCCCATAAAATATTGCATTCTGTCCGTCAATACACTACAGGTTAGGTCACTTGCCTTCGTTTCTTTGACCTGCTATTAATTTCCTGTAAGAAAATGTTCCTCCGTCATGTCAGCAGGAATCAGAATTGAATTGTTCTTTATTTAAGAGCTTGGAGTTTGTGGGCGAGAACTTGTTTCCTTACACATGACCTATTGGCCTATTCTTTGTTCCTGATATACTACAACAACAACAAATCCAATCCGCACACCTTCTTAACAAACAATCACACATGTGCACACACGCACGCACACACTCACACAGACAGTACAGATAGACATACACATATAATAACATAAGATGTAGTTTCATTATGCATTGATGAAGTTTCCGATCTCTCTTTTGCTCATGCATTTGCGAGCTCCTGGAGTTTTGCTGAAAAGTTCTAATTGGACACCGAGAAGTGTGCGTGGTTCAATGAAAGTGCACACAGTTCAGTTTCAGTTTCAGTGGGTAGATTAACTTCCCCGGACACAGTGCGTATAGGGGACAAGAAAGTGCACACGAGCTCTGCCGTGCTTTTATCACCTCTACACCTCCTTCTTAAAGCCCCCCACTGCAGCAGTGCGTGCTTCCAATTTAAAGTGACCCACTTTGACCACGCCCCCTCGACAGACCCTTTTAACATTCACGGTGAATGTTGCCCCACTGAATAAAATAAGCTTAAACAAACAAAAAACAACCCACAACTTATTTTGATAGTAGGCCTATAATTATTTAGTTTTTAAATCAATACATTCTGGAGTTTTTGTGCCTATTAATAGTAACAGCGGTGGGCCAGCCAGCCAACATTCTGGAGCTAAAAACAGCAGCTACCAAAGCTTGTACGAGACATAACCAATAAAATAATTATACTCGGCAAGGTTTTTCGTTTTAGTTTGAGTAGATTAGATTTGATATTTAATTTTTTTTGGGTCCAGCGGACTGCCAAGAGCCGAATCAGGACCATTTTAGTTTCATAAAACAGACCTACCCTACCCTCCCAGACACCAAAAGACACACTCTTCAGCTTCGTTGTTTACTCAGAAATAGGGTGAACGGTCACACGGCTCTGGTATTCAATGTACCGTTAATCATTACATTACATTACATGATTATTGCTTTGGTCCAGCGGACTCTTCCGAGCCAAATCAGAACCGGACAACCCCCGATCCGCATAAAAGATCTGCTGAAACAACCCTAGTGGTAAAACTGAAAGCTCTCCACCAGCCAGTCACTTTACAATAAAGACATCCCACGCAGGGGACGCTGAGGCTATACTCTAGTTTATCGAACTCCCGTTTACAAAAACAAAATAGAATACAAACATCAGTATAAATTATCAACAAAACACATACATATAAAATGCCTACATTGCTAAATAATAACATCATAGGAAACCCTAGTGACCTTTTGGCAGAAAGAGTCCAATATTCCCAAGCTGATCCAACAGACCTCTAACACAAATAAGGAGTCTTGTCCCGGAAGAGTTTTCAAGAAAAAAGGTAGGTGACTGGTCTAGCGAAGAAGAAGATACTATAGCAGATAGAACAGAGCAGGAATTAGAAAGAACAAATGAGAAAGACAGCGACAGTGGGAATTTAAAGCACCAAATTTCCGGCATTCTTCAATCAATCAATCAATCAATCCATCATTTTATTTATAGTCTGTTCACTACTTTAGTGATATTATACTTAATTTAAAAATAAACAAATAAATAAATAAAAATAAATAAATTAATTAAAATAATAATAATCATAAGTATTTATAACGTCATAAGTAATCATAACAAAAAGGTAGTCTTTATAACCATTAAACAATTCAACTTTTAACATTGACATATCAACATAGGCCCGTCTAGATGAAAGTTTCACGTGTGTCATTCCTTCACCTGCCAAACTACAGTGGTTTATAGTAGCATGCTTTACACTGGTGAAACTTACAGAACCTTTACTGAGAGATTCAGGGAACCTAGAGACAACATTCTCCTAATACCCCAGTTGACCACTTCAGCATGCCACCTCACAACCTATCAGCCCTCATCGTAGCAGTGTTGTGGCGTAACAGATGGTCGCAAATCATGTTTGGCCTAGGATGCTTCCAGCCACATGGAATTAAATTTATTACAAAAAAAGAAGCCCACCCTAACTCACCAACCCACCTTCTTATCAGTCTTCTACCAACATATATTCCTTTCTCCTATCCCTCCAACATTATTTGTTATTCCTTCATTCTATACTACCTTCCCTTCCCTCCCTCTCTCCCCATACTCTGCTTTGCAGCTCACCATTTACAGTAATTATAAATACTTGTGAACATTCTCGTCACTGTCATACTTCATGCAATCTGTTTGAACATTTATCAAAATCCACTTAGTCTACACTAGTCTTCAAACTCTACCAGCTATCAGAGAGCCTACTACAATACGGAATTATGGACGTTTCGGCGGCGGGACGATTCGGCGTCACATCCTGGACGATTCGGCGGTGGACGATCCGGCGGCGGGACGGTTCGGCGGCGAGACCATTCGGCGCTAGTCCGGACCATTCGGCGGTGCCGTGTATAGGCCTATTTCTAAACAAGTGTTATCACTGTTTTAAGTTCCAATGATTACACCCTCAAACTGCCTTTTGTTTTTAATAATAGAAAACGTTGGTCGAGAGTTTTTTAAACATAAAAGTTATAACGTGTACTATAATTGATACACAGTAATACACATACTATACATGGCTAGACGTTTCGGCGGTGCCGTATTTTATACATTGCTATATGGCTGGACGTTTTGGCGGTACTATATTTTATACATTGTCACATTGGTGGACGTTTTGGCGGTAAAGGCCGCCAAGTCACGAGCGAAAAAACGTCATGCGAGATTTTGTTTCTTTTTTTTTTTCTTTGAACAGATGCGGTTTTTCTAAAGTATTTAGCCAAGTGATACAAAACTGAGTGTTTTAGTAGACAAAACAATACAAAAAGAAAAATTAAATACTACAGCGGTTGTTTATTTTAGCGCGGCTAAGATCCACTGTGCTGTCGACGGGAACTTTCTTACGAAATCATATGGACGATTCGGCGGAAAAAGTAGATTGGACGTTTGGGCGGTGTCGCCGAAAGTGCCCACCGCCGAAACGTCCAGATACCACACGACGAGCTGCCAAGTTTAACTAAACTGGACCTTTTCAACCATCTGAAAGTTTTTGCCTGTTTTTTTTAATTTTTTTAATTTTTTTATCGTTCTTATATAGCGCTTTCCAGCTCAACAGTTGCCCAAGGCGCTGACATTTCTACACCTAATGATCCTCTTCATTTGTTTAGTCTGACAGTGTGACCAAACACCTACAATGAATTACTTCCGCTAAAGGTCACGGTAGTGACATTTGCCCCTTGTCCTTTGGCAGAAGGTTAGTGTTGCTCTTTGACCTCCTTCCTTAATTGGCGTAGTAAATCAACATCCGTTTGACGCCTGGCGTAGTCTTTACGCGGCATAGCGCTTTGACCTCATTTTTAAATGCGGGCTTTAGTGTCCCAGTTTCATTTCTGCGACTTGGAAATGGAAATACCACATGATAAACTCCTCATTGTCATGTGATCTGATATTTCCTGTCTTTTTAATGGGACCAGAAAAAAAGAGCAGCTTTGTTGTGTCCACTGGAAGACTTAGTTCTACATGTCAAGCATGGAGATTTTGTGTCCCTAAAATTGGCAAAACAGCTATTTCATTGGTTTTGTCGTTGTGCTAAGTGGAAGAGGAGAATAATTATTCAAACATAGAAACACACACACACACACACACACGCACACACACACACACAACCGTGTAGAAACGCCGTTGTGATGACTTTCATGAAACTACATACGTTACTTTGACATTTTTACAAATTTGTCCATTTTTTGAAGCTATCCCTAACAATAACCCTAACCCTAACTCTAACCCTAAGCCTCACCCAAACCCTAACCCTTAACTTAACCCTAAGCCTAACACAGCCCTAACCCTAACGGAACTCTGTTTTGACGTCAAAATAACGGGGTCCGTCAAAAGAAAGTACGTAGAGGTTCAAGTGTATGTCAGAATAAAGGCGTTTCTACCTAGCCACCAACACACGCACAAACACACACGCACAAACACATGCCCTCGCGTTTCGCAGCATTCACTATTTTGTCAATCTCTCAGCCTCATGATTCTTCTTCTTCTTCTTCTTCTTCTTCTTCTTCTTCTTCTTCTTCTTCTTCTTCTTCTTCTTCTTCTTCTTCTTCTTCTTCTTCTTCTTCTTCTTCTTCTCTCTCTCTCTTTCTCTGCATGTCTGTCTTTTTTAAAATCTCTCTCTCTGTCTCTCTCTCTCTCACACACACACGCACACACACACATACACACAAATACACACTCACACACATGGTCCACTTATGTGTTGATGTTAGTACTTGTTAAAGGTCTCCTAGCTAAAAACAAACAAACGAAAAACAAACAAACGAAAAACAAACAAACAAACAAACAACAACCACCCACGAACATACTTCTCGAATAAATGTACCTGTTAAACCCAACCCGAAGAAATGCCTGTTTCGCAAATTGTCCACCTCCCAAAAATGTATTTCTCTATATTGAGTTGGAAGAGAAGATTCTCACCACCCCAACCGCTCAAAAAATGTTGTTTTCAGTGCACACAAATAGGTCTGGTTGATTAGAAGAAAATCCCATGTGGGAGCCCTTTCCAATTAATGACACAACATTTTGCGACCGAAAAAGAAGTTTCATTATTGAGAGAGAGAGAGAGAGAGAGAGAGAGAGAGAGAGAGAGAGAAAGAGAGAGAGAGAGAGAGAGAGAGAGAGAGAGGGAGAGAGAAAGAGAGAGATTTCTTTGGAATATCTACTCTTTCAATTATTCAATGTACATTATTTAATTTATGGTTTATAGTTTAGCGATATGCAAACAGAGCACGCGCACACACACATAGGTACACACACACACACACCTACACACACATACGCACACACTGTCTCTTGTTTGTACTATATTCTCCATATATCCATATTCTCTATATACATAAACTACGTTTCCAAGCCCATTTGTACTCGGAAGCGAAGAGCGGTTTCATTTCCCATTAGAGGTCCTGATGATCTGTCGTTGCTAGCATGCAATTGCATGGCAATAATTATGTCACGGAATGGTAGAAACAATGACGACACCCAGGGGAAGCTGGGTCCTTTGTAACCAATCTTCCATTACCATATTGCTGCTACTATGAAGGCGCCAGAACCACTCCCATGTATATAATTATATTATAAAGTCGGAGGTCAGACATGCAGCTCCAGTTCCCTTCTAACCCTTCTTTCATTACTGTTGTTACTGTGAAGGCGCCAAAATCACTCCTTGCTGAATAGATAATACAGTCGGAAGTCAAATCTGCAGTTCCAGTTCCATTCTAACCAATCTTCCATTTCTGCTGTTACTGTGAAGGTGCTTGAATCACTCCCTGTTTACATAATACAGTCGGAGGTCAAATAGTTTTCACTCTTCAACTCACTGTTTGCGAGTCGTCTATAACCAATGGCTGCTTAATTTTTTTTAAGGAATAGAAAAGAGACGATTACAACAACAACAACAACAGCAAAAACAAGAAGTCGAGAAATTTTTGTTGTTGCATCAATTTTTATTCATCAGTAAGTTGTACTAATAAGTCGAGAAATAAGTAGTAGTAGTAGTAGTAGTAGTAGTAGTAGTAGTAGTAGTAGTAGTAGTAGTAGTAGTAGTAGTAGTAGTAGTAATAGTAGTAGTATAGTAGTAATAGTAGAAGAAGAAAAAGAAAAAAAGAAGAAGAAGACGAAGAAGAAGAAAAGAAGGACGAATAAAAAGAAGAAGAAGAAGAAGAAGAAGAAGAAGAAGAAGAAGAAGAAGAAGAAGACGATGACGACGACGATGAAGAAGAAGAAGAAGAAGAAGAAGAAGAAGAAGAAGAAGAAGAAGAAGAAGAAGAAGAAGAAGAAGAACAACAACAACAACAACAACAACAACAACAACAACAACAACAACAACAACAACAGATGGGAAATCAGGAAAAAAGGTCCAACTTTCAAAGCAAACTCCTACTATTTATACTACAAGAAGCCTACGCAAGCCATCAGTATTGAGCGTTGAACATTACAGTAGATCACATTAAGATTGACATTTTAGCAGTAAAATACCTATATTAGTTTTTTTGAGCTTAAACGAAATGTTAAAAACATGTTCGAGTCAATGTCCTTTAACCGCTAGTATAACATTAAAACTCGACACCAACTGTGTTTTTTTTAACCGACAGGACAGGTTGGCAAATATTTTACCTGTCCCACAACGTTTCCAGCCTGTCCGAACTTTCCTTGCAATTTTGATGAAGAAACACGAAAAGTAAGATAATTATTCAAGCGAATTGTATTGCAGTATTTTCGTATTGCAGCACATTGCACATTCAAACACTTTTGCTTGGCGAAGTCACAAAAAGTAAGCAAATATAAAGTTATCAGCCAGTCTCTGCTTTGTTCAGGGCACAGCCCCTTCTAGTGGCCATCAGCCACCATCTGTCCAGTGCCCTCCCTGGCAGCGTCATACTCTTCCTCTGTTGGTTCCTACAGGTTGATAAACGACAGTTTGGAGAGTGTGCCAACTTTGAGGGACTGACTTGGCAGCTGACAAAATAATACCTGTCCCGTTAACGTTGGACAGGTTGGGTAGCGATCCAACCTGTTCGGCAGCCGGTTTTACTAGTCGGACAGTCGGTTGTGTCGAGCCTTGAAAAGTATGTGACATTTAAAATATAATAGGCACGCTATTTCTAGCGTATCCATCATGAACTTTAAAGATAGCATAAGCTACTTTCTGCTCCGTTCATTTATTTGCTTCACAATGTACAACGAGTTAGTTTAGTCACTTTATTGTTGCAGTATCCGCAATGATGCATGGCTATATTGAACCGACAACACGTTGTTTATGCTAATGCCCTCGCGGTTCAACGTTCGCCGTTTAGTACCTGTTTACATGCATGGTTGGACTACAGTGATGGTAACATCACATAACAAAATTTACTTCTCCCTCTAGCAGTAAACAACAGGCATTTAACTTTTGGGAAGGAAATCCAAAGGAGAGAGAGAGAGAGAGAGAGAGAGAGAGAGAGAGAGAGAGAGAGAGAGAGAGAGAGAGAAAATACGAATGTTTTTTTCCAGACGTTCAGGGCTTCAGGATGTGTACAAGAAATATTAATATTAATAATAATAATAATAATAATAATAATAATAATAATAATAATAATAATAATAATAATAATAATAATAATAATAATAATAATGATAATAATAATGATAATAATAATAATAATAATAATAATAATAATGATAATAATAATAATAATAATGATAATGATAATAATAATAATAATAATAATAATAATAATAATAATAATAATAATAATAATAATAATAATAATAATAATAATAATAATAATAATAATAATAATAATAAATATTATTATTATTATTATTATTATTATTATTATTATTATTATTAGTAGTAGTAGTAGTAGTAGTAGTAGTAGTAGTAGTAGTAGTAGTATATATCATCATCAAGTTTAATGGCTTTATATAATTAAATGCATAGTTTTCTAACAATCTCTTCGTTGTTAGAGGCTAACAATAGAATGAGACGTGATGTACAAGGCATTCTGTTATGTTTTGGGGTTATAAACTGTTTCCTTAAGTTACTAAGGAATGGACAAGACAGTACAAAATATAATTCATTTTCTTCTGCTGATTTACACATAGAACCAGGGATGTTGCTAGGAAATGTTTTCTTCGGCGATTTGGCCGAAACAGCCGTGAAACTTTCGGCTTTTTACTGAAAGTTTCGGCTCTCTCTTCCAAAGCAGTCTCACGTGTTTTTTTTGACAAGATTCACTACGTTAAAGTGCACCCTCCACCTCCATATATTAAAGGTGTTCTGTGGATGCATATCTTTGTAATAAAACATGATTTTAAGAGTAGAATAAGAACATTGAAAAGAAAATGTATTTTCTTACATTTTAGACACACAAAAACAATACAAAGTTTAGACTGTCCCTTGACAGACCACAATACTGTCAGAGTTTCTGGGTTTAACCTTAGTAATTATCGAATCCTCACTTAAACTGCAAGCGTACAGCACAGGAATATTGCAAAAATGGACAAAACCGAGCCGATTCACCCGTGAAAACTTCGGCTCGGCGAGCCGACATGACGTACAGTTTATCGGCTTTTTTTTATAAAAATTTCGGCTAAAAGCCGAAAATCCGACCCGAACGACATCCCTGAGAACAAATAGTAATATATATCTATAAAAATGAACAAATAATTCTTAAACACCAACCTAAATTTTGCCATGCGAGAGAGAGCGACATACAGACAGACAGAGAGGGAGAGAGGGAGAGACAGACAGACAGAGAGAGAGAGAGAGAGAGAGAGAGAGAGAGAGAGAGAGAGAGAGAAATCAGTAATAAAAACAATCATCTTATTTATTTTTTGCTACTCGAGAAGAAGGGTAAAAGGATGAGGCTGAGAGAGTGGACACTGATTGACACACATCTCAACTTCAGATATACGCCAGAATTCTGAACTAGCTTTGTTCTTTCACAAAGATAAGTTAACCTGGGGATTTGATATACGCAGGTCTACATAATTACATGCAGAAAGCTGTTATTACACTTGGATCATGTCAAGGTAGAACAGTTGGTTCCAAAAAAACAAACAACCACCACTTGCGTCTAGTGTAGCCAAATTATCTCGTTCAGCAGGCGATTATTACATACATAATTGGCAGAAGCCAAAAATGCCAACCAGTCTTTTGTACAGTGGTTTAAATTATAAATTAGTATTACTGACGTCAGCAATATCGGACCTCTGTACCTAATAATAAAATGAAAGTACAGGTTTTGTTGCACTGTACATTGGAAAGCTTGCTCCATCCCGCAACAACAGTAACTTTTGGACTCGCTCGGTAGACTAATATCAGTTATTATGAAAACTACCAGCCCTTGCATATTATCTGCCCGGAAAACGATACGTCACGTACACATGGTCTGACGATCCCGTTAGCACGAGAATTGTAGCGATACCACATTGCGACCCATCTAGTTCGTGCAGGCTCTTGTCGTAGGCGGGTGAGACCAACTACACAAATGCACCAGCAAGCACTAGGTCCCTCTCCCCAATCCCCGGTCGCCCAGGATTGTTTTCCGTTGTCTGGGCTTCAGACGATGCTTCTACGGCAGCAAATGGACGCCTCAGGGAGGGGGGGGGGGGGCTTGAGTTAGAGCTTGTTATCGGGCAGCGCCTTGAGCAGCTCTTGAGCTGGAAAAAGCACTATACAAGTACAATTAAATAAACAAATAAGATTCTCTGCAGAAAATGTTAGTACGGAAGTCTCGACTGAGAAAGAATACCAATAGGTATCTTGTTTGTTTACATCGTTTTAATCATTGTTTTGATGATCCTTTTAGAAGAAAATTATAATAACATGCATTTGTAAATGCATGAAAATGAATACAAACCACCACAATCACACCAACATATTCACTGCCCATTCTTAAGTTTGTTTCACTGTAGTTTCACTGGCAACAGGCATTTGAATTTTAAAGCAATCAGTTTGAATGATGAATGATTCACCATCTTACACTACAACATCGATCTCAAGAGCTGTGATTTCTATGTAATAAAAACAGGATCTCCCTGTAGGAAATACTGCATTTCACGTCAGGAACAGATAGGAGTGACGTGGAATAGATGGGAGTGATGTTCTCAGGATGTTAGAGAAAGAGGGAGAGAGAGAGAGAGAGAGAGAGAGAGAGAGATTTGTGCGCGTGTGTGTGTGCGCGCGCGTGTGTGTGTGCATGTGAGAGAGAGAGAGAGAGAGAGAGAGAGAGAGAGAGAAAGAGAGTGGTGGGGTAATATAAAATTGTGTTTTAAAGATGATGGAGGAGACTTTGATGTAGGGGTTTTTAACTTGTAGATGTAACTTTTATTCATTTTAATGCTGAAGAATGTTTTGATCATTCACATCATCCAACGCATGTAACGGATATTTAATTTGTGAAATCCACATATGTGCATATATTCGCACACTATACATCAGCAGGGAGCTTTATCCGATGAGAACTACTGCAATGCAAATCACATACAACGCAGTTTTTTCCTTCTCGAACGTCTTAGAAACTCTGGGTTGGTCGACTCTAGAAAAATCAGATATTTTGTTTAAGAATACGATTTTTAACAGCGAGACAAAAAGTTGGATGGCAGCAGATTTGGGAAGGATTTTACCGTTCTTAAATAGAATGATTAGTCGAAAATAATGTCAAAAGCAGTGTAAATAGGTTTTAGGCCGTTCAGATGAATAAAATAATCTTTTGGTGCTATTGATAGAGGGACACACACGCCCCCCCACACCCCCCCACACACACACATACACAAACACGCATATTTGGAAAATATCTGAACTGGTCCTGATTTGGCTCGGAAGAGTCCGCTGGATCTAAAGCAATAATCATGTAATGTTTTGTAAAACATCAGAACTAAGTTTATTCAAGAAAGTAGGAATCGGTAAGAATCCGATGCCAAATTGGCTCTTTCCGTCTAAAAAGTTGACCTAGTTTGTCTCCGATGTGGGACGAAATAGGTCGAGTTTTGTTCAAAACTTGCCCGAAAAGTGGCTGGCTTTTTTTTCTCCCTTCCCCGATAGAGCTCTCCTTTGTACCTAAAACACTCTCATGTTCTACAACTGCACTCCCATGCACTAAAAAACTACTCCCGTGTACTAAGAAAACAGCGGGGACCTGAAAATTAATGGGTTCCTAGCAAATGAACCCATTTGTAGCTTGGAAAGACAAGCTGATACCCATTTTAAAGTTTATGCACGTGCACACACACACACGCACACACATACACACACACACACACACACACACACACTCTCTCTCTCTCTCACACACACACACACACAATTGGGTAAATCTCACGGAGTAGGATTAGATAGTCTCTCCAAACGAAAAGGGACTGGATTTAATGGATTGTATACCACGGTGGGCTTGGAACTCTTGAA
Source organism: Oncomelania hupensis (assembly GCA_036898135.1). Taxonomy (NCBI): domain Eukaryota; kingdom Metazoa; phylum Mollusca; class Gastropoda; order Littorinimorpha; family Pomatiopsidae; genus Oncomelania; species Oncomelania hupensis. Next base: position 89,148,141 of record CM072511.1, on the reverse strand, counting down.
GAAACGTTTTAGCGAAATACATGTTCAGAGAATCTTTTAACCTGGTGTGTTTTATCTCCTTCAATCTTTTGTATATGTCTTCCGCAGCTAACGAAAGCGTCTTGAACATTGTCTTTATTAGAGAACTCCTCTGAGGTGTACAAACAAAGGATAGGAATTATCTGGCTGTCCCCTATCATCTGCTGCCAATGGGTTTTAAGTGGAATTATACTATAGATGGGCTACGTCTCATTCCGTGGTTTCTGGATTAGAAATATAATAATTTGTGTTCCCAACGAAACGCTCTTTCTTTCTTCAGAATTATTAGTTCATTTCTTAAAATAGTTTGGGTGGTTCTAATCAGTAAAGATGATTTGCATAGCAAGGACAAGTTTAATAATCAGTATTCTCCGAAATAAGACTAGGATTCATTGTGTGTCGAATAATTAAAGCTCGGATAGGCCTACTTCGTACAGAAATGACATCTTCATCTGTGTTCGTATTTTTTGTAATAATCATAGGACCAGGACATTTTTAGGCTGGTAGCATTAGATGCTCTGTATTGGAAAACGCATCTTTAGCTACATTCGCTGGTGCAGAACTTAAAATATTTCAACTAAAGAATAAGCTGCTCTTTATCAAAATGGCATTTTTTGGGTATTATTTCTTAGTCCTGTTTTTTTTGGGTGGGTGAGGTGTGGATTGTGGGGTGGGGGAATAGAATCAGTGTATTTTAGTTGGGTCGATGCTTGGAAGCGGAGATTGTCTGAACAGGAAGAACAGAAGAACATCTTAAGCCGTGTTTTCTGGGTCAGGACTAAAGGCTAGGGAGAATCTTCCGCCACCTAGTCGCCAGCTTACTGTTGCCTATTTTGTACAGTAATGCCATCTCCCTCAACCTCCAAATTCATGTATTGATTGATGGCCAAGATGGTATGGATAGGCTGCTTTCAGGCCCTTCCATCTCTGCCTTCCTGTGACCTCATTTTTGCGCCCACCTTCCCTTTCTCTCGTCCCTTTCACCATTCCATATTATGTATCTTGATCTACAGGACAGTGACCTTCCCTCCTTCTTTTCTCATCATCTTTTTTCTTTTTTTGCTCAGCGCTCAACTCCTCCTTCTGATCAGGTGGGCACGGATGAATCAGTACTCCTTCGCGAACACGCGTCTTTGGCAATTGGGGGTCGATTCTGACTTCCTGACAAGATTGTTTGCAAATGCCGAATATCGGTGTCCATCGCCTTGAATAGCTCATCCAAATATAAGAATTCTCTCTCTCTCTCTCTCTCTCTCTCTCTCTCTCTCTCTCTCTCTCTCTCTCTCTCTCTCTCTCTCTCTCTCTCTCTCTCTCTCTCTCTCTCTCTCATTTTCCGGACAACCATTAAAGCAATCTCTAATCGTCTTCCTTCCGTTATTAAATTTCTCTTGCCCGAGCTAGAAACTGGCTCCGCCTTGGTTCCATTTTCTGTGTGCATGTATATTATTAGAACCATGCTCTCTATCCCAATCGAAAAACAGCTTACACCTCCCTCCATTTCAGCCTACATTTAAAATCCCATCTGTACTCATCTCACGTACATCTTTCTCCCCCCACCCTCCCACTACCTCCCCCGTCTCCCCCCCCCCAAGACCTGTCCCTTAAACCTGAAATGCACGCAACTTCTCTTATTTACCCGTCGGTCAACAGGAACCTGTGCACGTACTCCGCTGCATGCAAATAAATAGAGACGCGCGTCCTATTATCTCGCACTGCGTTAAAAAAAAACGGTTGAAGAGGTTGAGTAATAAAGATCCCCGCGGCTGTTCGTTATTGACTGTCATTCAACGCCGGGGCGCTTTGAACGTGGGCGGCGGTCCTTACTCACCATAGAACGTCCAATCCACAGGTCATTGATCCTTCTTTCGATAAATATAATTGCATTTCTTCTGAGGGCTTCCTTTAAAAAAAAATTGCGGTCCTTTTCTTCCCCTTTTCTGTGCCATCTAGCGTTTTCCAATCAAATGCAATTTACATTATTTACATATTTATTCGATTTCTCCTTGAGTCTTTTCTTTTTATTCTTTTTGTTTTGTTTAGATTTGCCAATCATGATATAAATGAATGATTGCGCTGCCATTCTGGGCTTCCTTTGGTTTGTTGACAACTAATTTCTTTTGTTTTTTCATCTTTTTTAATGAACCTGTGGACCTCCCTGCCAGTATAGTAGCTTCGCCCTATTATATATTGTCCAGTCCTTCTCAACATCTCTACCACTCCTCTTCCTCTTTGTTGCGAAAAGGCTTCCTTTGGATGAGACCCAGAACTTTTTAATGAGTGTAGTTTTAGACTTCGCCAGTGGAAGGGCACATGAACACTCCCAATTCGGTCACGTAAGTATCACACCATTCGCTCGACACATCATCTAGATAATGTGCCTAAGACGTTTGTTCAAAATTATTTCATCGGTTCTTTAGATAAAGCAAGCGACAGGTCACCACCTCCATTCCCGTCAGTCCCTCTTCTTCTTCCTCTTCCATTGCAATAGACCACCTATTTCCACCCGGTACACATTGGTCGAAGGCTACCAAAAGCATGCGTTAATAGTCGCCTCAAGAGGCAATAAAGCAAGCTCTCAAGCTCCAGAGCACTGCTTCCTATAAGCTTACTCTTCAAGCTCTATAGTCACGGAAAAAGTGCAATTTCACTGTAAATATATACAGAATGTTGCTCTACAACATTCCGCTCTTTCCGTATCAAAAACCCATTTGCCTTCTTGGATTCTTAAATTGTATGAAACCAAGTGACGACACTATCCCACGTCTACCAACGGTTCAAAAACATTCTCCAACGGTTCGTAAAAGACAGTTGACCTAGAAACAAATACAGTTTGACCTAATTCTTCCCCTAGAGGAGACGAAACTTACATTTTCTATTTTCATGAGCTGATTGGTCAATGCTCCTAGGGCTTGAAGAGTATAGGAAGCAGTGCTCTGAAGCATGAGAGCATGCTTTATGGCCTGTTGAGGCGACTACTACAGCATGCTTCTAGTAGCCTTCGACCAATGTGTATCGGGTGCTATTTCAGTTCACCCCTTTTCCGAACGCCAAAGGAAAAGATTCTGTTCCTTTTTTTAGGTTGTGTCCAACTTTCCAACATTCTGTCTTCACTATTTCACGGAATTCCAATCAATCGAGTCTCTCCCTTCCCATCTCCTCACGCGTACCCTCTCCAAACCTTCCAAACTCCTGCAACCGTATATCTTTCTTCCACGTTCCTTCCTTTTTTTGTTTTTTGATTTTTTGTTTTGTCCTTCTGGTTAAAAGCAAATGCAAGGAAGATATGTTTCTTGCCACCTATCCCCCGTTGGGGGGCCGAGGGTTTCAGTATAAATAGTATCCCCACTTTCTGGAAACTTAGTGCTTTAAATTCCCACTGTCGCTGTCTTTCTCCTTTGTTCTTTCTCATTCCTATTCTGTTCTATCAATCTACTATAATATCTTCTTCTTCGCTAGACCAGTCAACTACTCTTTTTCTTGAAAACTCTTCCGGGACAATACTCCTCTGTGTATGAGATCTGTTGGATCAGCTTGGGAATATTGTACGCTTTCTGCCAAATGGTCACCGGGGCTTCCTATGATGTTATTATTTAGCAATGTACGCATTTTATATGTATGTATTGTGTTGATATTGTATAATGATGTTTGTATTCTATTTTGTTTTTGTAAACGGGGGTTCGATAAATTAGAGTATAGCCTCAGCGTCCCCTGCGTGGGATGTCTTTATTATAAAGTGACCGGCTGGTAGATTCCGTTCAGTGTTAGCACTAGGGTTGTTTCGGCAGATCTTTAATGTGGATCAGGGGTGAGTCCTCTTTCACTTCTCTGGTCCTGATTTGGCTCGGAAGAATCCGCTGGACCTAAATCAATAACCATGTAATCTTGCCTGGATGGCTTTCACAGATAGAAGAAGCTTTCCTTATACAATAAGTACAAGTTGAAAGTATGGTCGTGTGGACAGGATGGGCCAATCTTGTCCTTCGACACTTCCTGACCTCCAATCCCACATCTTTTGTAAGAAATAAGAGGTAAACTTTATTTTCGATCCCTAATAAGATTGTGTAGTGTTTTCTTTCTTCCTTTATTTTATTTTATTTTATTTTTTTTAAGGTCATTCACCTTCCTATAATTATTTGCCTCTGTCCCTTCCTCTCCTCGACATATCGCTCCGTCTCTCTCTCGCTCTCTCCCTCCCTCTCTGTCTGTCTCTGTCTCTCTCAACAACTTTCCCGATTGCTAAGTGGAAGTTAAGGACCCTTGCTCTTTTAAATCTGAACCGGAATAAGCAATCAGTGAATGTATTGAATAAATTTGTTTAATATTCCCACAAACTACCAGGACACGAATTTTGCAAATCACCGTTTTTTTTTTCATAACAATAACGTACATCCAGAATAGAATGCCATAATGTTGGTATATGAGTTAGCAGGGAACACTGGAACCCTACACAGTCAGAATAGCACAAGACAACCTTGGTATGTCAGTATTAGAAAGGAACAAAAGAACCCGCATCAATCACACATTGATTCCAAAACTATTTTTTTTACAAGTCGCTTCAGTCATTGAACAGCACAATTTTTAATGTGTTCAATCCTGCAGATGTGGTACGTCTGAGATTTGATTCAAGAACGTGCGTCGCAGGTAGGCCTACTATATTAGCGTCAACCCATTCTGAAGTTCATCATTCTTTGAGCTGCTCTTTGAATTGACCAGTGCGTTATATAAGGCACTGTATTGAGGGTCCAGGGGAGGAAGTCGACATCAGTAAATTGCTACGATTGGTTAATGAAAACTCCTGCTTTTGAAAATAGGTCAAACTCTCCTTTACACATAAAACAGCTTCTTATGGTTATCCGCTTATTTCTCTATTAGCGTAAATAAAAGATCCTTCAGAAAAAGAAGAAGGAGTAGGAAAAAGAAGAAGAAAAAGAAGAAGAAGAAGAAGATATTGGATAGCTTTTTTATGTTTGAGCCTCTCACTGTTTTCCAGGTCAGGGTAAAAAGGATCCGATAAAAAAAATTTGTAACGATTGTATCTCACCCACTTGCATTTTATGTTATTTTGAACTCCAGATTTGAGATGAAGAAGAAGACGAATCGAATGTAAAATAAAAATAATAAAATAAAAACTACGGAAGTAGACACATTTTTGCAATTGTTTTCCGAAGGCCACTAACTCATTTCGAACTCCCCGTATTTTAAATTCGAATCTCCAAAAGCTGACCTATCTCGGAGGGAATTCGAATTTTAAATTTCTAATTGTCCTGGTCAGCAAACCTTTCGGGACCTGCCAGGTTGCCTGCGGTTGTTTCCCTTTCATACGCAGTAAATAAGTTGATTGCACTTTTTGTTGGCGCGTCTTCTAGTCAACCATCTTTTCTCTCTCTCTCTCTCTCTCTCTCTCTCTCTCTCTCTCTCTCTCTCTCTCTCTCTCTCTCTCTCTCTCTCTCTCTCTCTCTCTCTCTCTCTCTCTCTCTCTCTCTCTTTCTCTCTCTCTCTCTCTCTCTCTCTCCATTTCCAGCTTATCTGGAACAGAGAAATATCTTAATAATTAATCTTTTTCATTATTTTTAAAAAAAAGCGAATCTCCTTTTAATCCTTTCTCCTTCACCGCCTTTTTTATACAGCACTTTTATTTTCTTCCTCTTTGTTGTAATGCGATTTTGGCCAATCATCCAACATTCTCCATAGCCCTTCCAATTCTTAGCCGTTCCATCTCGCGGCCGATGTTCCGTGAAAAATTAACTTTATGCTGCAAAGAACTGCCGTTAGGAACTTTTATAACGTCCTCTCAGCTGTGTTCGTTTTGCCATTTCCACTATTTCATTGCCCAGACTTTGTTATTTCTGCGGACCCCCCAAAAAATCTTTAAGGTCTTATTCTCAAATCCTTGTTGTTGGAGTGGGCATGGAGTTGGTGTTGTTGGTACTAGTGATAATATTGTTATTCTTGTTGTTATTTTTGTTGTTATTGTTGTCGTTTGCAAGTATACCCTTACATCCCGGCACTTTCAATCTTCAGCAAAAATTAAAAAAAAAACTGTATTGTTACCATTGTCAGTTTCCTTCTCGCTACCTATCCTATCATATCCTATCCTATCCTAACCCATAACTCGAAATCGTTAGGGGCACCACAGATGGTCGTTTAACCAGCATACTCTATCTTTCTCTGTCCTCGGCAACCCTCATGGTTTTGCTCAGTGTCAAGCCAGTTTATTCTCAAATGTTGTCCTCCCACCTCTTTTTTTGTCTCCGTCTTCTTCTGCCTCCTTTCATCGTGCTTTGCAGGATGGCCTTTGCAAGGTCTGATGCTCCGGTGACGTGGCCATACTATCGGAGTTACCGTTTCTTCAACACTGTGAGCATGTCATCGTTTTGTTCAATGGCTTGTGTGATGGTCTGTCGGACTTCGTCGTTGGTGATGTGCTGGGTGTAGGAAATGACCAGAAGTCTTCTGTAGCATCTCATCTCCATGCTTTGTATTCGTCGTTGTAGATCTGCTGTGAGGGTCCATGTTCTGCAAGCAAGCGTATAGGAAGATGGAGATGACAAATGAGCGCAGCAACCTTACCTTGGGATGTAGACTGATGGTCCTATCTTTCCAAATGGGTTTCAACAGGGCAGCAGTTGTTTGTGCGATCCTGGAGAGGACTTCCTGTCGGGACCCATTGTTTGATACAATGGCTCCTAACTATTTGAAGTTATGAACTATGTTGAGGGATTGACCTTGGACTTTGATGTATGTGTTGATGCCATTGGTGTTATTGGTCATCATTTTGGTCTTCTCTACACCTATTTCCATTCCAAAGGCTCAGGATGTGGTGTCAAGCCTCTGTATCACCTGTTCAAGTTCTTGTTCCTCTCCAACCAATCCATCAATGTCATCCGCGAAACAGAGTTTGCAGATTGCTCTACCCCCTATGCTGACTGTGCCTTCGTGATCTGCAAGGGCATCTGACATGATGCGCTCCAGAAAGATGTTAAAGAGTGTTGGAGAGAGTAGCCATCCTTGACGCACGCCGATTGAAAAAAATAGGTGAAAAACAGAAAAATGGGTATGAGGACAACATTTGAGAATGAATTGGCGATTAGGGGGGAACTGGTGCCGAACAACAATCACCACCACTATGATGACTAAAAGGTTATAAAACACACTGGCTACCGTAAGTACAGCCACACAGCGGTGACACATCCTCCGATTAAATGTATATAATAGCGGAATATTTATATTTAATTATATGCACAAAATACTCTGGATCAAATCCCCGACACACTCCTGCCGCACTAGTAGTTACCATTGAACCACCACCACCCCAACACAAACATGCACACACACACACATACGCATACACACACACCCACACACACCCACACACGCATATTTGCAATACATCAGAACTGGGTTTATTTAAGAATGTAGGAATCGGAAAGTGATTTTTTTTACAGAAAGAGCGCAAACTTCTTCTAAAAATGTAAGAATCTAATGCAAAATTGGCTCTTTCCGTCTTTCTCCGAAAATTGACTGTATTTTTTCCGTCCCGGATAGAGCACTCCCTTGTACTTAAAACACTCTCATGCACTACAACTGCATTCCCATGCACTAAACTCCCGCGCACTTAGAAAAAAGTGAGGCCCTGGAAAAAAAAGTGGGTTCCAAGCAAATAAACCCATTTGTTACTAAGAAAGACAAGGTCTGCCACCCATTTGTGCGTTATTCAAGTGCATACACACCCACACACCCACACAGACACCCACACACACACACACCTACACACACACATTTTACTAGTAGCTAGAGCGTCTAACAGAGTCGGCGTACTACTTTCATCCATGGCCCCAGGTTTTATAGTGGTTTTTCATTTTCGCAATGACCTACTTTTTAAATCCCTCTTGGATGGAGGGCTGCTGAACCTTACCAAAAAAAAAAAAAAAAGAGAAATCTCTGGTACAATCCTGATTACCCTTCTTTCTTTCTCCCCCCTTTTCTCCCTGCTCCTTCTCATCATCATCGTCGTCGCCTACCAAAGGGTTCCCATCAAGCCGCACCTCTATTTTTTTCTTCTTTTTATCTCTGCACTCCCTGTATGCACAGAATGGAACTTTGGCAGGGAAAATCAATTCCTGCCCATCCTTTCTACAAAACTAGAAGGTTGTGGTGATATTGGTGATAACAACAACAACGACTACGACGGTGATGATGATGATGATGATGATGGTAGTGGTGATAATGATGCTGCTGATGATGATGGTAGTGGTGATAATGATGCTGATGATGATGACGACGACGCCGATGAAGTTGATTAAGATGACGACGACGACAATGATGATGACGACAATACGACGATCTCAATGAGGATGAGGACAACCACGACGACGATGAAGTCTTGTATGGCGCAGATGATGATGAAGTCTAGTATAGCACACAATAAAAACATTAATTCTCATTACGCTCTTTATCCAGTACTACCCAACCAGTTCAGATCAGGAGTTCTTGACAGTCAGAATTCTTCCCTCTTTAAACCTCTCCTGCCAACTAGATCGAAGCCATGGAAGGCGAGTTCGGTATTTATGATAGATAGTACCTGGATTTTGTTTACTGAGCAGTTTTATATGCGTTGATAGCACGGTACAAAGTTCTAAAAGTCCTTTTAATATTGTCAATCCACAGGCTCATAACGATGTTAATTATATGGGAACTATGGCCGCAGCCCTTGTCATGAATACAAATAATGTATTGTATAGATAACGGCATCATTGTATTATTGTCATTGAACAAACATCTCTCTCTCTCTCTCTCTCTCTTATTCTCTCTCTCTCTCTCTCTCTCTCTCTCTCTCTCTCTCTCTCTCTCTCTCTCTCTCTCTCTCTCTCTCTCTCTCTCTCTCTCTCTGCTGTGTTCAGTTCTGTTTTCTAAAGGTGTCCGAACACGTATAAACGATCCGGGCATAGTCCGCCTTACAACCGTAATAAATTGGATAATGAACTATTACAAACGACGCTATCGACACTATAGAAATGTAAGAGAGAAGCAGAACTCTCATCTACAAGCGGGACATTACATTACATTGTTATTGCTTTAGGTCCAGCGGACTCTTTTGAGCCAAATCAGGACCAGGTAGTTATCTTAAAATATTATAAAAGTATTTAAATTTAAAAAAAAAACCACAATACTGCCTTTAAATATTCAAACATCCGTCCACATTCAACTTCACTAAAAATCTTGTTTAAATCTGCTGTTTTAATTTTTTTTCTTCAATCAAATCAGAGCACTCGGATAAAAAATGACAGCTATGACACCAAGGTGGTTCTTCCTTTCTGGGAAGAAGACCTTAAGTTACGTAGGTGTGTCCAATATGCAATCGAGCTATCAAAGTTTCTTCTTTACGTGTGAGAGCTAAGTTAGGCAACGGACCAGGCAGATCTGGCAAGGCTTGAAAAGGTCTATTGTTGGTTTCCGTGGACCATTTTTCCTGCCAGTTGTTTTAACAGTAGGATCTATTCAAGCTATAAACGTCAGATAAAGGAACAAACTGAAAAATTTGAGATGGCATATCATGATCGAGAGCTTCGTTTGCTGCTTGATCAGCTATCTGTTCCATGGTATCCCCACATGACATGGTGCCCACAAAAATACTGTTTTTTCCCCTCGGTGTGAAGGTCATGTATTTTTCAGCTAGGAACGTAGAGATGGCCTCTAGTGCCGACAATGAATCGGAAATGATTAAAAGGGAAGATCTTTTTGACTGATAGACATGCTTCAACGCCAGTAAAACTGCTTTCAACTACGTAGTGTACACAGAGCAATAGTCGGGCAATTGCTGCTGCAGGGGTCAACTGAAGTCTCTCTCAGAGACCGAAGCAGCTGCGACAAAATTCTTCCTCTTTGGCCCGTCCGTGAAGAGTTTTTGGTTACCTGGGTACAAAGAGCATTGTTCTAACTAAAGCTGTCTAAAGACAGGTTCAGAGGTGTTCTTTTGAGGAAAGTTGCCAACTGTAAGTAAGTTAATGTTTGGGTAACTTAATTTCTAAGGAGGAGGGGCAGTCAGAAGCTGATCATCCTTGATGGAAGCAACGTCGATTCCTGCATTATCGAAATGATCACGCATTCCAATTCCAAACTGAGAGATTTCCTTCGGTTTGACCTCAAAATTCTGTACAAAATCCGGGTTGAGAACACAATCATATGCGAAATTCATAGTTGCAGAAATCAGCAATGAAACATCGTTAATACTGTGTAATTCAGGCTTTGTCGTAATTTCCAGTCTTGTCGGACAGACCGGAGGACCCTTGAAGACTACAGTAAGTGTCCGTCAAGGGTGCCTGCTATCTCCTCTCCTTTTAAAACTGTTCCTCGAGAACTCTACACTAACATATCTATTGTAGAAAGACCACTGTACAACTTGCGCTTCACTGATGATATTGACGTATTGGGAGATAGCGATCAGGAACTCCAAAATCTGATAGATACAGACTTGTTGATCGGGCAGGCGTTTATGGCATGAAGATTAGCTCGAAAATAGCAAGGTATTGTTGAACAGCCGAAAGGACACCAGCAGCAACATGCAACATAAACTGAGAGAAACTGGAAATGTTGAAGTCTTTCAAATATCTTGGCTTTATTCTATCGAAAGACGACAGGTCCTCCATAGGTTGGCAGTGGCAACCCTAAACAAGATTTGGAAGAGCAGAAAATTTCATTTCTGCACCAAGGTAAACCTCTTAAGGTATTTGGTCCTGTCCGTCTTGCTGTACAGTTGCGAAAGCTGGACCTTGACAGCAGAATTGCGGAAAACTCATTCAGGCATTTAAAATGAAAGGCTACTGCGTCCTCTGGCAATCATCTGGCACAAACGCAAGACCAACGACCATGTCAACAGCCTGGTCACTTTTAGACTCTCCATGCCTTGCTATTGTGAAGACAATGAAACCTGGCGTGGTTTGGTCAAGTCACGCTGCACGACACCTTTGCAAAAAGCATTTCGCAAGGAACTGTGGAGGACGACCAAGAAAGAGTTGGACTGATGATGTCAAACTTTCGAAGGCACTGGACATGTCACGCCTCTTCCACAGTGTTACACTCGGTTTGATGTTGGTGTTTTTCTATCAGTATTTGATTCAGCCCCGATGCTTGAATTCCTGATAGGCGTGTAACTCAGATTCGTATATCCACGCAGCCTGCTCAATCAGCATACAAGTCAGAAGTCGACGTATGAAGTTTTCCACTTTTATTCAGCACACATCAACAACTGCATACAATCACTTTCCACTTTCAACTTTTACTTTCCAACTCACTATCAACAACTCTCTCTATCCACCTTTTTTTTTTTTTTTAAAGTAAATGTACGTCCCCGGACACATTAAGCGTTTAGGGGACGGGTGAAACACCACTTCACAACCGAGTTATCCACCTTTGAAACAGCGCGGCACTTTTATAGTCTCTTGATACTCCCGAACAATTTAGAACACGGTAGAAATGACGCACTACCACCAATCGAACTAAAGATCGTCATCACTGACTTACGTCATACATATTTCTTCTCCTTCCGGGAATGTTCACAAACTTCGATATTTATCGGGAAGTTTCCATCGATAGTAAATACTGAAATCTAGAGGATTCTCCAATAATATCGACTAACGAAAATTATCAACGTTATACAAAACTTCCTCTAACAACAATGCAAACTCAAATCAAAGGTAAATAAACTCCATTATTGAATACTTTGCAAAACGAAACGATTAGATCTATCGTGCGCGTTTCAGACATACTACCATTCGCGTTTCAACGTAACACACAGACCGAAGAGGCTAAAATTGTCCGAGACAGCTTCCCTCATTTCTCCTCAAAGACTCGACGGGCTGCGGGACTGAGTGATTGAACTTCCAAGCCTTTCAGCTAAAGTTGCATTTGACTAGAAACAGCGATCAGCGAAGCGAATGATCGCTAAGATGGATACGATAGATTTGTTATTGTCATGAATTTCTCTTTTCTCGCAAAAGTGGCAAAACATCGTGGGCGAAAATGTGTTTTGATGCTACTTTTCATTTCCTGCATAATTGATTACCCTGTATCTCTGGAGAGAAAAATAAACACTGATTCAACAAACAACCAAACACCCCATCTTCATTCCATTTCACGCAATCATCATCATCATCATCATCATCATCATCATCATCATCATCATCATCATCATCATCATCATCATCATCATCATCATCATCATCATCATCATCATCCCCTCCACCAACCTAAGTCATCATTATATCTTCACCTTTTAAGTCTTTGTAACGAAAGGGGTTATTTCAATAAATGCGTGTATGCGTGCGTGATTAATTTGCGTGTTCGCCCGTCTCACACTCCCTAACTCTCAAGAATTCTTTTGTTGTCACTCCCCCTTTCTATTACTAGAAAAATAAACAAGAATCAACAACGTTCACATAAGTACATACAACATCAATCAATAATATGGAAAAATATGTATATATATAGATTTGTACTCACGTACTTTGTAGAACAATCCGTGAATTAAATATACCATTCACAAATCACACACATAAAGTTCCAAGGAGATAATCCGAGAGATTGTACACTGCTCTCACAAACCCACAAGTAATATTCCAGAAAAGACAATCCAAGAAACCAGTCACAAAACCACCAATGAGGTTCCAGTCCCCGTCAACAGAGAGAGTTACCAAGAGTCTCATGGAGGACAGACTTCGCTGTCTGTCTTTCGTTTCCTTTTAATCCTCTGTCTCTGTCTATATCTATACACTATCTTCCTTCTCCTTATTCTTGGCCTTTCTAACTATCTATCCTGGGTTTTCTCCTCTATCTATCGTTCTCTTCGTTTTTTCCCAATAATCCTTCACTGCTGCTGCTGTGGTAGCGGTTGCTGCTGCTGCCGATGGGGTAGCGGTTGCTACTACTGCTGCTGTTGCTGCTGTGGCCGCTGAGGTGGCAATGGTTGCCACTGATGATGATGCAGCAGTGGTTGCTACTGCCGCTGATGTAGCAATGGTTGCTGCTGCTGATGATGTAGCAGTGGTTGCTGCTGCTGATGATGTAGCAGTGGTTGCTGCTGCTGATGATGTAGCAGTGGTTGCTGCTGCTGCTGATGTAGCAGTGGTTGCTTCTCTCGTCTTCTTCTTCGTCCTCTTCTCTCGGAGTTTCTTCCGCTTCTTCTTTGGCTTCTTCTCTGGCCCCTTCTCGATACTTCCACCCTTCTTCTTCACGACTTCTTCTTCTTCTTCTCGTCTTCGTCTTCTTCTTCTTCTCCTTCTCTTCTTCTTCTTCTTCTTCTTCTTCTTCTTCTTCTTCTCCTTCTTTCTTCTTCCTTCTTCTCTGCTTTCTTCTTCTTTCTTCTCCTTCTCTTCTGTCTTCCTTCTTCTCCCTTCTTCTTTCTCTTTCGCCTCGAGGCCCCTCAGCCGGAGACTTCTGAAAACATACAAGTTTTCCCCACTAAATATCTTGATACATAGACTTTTTCTGTATTACCACATATACCTTTTCTCTTCTCTCTGTGACAGGACCAGACCAGCAACATATAATTCAAAACTCATATGTGTAGAACACAGTTCACACATACGCAAAAAATTGTAACTCTAATTATAACAACTTATTATTACATTCTTGCCGCTAATTACTTTCATTCACAAAACTAAATATAGTGCTATACATTGCAAGTTGAGGTTTCAACTTCAAATCAAATACTAATCCAATTTCAATTCGTTACTCAAAAATATACAACGATCCACTATCTCCATCACCTCCCTAATCCATCCTTCATACTAATATCAACAATTATTTATTATCAATTCTCATTCCACAATAAGTAGAATATAACCATGGTTAAATTATTATTATGTTCATAATACAATATTTCAATGATAAACAATATATATACCTGCAGTCAACAGCTGCCAGAAGTACAACACACAACCACTCACTCCGTGGTACAAAAGAAGCCTGCCCCCAGTTTGAATGTGATTGGCCAGTCGTCACATGACTAGCTCAGCCAATCAGCATTCAGTTTTCAATAAAAAATATTAACATCTATGTCTTCACACAGGAAGATACTACAACACACAAAAACGTCATCGGACCGAAATAGTATAAAACCGGTCCGTGACAATACCCCCTTCCTGCAAAAAGAAAACGCCCGAGTTTTCTGAATTTTATCAGAAAGAAAAAATTACTACAATTATGTCCATCTCAACTGTACAAACAAGCGAAAAAGACAACTGGTAATTAGCACTTATATTAAACACAAACATATTGTATTAAGAAATCACCCAAAGCGCAATAGACATACAAGATATGTAGTTCAAGTCCAAGCATGTTACCTTGGTAAAGCGAAACAAAAATCAATAGGGTTCATAACAGATCATATTACAGTATACCAAGAATACCACCAATAGATTTCCAGTATTAAATATACAACAGCAGAAATATACACAAAGCATGTTCATTTTCCACAGATTTTATGGAATACACTGATGATAGTGGCTGGTTTTGGCTACCACTGTTTTGATGTATTCTTGAGCTAGTTTGCAAGCATCTAGGATCTTGTTTTTGACGTGTTTAAGCTGAATAGTGTCAGGGTAACGTGTTACCATATCAATGATGTTGAGTATGCATCTGTGACCTTCCTCAGACGGCGGAGAAATCGGTTCTACTAAATCAACTGTAACCCGTTTGAATGGTTCTGAGATAGTCGGCGTCTTTTCCAAAAGAACTGGTGGAATTTGACCTTGATCTTGGATGAGTGTGGTAGCACCCGAAAAAGGGTCGGACACACCTGGTAAATTCCCTACTATCAAATCGGCCACTGGTTGATCAATGACACAACACAACACAGTGCCAGAGAAAAACGGAGTGTCAACAGGCACTTTGGCCAACGGAAATTCCTCAATGTTTCCGCCGAATGTCAAACATTTACCCTCTTTGCCAGTGTACTGGTCGTGCGAAACCAGTCTCTTGCGAACTCCACAGATAGTAGCACCTGTGTCTCTGAGCACACTTGCTTTGAGGCCATTTACGGTACCTGACACTAGCTTGGGCTGACCACAATTTTCATCACCAACTGAGCAAATGACTTCCGCGACTAAAGCTGACTGAGTGTTAACTGGAGGGTCCTGGTAGTTCTGCGAACCACTTTCAGTATCTTGAGTCTCTGGGTATCCATTGCCACTGGCATAAGGACACCATGCAGCTATGTGACCTGCATCCCCACAACAATAGCAAACTATTTCCCGTCTATTCTGAGGAGGACTACCTGGGAAACGAGAACCAGGTCTAGAATAAGTATTGCCACGAACACGAGGAGCCTGATTGTTTTGAGCACCCCGTTGCGTATTCATGTTCTGATGTGCAAAGCCCCTATTCGGAATGGGACCTGCGGGTTGGTAGTTTCCACGCGGAGAGCCACGAAATCCCGATCCCTGAAAATTATTCCATCTTTGACCCGTCCCACGAAATTGATTCTGAGTGGGCACATTCTGAGAAATAGACGCGGATGCAAAAATTGAGTCATCTGACTTCCGTGCCAATTTCTTTTCCGGGTGAGCCATGCGAAATGCTTCAGCACTGTCTATCAAAGCCGCGAATTTTGTCAAATTTCTTTCCTTCAAAAACACGGCGAGATCTCGCGAAACAGAAGCAATAAACTGCTCACACAAAATCAGATTCCATAGTCCATCAAAAGTCTTTTCACAATCTGACAGTTGGATCCATCTTTCCAACAAGTGAGAAAAACGCTTTGAAAAAGTTACAAAACTTTCCCCCACTTCAGGCCTAAATGATCTGAATTTTTCTCTGAATCCATCTGCAGTGCACTGAAATTTCTTAAGAAGTTCTTGCTTAAGATCATCATATGAAACTGTACCGGTAGCAGACAAAGAATGATACACAGCTAAAGCCGGGCCTTGTAGCAGTGCAGTTAAGTAAACAACCCATTTACTGCTATCATAATTAAGAGCTTTAGCATGCGCTTCAAATCGGTACAAAAAAGAATCAATGTCATCCCTATCTTCTTTGAAAACAGGTAGTTGGGGCAACTTCGGAAACGAAGGGTTAGAACCTCGGGGGGTCCTAGGGGTAGTGTTCTCGCTCTGCAATTCAGCCTGTTTCAACTGAAGCTCAATTTCTTTTCCCTTTAGCTTAAGGCTTTCTCTATCAAGTTCCATCTGGTAATCCATCTTCAATTTCCTTTCCTCTCTTTCCAGTTCTTCTCTTTTAGCATTTCTTTCCTGTTCTAACTGCAATCGTTTTTCCTCCCTTTCCTGCTCTAATCTTTTAGCATCCTGTTCTTGTTTAACCTTTTCTTGTTCTCTTTCTTTAGCCCTATCATGTCTCTGAAAACACTGCTCAATGTACTGCTGTAGCTTTTCGTCAGAAAAACCTAACTTCTGGGCTTGAGTCAAAAATGAATTAAACAAAGTATCATATTCCTCAACCGAAGCCATGGTCAGCTGAATTCAAAAGCAAATTACTAAAAGTAAGACAAAGCGAGTGACAAGTCAACAGCTAACTTTAGGTTTGATACAAGTTTAACAATTTTTTTTTAAAGTTTCACACGGCCAGAAATATTAAAAAAAAATCAAAAGCAAATTCAAGTTTGACAAAAGAAAATTATTCAAAATCGAAGCAAGCGAAGTTTGTCAGATGAAAAGTATTTCGGAATCAATGCAAGTTTAAGTTAACACAAGGAAATTATTTCGAAATGAAAACAAGTTCAAGTCCAACAAACAGCATACCATAAAAGAAAAGAAAAAACAATGTTTAGATTATATTCAGTCTAAGTACAAGCAAGCATCAGAAAACCATACTAAATGCAACAATTAATAGCTGTAACAATTACCAATATTTAAATCCAAATTATGACAGGTGAAATTTTATAAGTAATTGTTTTGAAATGAAAACGAAACAAAACAAAAGAAATAATAATAATAATGAAACACTATACTAAATAACAAACAACGACAACAACATCACAACACAACAGAGAGAGAACTAAAATTCTAAACTAATATCGGTACAATAGAGTACAAGAAATCAATAGAAAAAACAACTAAGTTCCACTTCGGCTAGAAAACACCGGAAGTTCTATTAAAATGCCAAAAATAAATCCTAAACACCTACAACAACTAAAATAGGGGCGTGACAACTATAACTATACAAGACAGGATCCTAATAAGTATAGAAAGAAAACACAAAACAATACTGAATAGCTGAACTAGAATTAACAATATATATACAACAGGAAGAAAAATGAATCTAAGCCCTTTCTGATCCCAGAACTATACAAGGAATCAGACCCGTAAGGAAAGAATCGGAGACGGGGTATAATCTATACAAACACTAGCATCCTACCCAAAAAGAAATGAAAACAACAATTTAACAAGTCAGTTACACAGTACACACTTACTCCTAGCACACCAAAGTTAGTGTCCCAAAATTTATACAAAACCCTTCTACTGTTCAACTTATACTTATTCAATTAACTCCCACAATATAACTCCCACTAAGATAATTAAATAATCTAACTCCCACTAACTAACTACGGGTTTCAGGGTCACCACTGTAACGAAAGGGGTTATTTCAAGAAATGCGTGTATGCGTGCGTGATTAATTTGCGTGTTCGCCCGTCTCACACTCCCTAACTCTCAAGAATTCTTTTGTTGTCACTCCCCCTTTCTATTACTAGAAAAATAAACAAGAATCAACAACGTTCACATAAGTACATACAACATCAATCAATAATATGGAAAAATATGTATATATATAGATTTGTACTCACGTACTTTGTAGAACAATCCGTGAATTAAATATACCATTCACAAATCACACACATAAAGTTCCAAGGAGATAATCCGAGAGATTGTACACTGCTCTCACAAACCCACAAGTAATATTCCAGAAAAGACAATCCAAGAAACCAGTCACAAAACCACCAATGAGGTTCCAGTCCCCGTCAACAGAGAGAGTTACCAAGAGTCTCATGGAGGACAGACTTCGCTGTCTGTCTTTCGTTTCCTTTTAATCCTCTGTCTCTGTCTATATCTATACACTATCTTCCTTCTCCTTATTCTTGGCCTTTCTAACTATCTATCCTGGGTTTTCTCCTCTATCTATCGTTCTCTTCGTTTTTTCCCAATAATCCTTCACTGCTGCTGCTGTGGTAGCGGTTGCTGCTGCTGCCGATGGGGTAGCGGTTGCTACTACTGCTGCTGTTGCTGCTGTGGCCGCTGAGGTGGCAATGGTTGCCACTGATGATGATGCAGCAGTGGTTGCTACTGCCGCTGATGTAGCAATGGTTGCTGCTGCTGATGATGTAGCAGTGGTTGCTGCTGCTGATGATGTAGCAGTGGTTGCTGCTGCTGATGATGTAGCAGTGGTTGCTGCTGCTGCTGATGTAGCAGTGGTTGCTTCTCTCGTCTTCTTCTTCGTCCTCTTCTCTCGGAGTTTCTTCCGCTTCTTCTTTGGCTTCTTCTCTGGCCCCTTCTCGATACTTCCACCCTTCTTCTTCACGACTTCTTCTTCTTCTTCTCGTCTTCGTCTTCTTCTTCTTCTCCTTCTCTTCTTCTTCTTCTTCTTCTTCTTCTTCTTCTTCTTCTTCTTCTCCTTCTTTCTTCTTCCTTCTTCTCTGCTTTCTTCTTCTTTCTTCTCCTTCTCTTCTGTCTTCCTTCTTCTCCCTTCTTCTTTCTCTTTCGCCTCCAGGCCCCTCAGCCGGAGACTTCTGAAAACATACAAGTTTTCCCCACTAAATATCTTGATACATAGACTTTTTCTGTATTACCACATATACCTTTTCTCTTCTCTCTGTGACAGGACCAGACCAGCAACATATAATTCAAAACTCATATGTGTAGAACACAGTTCACACATACGCAAAAAATTGTAACTCTAATTATAACAACTTATTATTACATTCTTGCCGCTAATTACTTTCATTCACAAAACTAAATATAGTGCTATACATTGTCAGTACTTCTCTGAGAAAACATGGCGCGATACTGATATCGAAGACTTGCGGCGAGTGGGGGCGAACTCACCTTCAAGAAAACGACCGGTGCTCGTTACCTTCACCAGCCAGTCCGATGCCCAGCTGATTCTACGCAACAAGGAGAGAAGAAACGAAATGAGAAGTAAAGTCGACGTGCGTATTGCAGCAGACCTGACCAAACATCAGAGAGACACTATTGCAAGTCATAAACGGGAGGGTAAACATGCTTTCTATCTTAGGGGTCGGCTGATTGTCCAAGACTTTCATGCGAATGGTCGTGCCAGCGAACATCAGAATAATACTTACAACAGACGAAGCAAAAGCAACGACATTCAGAACACAGGGATCAGTTCACAGAATACGTCACGTTATTGCGATGACCGTGCCGACGCGAGCACAACTGAACATGGGCGTGATCAGCAACCACTATCCAATGTCGGCGGGCAGCAGCGCGAGAGGCAACAGTACAACGAGTGCGCTGGTGGCGATGACCACGGTGACGACAGTGGCAATGACCGAGAGCGGCGGCTGCAGAGTGGAGAGGAGCGGTTACACGACAGGCCGAGGCTGACGGTGGCATCGGCGGCGCCGCAGTTCGAGGGCGAAGCTGAGGCCAACCTCGCTGATGGTTGGTCGAATGTGGCTGGCGACGACTACGACGAAGATTGGCCAGTCTGTGGCCAGTTCGCGAACGTACCCCACGACAGGCAGGGAATTGATACTGCAAACGAGTCCGAGCATACGGAGGAGCATGGCGGCTTATCACAGGCGGAGCGGCCACGACTACGCGGATTTGGGAGGGGCTCTCCCGGGACCCTTAGCAGCGGTAGCGCTACAGGTCCGGGTGACGGTTCTAGCCATCAGGGGCGAGGTCGCGCGAACAGGCGACTCAGTACGGGTGAGCAGCATTCCCCACCATTAACACGATCGCAAAGTTCGGCGAGGCAGAGCAAGATCCCGGAAGCTTGGAGCAGTTCGAGTGCGAGGGGAGATCATCATGCGGACAACACCAACAGACCGACGGCGGTCGACGCCGTCAGTTGAGGGAAAGACCAAGGCCCAGAGTCACTTAATCATACTGGTACACGTTCACAAACAGTAAGTGCTGCCTCTAAAACAGATGATAGCAACGTAAATAGTTCTTTTAATTTAACTTTTTGTACCTTTAACATTGAGGGTTTTTGGACAACTTTAAATGAGTTAGACATGGAGTCCTTCGTACGTAAATATGATGTCGCCTTATTGGTAGAAACATTCGTTGAAAATATTCCACAGTCTGTGTTCCCTGACTACGACGTTTTTGTCAGTCCTGCATTAAAACTAACAGACAGTGTACAGGGACGCCTTAGTGGGGGATTATTACTTCTTGTTAAGAAACTCTATAGCAATCATTTTGAACAAATCTTAATAGAGTTTGACAATATTATTGCAATGAAAATCTCTCATAATCTGCTGGGTTTAGAAAGGGACTGTATCCTTGTATGTGTGTATCTACCACCAGAAAACGCCAAATATTACCAGGAGACGGATATTTATAATGGCGTTATGATGCTAGAAGACTGCTTATTAGATCTTGGTAATCGTTTTGGTGATCTGCCCCTAGTTATTTGTGGTGACATGAACGCCAGGACGGCTTCTAGGAACTCAAGCGTAACACGTGATCCTATTGACAATATTGATGATTTCGTTAATGATGAAGAATATGAAACTGCAAATGACGATGTGAACGATCGTGTTTCTAAAGACACAACCGTTAACACTTTTGGAAAATATTTACTGAACGTTTGTGATGAATTTTGTTTGTCTATTGTAAACGGCCTTAAATGCCGTAATTTTTCTAGTGACTATACGTACGTCTCCCAGACTGGGTGTAGCGTGATTGACCTTTTTATTGTTTCTAATGGCATTCTTAACAAGTGCATACACTTTAAGGTTTTACCAATGGTGGAGTCGAAACATGCAGCGGTAGAATTGTTTTTCCGCTGTGGCGAAACAGTAGAGGTAAAGAAAAGTAATACTCCCGGCTTTTCATTTTCAAAGTATACATGGGATTGTGAACAGCGTTCTACTTTTTGTGAGGTTATGAATTCAGACAGAGTTAAATCTTCTATTGAAGAGGCATGTAACATTATTGATTTCAACATCGATCTTGCCTTAGAGAAGTTTAACGATTGTTTTAATATTTCTGGCAAATGTATGCTAAAGAATATATACGTGGGATCTGAGAAAAGGAGAGTGTGGTTTGATTTAGAATGCAAGCAAAGTAGAAAGGTTTTGAGACAGCACTTGAGAAAATTTCACATACACAACAGAGACGAAGATAGACTGGGTTACACACAAAAAAGACGAGAGTACAAAGAATTACTTCGACGTAAGAAATTTGATTTTAAAGCAACTTTTATTCAATCGTTACACGACAACATGAATAATTCTGCGAAGTTCTGGGATTCGATTCGCTCAGTACGCCCACGCTCTTCTTGTCAGTCCAACATTTCAAAAGAGCAATGGTTAGAGCATTTTAAGAATGTGTTTATGTCTGATTCTATTGATGGGGAGGGTGTTGATAGTGATGGTGATGGTGTGACGTTTGTTGAACCTAGTGTTTCTAATTTAAATGTGCATCCAGACGACATGTTAAACTGTCGCATTTCCGAACCCGAAATAACGTCTGCTATTAATGCGTTGAAGAATAAGAAAGCCGCAGGTCCTGATGGTATGATTGGAGAGTTCTATAAGAACAGTGTTGATTGTATCATGCCCTTCTTGTTCAAATACTTTAATTATATTTTTGACAAAGGTTTATTCCCGAGTGATTGGACGTTAGCTATTCTACAACCTATCCACAAAAAAGGTGATTTGAGTAATCCTGATAATTTCAGAGACATTTCACTGTTAAATATTTGTAGTAAAATTTACAGCTTTGTTTTAAATCAGCGAATAAACAAGTGGATTGAAGAACATGATCTAATCGGCGAAGAACAAGCGGGATTTAGAAAAGAGCATAGTACAGCTGATCATGTTTTTACTTTGTATGCTATGATTCAGAAACAACTTGTCAGACACAGAAAACTTTATGTAGCGTTCATTGATTTCAGGAAGGCCTTTGACAATATTTCTAGAGATAAGCTATGGAAGGTCCTCAAAAAGAATGGCTTGAATGGTAAGATTTTAAAGGCATTGAAAAGTATGTATGCAATTGTTAAGGCGAAGATACGAGTTGGGGGTGACTTCACTGATACTTTTATGTGCCCTCGCGGCCTGAAGCAGGGGGAAATATGTTCACCGATAATTTTTTCGCTCTTTGTAAATGAATTGACGAAGGACATACTGGCAGATGGAAAACACGGGATCCAGTTATCCCCAGATTTTATTCAGCTATTGATTTTGCTGTTTGCTGATGACGTGGCTCTTATTTCAGATACTATAACTGGTCTTCAAACACAACTAAACATTTTGTACAACACTGCAAGGAACTTAGATCTAGTTGTTAATTTAGACAAGTCTAATGTTGTTGTCTTTAGAAATGGTGGCCATCTTGCTTCAAGTGAGCGATGGCGTTATGGTGAGGAACCTTTGAAGATTGTAAACTCTTACAAGTACTTAGGAATATGTTTGACACCGCGTCTTAGTTTCACTCGTACTATGGACGATCTTGCTTGTCGTGCCAGGAAAGGAGTAATGGCTATTATAAGAACGCTTTGGACTGTTGGTGAACATTCTCCGAATCTATTTTTTAAATTGTTTGACTGTCAAATTCAACCTATTTTGACATACGGTTCAGAAATATGGGGACTGACAAAAAATCAAGAAATTATTGAACGTGTCCATCTTTTTGCTTTAAAGAAGTTCTTGGGGGTACATCCCAAGGCTCCTAGACATCTTGTGTACGGAGAAACAGGCAGATATCCTTTGTTTGTGACGACTCATGTAAGATGTATTAAGTTTTGGCTACGCCTGTTGTTTCTGGGTGATGACCGCTATTCTAAAAAAGCGTACAACATGCTCTTGTTTTTGCAAAGACAAAACTACGTTACCTGGGCTTGTGCCGTGAGGAATATTTTGTATATGTATGGTTTTGGCGTCGTTTGGGAAGCACAGGGTGTGGGTGACGTACCCTCTTTCGTTCGCTGTTTTAAGGAAAGGCTAATTGATTGTGCAAGACAAAACTGGCACTCATCATTGATGTCACATCATTTGTACAGTGTGTACACTAACTATAATCAATCACTTTCTCTGTGTCAGTATGTACTTTCAGTAAAGAACATTTTTGTACGAAGACAGTACACTCGCTTTAGAATTGGTATGTCTAAATTAAATTGTCATTTCCTTCAGTATAAGCCTATTGCAGATGATAGGAAAGCTTGTCCATTTTGTCAGACAGTCGATGAAACTGAGGTTCATTTTTTATTAGCATGTCCACTGTACAATGAAATTAGAAATGAATTAATTCCTGTAAAATACTGCAGACATCCGTGTTTGGCCAAGTTTCGACTGTTGGTATCATGTCCAGTTTCAGCTGTTGTTAATAATCTGGCTGTATTTATATATAAAGCTTTTTGCTTGCGTGAAAGAATGTTGAAGCAAAATGGTTGAATGTAATTTAGTGCTTGCGATGATATGTATCATATAAGTATGCCTTCTTGCATTGTGTATTTTTTGTTTATTTTATTTATTAGTTATTTTGGCCCACTCATTGTAACGGGCCGGTGGTCTATACAATAAACCATTCTGATTCTGATTCTGATTCTTCGTTTTTTCCCAATAATCCTTCACTGCTGCTGCTGTGGTAGCGGTTGCTGCTGCTGCCGATGGGGTAGCGGTTGCTACTACTGCTGCTGTTGCTGCTGTGGCCGCTGAGGTGGCAATGGTTGCCACTGATGATGATGCAGCAGTGGTTGCTACTGCCGCTGATGTAGCAATGGTTGCTGCTGCTGATGATGTAGCAGTGGTTGCTGCTGCTGATGATGTAGCAGTGGTTGCTGCTGCTGATGATGTAGCAGTGGTTGCTGCTGCTGCTGATGTAGCAGTGGTTGCTTCTCTCGTCTTCTTCTTCGTCCTCTTCTCTCGGAGTTTCTTCCGCTTCTTCTTTGGCTTCTTCTCTGGCCCCTTCTCGATACTTCCACCCTTCTTCTTCACGACTTCTTCTTCTTCTTCTCGTCTTCGTCTTCTTCTTCTTCTCCTTCTCTTCTTCTTCTGCTTCTTCTTCTTCTTCTTCTTCTTCTTCTTCTTCTTCTTCCTCTTCTCGTCTTCGTCTTCTTCTTCTTCTCCTTCTTTTCTTCTTCTTCTTCTTCTTCTTCTTCTTCTTCTTCTTCTTCTTCTTCTTCTTCTTCTTCTTCTTCTTCTTCTTCTTCTTCTTCTTCTTCTCCTTCTTTCTTCTTCCTTCTTCTCTGCTTTCTTCTTCTTTCTTCTCCTTCTCTTCTGTCTTCCTTCTTCTCCCTTCTTCTTTCTCTTTCGCCTCGAGGCCCCTCAGCCGGAGACTTCTGAAAACATACAAGTTTTCCCCACTAAATATCTTGATACATAGACTTTTTCTGTATTACCACATATACCTTTTCTCTTCTCTCTGTGACAGGACCAGACCAGCAACATATAATTCAAAACTCATATGTGTAGAACACAGTTCACACATACGCAAAAAATTGTAACTCTAATTATAACAACTTATTATTACATTCTTGCCGCTAATTACTTTCATTCACAAAACTAAATATAGTGCTATACATTGCAAGTTGAGGTTTCAACTTCAAATCAAATACTAATCCAATTTCAATTCGTTACTCAAAAATATACAACGATCCACTATCTCCATCACCTCCCTAATCCATCCTTCATACTAATATCAACAATTATTTATTATCAATTCTCATTCCACAATAAGTAGAATATAACCATGGTTAAATTATTATTATGTTCATAATACAATATTTCAATGATAAACAATATATATACCTGCAGTCAACAGCTGCCAGAAGTACAACACACAACCACTCACTCCGTGGTACAAAAGAAGCCTGCCCCCAGTTTGAATGTGATTGGCCAGTCGTCACATGACTAGCTCAGCCAATCAGCATTCAGTTTTCAATAAAAAATATTAACATCTATGTCTTCACACAGGAAGATACTACAACACACAAAAACGTCATCGGACCGAAATAGTATAAAACCGGTCCGTGACAGTCTTGTATCATTATCATCATCATTATCGTCATCATAATCATCAGCAACATCACTAGGAGCAGCAACAACTTCGTCGTCCTCATTATTTGTCTTCGTCATCATTCTTGTCTTCTTGAATCCATACTTTGCTTTGACCGTGTTTCCGAGAGACTTTGTGTGGAAGGATAGCATGGACTCTCAATGTAGAAGCCTTAATGGCCCTTCCTCCCTGCATTATCTTTCTTAAGGGTGCTAATTTTAAGGTATAGTACAACTACTAAAGTCAGACAGAATATAAATGAAATAATGGCGACGTTTATTTTTTGAGAAAATCTAGTATATATTTTGTACCTTGATGACAATTTTTTTTAATAATGTTTGTGCTCTGATGACGTACTTGTCATGATGTCACCATCTAAAGACATCTAACATTCAAAATTCACTCCGAAAAATGGTTTTGTATCGTGTTCTCTATTTAGATGTAAAACTCTCTTCTTCTTCTTCTACTTTTTTTTAACAAAACAAAAAATGGACTAGCTTTGATGTGATCAATCTAGAACACTTTGTAAAAGGTGTATGTGTGTGATAGCACTGATTTGAAAAAAAAATGTTTAGATTACGATTTTGTCTAGAGACTCGATTAAAAAACAGTTCATGATTACTGTCAGTAAATGATGCGGGCACGTTAAACAGTCTCTAGATAATAGGTTGTTTTATTATTATTATTATTATTATTATTATTATTATTATTATTATTATTATTATTATTATTATTATTATTATTATTATTATTATTACATCAGATGATAATAAAATGTCCTTTAAACAATTTGAGTTTGGTCTCAGTCGAGTCGCCTAGGCAACGCGGGGTTTTATATATAACCCAGACAGGGCCTTAAAATTGGGTTGGGGCTCTACCAATGAATAGAGCGATGTCATGGACAAATGAATATAAGTAAATGTCACCAGCCTGCAAGTATTTATTAACTTCGGATGCATGTAAGAATAACTCTCTTTGGTGGCTCCAACCGCAATCTTGACTGTAGAATCAACTGCCTTTTTCTTCTTCTTCTTCTTCTTCTTCTTCTTCTTCTTCTTCTTCTTCTTCTTCTTCTTCTTCTTCTTCTTCTTCTTCTTTATCGCCTCCTTCTATTGCTCCTTTATTTTCACTCGGTACACATTGGTCGAAGGCTGCCAGAAGCATGTTTTACTAGTCGCCTCAACAGGCGATAAAGCATGCTCTCATGCTTCATAGCACTGCTTCATACACGCTTCAAGCG
Source organism: Oncomelania hupensis (assembly GCA_036898135.1). Lineage (NCBI taxonomy): Eukaryota > Metazoa > Mollusca > Gastropoda > Littorinimorpha > Pomatiopsidae > Oncomelania > Oncomelania hupensis. The sequence goes on along the minus strand of CM072511.1, from coordinate 89,121,687 downwards.
CTATAGTGACGGAAAAAGCGCAATTTCACTGTAAATATATACAGAATGTTGCTCTACAACATTCCACTCTTTCCGTCTCAAAAACCCAATTGCCTTGTTGGATTCTCAAATTGCATGAAACCAAGTGAGGACACTATCCGGCGTCAACAAACGGTTCAAAAACATTGTCAAACGGTTCGTAAAAGACAGTTGACCTAGAAACTAATACAGTTTGACCTAATTCGTCCCCTAGAGGAGACGAAACTTATATTTTTCTATTTTCATGAGTTCACTGCAGTGAAATTGCGCTTTTTCCGTGACTATAGAGCTTGAAGCGTATAGAAAGCAGTGCTCTGAAGCATGGGAGCATGCTTTATCGCCTGTTGAGGCGACTATTAATGCATGCTTCTGGTAACGTTCGACCAATGTGTATCGGGTGTTATTTTGTTATTCTTATAAAGCGCTTTTCCAGCTCAAAACCTGCTCAAGGCGCTTGCGCATACAGGATCTAACTCATGCCGCCAGAGGCGCCCACTCGCTGCCTTGGGCGCACAGTCTGACGCTCAGACCACTGAGCATAATCCTAGCCGACAGATGATAGGAAGGAGGAGAGTGGGGAGGGAAGGCGGATTAAGGGGAAGGGAAAACTATACACTGAAACAACCATCAGACTAATAGCAACAGTAAGATGGCCAGTACTCACAGCCAATGTTTATGTCCGGGCCACCGGGAATCGAACCCGCAACCTTTGTGACACGAGCTCGGCGCTCTTTCATTTTAGCTGCCCTTTGCCCCAACATCACTTCCTAAATGAAACGACTTCTTCAGCGTTACTGCTTCGACCCAGCTGATACTTAGAGGAATGATCGAAATACAAGAGAGTCATAAAATAATCAAATTACTGACTGTTGTAGAATGTTGGCTAATACCATCAAACCCCGCCTAGAACAATGTTTAGCACCATTGCGTGAGTAGAACAGACCTGGCGACACGGCACGTTCCTGGCAGGTTGCATTATGGATGGAGTCCCGCAGTTGTGTCAACGCTTGGTCAAGTCGAGGTGAACATACGAAGCACAAAGGGGAAAACAAAGTACAGGTACAGTTTTGTTTTTTTAAATCGTTGTGCCAGCAATATTTCTTTTATGAGGGAATGTCGTCGTCACCGTCATTAGCTATCCTATCCTATCCTATCCCATAACTCGGAGGTCGTAGGGGCACCATAGATTTTCGTTTAACCAGCGTACTCCATCTTTCCATGTCCTCAGCAACCCTGATTGTTTCGCTCAGTGTCAAACCAGTCCATTCTCGAATGTTGTCCTCCCACCTTTTTTCGGTCTCCCTCTTCTTCTACCTCCTTGCACTGTGCCTTGCAGGATGGTCTTTGCAAGACCTGATGATCTGGTGACGTGGCCACACCATCGGAGTTTACGTTTTTTCACCAATGTGAGCAGGTCATCGTGTTGTCCAATGGCTTGTGTGATGGTCTGTCGGACTTCGTCGTTGGTGATGTGCTGGGTATAGGAAATGCCCAGAAGTTTTCTGTAGCACCTCATCTCCATGCTTTGTATTCTTCGTTGTAGATCTGCTGTGAGGGTCCATGTTTCGCAAGCATATAAGAAAATGGAGATGACAAGGGGGCGCAGCAGCCTTACCTTTGAATGTAGACTGATAGCCATGTCCTTCCAAATTGGCTTCAACCTCGCTAGGGCAGCAGTTGTTTGTGCGATCCTGGAGAGGACTTCCTGTCGGGACCCATTGTCTGTTACAATGGCTCCTAAATATTTGAAGCTATGCACTGTGTTGAAGGATTGACCTTGGACTTTGATGTCCGTGTTGATGCCATTGGTGTTGTTGGTCATCATTTTGGTCTTCTCTGCACTTATTTCCATTCCATATGCTCTGGAGGTGGTGTCAAGCCTCTGTACCAGCTGTTCAAGTTCTTGTTCCTCTCCAGCCAATCCATCAATGTCATCCGCAAAACGAAGGTTATTACCTTCATTATTATAAAACCTTCTGCGCTAGCAGTTTTTATGGATTGCCAGTTTGGTCATAAAGTCATCACCATCGCCATGAAAGGCTTATGTGACGTAATCATATAGACTCAGATACCATTAAGGTGAACATATACAGGACAATGAAAGTGTGGGGATTAGGGGTAGGGTCACTGTACTAAATCTTGTTGTTGTGCAAGCAAAAAAAATGTCTTTAACATTGCATTCATCATCTTCATCTTTAATAAAACATGCTTTACTATCAATTTATAAAACCCCCGTTGGGGTGCCGGGGGTTTCAGTATAAATAGTATCCCCACTTTCTGGAAATTTAGTGCTTTAAATTCCCACTGTCGCTGTCTTCCTCATTTACTCTTTCCCATTCCTGCTCTGTCCTATCACTCTGCTATACTATCTTCTTCTTCGCTAGATCAATGACCTACCTTTTTTCTTGAAAACTCTTCCTGGACAAGACTCCTTGTTTGTGTATGAGGTCTGTTGGATCAGCTTGGGAGTGTTGGACGCTTTCTGCCGGGTGGTCACTGGGGCTTCCTATGATGTTATTATTTAGCAATATAGGCATTTTATATGTATATGTTTTGTTGATAATTTATAATGATGTTTGTATTCTATTTTGTTTTTGTAACCGGGGGTTCGAGTAGTTGGGGTAAAGCCTCAGCCGTCCCCTGCGTGGGATGTCTTTATTGTAAAGTGACTGGCCGTGGAGGGCATTCAATTTTCCCACTAGGGTTGTTTCAGCAGATCTTTTATGCGGATCGGGGGTTGTCCGGTCCTGATTTGGCTCGGAAGAGTCCGCTGGACCTAAAGCAACAATCAATCAATCAATCAATTTATAAAATGGTTAGTTTTGGCAGATATTGGTACAACAAAAGGACAAAAAACCCGCTTCGCATGGGGAAATAAAAATGAATTAAAAAAGAAAGAAACGGGCTATTAAAATTTCCCGTTGTGACATCGTCAAAGTTCCTAGTATCTTATTTGGGCTGGGTGCGACAGGGAGCATCCTGATTGGTCGACGCATTACAAAATTCGACGCATGCGCACAGTGTTATCATAGTCTTAGTAAGGATTAGGGTTAGGGTTAGAGTTATGGTTAGGGTTTAAGGTTAGGTATAGAGTTAGGAATACGACGCCTAAGAACATCGTGAAAAAGCCGGCCCGACTTTACCTGGCGCATGCGCAAATGCGCCCGGCTAAAGTAAGAAACCCAGAACTTTGACGATGTTACACCGTGTTCTTGTATGTAGGTCGCCGGAAAAAGTCGACCTCATCCTAACCAAGCGTTTTCATCTTCCAGTTGCTGTGCTAGCACTTTATGTCCATGGTCAGCTCTTGAAGAAAATACATCATCATCATCATCATCATCATCATCATCATCATCATCATCATCATCATCATCATCATCATCATCATCATCATCATCATCATCATCGTCGTCGTCGTCGTCGTCATCGTCGTCATCGTCATCATTATCATCTAGCGGTCAAAACATCTTCCTCTTCCTCTTCACTCTCGCTAACATCACCGTTGTTTCTAAAACCAGCAGCAACTGCAACACGTCGTATTTCGTGACATTTGCAACCGCAGCACTATAATTTGGAGTCCAATTCTTCTCGTCCTTCCTCGACAATTATATTGCTGTTGCTACCTCCATCTCAGCTACCACTAACTCCATCATCACCACCCCCAACATCATCACCATCCTCATCACCAACACCACTATATCTATCTCCACCATCACTACTGCCACAACCAGCATCACCACCACCATCACAAGCACCTTCGCATTCATCCCTTGTTACTCCGATCATCCTGAAACGATCCTAGCAGCTGAACGCAAAGCCCGCATTTATTTTATTTAAGCTTTTTCAGCAAATATTTCGTTTAGTTTCAGTATTCTTAATCACTTACAGAATTTGACTGACAGCCTGCGGGTATAATAATACCATGATAGTCCCCAAGTTGCCTTCTATCTAAAAACATTTCATGCAAAGACCCTTCTTTCTGTAATGTACATTTCATTTAAAGATATACTATCGAGGTTTGTGTTTCAATACGATGTCCACTAATTTTAAAATAAATTGAAAAAAAAAGAAAAGAAAAAGAACCTTGTGGTGATCACGTCAGTTGGAGATTCTTCCAAGTCAGAGAGACTCAGTAATACCAAACATTACATTACATTACATGATTATTGCTTTAGGTCCGAGTCAGAGAGACTCAGTAATACCAAACATTACATTACATTACATGATTATTGCTTTAGGTCCGGCGGACTCTTCCGAGCCAAATCAGGACCGGACAACCCCCAATCCGCATAAAAGATCTGCTGAAACAACCTTAGTGGTAAAACTGAAAGCTCTCCACCAGCCAGACACTTTACAATAAAGACATCCGACGCAGGGGACGCTGAGGCTGTACTCTAATTTATCGAACCCCCATTTACAAAAACAAAATAGAATACAAACATCATTATAAATTAACAAAACACATACATATAAAATACCTACATTGCTAAATAATAACATCATAGGAAGCCCTAGTGACCACCTGGCAGAAAGCATCCAATATTCCCAAGCTGATCCAACAGACCTCATACACAAATAAGGAGTCTTGTCCCGGAAGAGTTTTCAAGAAAAAAGGTAGGTGACTGGTCTTGCGAAGAAGAAGATAGTATAGCAGATTGATAGAAAAGAGCAGGAATGAGAAAGAGCAAATGAGAAAGACAGCGACAGTGGGAATTTAAAGCACTAAATTTCCAGAAAGTGGGGATACTATACTGAAACCCCCGGCACCCCAACGGGGGTAGTAATACCAAACAAAGACAGGAGTATATTTTAAACATGGAAAATGCGTTTATGAAAATCACAAATTTAATTTTACGTGAACAGAGTTGTTTGTGCATATATCCGTCTGAGGAAGCTATTACTCAGTGGATAATTCCGCGATGCGGTTGGTAATTCCGTACAGTAGGCCTGCTGTAAGGCTTCGCGGATTTATTCACTGGGTAAATGCTTCCTGATTACCATCCCTTAACAATAACAGTTATCCCAGCTCAAAACGCCTTTAACATATACGTCGCTAGGCAATAGTTTTGTCCCAGATTTCAGTCTTTGCATCGATAGCTGTCTGCTTCGTAGTAGCTCTAATACTACATTTTTTGGGTTTTAAAAATATTATAGTTATGTTATATATATGTTGAGGCTCAGTATCAATTAAATTTTCCTTGCAAATATTTCCATAACATTTCGTTGTTCGTTGCAGTCATACTCAACTGTCCGAGCTTTGCCATGCGTAATGTCTTCTTCTTCTTCTTCTTCTTCTTCTTCTTCTTCTTCTTCTTCTTCTTCTTCTTCTTCTTCTTCTTCTTCTTCGTAGTAGTAGTAGTAGTAGTAGTAGTAGTAGTAGTAGTAAAGGAAAGGTGGGTAACTTGGACCTGGAGATAAATTGGACCACTGCATTATCTCTGAAACTAAAGAGAGAAATATAATCCTGATTTTTATTTTCTTAGAGCCGTATATATATGAATAATTACACTTGCACACGTATCATGGCGTTTACGAAAGAAGACAGGCGGAGGGTAATCAAATAATTATGGTCAATATCACAGGAAGGAACCATCCCTTTACCCTGTTAAAAGGGGTTAACTGTTTTATTCGTCACCCAAAATAAACTCCGTAATGATCTTCAATAAATGCTTAATAACCTTTGCAACCAAAACCAAAACCCGTGTCGCTGTTTCCACATTATTCTAAAACCAGAATCTGAGAATGTGGTGACTCGTTAACTATTTGCAGTGGGGTCAGTGTGGGGTCGGTGGGTTTGAACACAAACAAAAGCTGCAGTTTGGAAACAATTTCCTTTTCAAGATGGACAAATTTCCTCAGGCCGGGCAACAGAAACTTTTGCGCAGCCGAAATCAGAGCGTCCGGGAGGCTCAAACTGGTCATCTGTACAAATTATCGCTCTTTCTGCGACTCGGGTGGTACGTCAAAATCAGGATGGTGTTGACGTTACAAATTGAAGGTTCTCTCCTTGTGTTATTTTATCCTCGATCTGTCTCCCTTCCTCTCTCTCTCTCTCCTCTTGGCTTGTTTTCTTCTTCTTTTAAGGCGTGCAAGCTCTCGATGGTAGCAGCATAATTTAGTCAATACTCCTAGTTCGAATCCAGCATGTGGCATGAGATTGATTTTGAGGGGGAGGTTAGTGGTATGTCTCATAATATTTACATTTCTCAAACAACTCTTCCTAGACAGTGTTCCACCCTTTTCACTCTTGCGTTGCCTCAGCAGCACGTTACATAACCCAACCATTTCCGTCCAAGCGATTTGCACATAAAACGTACAAACTGTTGGATGTGGGTGGCACAGTGGTGAATGGCGCTATACAGTGCGCAGTACATTTACCACAGACGTGTTTATCTGCCTGTTTACAAACACCATCTGCTCGTCTACTTGTGTATTATTATTATTATTATTATTATTATTATTATTATTATTATTATTATTATTATTATTATTATTATTATTATTATTATTATTATTATTATTATAGCATCCAGTATTATTATTACAAACTTCCTACGGTTACCACAGGTAACAAGTCTTGATTATTTTGGCTCGGGACATGAAAATGCCAACTGGGGGACTCGTAGTCTCGTAATATGTTACATGTGAGGTGAAAGATTTGTTTAAATTATTGTTGTTTAGATATATAAAGTATTGAGAGCGGAATTAATATTTGTGTTGCTGTTTGTCTGTATTAGTGAGATTCTGTGAATTTGTGGGTGTGGTAGTTAACAGAGATTCTTACATGCACACTTTATTTTGATTTAGGAGTCAGATATATTTTGCATTCAATTAATTATTATAAACAGGCACTCATCAAATTCCATCCGGTACACATGCGTCTCTCTCTCTCTCTCTCTCTCTCTCTGGTTTTGGTTCTGGTTTTGGTTTTGTATGGCAAGAACAAGGTGTTGGTTGTGATAAAGTTTTCTTACGTCTGTTCAAACAGCGTTTAGTTGATTGTAGATGGCAAAGCGTAACCGCTCATCTTTTTGCTGCCCACCAAATCAAATTCCCACGTATCTGTTTTGTGATATTAATCGCCATTTAAAATATATTATGAGCAAGTTTCGCTTTGGCGTCTCTGATCTCAGAGTCCATTATTATAGATATAGATATAATCGCCTGCAGGACTTGATTTGTCCATTATGTACTGTTGGAACTGAAGACGAAATACATATTCTTTTTTGTTGTCCTTTCTATGAATGTTTAAGGATGGAATTGATTCCTAGAAAATATTATAGAAGGCCTAGTGCATTTCATATGCATCTACTTTTGTCTTCAACAAACATGAATATCATTAAAAATGCCTGTATATTTTTGTATAAAGCTTTCAAGGCAAGGGAAATAGCGCTCTCTTGATTATTATGATATTGTGACCATTTATTAGTTTAAACAGTTTTTTTGTTTGTTATAAATTGTGATGTACATTTTGTGTGTTTCACACATCCCTTCCTGGTGGGGTGTACCCTAAAGGAATAAAACACGTTTCCACGTTTCTCTTTCTCTCTCTCTTTCTCTCTCTCTCTCTCTCTCTCTCTCTCTCTCTCTCTCTCTCTCTCTCGCTCACGTGAGTTCTTTAGTATCGTGATTTGCCAAAGTTCCTAGCTCGAATGGAACAGCCAATCCCATCGCGATTGTGATCATTCTTTTCCACTCATCGTCGAGTACGATATTCAGAATGTTCGGCAATACTAGTCATATTCATAAGTCACACACACCTATATGTGAATTGGAACTGGGCTCTTAAAGGAAATGTTACACGAGGCAATTTCATTCTTTGCATGTTGCTGCCTTCATTCTCCTATTGTTTTGCACTCAGAACACGCAGTTTTCAAAATCAAATGTCAGTGCTATCGAACGGCCATCAGCACTGTGTACATAGCACTCCTCCCTGTGGGTTTCAACCAAGATATTTTAGTTATATAACTTGCCCACGCTGCTTAGCAGAGATGGCCGAGACTATTACGTCACCTCTGCACCATTTCTGCGGTTGGTCGTATAACCAATTACGCTGGGTCACGTATTGTAGTTGGACTTGCAGTTTCTCCTTCTTTTTTCATTTCGGGACGGGGCAAAGCTATTACGTAATACTTCGAAAAAACCTGCCATCTGTTTGTAACTAGCGGCAATGATGGTGGAGAGGCGCCTAAGGCTCGGCCAGTCTCTGCTACCAGTGTAATCTCTGCCTTCGTTGTGTGGCATTGCATGTGACTTGCATGGAAGATCCGGGGCCTGTCTGAACCGTTCATAGATGAGTAGTACGGAAAGTAAAGCCAAACCCACTTAAAATCGTCTGCAATGCGCGTGGTAAGCACTATTTAAATACCACAAGGCACGCTTTATAAATGTATTAATGACAACAACAGTACATTTAGTGAAGGCGATGGAATGATCTCATCGTAAGACCTATTTTTGGTTTGTCTGATGATATGTTCGACTTTTTTTTTTTTTTCAAAGCGGAGTGAGCGCACTATAGTGTCGGAGCTCATAGTTTTATCGTACAGAGTATCAGAGAGCTACTAGACATATTCTTGTGTTCACTCACGCGAAGAGATTGTCAGATCATTGTTTGAAATATGGAAGATTGATTGACCTATGGCCGTTAACCTTTGGTTGACCGTTCGATTGAAAAAAAAAAGAGTCAATATTAGCATTAATTAAGAACTACTGCTTTGATTTACATTCAACCACATGTATGTTAGTCATGGTGTCAATCTCCAAGTCTTATGACACATATCTCTCGTGATTAAGGTGAAACGGATAAAAAAATTTTTTTTTTTAAACTTCGTGTTTAAATATGGACTTGCCTAGCCACTAACAAGGAAATAAGGACAACTTCACACTTTACTCTTAACCCGTCATTTCCTGGATGTCGAGGGCTTGTCATCCGTTGTTATAATTGCAGCAACCTCTGTAATATGTAAACTGATGACTCAGACCTTCTGTCAGTGATATTCGCAATGGGGTTTAAATGTCACTTTTGGGATTAATTGTAATCGTAAAATTTCCAGGAGACTGCAAGCAGCGTCGCGTCTCTGGATAGTAAGAAGCGGCGGATCACCAGTGTGTGTTTTCTGGAAGTTGAAGACTCATAACTTTCTCTCAGTGACAGCCTACGAATGGCACATTGACATTAAATTTAGACGTTACATTTTCATGAGCCCACAGGTTCGCCAGACAGTACGTGAGGCGTATCGGACAACAGAAATGCTAGCTTCAATTTGGGGGAACACAGGTCTTGGGGAACATCGACCTGGACACGAAGGATCCCATGCCTACGGGAGTATAGACTGACCACCTCTTCCTCTCCCCCAACCACCCGCTCTCTCTCTCTCTCTCTCCCCCCCCCCACAACCTCCGTCTACTCACCCCTTCAACACTGACCACCAAAACGTCTGGTACTGACCATTCATCTCATGTATGAAGTTGTTGAATTGTAAAAACAGGCAGCAGCAGCAGTCTGTGCAGCTTTAGCTTCAAAGGAAGTTTCCCAACTCTCCTACCCAGAACTGATTAAAAGATACCCTTGGGACCAGCTTTCGCATGCAGACAAACAGGAAGCTCAGCCAAGCGCAATTGGTCAAAATCATGCTGCATAACCAGTGCAAGATATGTAGCCTTCCTTATTATGCTAGAACATGTCGAGACTGGTTGCGTCCGAATTAATTGTATTTAACGCCGAACAGATGTACAAACTACGATTGAATTCATGGAGTACAAAGTATTTTTTTAACATTATTTGTATATGTACAGGTGTCATGAATTGGCTAGTTTTAACTCTGCCCATTGACTGGTTAGCTATGTGTAGTCATTGTAACAGTAGAGAGTCAGGTATTACACAGCAGCAATTACAGCACACTGCGAGCCTGACCCACACAGCGTAGTGACTCAATCAACACTTGAGCTTTGAATCAGACCGTTTTAACCAATCAGAGCAGGCTCAGTGGGTAGAGCAGTATTGACTGTGTCAGAACCTAACACAGTTTGAATCAGTCGTGTGTGAGACGAGGAAGAGTCAACATCTCCACAGTTAGAGAAATCTCTTCACTCATAGACCAGGAAGCAGGACTTTAGAATCTTAGAGTTCTATCAAGTCATCACGGGCCTGAACTTGTCAAACAGGTAAATGAACACCCTTCTGTTTCATCGTGATATATTTATATTATTGTTGAAATTATGTTTGAAGAATTTGCTATGCATAAATGTGAATTATTAATCCGAATTTGCCGTACCACGTGGAAGAGCCGACCACGGCGAAACACGACCGGTTGCGCCGCCATGTTGTATCCCGTACGGAACCACTGTTGTTTAACTTATATGTATGTTTGCAGACCAGTGGCTGTACCACTGAATGTTTATAATATTATTAATTCTGTATGTGTATAGTTAGACACGATTGATATTTATGTATGTATAGGAATTTAGAGTGAGATTCCAGTGGAACCCGGAAGTAGCAGAATGTTCGTCGCTTATGTATAGAGATGTGGAGCTATCACTGAGGGCTACTTGGCTTTCAGTGAGACGCTCTGCACAAACCGATTATTCAGGGTTGTGCAGAATTTCGTCTCTTATATTACAGACGAGCAGGCGAGCTATCCCGAGCTATCCTGTGCCCCCACTCCACAGAAACGACTAGTTGGTTGAGGAGACTCTACCGCACAAGTCGGAAAGAGCTACCTTGAAAAACACCCTGTCAGACCCCACAGCGTGGCAAGGGAACCCAACTACACAACGACAAAGGTGTACCAGAAGCTACCTCACAGAAGGACTTCGACCGCACCATCAGAAAGTTAAGTGTAATCTCCGAAAGTGCACTTAAACTGATCATAGCAGGACCACAGTAGTCCAACTCTTCAGAAACTGTAAAACGGACCACAGTAGTCCAAATCTACATATTATAGCAAGTGCCCGAGGAAGATATAACAGCTGCCTAGACTATCAGCGATCGAACTATTAGCAGTGACTGAGACATTTTAAGTTAGATTAGTACTTAGAGAATCTTGTATAGAGTAGAAGAAATAAATGTGTGATTTTAACTGTTATCAAGTGGCTGGACTACATATGATTCATAGCCGTGTGAAAGCTACAATCTCTTTAAATCATTTACTGTCCAGTTTCTACACCAACATGGTTAGGCAAAAGGTATCAAGACTCCATTTCAATGGGCCAGTCAGCATCAGGTGTCCGATGGCAGCACACTGCAGAGTGCCTTTTTAAAAGCTAAAATCTCGGTAGTGTTTTCAAGATAGACAATTCTTTAATGGCACAAGCCTGTTATAACATGCATGGCAAATGAATGACCCTGTTTTTGTTCTCCCTTTAACCTTTCATAATATGTCTCTGCTCTGGCTAATGAAATGAAGTTAATACGAAGAAACCCTTAGTTACTACAATCTAGCAGATTGTAGTAACGAAGATTGTAGTAACTAAGGGTTTCTTCGTATTAACTTCATTTCATTAGCCAGAGCAGAGACATAAACGTTATAAAAAGTTTCAGTGTTTACATATTTTTTGGGTTTTACAATATCGAGCTTCATTGTACATAAGCAAAGTTGCTGTACATACCTGCTGAAATATTTCTTGCTTAGCAAGGCAAGGTTTTCTTCCGGACAGAATTAGTTCATACTTTGCAGACCACGAACATACTGCAGTATAGTACTAGCAATGGGAGAGGTTAGTTTCTCATATACTCTTTTGGTACTATTTCGTTGAAAGGATAGCATTTCCTTCTTTTTCTTGAAGCTAAACAAATAATTTCTTCTTCTTCTTCTTCTTCTTCTTCTTCTTCTTCTTCTTCTTGTGTTCCCTGAGCCAAACGTCGCCACTTGACGAAGGAAATTGCGAATCCTCAAACTAAGACGGCACAGTCAAGTGTTCTTTAGACGTAATTAGCCCCAGGAGCCAGAAAAACAAGTTATGTTCAAAATTTGTAATGACTTTCTACAGCAGTAAGGTTGTTTGAGAGTCTAGATAATAAATATATTATGACCGTGGCAAACAGTTGCTTTCTCTCTCTCTCTCTCTCTCTCTCTCTCTCTCTCTCTCTCTCTCTCTCTCTCTCTCTCTCTCTCTCTCTCTCTCTTCCTCTCTCTCTCTCTCTCTCTCTCTCTCTCTCTCTCTCTCTCTCTCTCTCTCTCTCTCTCTCTCTCTCTCGCTCTCTCTGCTAAAAGAGTTAAAACGTTCATTTTTTTTCTTTTTTTCTGTCTCTTCTAAGTAAATATAAGTTCCATTTCTGCCCATTTTGTTTGAGAGAATAGCTATTAAAGAAATGATTGTTTTGACAAAATACGTGCTTCTTCTCACTGGTTCAGTTTTCATAGCGCTATCGCTCAGATACTACACTGGAGAATAGGATTCTCTCTCTCTCTCTCTCTCTCTCTCTCTCTCTCTCTCTCTCTCTCTCTCTCTCTCACTCTCTCTCTCTCTCTCTCTCTCTCTCTCCCTTTCTCTCAAGACTTAAAAGTTCAATTTCTTTAATGAGATTACACAGCACATTCCCTCGAGGGAAAGATATCGCTCAATTGACAAAATATATATTTTTTAAACCCCTTGAGTTTTCAGAGTACGTTCTCTAAGAAGCTGGTGACATTGATGAACAGTTGTAGTTAGAGAAAGGACAGTAAAATGCATTGTCACATTGGCAAATAGTCGAATTCTTTTCTGGTCGTCTTCTACAGAAGTCTTTTCAAACTTCATTGCACATGCAACGATAAGGATTCATTACAAATATCGACGATACGATAGAAAGAGACTTAATTCATGAAGAGATATAGATGTCCAGTGCAAGTCCGAAGCAGACGTAGCTGTTGAATCGTCAACTCGACGCCGCCGTCGTCGTCGTCCTTCTCCTCCTCATCGCCATCGTTATTACTATCACCGCCATCATCCTCAGTTGCAGCAGCAACATCATCATTGTCGTCGCCACCTCCTCCTACTCCACCATTTCCTCCGCCTTTCATTTGTTGTCTCCTTCTACCTCTTATCATCATCATCATCATCATCATCATCATCATCATCATCATCATCATCATCATCATCATCATCATCATCATCATCATCAACATCATTGTCGTGCGATAGTTTGGATAAAGTGCAGGTGATAGAGTGGATGATATAGTGGAAGTGAATAAGGATGGATGAAAGATGGAAGCGTAATTTTACGGAGTGCACGTGTCTGTAGCGAGAGCTGAAGGACGTCCGGCCTATCAGGAGCGCTTGTGCGAGTGTATGTTTATATGCGAGTGCCTGCGCGAGTACATGTGTCTGATCGGTTCGCGACAATAATCATCATCGTCATTATCATCACCATCATCATCATCATCGTAGTCGTCGTCATAGTCGTCGCCATTATCTTCCTCCTCATCATTTGTTTCTCTTCCTGTTTCTTCTTCTTCTTACTCTTTCTTTTATTCTCTAAACGGGAGGCCTATCTCAGGGATTTAATAGTTATGGAATGCATGGATTTTTTCTTCTTCTACTTTTATTCTTTCGTCTTTCTGTACAAGGGTTCTGGCTTTTTTTTTTTTTTAATGTGCAGGGGTTTCAAGCATGGAGCTAGGTGTAGAGAAAGGCTCTATAGAGTGTGAAGAGGAGAGGTCTCACAGCGGCAGTAATTATTTTTAATTAGCCACAACGACTTGCCTGTCTTCATGCAGTAGTTGAAGTGGCCAGTTGTTTGTGCAGTGGCCTTAGTGCAGGTCTCTCAGGGATGCAAGTCCGTGACTATATTTGGCCCTCATACCCCCGCATTACAATAGCTCAGTTTTGGATATTTCGGTCTAAAATGCAGTCTATGAATATGTCTTAATTAAACGGAAAGGGAAACTGGTCCTAGCTTGCAGTAGCTTTGCCCTTGTTTGTTTAGGAAATCTTGCTGTTGCATAGTGATTGGACCAAATGACCACTAATAACAGCCCACACGTACACACCCAGAGAGGGAGAGGAAGATAGACAGACAGGCAGATAGCCTACACACACACACACACACACACACACCCACCCACACCCACACACACACATACACACAGAGAAGAAGAAGAAGATAGGGAGATATGTATGTGTGTGTGTGGGTGTGTGTGGGTGTGTGTGTGTGTGGGTGTGTGCGTGTGTGTGTGTATGACAAGGGCAAACACTCTCCGTTTGTAAGACGATGACACAATACTGCACTTCCGCTCTTCGCTATTTTCTTCTGAAGCGTTTTGCAGGGAGCTACTAGAACAGTGAATCTCAGACATCAGATAGAATCAGTACTCATCGTAGGATTGGCGTTATCTGCAGCTCAAGACACTCTGCTGGCTACTTATGAAACGGTCAGTGTTTACTAGCAAAATATTGCACTCCCACAAAGGTAGCGAGGTGCTTATGTTACCAGATCTCCGCAAGTCCTCACCATAATCATCGTGTCGTCGTCACCGTCCTCATTTTTTACCTCTTTATCCTGCTCCTCTATATTAGCCTCATCTCAACAGCAGCAGGAAGAAGAAGAAGAAGAAGTTTGGTCGTACGCTCATTTTTGTCAGTTGGGCAACACCCAATGTGAATTTTATTTACAGTTCTGTCACATTGAATCCTTCAAATTGAGTCCTTTTAACCACTTTTACAGAGCAGGTTTGTCAACAAACGGATGCTGTTTGCCAACAAAACTTAGTGTCATTCCTTTTGACCTAAAAATATATTCTGGGTCTTAGGCTGCTGGGCCATAGAACCTCACGCCTCACGCCTCACGTTTCATGCTCTGGGCCATAGGACTTCATGCTACACGCTACACGCTTCACGTTTCATGCGTCAGTTTTGTGTTGATTAATTGAGATTGAGAAATAAGATTACAAGAAATGGAAAATACAAGTTGTATTGAATTTTGTGCTTTTGAAATTAGATCTTGAAAATTAGATACATGTGTACAAGCCCTGAGATAAGTCTGCCACCTTTTGGTTGACTGTGCTATGAATTACAGTAAATAAATAAATAAATCGTATAAAACTTACCTTTGGGTGTATTCACAAGTTTTTTCAACTCCTCCCAAAATTGTGCTCTCTGGTCTTCATCTTTGTAATCCGAAACATGTGGGTCCCAGAGAAGAGGCCTTGCCCAGACCAACTCGATTAAATTTACTCTAAAGTCATCCATTTTACCATCCAGTTAGATCTAATTTCTTGTGTCTGACCACTTTGGTAAGCTAAAACGTGACTACACGCATCGAAAAAAGTGGGCAAGCTCACTTTTCTCTTCACACGTGTAGCGTGAGGCGTGAGGCGTGTGGCGTGTGTGAAGTTGTATGGCCCACGCCAAGAGATACCATGTCTGTTCATTTTTATCTTCACACGTGAGGAGTGAGACGTGAGGCGTGTGGCGTGAGGCGTGAGGTTCTATGGCCCAGCAGCCTAAAGTTCATGTTGTTGAGTGCATGTGCGGTAAATTCGGACAATCTCTTTTAGGGCATGACTGAATCCGTTAACAAAATCAACATTTGCCATTCCTTTCCTGGATCTGGAACACATCCCGATGAAATTCTACTTTTCTGTTCCGTCCAAACCAGTTTCAAGACAAACATCCGCTTTTCCAGTTGCCTTCCCCGGATTCGTCAGTAAGGTCATGGACCACAGTCCTAGGGACTAACAATAGTTTTATAGTCTTAATGTTTTAACCGGAAAAGGATAAGTTTTACACCGCAGTTGATGAAGTCGTTAAGGTAGTACTACGATTGTGGATGAGACTCTTAAAAGATAACGGCAGTTAAGACTTGTTCGCTGACTGGCACTGAAGATATCACCTCCACACAAATCAATAGGCCTCCACTCTCGCTATTATTTCTCGCGTTAACCAACTTTCTGGAAACCATATGATTAATGGCTTCGGTTAGCTGTTTCCAGTTCATGCTATACTTTGAAAATAAATACCAACCATTCGTATTGCTAAAGATTCGGGTAGCGAATGTAGATCAGATTAGATGAAAGAACTGACATACAATATAAATGAATAATTCCACGCAATGTAATACAATCAATAAGCAAATAACAAGATGATTATATCATGCATCTAATCAACAAATCATTCACCAGGTTTGACTCAATGCTTACTAGATCACAGACAATCCGTATATTCTGCCAATAACATTTGATTCAGTTGGATTTAATTTAAAATCATTTGCGTTGTCAGTTTAGCTCAAATTATTCTTGGATTAATGCGCAAAAATGGCTCGAAGAATTACTACACTAATGAATGCTGGGTAAATATTGTCTTTGTTATAAATGTAGGTAATTAGCCGCGTTACTATGTAAAAATAAAATCTTCAAAAATGGAAGTTTCCAAAGTTCGTACATTTTTATTTCTAATGACGTTAGCAGTAATACATGCAAATGACGCTTGTAAGATGTTGCGAGAGTAGGCTACGAAAAAGTTCCGAAGAGACAATGCAACATTTGATTCCACCGAATCAAAATCACTAGGGGCTTGCGTGAAGGCTTGGAATACACACACAGACACACCCTCACACACACCCACACCCACACACCCACACCCACAGCGTGCATTCATGTTTTGTTTTTTTTTGTTTTTTTACGAAATGTTGTCAAGTTTGTTGTTGTTATTTTTTTACGGAAAGATCGCACAATTCATCTAAAAAATATATGATTTAGAATTTTTTTTAAAATGGCTCTTTCCGTCAAAACGTTGACCTGTTTTGACTCCTAACCCTAACCATCTAACTTCAATTTTGAGCAGACCAGAAAACAGACCGTCCTGAATAGAGCACTCCCATGCACTTAAAATACTCCCACGCAATACAAGAGCACTCCCATGAACTAAAAGAGCACTTCCATGTACTTAGAAAAAAAGTGGGGTTCTAGAAAAAAGGGCGCTACCTTAAAGCCCCATTATTTGCATAAAAAGGCAAGTTTACCACCCCATTTCTCCATGAATACACGCCAACACACACCACAACCCCCAACAACAGTAACACCAACAACGCACACACAACAACACACAGGCATCACACACACAACAACACACAGGCATCACACACACAACAACACACAGGCATCACACACACAACAACACAAAGGCATCACACACACACAACAACACACAGGCATCACACACAACAACACACAGGCATCACACACACAACAACACAAAGGCATCACACACACAACAACACACAGGCATCACACACACAACAACACAAAGGCATCACACACACAACAACACACAGGCATCACACACACAACAACACAAAGGCATCACACACACAACAACACACAGGCATCACACACACAACAACACACAGGCAACACACAGGCTCCTGCCCTTCATACCTGTCAGATCTGCTGTCTCTCTATGTCCCTTCTCGCACTCTTCGATCTTCTTCTGACTCTCGCACACTCTGCATTCAAAAAACCAACACCAAAATGTACGGAGAACGGGCATTCACCTATTGTGCACCCATACAATGGAACACTCTTCCAGCCAACATCAGATTGTGTCCTCATTCAAGCAAGCTCTAAAATCTCATCCCTTCAAACTCTACTATCCTGACTAAATCCTTCATTCTATAGACCCTTGCCGCAGCTTCTGTTCTGGATTAAATTTACGTCCCCGCACACCAAAGCATATAGGGGACGATTGCCGCAGCCCATATTTGTTCTGCTTTTAGCTATGCTTGTGGATTTGCTGTGATTGTGATGACTTGTTTGCAGGAAGTTAACTTTATGTATTTTTTTATTTTGTGTGTGGGTTTTTTATTTTTTATGTTTTTCTTATTGTATAATTTCTAATTCTATATTGTAAGTTGTTTCATGTTTGTTTCTTTCTTTTCATGTAAAGCGCTATGCGCTTGTCTATAAAAAGACAAGTAATAGCGCTATATAAATGTCCATTATTATTATTATTATTATTATTATTATTATTATTATTATTATTATTATTATTATTAAATAAATTAATAAAATATAAAAAAAAGACAGACACACATAGACACCACACACAAACACACAGAACACACAAAACCAACACACGCATCGGCAGCACACACAAACACACAGAACACACAAAAACAACACACGCACCACACACACACATAAAAACACAGAACACACACACCCATGCATGCATACACAATTAGGTTAACGAGCCAGCAGCTGGCGGCCACACAAATAAACAAGTCAATTTAATTAGATAGACTCCGAGCGAGTTTAGCAGGAATTGTATGGAAAGCTCGCCCCCAGAAATTCTGTGCGAACTAAGATTATAAAGTGACGCTACTCGCTCCAAAAAGTCCATAATAATAAATTTACAACTTCTGTTACTAATAATGACTAATTTCATTTCCTGACTTATCTGGAAATACTTCCAAATGGTCGGGGAGTGAAGGTGGGGGTGGAGAGATAGATAGGGAAGAGGGTAGGTGGGGGAGGGGAAGGAATCAGAACGAGTAAAATGTAGGTCTGTCGGTAGGTGTGTGACGTCCGTCGTTCCATTGGAAGTCATATTGAAAAGAATCACTGAATGGATTTGAAAAAAATCTAAATAAATGTTGAAGTTTAATTTGGCTTTAAAAGTAATTAATTCCCAACCACATAAGATTTCTAACTTCCAAACACAGCTACATTAAACAAGAATGAATGGACCCTCGGCAAGAATTTTGTGGCTACCTGTCCGCTACCGGTGTACGTAGTCTACTATTGCTTACCAGTCCGCTACAGGGGATACACAAAATTCTTGCCGAAGATCCGTTCTTCTTGGTTGCGCCTGTGTTCCCAAACCATACAAAGAAGAAGAAGAAGAAGGAGAAGAAGAAGAAGGATGAGGAGCAGGAGGTGATGGAGGAGGAGAAGAAGAAGAAGAAGAAGAAGAAGAAGAAGAAGAAGAAGAACAACAACAACAACAACATCAACAACAACAACAAAAACCACCGTCACCACCTCCACTGCCGCCACCACCACCACAACAAAATCAACAACAAGATAAGGAGGAGGAGGACGACGATGATGATAATGATGACGACGGTGACGACGACGACGGCGATGATGATGATGATGATGATGATGATGAACGAGGAACAAAGAGTTATAAGAGAGGCCGCGTTGTACTGGAGCAAACAAGTCCCCTATACGCTATTGTGTCCAGGGGCGGTAATCTACCCACTAAACTGAACTGGAGCAGAAATGCAAAACGGGCTACAGTTGTTATCCGGAAATTAGAAGCGGTTGAACAAAGTGTTGAATAATCCAAATAGGCCCATCCAAAAGGAGACCTGAATGATTGAATAATTAAACTCTCCCGAGAGCAGAGAGCCTCTACACGTGCCGACGCATCACCTATTCTGTTCTTGTCCCCTTCAAAAGCTTTGGCACTGATCCAGATTTTCTGCTTTAAACTATTCTCGTCCGACTTTACAAGCAGTCATCATCATATCGACAATGTCGACAGGTTACCCATTATTTTAACCTGTAGGATGTCTAAACAAAGCACTATATACAAACCAATATCTCGAACATAATCAATCACACCAGCAGCAGTCAGCCAGGTGTAAATTCTTGTTATTAACTTACTGCGTCACGAGGTTAAAAAAAAACAAAACAAAAACAATACTAATTAAGTGGTATAATGATGATGATGATAATGATGATGATGATCATGATGTTATGATGATGATGATGATGATGATGATGATGATGTTATGATGTTATGATGATGATGATGATGATGATGATGATGATGTTATGATGATGATGATGATGATGATGATGATGACGATGATGATGGCGATGGTGATAATGTGGTGTTCAAAAAGCGAACTATCATGCTACCCAAGCTACAGCAGTCGATGATGGTACAGAAAAACATATAATTTTGATATTATCAACCAGCATAGTGATATAAGGAACATATCAGCTGAAAATAAAATGATGCTGAAAATTGCATCTATTATATCGTGTAATCAGATACGATGCTGGTTATAATTGTAAATATTTCGCGCGGTGTAATTTTAATTATGTTAATATTTCAATGTTAAGAGTTCAATTGTTTAATGTTTATAATCCTATTATATCCTATCACGTAACTCGAAAGTCTTTGGGGCACCACAGATGATCGTTTAACCAGCATACTCTATCTTTCTCTGTCCTCGGCGGCCCTCATGGCTTCGCTCAGTATCAAGCCAGTCCATTCTCGAATGTTATCCTCCCACTTCTTTTTCTGTCTCCCTCTTCCCCTGCCTCTTTGCCCCGTGGTGATGATGATCTTTGCAAGGCCTGATGATCTGGTGACGTGACCGTACCATCGGAGTTTCCGTTTCTTTACCACTGTGAGAATGTAATCGTGTTGTACAATGGCTTGTGTGATGGTCTGTTGGACTTCGATAGTCGTTGGTGATGTGCTGGGTATAGGAAATATCCAGAAGTCTTCTGTAGCACCTCATCTCGAAGCTTTGTATTCTTCGTTGTAGATCTGCTGATGGTCCATGTTTCCCAAGAGATGACAAGGGAGCGCAGCAGACTTACCTTGGAGTGTAGACTGATGGTCTTGTTTTTCCAAATGGGCTTCAACCTTGTCAGGGCAGCAGTTGTTTGTGTGATCCTGGAGAGGACTTCCTGTCGGGACTTATTGTCTGTTACAATGGCTCCTAAATATTTGAAGCTATGCACCGTGTTGATGGATTTGCCTTGGACTTTGATGTACATGTTGGTGCCAATGGTGTTGTTGGTCATCATTTTGGTCTTCTCTGCACTTAATTAAATTCCAAAGGCTCTGGAGGTGGTTTCAAGCATCTGTGCCAGCTGCTCAAGTTCTTGTTCCTCTCCAGCCAATCCATCGATGTCATCCGCAAAACGGAGGTTGGAGATTTCTCTACCACCTATGCTGACTGTGCCTTCGTGATCTGGCATTTAAAAAAAGTTGGTTATAAGTACTTCCTTTTTTTAAATTAAAAAAGTCCAATATCACTTAATTTATAAACAGACTATAAATAAATTGATTGAATTGAATTGACAAAAGTCCATGATTGGCTTTGTTAACTGAGTTGCTGTGCTTTCACCGCTGTGCTCGCCATATGGTTTAGAGTCTTAACTTTCGAACGAATTCTCCGCCTACTACGGTTATGATAATATTTTTAAGAAGTTGGAAAATAAATTTCCTTTTAATCTTAGTTTTCGGCTGCTAGCTCGAAGTTCTTGGCAACACGGAATACGCTCTCTCTCTCTCTCTCTCTCTCTCTCTCTCTCTCTCTCTCTCTCTCTCTCTCTCTCTCTCTCTCTCCCTTCCTCTCTTTTACCCAGTGCGAGTACTGCCGATGCCCGCTAACCTCCGCCACCTGCCCTCTCATCTTTTCCCGCGCTCCTTCCCTTAACCTTCGTGTTCCTTACTTTGTTTAGTAGAACGCGTACTGACAGGGATCGAAATTTAATATCCATTCCTTCCTTCTGTCCATTCTGTTCTTCTATCGAGTCTCGTTCATTCACACGGGCATACACCCAGAGGACATTGACGCACATAGTTGCATCATTCTCTTTCACTGGCACGCGTCCGCTCCCCCTCCCCCATCCCATCCACTCACACACAAAACAGAAAAATATGAAGAGAGAGAAAGAGAGAGAGAGAGAGAGAGAGAGAGAGAGAGAGAGAGAGAGAGAGAGAGAGAGAGAGAGAGAGAGAGAGAGAGAAAGAATCCGTTGTTCACTAATCTGAAAACATTTATATAGGAATTGTATTCAAATGACAGCTAACATGGAGATACGTTATATATATATATATTGTTGCTCTTGGAATTTAATATTAAATTACATCATAAACGATGCATTCTGCCTAGACATTCTTTCTTTGTTCGCAGTCTTGTTGCCAGCAGTTGAGGCGTTCCGACTACTAGCCCAGTAATTAGGTTGCTACTCAGGAACTAACTATGGAGTACCAGAGAGTATATCAACAACTAGAGAAATTCAGCAACACATCACAGAAATGATAGATTTAAAATGCTGATGGAAACACTACAATAGTTATAACAGTCTAGTCGGCTGATATATCAATATCAATATGAGATATCATGTAATGCCACTGCCAGTTAAATGTATAGTAGAAAGATGAGCTTGTAGTTGGGATTTATTGGATTCCACTCTCAAAGCACTCGATCCTATTAATCACAGGTATACAGCAAAGACAAAATATAACGGATATAGGAGAAATACCAGAAAATAATACTCAACAGGTGAAACCCCAAGCTGAACAAATCATAGCTGAAGAACAAGCAGAATTCAGGGCAGGGCGAAGTACTACTGAGCAGATTTTCAACCTCAGAATAATCTGCGAGAAATATCTACTGCACCAACAACATCAATATCATGTGTTTGTAGACTTCAAGAAAGCCTTTGACCGAGTCGGGTATGTATAACTTAATAAACACTTGATCTAGATCCTCCAAGAAAAGCAACTTATAGTCTATTAGGTCAATTCTGGAGGCAATTCATCCATCGACAAAAAGTGTTAAAATGAGATTATCTCTGAATATAGATCCGAATTCCCGTTCTGGACACGGTTTGCTATAGAAGCAAAACATGACTTTTTAGTCCAACTTCGATGCCTCTGTTTTAACTCGTCTCCTTTCTGGCGGAGATACTATCTTTTCTCCTGGATTTATCATACACGTTTGTTAACCCACCTCTTCCTCTCCAACTCCTGTCAGCCTCCCCTCTCCCCATCCCCCACACACTGAGGTAGGAAAGTGGGAATGCTCTATTAAAAGACTTAGGTCTGTACTCCGGACGTTAGAGGCGATCCCTGCGCCCTGGTTAGACACGCCAAAGTAGCGTAGCAACAGAAACGGGACAGGTGTGGGAGCACAGCAATGGCTGCCGCCACAGTCAACCACGTGAGATACGCATGGTGCACACTACAGAACACAGGGGTAGTACTGCCGGTTCCTTTTAATCGCTAGAATTACTAGAACAGGGAAAGAGAGGAATGCCTTTAAATAATAATTAAAAATTTATATATAAAAGTCAGTTGAAATATCATTTGAGGTGTGTGTGTGTGTGTGTGTGTGTGTGTGTGTGTGGGTGGGTGCGCGCGCGTGTGTGTGGTTGTGTGTGAATATCGTTGTGTAAGTGCTTGCGTGAATTAGTCTGCTTTTGAGACCATGCAGTTTTATTGATATGTATGCATGTATGAATGGATATATGTATGCACGCCCACCCTCATGGGGTACCTCTCTCTCTCTCTCTCTTTCTCTCTCTCTCTCTCTCTCTCTCTCTCTCTCTCTCTCTCTTTGTGTGAGTGTGAGTGTTTCGGAATAAACAGCCACCTATTTGCAAGCGGGCATCAGGGCACGTGAAATGGCAGAAAGAAGAAACGAAAGACTGAAATCAGTCGTGTGAAATTCCGTGCTGAAATGAACAAAGAAATACACTGAGTGAGAAAGAGAGAGAGAGAGAGAGAGAGAGAGAGAGAGAGAGAGAGAGAGCGAGAGGTAGGGAGGGAGAGGGTGAAGGAGGGAAGAGGCGAAGAGGTTATGCTATAGGAGTCGTGGCGAATTTGTGGGTCAAAGTGGAAGGAACTAATAAATTCGACAGGCTTCTTCCTGGAGTGAGGGTTAAATTAGAGGAAGGAGGAGTGGGGTGGAGTTGGACGGGGGCGGGAGGAAGGGCGGGGTGAAGAGGTTGAGGAAGGGGAGTTTGAGGCGGGGAGGAAGACCGATACAGGTTCGGTGAGGGAGGTGGAGGGGGTTGCAGTTTTGTTGGTGCATTGGTGTCTCGCAAAAGGTGACGACGAAGGAAGAAGGGAAAGAAGAAGAGTAGTTTTCTCAAAAGTTGTCCGGCGTGGACGGTCCAGTCCGTATATTTCAAACTGCCAAAAGAGTAGACAGTGTCATGACATCGACACAAAGGGTTTAGAAATAGAAGCGCAATAAAACATTCATATGCCTTATGTCGGCGAACAATGACAAATGACTAATATAGAGCTTTTTTTTAAATGAGAGAGGAGAGGGGATGAAGGAGTGGAGGAAGGAGTGGAGGGAGGAATAATAAACACTCACAAACGTTATCATAATTTTAGGTCTGCTAAGTATGCGTAAAATCACAACTAAAACTACCATCTGACTGGTATTACTTGCGCATTGCTTAAACAACTTAGTGGTTTGTTAACTGTGCTCAACTTTCTTCTCCATAACACTGGAGTGTGTGTGTGTGTGTGAATGTGTGTGAGTGTGTGTATATGTAGGGTGTGTGTGTGTGTGAGTGTATGTGCATGCGTGTGTATCCTTTTAAAAACAAACCAGGCAGTTTAACAGAAGAAAATACGTTTATAGAAGACCGCGGGCGCAGCGCATCCATTGAGCTCAGACGTGCATCCATCTTTACGAGAGAGAGAGAGAGAGAGAGAGAGAGAGAGAGAGAGAGAGAGAGGGAGAGAAGGTGAAGAGGTTATGCTATAGTGGAGACAGAGAGACGGATAGAGACAGAGAAACATGGCCCAGACTACTTTCACTGTGTGCTGAGAAATAAAGTCGCATTATTAAAACGATGTTATACATGTTACCACGTAAGCGTAGAGTACACGAGCCTTCCAGGATTATTGTTAATTTAATACTAAATATTCCCGTTATGCCACTTTTACATTCTTAACGCCCTTTGGACAAAGAGGCACCCTCACCCCACCCCGCAACCCCCCGAATAAAACCTTGAAATTAGTTACATAAGCGGTATTGGGTCACAAGCCTAAACCTAGACTGCTATCTTCGTCTTTAATATCTTGGTGTTGTTGTTGTTGTTTAAATCTCTTTTTGTTATTATTGTTGCTCTTTTTTCTTCTTAGAACAAGTCCTTGTTCTTCTTATTGTTCTCGGGTTTTTTTTGTGTTCTTGTACTTCTTTGTGATCTTCTTTGCGATCTCTTCTTCTTTTTCTTTTTCATCATCACCTTCTTCGTCTTCTTCATCTTCCTTGCTATTCTTTCTCTTGTTGGAATGTTTTGTTTTCAACCCTGTAAGGCATGGCATGAAGATGAAACACGCTGAAATACCTGACTGTGTGGCTAAAGATAGGACGCTACGCGTTGACGCAGATGAAGTGTTATTTAACAGTCGTGCTGTACCTGTGCCGGTGACCTCTGATCCTCTGTGACTTCTATACAATGAAACTGCTGACTTGACGATACAGCACGCACACCTG
The DNA here is from genome assembly GCA_036898135.1 of Oncomelania hupensis. NCBI lineage: Eukaryota > Metazoa > Mollusca > Gastropoda > Littorinimorpha > Pomatiopsidae > Oncomelania > Oncomelania hupensis. The sequence goes on along the minus strand of CM072511.1, from coordinate 89,096,474 downwards.
TCCCTTTTCAGAGAGCGCGAAGGTCCAAGGCAAGCGCACACGCCTGGTTGATCAGAGAGCGCGCTAGATGGGCGAGTCAAGGTGGCTGATGCGCTTGGGGCGTCAGAACTGTGCGTTAAAAGGCAGAAGGTATTATGTAATGCTATATGAGATTATTTTATACTTATATACTCTATGTATCCAATATTACCCAGAAGGTAAGGTCTCCGAACGTGAGACTGAGGTAATTTATTTTTCCTTCAAACCTTTTACACTAGATAGTATATGATCGTAGAAAAGTTTTGTTTTTTAAAAAACCCACATAATTGAGGTGAAAGCTCTCCGATGGGCGTATAAGCAGCATAAAAAGGCATTGAGGTCCCCCAGATAACGTTAAGGAATTCGCTAGCAGAGGGGTCCTCGAATGCAGTCATTGAGCGTCACTTCAGGCTGCAGGCACAGCATTGTTTGCCTTGGTTGTTTCACAGCAACGCACTGGGGTTTGCTGGTGACCGGTGACGCTCCTCAGACTCACTTTAAGAGTACACGCCTTCGCAACCTGTAGCAGAACTAAACTATAGAGTTCTCTGTAATTGTAACTTACAACGACCATCTGCTTTTTAGTCGTGCCTGTAGAACACTTACTTTCCAGCGCCATCAGCCGCGCTTTTCGCAGGTACTTTTCGCACTACGAAAATATTGTCCTTATTTTTAAACCCCTTTAATTGTTTTGAAATGTGGATTATATTACATAATTTAACTACATGTAAGGCCTGTATTATTGGAAGGTTCGTTGAGGTTCGCAGTTTATTCGAGGTTCTCAGATTCCGAACCTAGGTTCTGGATCCGGGATCTGAGAAACTTGGAAGAAGCTTTGTGAAACCTCAACCACGTCCGTGTGCGTTCCTGATCCAATAGAGTAGTAATGGCTGCTCTTTTGTGGTGTTTCGGCATTCCTTTCCATGTTTAAAACAACATCCTCCGCTCTATAAGTTAGAAGAAGAAGAACAAGAAGAAGAAGAAACTACCCAGAGTAAAAAAAAATGCATTAGAGCAACAGGTTCTTCCCTCAAATGCGCGAAGATCGAATTGAAGGCATTAGTACTTTCAGGTTACAGCAGAAATTCCAAATTGATTGCATGTACTCTTTTGACGAAGAATAAGAGGAAGGAAAATATATCAAGTTCCAAGAAAAAGAAGAAGAAGAAAAAAAAGAAGGAAAATCTATCAAGTATCAAGTTCCAAAAAGAAGAAGAAGAAGAAGAAGAAGAAAAAGAAGAAGAAGAAGAAGAAGAAGAAGAAGAAGAAGAAGAAGCAAATTGGAAATAAGGTTCATAGGTTGTGTTCAGATTAGTCTGGTTCTTTTCTCACCTTTCTCTGTAAACAAATTGGAGTGAGTAGAGGAAGTGATAGAAAGAGAATTTATAGATGTATGTAGAGTGTGTAAGATAAGAGATGAGAATTGAGAGAGCGAGAGATAACGGAGAAGAGCGCGCACGTGTGTGTGGATGTGTGTGTCTATTTGATTTGATCATTCTGTTTCTACTATATTCCAGTCAGTATTATTCCTAGTCTTGTATGAGTGTGTCAGCAAGTGGATAGTTGCGCGTAGGTGTGGCTGGCTTTGTTATTGTGTTTTGTATAAATATGTGTGCCAACATCAAAGTGTATTCCTCGTGCTTGTCACCTGGCGAAATAAAGTTCTGTTATCTGTTAGTTCCTCATTTATGCACTTGTCCTTCTTTATTCCTGTCTCTATCGATCGCTGTCTGCCTGTCTGTCTGTTAGTAGATTAGAGTTCCCGGACACATAGCGTACAGGTAGGTAAAGGTAAAGGTGGTCCCATAGCCATGTGGCCGTAGGAGAGCGAGATGTTGGAGATCATACTTATCTTGGGCCAGCGTAATGAGGGTGATGCCCATCTCTCTCCCTCGCTGCTTTACCTTCCCCACCCTTAAGAGAGTAGGTACTCAGTGCTAACCGCACAGGACGGTGCTTAACTTGCGACACAGTAGCGAGTGCTCCAACCACTGCGCTATCCGACACCCCGTATAGGGGACTAAACGAATCGATCACTTTACCTCCCTCTTCTCTTTGTACTCTCCCTCTCTCCCTCTCTCTCTCACACACACACCCCGATACTTGCAAAGACCCAGTTGTTATGACTTTCATGATACGCCACGGACGTTCTTTTGACATTTAGTGATATTTTGTCCCTTTAAAAAAACAAAAAAACAAAATTTAAATCTTCTAACGCTAACCCTAACCCTAACTATAACCGAACACTCTTTTGACGTCAGCATAACGAGGGCTGTCAAAAAAAAAAAACCACGGTAGATTTTCATGAAATTGTCAAGAAAACGTCGTCTAAACATAGACACACACACAGGCACACCCACAACCACTCACACACACCCAGACACACACACACACACACACACCCGCACATACGTGTCGTTTGCGGAAGCTTTTAACACAAAGCAAGGATAGATAATCTGATCTCTCTTCAATCAAAAGGTTCAGAAGACCTGCTTCGATCCCATCTAAGGTTCTTCATATTCATAGCAGAACGAACAAAGCTGTGTCAGCGTACTGTAAGAGTGTGTTGTTTTTTCCCCTTTAAAAAAAAGAGGGTTTTAGAAAGCAGAAGGATCGCTATTTATTTTGAGGCATGGCCGGTTAAACCGTTAATATCATTTCTTTCAGTACTGTTCCATAGCAGATGCTTTGATCAAATAGAGCCCACTCGAATACAGCTGCGATCAAAGGGAATCCGAGAGACGATGATTGAGAGAGAAAGACGAGTGTAGTCATTTATGACTGACACAACAGATACGTAGTTGTTACGTTTGCGACGCGCACGATGGCATGTGTGAGACGCGCACGATAGATCCGATCGTTTTGTTTTGCAAAGCATTCAATAACAGAGTGTATTTACCTTTGATTTGATTTTGCGTTGTTGTTAGAAGAAGCTTGTTATAATGTTGATAATTTTCGTTGGTCGATATTATTGGAGAATCTTCTAGGGCTGCTTGTTTACCATCGATCGAAGAATCTAGATACATATATCCAATAGAAGCTGAGAGATTCTTTTATGATGAAGAAAGTTGTATGACGTAAGACAGTGATGAGGAAGTTTATTTTGATTGGTTGTAATGCGTCACGCTGGAACTTTATAACGTTATTTCGAGTATAGAGAAAAAATCTAATATAATTGATGCACTGTGTAGAGAAAAGAGAAAGTGAAAAAAAGCGATTGAACGATTGTATGCAGTTGTTGATGTACGCTGAATAAAGTTGGAAAACTTCATACGACGACTCCTGCCTTGTTGCTGAGCGAACAGGTTGCGTGGTTAAACGAATCCGAGTTACACTTATCAGGATTCAAGCATTGGGGCTGAATCATCTATACTGATAAAAACCAACAACGAGTGTAACAGTAGTTTAAAGGGGAGCTAGATCTTTCCTCACATTCTCTCATTCCACGGAGGACAGCAACTAATTAGGAATATAATATCCAAGAAGCTATCAATATGATCCAGTCCGTCTCTTTAGGCCAGCCACCTTCATCACTTGTGTTTTACACAAATGTTTGGTCTCCCTATGTAGTTAATGCCATTGGACAACACGATGACATGCTCACAGTGATGAAAAAAAAACCGGAAACTCCGATGGTATGGCCACGTCATCAGAGCATCGGGCTTTGCAAAGACCATCCTGGAAGGCACGGTGCAAGGAGGCAGAAGTAGAGGGAGACCGAAAAAGAGGGTGGGAGGACAACATTCGAGAATGGACTGACTTGACACTGAGCGAAGCCATGAGGGTTGCTGTGGACAGAGAAAGATGGAGTCTGCAGGTTGAACGACCATCTGTGGTGCCCCAACGACTTTTGAGTTAAGGAATAGAATAGGATAGGATAGGATATGACATAGTTTAAAATCTGATCAGGCGTTCGCACAAGCTTTTCGACCCATGTGAAACGTCCAGATCGTAAAATAAAATATTGGTGCTAGAGAAATTTACGCAGTTGTTCTAACTTGATAGGAAAGACTTGACCACTATAATCAGGATCAACCCACGTGAGTCTGATGAAAATCATTGACCACGGCAGAAGGTGGCGGGTACTTAGAACTAAGGGTGGGACATTTAAAGGGGTGTGTGGGAGGTTAAACGTTTATAACATGGGGTGTTTCAGTTTGGGATAATGATTCCATCCGAGTGTGCGATTTGTCTGAGCTGCCAGATGCCTGTCTAGGATTTAGAGTTGTCCTCTGCCCTCCATGCCTCTCGTCCACCCACCCTTCCAACCTTTTCCCAAAGTAAGCAAAATCCAAACGCTCCATAGAATTCCAAGGCTGGCCCAAAGCTTTCGTCGGCCTCTCTTCTCATCAGCTGAGCGAGCCCGCTTCAAGTACCCGGCAACCTTTGTATGCACGCGCACCACCTGCGTGCCCATGGCAACAGGCTACGACGACCAATAAACGTTTAGGAGTAAAGTACGCGCGTGCCTTTCGCGCGCGCTCACACGTGTGTGTAGTTGTGTGCCTGTTTAATGGGTTCCCAGGTTCCATAGTGGGAAGGTAGGAGGGAGAGAGATTGCGAGTATCGCTTTTGTGGCAGTACCGTAGCCATACACAAAATGTGGCTGGGGGTGGGGGGAGTGGGGCTGGGGGAGTCCTGTATGAGTTATGAGAGTGCTGCTTTGAGCATCATACGCTCTCCTAGATATAATTATATTTTCTCAACACCCTCCCCCCCCCTTTATCCTTCCTCCTCCTCTCCATCTCCGTCACCGATGCTTCTTATTCCCTTCACGTCTGCTCCCCTTTCATTTTGAACTTCCTCACAGGAGGGTCCCAGGAAGCCACGTGGCGGTTGCAGGGTTGCTGATGAGTCCTGTCTTCACGCGCGCTGGCAGTGTACCCTGTGGGAACCTGCAACAATGCCATTCAGCGCACAACGAAACAACAACAACCCTCAGCGTCAACTACATCAGTGTCAATGGCCGCGAGAAAAAAGCCCGCTGAATTCAAACCTCCATCTTTGTGGCTCCATGCTTCTTCATTACCTTCCCCCCCCCCCACCTCCCTTAAATTTTTTTTTCTTAAAACCCCACGCAATCACTTTAGTTCAACAGAAACACTTCGGACTGAGAGCGGAATATTGTTTCTGTGATATGAAAAAAAAAGCTGTCGGTTGTTTGGAGAGAGACAGACCGAGAGAGAGAGAGAGAGAGAGAGAGAGAGAGAGAGAGAGAGAGAGAGAGAGAGAGAGAGAGAGAGAGAGAGAGAGAGAGAGAGAGAGACTCAGGCTGTGAATCAACGGAATGAAAGTGGTGAACCATAGCTAACGCTAGTGTTAGTCATAGCCGAGAAATTCTTTGTCTTTTCTGAACGTTGTTAAGACCAGCACAACGATCGACGTTGATTTTCTTCGTCAATATCATCATCATCATCATCATCATCATCATCATCATCATCATCATCATCATCATCATCATCATCATCATCATCATCATCATCATCAACATCATCATCAACATGGTCGTAGTCTTCGTCATTTGTCTTCGTTGACTTGACATCTCTGCCGCACAATTAATCTAACGTCAGAAGGAACACATGAGATTTTTAGGCGAGCTTTACAGCTGTATTGATTTATATGTCGAATTTTGTTGTACTATAATAGTTGAACGTTAAACGTCCTATGCCAAGTAGATCAATGTGTTTTTGTTCCTTATTTTGGCATTCTAGCTAATGTTGTGTGGTCTACAGTACCTTCTTTAGTCTTCATTTTCATCGTGCCTGCTTTTTTTTTCCTGCAGTTCTTTTGCTTTAAAAACAAAATTTGCATAATACTGGAACATGATTCATTTTATTTGAACAAGCTTTTTAGGCGGCATCATAATTGTTAGTGCGAAGTGGAATGACAACAGATGAATGAACAGTTGTAGCGTTCAAAGACTGGGGGAGAGAGGGAGAGGGGTGGTTGGCAGGGAGGACTGAACCAGTCAGCAGTTTGAGGCAGTAGAGATAAAGAAACAAAGAACGAACAGCTCACGCTCAGCAGACAGAAGAAAGAAGGGCGGGGTGGGTCGGGTCATCAAGCGAAGCAGCAGAAAACTCACCTCTTTTTTATGTGTCTATAGCAGAATCATGTCCCTGTGAGGTTGGATGAGCAGTGGAGGTAAGGCGGAAGAATACGGGTCAGTCAGTTGCCCGGATGCGGAAGTGCCACGTGTCAGCCACGCACAAGGCCAGATGGTCCAATTTTCCTATCCTACCCTATAGTTTTCAGTTAACCGTGATGCAGAGCCCAAATTTTATCATTTCGCTAAGAAATTGTTTGTCTTTCACTCGAGAATCCCTGATATTCTAGACCTTCCCGTCTATCCCCCGCCCTTGTTGCAGGATCATATTTCTCACATATCAGTCGCCAAGAGCTGCACGATAATACACTGTCTCATTATATCTTTCTCACCATGCTTAATAATACGTCCGTGCTGTGTCATTCAACGAATCATTCACTGAAATGAAGTCCAGGCTCAGTAACTAAGCGTATAATTAATTAAATAGTGTCTTAGCTGCCTTTTAAATTAAGAAAATGGTGTGTTTAAAAAAAATAAAGTTTTTTGGAGGAAAAAAAAAACAAAATTGGGAAACTACAGTGTCAAATTTATTATTGGCATTATATGAGTTCGAAACTGAAAAACTCGACATGAACGTTATATACGATATATATATATATATATATATATATATATATATATATATATATATATATATATATATATATATATATATATATATATATATATATATATATATATATATCATAGAAACAACAGTAATTCTTAGCGTGAATTGTACATGTTATAAATGTTTTCACATAATGAACAAGAGTTGACACTCACTTTTACTGACACATTCTATGTATGGTAGTAACAAAGAGCTTATTACGGAAAGAGGGGGAACTTCCATTATGTCCTATAAAAAAAATGCGAGACTCTCTCACGGATTATTTCCCTTTGCTCGGGCTGGTTATATTTCATCATCTGCTATATGAATGATCTGTGCGTGGTAACTTATTTAGCCTATGCCATTGGAAAAGAACATTTTTATGGCAACGTTTGCAAAAACCAAACTTTTAACCATCATTATTATTAACATTCCGCTACTGCTGTCTTTTTTTTGTTTGTTTATGTTTACTTATTGACATTTATTAGGTGCTTTTATGCTGCTTATGTCTGTATGTCATAGGTTCGTTTTCTGCCCTGGAATTTATTATTTTTTAAGCAACGACAGATATTTTAAAATTAAAATATGCATGACAGACTGTTTCATTTATCCGAAACTGTGTAAATCAGTAATCGTGAGAGAGAGAGAGAGAGAGAGAGTGAGAGAGAGAGGGGGTTGGGGGAAGAGAGAGCTCTGTCATTCAATCAATTATTCACAATAAAGCACAATAACAAAATGTTTCACTAATAGTGTGAATTTAATTTATATCAGGTGTCCCCCTATCCCCCAACCCTCTCACCTCCCACATCACTTCATGGAAAATAATTAATTAATCAGACAGAACAATCAGAACCTAGACTACAACATTCCACGCAATATGGATCTAATGCGCAGAAATTCACAGATCAGAACACGGACTGAGTTTCTACATTACATTTTTTTTTTCCCGTTTACATTCAAACGAAAAGGGATTACAACAGATCAAGTGTCACGAACAGACTAGTTTTACTCTGCCTATTTACTATTTAGCCTTGTTTAGTCATTGTAACTTTAGAAGTTAGAGTATTACACAGCAGCTGATTACAGTAGAGGAGGTACACACACTGCGTGCGTGACGCCGGCAGTTAGTGACGTCAGCACTGTGGGCCTTGAATCTGAATATGTTAACCAATCAGAGCTCAGGCAGAGTGGTTAGAGCCGGTTCTGAATGGGTCAAACCCTAGCATAGCTTGAGTCAGTTGTGTGTGAGACGAGGAAGAGTTAACAGCTTCATAGCTGGCAGAGAAATATCTTCACTCATAGACCAGGAAGCAGGACTTAAGAATCTTAGAATTCTATTAAGTCGCCACGAGGCCTGACTTTGTCAACAGGTAAATGAACATACTTCTGTTTCATCGTGATATATTTATATTATTGTTGAAATTATGTTTGTGGAATTTGCTATGCATAAATGTGAATTATTAATCCGAATTTGCCGTACCACGTGGAAGAGCCGACCACGAGGCGAATCATGACCGGTTGCGCCGCCATGTTGTATACCGTACGGAACCACTGTTGTTTAACTTATGTGTATGTTTGCAGACCAGTGGCTGTACCACTGAATGTTTATAATAGTATTAATTCTGTATGTGTATAGTTAGCCACGATTGATATTTATGTATGTATAGGAATTTAGAGTGAGATTCCAGTGGACCCCGGAAGTAGCAGAATGTTCGTCGCTTATGTATAGAGATGTGGAGCTAATACTGAGGGCTACTTTGGCTTTCAGTGAGACGCTCTGCACAAACCGATTATTCAGGGTTGTGCAGAATTTCGTCTCTTATATTACAGACGAGCAGGCGAGCTATCCCGTGCGCCCAACTCCAAAGAAACGACGAGTTGGCTGTGTAGCCTCTACAGCACAAGTCTGAGAGAGCAACCCTGAACAACACCCTGCAAGACCCCACAGCATGGCAAGGGACCGAACTACACGAGAAACAGCGTGTGCCAGAAGCTACCTCATCAAAGGGCTTCGAACCACAAGTTAAGTGCCCAGGAATCAGTGCACTTAAACTGATAGAAAAAGGACCACAGTAGTCCACTCTTCAGAAACTGTAAAACGGACCACAGCAGTCCAATCTACATGAAACCTAATAGCAAGTGCCCGATGAAGAAATAACAGCTGCATAGACTATCCGCGATCGAATTATTCTCAGTGACATTTAACGTTTAAGGTAGATTAGTACTTAGAAAACCTTGTATAGAGTAGAAGAAATAAATGTGTGATTTTAACTGTTATTAAGTGGCTGGACTACATATGATTCATAGCCGTGTGAAAGCTAGTGTGACAGTAATCTTTTACCATTTTTCTATCTATCTCTGTACCCCAACCTTAACACAGAACGAGCTAAACAAATAAATTTATTAAAGTAATTCATAGGGTGACTAACTAGCAGTTCCCACCGAATAAACGTGAGGTTCCATAAGTCCATTGTGCAGAGCCCATAAACCCCACGTGACATCAAGGACCATTTTTGTGCCTAGGTAAGGGGTTATCTTGCACAGTATTTGATCACGAGGAGAAAACAGACTTAGTCTAATTTAACTTGTTAACATAAGCAGTTTGACGAAGCCAAACTGCCAATCTGACAACATCTACATTTGAAATGTAAGCACAAATATAATAGTCAAACAACCTAGAAACAACGTAAACAGTGCGCGACCTTTTGAACGTAAACTGTGAGCAAGCAAACAGTTTTTGTTTTAGCACATAGAATAGATATAACATGAATCACTGAAGCCTCTCCCCGATTGTTTTAACAACACTGCAGCGGTCGTGGTTTAGGCCTATATAAACACACAAAAAAGAAGTTTTTCGATTGCAATTTACCTTTCTTTGTCTCTAGGAAACTTGAAAAAGAACTTGCCATCACAACATTTCTTGTATCTGGCATTACGGCATTTGATGGCTGTGCAAAAGTCACCGCCCTGTTTAACTCGGTCGCCTTTTGTCTTTCTGCCACGAGCCATTTTTAGCATGTCGACAAGGGAGCGTAACTCGTATCTTCCGTCTCGCGGTTCTGTTCCAAGTTCCCCCTCTTTCTATAATACGCTCTTTGGTAGTAACTCGACACATTTATGTGCCTCACTCCAGTTGCTGGACACCTGCATAAATAGCCTTAAAATAGCGGTAAACTGTAATAAAATATTCATGTCAATCTCTTGGTTATTGTACACACGTTGGTGTTTATATACACATTTCTTGTTTCATTGCCCTCCATAACTTCCCTTTTTATATCACATGTTCGAATATAACCCAACCATGCATGGTTAGCTAAATAAAACGTTGTCATATTTGCTTTAGGAAAATGCCTGCCTACTGACTCCCATATAGCTTGTGTAAGAGGGTGGTGTGTGTGTGTGTTGCGTGTGTGTGATGGAGAGAGGGGGAGGGAGTGAGAGATGGGTGAGAAGGGAGTGGGTACAGTTACAATAGGTTACTGCAAACAGATTGTTTAACCAAACTGAACCACCGACACATTATAGACGATTAAATTTGCACAGGTTTTTAAGCATTGACTAACTGACTGACTGGTCAGACTGCCACTATTAAACCTTTGACTGGCTGTTACAATACATTTGTAGTTACTACTAACTAAATATTATTACAGAGTTTGGAAATTCCATTGATCCTTAAACCTCGTTCAACAGGACGTTAAACTTTGTTTTCCGTTTTTTTTTTTAAATTTTAACTTCAATTAAGCCTACTAATTTGACTAGCCACTGCCAGTGGTAGCCAATTCTAACCTGTACTCCAAACAATACTTGCCTGTACATGTACATTTATTGCTTGATAAACCATGTGTCGGATAGTGCAGTGGTTGGAGCACTCGCTACTGTGTCGAAAGTGAAGCACCGTCCGGTGCGGTTAGCACTTGGATGGGTGACCGCTAAGGTGTGAAGCGACAAACAACAACGCCCCCAGTTGACTCAACTGTGATTGAGTACCTACTCTCTTGAGGGTGGGGAAGGTAAAGCAGCGAGGGAGAGAGTTGGGCATCACCCTCATTACGCTGGCCCAAGATAAGTGTGATCTCCAACATCACGCTCCCCTACGGCCACAAGGCTATGGGACTACCTTTACCTTTTTTTTTTTACCAAACCATGCATACACTATACTATTTAGCCATAGACTGACTACTATTTTAAACCATTGGTTTGTTTAGTTATACTGCTATTCCTATCTAGTTCCTTCGCGTTTGGCATAGCCTTTCGGTTACGGTATATAGTTATTAAGAGAGCGCGCCCAAAAATCAAATCAAGGGTAAATAAAAATTGAGTTCTGGAACTCTGGAACTGGACTGTGCATGTAAAAAGAGTAAATTAATTAAAAATAAAATGGACAGTCATGAGATTTAAAATGTACATTAATGGCAGTTGTGAAGTTCTTAGTTTTCATTGTGACGAAGGCTCGATTACTGAATATTGAAACAAAACAAAAAAATGTAAACAAACAATGTTACAGAATGCATGCCGACAAACAACAACAGCAGCAGCAGCAACGACAACGTCAACAACCACATCAAACAACGACAAAAATAAAAACAGCAAAAGCAAACACCACCAACACCACCACCACTACCTCCTCCAACAACAGAGTCCTTTCGGTAGAGAATAAATTTGGTTGTGAATGTGGTTCGGGACTACTTTTTGTCAGCGACGTCAGCAGTTTATGCAGTCATTAGTATGCAAAGATTAAAAGTTCACGAACTTCATCAACCACGATTTCGTGTGATTTCGTGAAAATAGTCGTACTCACCCAGTTGACTTCCTTACACAAAGTTGACTTCGTCGTTCGTGGGTATTATTTTGTTAATTACATCGCTTTGTACGACATCCAAAATCATGCGCGTGTCAGTCAGTGCGGCGAGCGTGTACTGTGTGTTTTTGGATTGTGTTAACATATATATAAATATATACATTTTTCTGTGCGTTATTTTACTTCTTACGTACTCGCTTTGAGCCGAAAAAAATGTTTGATTGTACCGCTTTATAAATAAAATTGTTATTACTTGTTAATGTTATTTTGTTTAAGGGACCTTATTCTCAACCATGTCAGATGTGAAAATGGGGATCAACATTCATTTTAAGACAGGTTAGAGACACGGGTGCAATAACAGAATGACATAAAGAATGACACAAGCTTCCTTATTCCCAAAGAAGACAATATACAATACAGCGCAACTTCAGTACCCGCAAGTACCACTACAGAGCACACAGCATAAAAAAGGCATATTTCCTACACTCGCAGTGAAGAGGGAGCAAGAAGTAGACAGTAGACCTCAATTCAAATCAATTAAATTCAATTCAACAAATCTTTATTACATCAAAGGAATTATGTACAATGTTTGTGTTGCATTTCAAGGGATAAAAAAGCATGCAAAATAAACGACAAATCTAATGAAACAACACTTATATAAATGTTTTAAAAATTAATTTTAGAGATGTATTAATTTTTTTACGCACATGTCTCATACACCCTTATCATACAAGAAATGCGTAAAAAGAAATCCTTCGCCATCAATACATTTATTAAAATGAATTATCACGAATACAATACCTATTGCGCAAACTAGGTATGAAAACTATACACGTTACTAAAACATCACAAAACACAGCAAAGGGAAACAAATCAGTAAAAAGCACTCACCATCACAAAGGAGGCAAACATCAGACCAGACATCAAGCATGCACCCTATAACCCGAAAAAGATACACACACACGCACCACACACACACGTACCACACACACACAGACACACACACGCATACACAAACACATGGCAAGTGCGCCCTGTGTAGTATATGCGACAGCACATAAGTAAATCATACCTCTGTGCATTTAGAGCAGCAATGCAGTTGGAGACGCTGAAGCAAGGCAAGACACAGGTTAAAATTTAGTGGTGTTTATTTAGACGGTTCGCTGCTGTAGGAATGAAAGGGCAGAAGTTCAATAAAGAGGACAGTGGGTGCAGTGAGAGGGTTCTCTCGGAATGGCCGCTGCCTTGCTGATGGGGTTCTCCTGTGGAACTGTTCCTCAAGAGGCGGCTGCTTCATTCCAACCAACTCGCTGCACGTTTTTATAACCCCAAACAGTGAATGTGTTCTTTTAATTTTCAGTGTGTTATATCAAAAAATAAAAGAAAAAGTCAAAATTGATTCATCAAAGTGTGGCTCAGCAGGCTTACCGACGCAGTGTAAGTACAGATTTGAGAGAACGGGAAAGAGTCAACGGATATGGTGAGAATGTAGGTAGTTAGGAGCAAAGCCATGGGAAAATCAGCATACTGGACCATCAAAGTGTATCAACAGAGCTTCAGCTGTGGCTGCATGGGTTTGTCCAAATTTGCCTGGATGGGGGGGGGGGGGGGGCGGGGGGGGGCGGGGGGGGGGGAAGATACATGGTGAGGTGAGTTATGCATTTGCAAGGTAGCCTGCAGCACTAATGACAGAGACTCTGGAGCACAGCGTGTGCTCATCAGACAGTCCTAGCATGACTCTAAGTAACGAGCCGGAGGCATGCACAGATCAAACCTTCTTGATAATTTTCTCCTGCCTGCCCTGGTCGCTAATGTTGGTAATATATATAATGGTTAGCGAGGAACCGGTCCTTCCCCAAAAGGCGTGCTAGTTCCGGTTCTGTGTTCGCTGGACAGAAAAAGGGAAATGTTTTATTTTATTTTAGTGTGCTCGCATGGCAGCTCAGGGATTAATCTTTACACTTATGGAATTACTAGAAATAACCAGTGGAGTCTGCCAGTGTATTAGGTATGATGAAATCAATTCAATTTTGAACAAACCAGGAGAATAGTAATAATAGATAGATAGATAGATACTCAGTGCTTATAGGGTCCAGCGGACTGCCAAGAGCCGAATCAGGACCACAAAAAATGAAGTAAAATCAGATTAAACTGTTAACATTTAAATATTTTGAAAGATGTAAATAAAATCAGTCTCTTCCATAAAATCCAAACAAGAATACAAAACAAGACGAAATAGTAATAATGCTATTGTGGAAATTATTGGAATTACCCAGTGATTTCTGCCAAAGCAACAGGAATGGCAAGCATGATTTCAGAGCTTTGATGATTTCAATGCAATATGATGCAAGTAGGGTTGAACATTCCGATTGTCTCTGTTATCATAAGCAATGTTAGGAGTCAATCAAAATGACCGATTGCGGCTTAGCTGCCGCTGTGTTGTTAGGAGCTAACGGAAGGATTTAGATAACACATTCTGCAACCATGTGAAAGGAGAAGATCGTTGAAAACCACATTTGGTATGGCATGTAAGTCTGGGTATTTCTGTCGACAGTATCGGCAAAGGAGAAAAACATGCATTGCATGCCTGACATCGTAGCATTATAGTGAGACTTAACAGTGGAACTGGATGAACCCAAAGAAATATATCATTATAAAATCCACCAGTCGTAAAATGAAAAGAAGTGTCTATTTTCTCTGTACACAATTTCGAGGTTAGACAAACTTGCAATGCTTTAATTGGCAGTCTGCGTTGCAAGCAGATTAAACCAAGACAAAGAAATACAGCCTAAATAATGGTGAATTACGATGTATATGGATCAGTCGAACGATAAAAAAGGAAGATTTCTGGCCTTAGAGGTATTTGAAATTTGAGTACGCTTTCTCTCTCTCTCTCTCTCTCTCTCTCTCTCTCTCTCTCTCTCTCTCTCTCTCTCTCTCTCTCTCTCTCTCTCTCTCTCTCTCTCTCTCTCTCTCTCTCTAACGTAAAATAATACAAAATATTATTATACAATTATTTATACAAAATATTATCCACTCAATTTGCTTACTCTTGTTTTGCCATGTAAATGCCCTGAAGAATCTCTTTACAAACCGAAAATTTGTCGTTTCAAAGAGTTCTAGCCTACTTTATGTTGTTGTTGTTTGTAGATTATAGTCACACGACACTTTCGCATATAGGTGACTACTGGACCGATTTATACTGACACCAGCGGGCCAGTTGTTGGTAAAGGGGAAAATAATATGATCACACGTTGACCAATCCGGGATTAGAACCAGCGACCTTTCGGTTACTAGCCAGACGCTCTTACCAACTGAGCTACCCGGCCCCATTACTTTATGTGTTATTCTTCTTTCAGAAGACAAATATACGACTTAGTGGTAGTGTGGAGCAAGCAGCTGCCACTACCACAAAGTCGTATCTTTGTCTTCTTAGAGAAGAATAACACTAGTACGCTGGTTAAACGATCATCTTTGGTGCCCCTACGACCTCCGAGTTACGGGATAGGATAGGATAGGATATATCCTTGTACTAACCAATCTCATCCAAATCGGTAACATTTGTAGCGTGTGCCCAAATTAATATGCTATACTGTTTCAACTACTACGTCGTGCATGTATAAATAAAATCTAAAATATGTTAATAAAAGAAAAGAAAGAGATTTCTCTTATATAGCGCACTTACAAGCTCATAGAGCTTCTCAAAGCGCTGGCCCGTAATATCCAGCAATCACACAATAGTTTGCTGAAGTCAGGATTCGAACCCACGTCGCCCAAGACGCACTCACACAAGTCGTGCGCTCTGACCACTGAGCTATCCCTATGGGAAAAAAATCAAGCTAATCGAATGTATTGGTAGGGTTTTTGTCCCCTTGCGAGACTGTACGACTATTACTGGAAACATTAACAACACGCGTCTCTGTGGAAACTGTCCTTAGCAGACTGAATGCCCGTGTATTTATCGTCCGCGAGAGATATAATTAATGATAGGAGAGTTTCAAGGGCCTACTGTAGAACGGAGGAAACACAGAGCTGGGGGAACACCAGGCTAACCCCCAAGCAAGCAGGTAGGTTGGCACTCAGAGTTTGTATAGGTAGTACTGCATACAATGCATGATGGAAGAATACTGGAACGACTGAGCCAGTTGAAGGGCTGCCAGCAACGCAGCCAGGAATTGAACACTAGAAAGCTGACAGCACCAAAAGGGAATCGTTAATAATACCACGTCCAACGCACCAACACCGAAAACCACTTATTCCAATGAGGGAGAAGCCAATGACGTGGGCGATGGAACTGGACCCAGGTAGACAGACAAAGTACAACGGACAGATTAGCAGATTATAACTATTACCTAGTGATTGCTAGAGCGAGTTCGCGGTATGAGAAGGAAGCCGGATTGCAGCATAGCGCGGTATCACGGACAAATAATGAGAAGACGAACTTTCAGACTGACAGCTGGGCAAGATAGCACTTACGTGAGTCACAGACCTGCAGACATATCGTCACACGCATTTGTAATTAGGCAGGTGTACTGAACTACTCACCATCCTCATCCCGCTCACAACTACTTTAGATGGTGTAGGATGAATTCAATAAATGGAGACAGAATTTTTTTTCTAACTAAACAGTTCTGTAGGATTACTAAGTTGGTATTCTATGAAGGCCGTCGGTTTAATTATTGACAGTGATGGTTACAGGTGTAACAAGAGGCCAGTTTACCCTGCCCATAAGCCTTTGCATTGGTTAGTTAGTTGTAACACTAAGGGTAATGTTACTCTAAAGTAGACGATAGAAGTATTACCAAAGATACTAGAAAAGTAAAGATAGGTCAGTAGGCGTGATCCCTTCTATTTTCATTCAGGACGGCCTGCGGCAAGCGCTCCAAGCGGTAAAATTGATCACACAACCAAGGGAGGTAATTTTGAAATAGAGCAAGAGTAGTTTTTATAGGCCTACAAGTGACATCCGAGCGGGTTGTTGATCACACAGTAGACCTCTGACGTTTATTATAGGCTTACACATCAAACAAATCGTTAGATCAAGCCAAAAAGAAATTAAATACAAATAACATAAAAATAATCTCTCATCACAACATATAGGCCTTTCTTTTTCTTTTTAACTGGGTTAGTTGTTTATGTGCTTTGTAAATCATTTGTGTACAAGTGTTTGTGTAAACAATGTTTTTCAGTGTATGCATGTATTATTATTATTATTATTATTATTATTATTATTATTATTATTATTATTATTATTTATTTAATAGGGGTCAGAATGATGTGGAGGAGCAAGCGCACAAAGATAATGCATTGCTCAGTGTATGTTAGTTTATTATTATTATTATAGTATGACTTTATGTGCATGTTATTACTATTAAAAAATGTATATATATAATTTTTTTTAAAATAATTTTTGTTTTTAATTACTGCAATATGTGCTTGTATTTTACACCTGGGAAGCTTACGATATTAAAAACAGTTATTATTATTATGTATGATTTCCTCTGATTGTTTTGTGTACTAGCCACACTCACATACACACAAATATTAGCCCTAAACAACTGGCATATTGTGATGTATTCAATGAATGCAAAGTGTAAAATAATATTGGCATTCAGAGCATGCTTGTGCTAAATATTGTTGTTTACTTTATTTTTATGTGTTTGAGGCTTTGGGATGGGTGTAGGGAGGAGAGAAACAAAGAACACACACACACACGCACATACACACAAACCCAATAACTCCAGACTTTGAGCTTCGTTATAATTCTTAATCGCAAGCATTTTTATTTAAATAGTAAGCATTAGTTCGCACACGTTCTAACTCTACAAAGTTGCCAAAGTAATTGTATTTTAAGTCTCGCGCCAGACACACTAAACACATTGTTTATAGATAAAATGCAACTAAATGTTAACATGAAACACACCAACAAATGACAATATTTTGGTGTTTTAGGCCACAGGCCCTAATCGCAATGTTCATCGAACAGAGGAGCAAAGTCAAAGAAATTGATAAGTAATAATATATTATACATGTATACATACACATAAGGAAAAGAGAAGGAACATTATTTTAAGAAAAAAAACAAACAACAACAATAATAATATATTTTTTTTAAACATAATAATAACAATCATCCTCATTATCCTTTCCATTGTCATTGCAATTGTCATCACAACCATCATAAATTAATAATAGTAACAATAATAATCATCATCACCACTGTGAACATCACAATGTTGAAACAGGTGCCCAAGCACATTTACAAAACAGAATTAAACATGTCTACTTACCTGCATATTACAAAAACTGAAAACTAAATGCAATAAGTGTATGTGTGGCTTACTGATTGTCTAGCTGAGTTGTGTTTAACACTTCTTTTTTTTGTTTTTTTTTGTTTGTGGCTTACTCTGATAGGAATCATTAGTGAGCAATAAAATAAGCTTTACAATTACGCCTATCGACACACAGTTTTTGACTGTACATTTTATCATCCTCAAATGTTATTGTAATAATGCCCAAAATAAACATACATGTCCTAGATAATTATATTGATATTATACTAATTGTACATTTTCACGCATAAAAAAAAATAATAGTGTTCAACAATATTAATCACAATAACAGCAACCATCAACAATTATCAACATCATCATTATAACAAAACAAGCGTACACAAATAGATTAACCTTAGAACGTTATCTCCAGAGCTCTGTTACCTACAATGAATATATATAACATAGCAATTAATTATTTCATTAGGTTAGTGAATGGGTATATGTAAAACAGCAGTGGTGAGTAGTTGGAAGAAAACTGACGACCACTGTTTTCTGTTCATTTGCTGCATGCCTGTCAATGACAGTATCCTATGAACACATTTATACACTATTCCTGTCTATGGCAGTAACCTTTGAATAAATCTATCACTATTCCTGTCAGTAATCTTTAAACAGATCTATCACTATTCCTGTCAATGACAGTAACCTATGAAGAGATCTAGAGACATTATCAGTGTGGTATGTAAACCAATTATACCACAAAATGGCATTCCTTTACACCAACCATTAAATTATGTATTTACATTGTTGTAAGTATTCACATGTGCAACATTGTTTCATTATTTCCTTATTAGGAATAAAAGAAACACATTCTGTAACAAGCAATAGATCAATGGATATGTACAATGTTGAAACCAAAAACATATTTTTGCATACAGACTACAAATTACACTTACTTTAGCCCTACACTGCAATAAACATGCTCACACAAAACACACCTGCCACTTTGGGTTTCTTAGCATCTGAAAGGTGTAGATCTGGTGCCACAGCCCTCTTTGCAGGTGGTCGCCTGGTTGAAGTGACAGTTGGTGGTGGATTTGGCACATTGAAGATTGAAGGCACAGCATCCCATATCAGCTTATTTCTCTCTATGGCGTTCATAAACTGGGAGTCTTCAAAATGGTCACTGCACAGGTAGTAGCCAGACTTGTACAGTAGTTTAGCATCTTTCTGCAGCAGATCTTCTCTCCTCACCCTCTGCACCCAGTCTTTGCACCTGACTGTAGCAACACAACAAAAATAGGTCAGGGTGATGAAATTATATAATTACTTAACACACAGTCCAAGCTTCAAACACATTACATCCACTATCTTGATATTCTGAAAAGTGGTGTGGAACAAACATAAAATCAACAAGACAGCTAGAATAATTGCTGCACAGTTCCATTTTCTCATTCCTGCTTCATATTGTTTTCGGTGGTAGGGGCAGGGGGTAGGGGCCAAAAGATGTAGACTGCTTCGCAAAGCTTTAAAGTACAAAACGATGTTTGTGCATCACACAGCATGTTTGATGTTTTAACCCAAGTTAAAAAATGTTTAAATAAAAGCTGATCATATGCGAACAAGTTTACTATGCAGTAGACGAAATGTAATGTTGATGACCGGTCTAGTTCAATTCAGAATCGATTAATATATTTGCAAACAAAGATAGCCAAAAGAATTACTGGTTCTTACCTCGCCTCGTCTTTTGGGAATCGGATTTTCCAGGGCATTTTAATCGAGAGTTCGTACAGTTTATTGCACTGCAAGACGCACTACCGCGACGCTTCGTCGAGTTGGTATTCGACGCCATGATCACCAACGCCGCTAGGGGGCGCTCACTCCACCCATCATCACAACAAAGCGCTAATGACGTATCTTTATGTATAACTATCTTTGGTATTACTGATGTGTACTACTCTCTGCTAGCTTGACGCTAGCGCAGTGTAGTGACATCATCGCAGCTTACGGATAGAGCGAATTTACAGCCAATCGGCGCACAGCGAGATTAGGTAGACCAGTTCTAACCAGTTCAGGCAGACAGGGAGAGTAGTCATTCTAGTCCTGCGTTCAAACTGCGGGCAGTACACAGCTACGCTCCAGAAATCTCTCCACTGACAGACTAGGGAAGCAGGACTTGTTGAAAATTCGAATCAATCAAGTTAGCCAAGGCCTGACATTGTCAGAAAGGTAAATGAACATACTTTTGTTTCATCATGATGTATTGATAATATTGTTGAATTATGTTTGTGAAATTTGCTATGCTTAGAATTTAATTGTCAGTCCAACGTGGCGTGATCACGTGGCGAACACGACCGGGTTTGACGCCATGTTGTATTCCGTACAGACCCACTGTTGTTTAACCTATATGTATGCTTGCAGTCCAGTGGCTGTACCAGAGAATGTGTATAATATTAATTAATTCTCTATGTGTATAGTTAGCCATGATTTATATTTATATATGTATAGGAAATTAGAGTGAAGATTCCAGTGGACCACGGACTTAGCAGAATGTTCGTCGCTTATATATAGAGATGTGGAGCTAATCACTGAGGGCTACTTCGGCCTACAGTAAGACGCTCTGCACGCACCTAATATACAGGGTTGTGCAGAATTTCGTCTCATATGTTACAGACGAGCAGGCATCGTATCGTGAGCCCAACCAGGCGAAAGACAAGAAACAGTCTTCCCTGAAAGTTGACCTGCAGAGGCCTCTCTAGCATTGAGCCACGAGAGCCCACCAGTCTAGCAACAAGGAGAAGAAGCCTCCACCAACACAGCTCATCGCAGAATCCACCACAACACCGCACCTCGAACCTTAGCTGCTAAGTGACTTTGGTATCCGTGCACCAAACCTGTATCAAAGGACCACAGTAGTCCACTCTTCCAGAACTCTGACCCTTAAGGCAGAAATCAACCAGTGCCCGATGATGATAAAGTAGCTGCCTAGAACTATCAAGAAGCGAACCAGTCACATTGACATTTGAACTTTTAATTTAGTATCGTACTTCACAGATCGTGTATAGAGTAGAGGAAATAAATGTGTGATATTTACTGTTATCAAGTGGCTGGACTACTTATGTTTCATAGCCGTGTGAGCTAGTGTGACAGTGATCGTTTACCATTTTTCTTTCTATATCTGTACCCCAGCCTAAACACAGACCGAGCTAAACAAATAAATGTATTAAGTTAAGTCACAGGGAGATTACTAGCGATCTCCATCGACAATAGACGAGTGAGTAATAGCATTCCATTGTGCAGAGCCCAGCAACAATAAACCCACCGTCACAACAGGGGAAAATTCCATGGAAATATTTTGAATTCCTCTGATTAAAAATCGACAATTATTATATGTAGATCCTTTGAAAAGTGGTGGTAAAAGATATTTAAAAGAAAGTTAAAGATATTTATAGGTAGTCTTTTGCATTGAACACGAAGAGGACCTTTGAAAAAGTGGTGTTGCCAGATATTTAAACAAAGTTAGTTATATGTATATTTATATTTAGTCTTTTGCATGGAACAACATACCACGCGGGATTCTTAATACTCAAGATGCGCTTGCTTTATATTTCTGCGGGCTAAGCCGCCATACGACCGGGCTAAGCCGCCACATGATCGGGCAATTTTCGTAATCATGTTAAAAACGGACCCTCAAAATGGACGACCTGTTCTTTCTACGAAGAGGTAAACTTGCTGACTGGTTGCTCTTCGACGACGCCATCTTTGCCCGCTTTGTACCAGTTTTGGCTCGCGCCTTTGGGCTAGCCCGGTTCATCACCCGGGTTATCGCCACGATTCTACTTGATTAGTAGCACATCGATCGGGCCATATCGCGAGGGGAAAACAGGTGCACTCTCAGTGCATAAAGGGACTAAGCTTACGATAGGGTGAGGAATGAGGTGGGGTAAAAGGTTTATTGTGTAACAAATGGGCTTGGTGGGAGGGAGGGGGTCTGTAGGGGTATGGGTGAAGATGAAAGGAAAAAAAAAAAACACCCAGAATAACGATCACAATGAAATTTACGCAACTGACAAGTACAAATCGATTTTCTGATCCTGCGTTCGGCTGTACCGGGACCCGAAACCTAATGGCTTGCTCTTAATATAGAAACAACGTCAGCAAACCTTAAATTAATCTACCTTTTTTATGGAGATCACCTATACATTCCAATCTCCTTGGATCCTCAGGTCGTTTGAACTTAAGTCGATTATTCCCCAGAAAATAAAGTAGTATTATTTTCTTATTGGAATCGAAGTAATGATTTCTCAGAAACCTTAAAATAACGCCACTTGAAAGCAAGTGTCCAGAATACTTTGCATACATATGATGTTTTGCTTCAGCCGCGGTGAACTGTGTTTTATGATTTTTATTTACCTTACCATTGTCCATAATGCATATCATAATTTGCCTTTTCAACTTCCCAAGTAGGTACTGGTAAAATTATAATTTTTTTGTGAATTTTCAATATGTATTAAATCTACAAGAAGAAGATCTTTCGTAAATATAAAGGAACCTAATGTTTGGAAAGAGTGCACTTTTTGGGCCTGCTTGTGAAAAGCTATATCAGATAGGATGTACAGCTTTTCGGCAGTACTGTTGTGAACTACACTTGCTCTTACTATGTATTTTGCACACGATAACTCTCGCCATTCATCAAGGGGAATAACACCTGCAAGTTTATATGCCTCTAATGTTTTTTGTATGAATTCGGATTCCATGTTCTAATTTTATTGCTTTACTGTCAAAAGTTTGTAATTTCCTAAAATAGCATTTAGGGGCTGAAAAACGACATTTCCTCTCCGTATGTTAATTTGGATCTCATTAAAGCAGAAGCTTAATGAATCAGTGTTTTTCAATCTCGTCCCCAATTTTGTCTGTTAATAATGTTCGATAAGTTATAATTTTTTAATAGCTTTTTGTATTAAATATTCTATATGTCTTTTCCATTTTAGTTAGCATGTTAAATATACGCCTAAAATTTTAACCTCTTTCACATACTTGAGTTCTTCATTTTCAATTTTTAATGTTGGAAGTTGTCTAGGCTGACCATGATTAAATAGGATCTTTTTTTTCCTTTTTCTTTAGACAGATGCTGTTGTTGTTTCACGTTGTCGTTGCTGTTGTCGTTGTGGTTGTTAAGAAACCTGAAAATAATACCACTTGAATGCCAGTCTTTTTTTGATGATGTTGTTGTTGATTTGTTGATGTTGATGATGCTGTTGCTGCATTTTCTGGACCAGTCTCTTCCTATAGCCTAATTCCTTTCATCCCCTTTCCCGGGTGGCGTTGTTTTGCCGCTGCAGTGCTTTCGCTAAGAATGCCACCTTAACCCGGGTGGCGAACACAATCATACACACTCACTTACACACACATACCCCAACACACACACACACACACACCCACACACACAAATCCCTTTCGTGCTTTTCAACCTCATGTCAAACAGTAAATTTCCATGTAGGATTAACCCTTTGACCGCCTTGGGGTGTCCAACAGCACCACTGGGGAAATCTGAGGCCAGTAGAGAGTCATGTTCATATCGATCTAGAAGCAGCAACATTTTCATCTGCCCTCCGCTTTTTGTGTGGTACGTGCAATAAATACTTGGAGTTAATAGTGCTGTGTCACCCTTGCAAGCACCAGGATTACGAAACATTTTAGCGCTATATGTGAACGCCGGGAACTGCAAGAGAATGGGCGGTAATGGGTGGGCGAGGAGTGGATGATGCGTGCAGTGTGAGAAGAGAAGACGACGGGCTTTAGAAACTACGGCTAGCCCCGGTACAAGACAATGGGCCAAAATATTAAAATTATTTCCCTTGAATATGCAAATGTTCAGCCGATAGGTGCGCCAATAGTCGCGTACTTCCATGTTCAGGTCGTGGATCAAAATCTACAGTTTTAAGTCTTTTTTGATGTCGGTATATATCTTCAGCTTTTATAGGCGACCCCAAATGTATTTTTGCTTGGTGAAATGTTTGGAGTGATTATGTACTACAAACGATTTATTTTGTGAAAAGTCTGTCAGGCCGAGCAAGACACATCTTACATGCTTACAGTGTGCAGAAGGCCCCATGCCTGCAGCGCATTCACACTGACATTCCAAAACTGTTCCTTTTTCTGTCAAAGAAATGTCAACTTTGTACATAAGACCAGTTTTCATTTCAGCCCGAACTTCAGCATGCATGTAAGTAACTGATGACTGGATGCAAGCTCTAACATAATTGACATATTTGTTCTGGTACAAATCTTTAGCTTTTTTGTCTATATCTTTGCTCATGGGATTCAAAAAGGCTGCAACCTGCTCTGTGCTGATGTTAGGTATATGTACAAGTCTTTGTAGTTAGTGATAGGTGGTAACTCCATTTTGAACTCCGGTGTTGCTATGTCTCCTTTGCCAAAGTTGTCATTTCGATCATACGACTCAAGTCTGAAATCATACATCAGACTTAATATTTTTTTTAATAGTCTAGTCATATAATATATATTAATAATAACAAATTTTTATAGAGTTCGGTATTCCAGCAGATGGCGTGACGTTGTTGTTGTTTGTAGATTATAGTCACACGACCCTTTCGCATATAGGTGACTACTGGACCGATTTATACTGAAACCAGCGGGCCAGTTGTTGGTAAAGGGGAAAATAATATGATCACACGTTGACCAATCCGGGATTCGAACCAGCGACCTTTCGGTTACTAGCAAGACGCTCTTACCAACTGAGCTACCCGGCCCCACATAGCGTGACGCAACACGGTGTACAGTTATTACAAGGGGCTCGATCACGTAGGCCTATTTACAACCGGAAGTACGCTACCCTAGGCGCACTCTATCGGATTGTCTTCCCCGAAGGTGGAGTTTTTTGGCTCATTAAAACTGTAAGCATATATTGTTCTGGAAACAGCCCATTAGTCTTCATGCAGAAGAGCAGGCGGTAGCCGCGAACAACTTCACCCATGTACGGACTGCTACAATGCGTACACCTGCAAAGAATGAATTTTTCATGCTCGGTTATAGGCTTCGAAGCGACGCCAAAATTAATGTGATCCGCAAATAATTGCAAATTTAATGAGTTTACTGTGTTGGTTTTTGGGGAGCCGTCAAAAAGAGTGACTTTCTGACAAAGAAAATAAAAACAGCAAATATTGTTCAAAACTGACAACTAAAGTCGAATCATACAGAACAGGATTCTTTTGTTTATTTGCTGTCTGTTTGTTTGGTTGCTGTTGGTGTTATTGTGTGTGTGTGTGTGTGCGTGTGTGTGTGAGAGAGAGAGAGGAAGAGAGAGAGAACACTAAAAAGTCTGGTCAAACATAATAATAATAATAATAATAATAATAATAATAATAATAATAATAATAATATAGCTCTTTCTTACAGCAACAGCAGCAGCAGCAGCAGCAACAACAACAATCAGTTAAAATTTCTGATAGGTATTCGTCTTTGTGTAGGTGTTTAAGCAACTTTTAGTGGTAAGCGTGCGTTGATGAACAACAAAGAAGACTACATTAAACTTTCATTTTATAGTTCACTCTTCTCTCATCATGTGGACATAGCAACCGTGTTTACCACTATGCAACGCGATATTCCAAAATAATGTAATTGAGGGATAGAGATGTAGCCCACAACTATAGCATTCCAGCAGTATCGACCGTTCATTTGTTTCATATTAATGTTTCATCAGGGTTCGTATAGTCATCACTGACTGCTGTGCGTGCGGTAACATCAAAGCACACAGTATGGCAACGCTGCCTTGTGATGACAAGATAAAGCAACTTCAGTTTGTTTGTATAAAAACACACGAGATAGATTTTTGTCCTCCGCACTGAGAACACCAAGAGATGCATCATCAGTATGAATTTTGAATGCCGGATGTCCTCAGATTGCATGCTCCAGACAAGTAAGTCTTGAATACACAAACAGGCATTGGAGGTTATCAAAACGAAATTTCGTTTATATTGCGTTTGCAGTCAAAGAGTGGGCAGATTGGATATAAGAGATGAGTTGACAATACCTAAAAAACAGTTAATAAGTTTCTTCTGGCAAAACGATGCATGGATTGATACAACACGAAATCTAGGACCGAGCGTTAGTCCCAAAACCATTGCTTGCAGCTCGTTTTGATCTGGGATAATGGTTGTCTACGACAGCTTTGTTAAAATCGATTCATGCATCAGATCTTTGTATGTAACTTTAATAATCTGGGTGATAGCCATGGAAGCGAATAATAATGAATGCAATTAATGATGCTTGAATGAGAAATTTATTTCTTTCATCTCGACGTTACTGCCGCATTATTATATGCTTACTGTTCGATTGATACTGCAGCCCGCTGCCTGCGTCCTTTATCCGTCTTTTCATTACATTGTATACAGTCAAATAGAACAGAAAAACACCTCCCGGCAGGCACGTACACACACGCACGTATGCACATGCACTCACACACATACTCACACAGACACACACCTGCAAGCATGCATACACAAAGAGAGAGAGAGAGAGAGAGAGAGAGAGAGAGAGAGAGAGAGAGAGAGAGAGAGAGAGAGAGAGAGAGATAGAGAGAGAGAGAGAGAGAGAGAGAGAGAGAGAGAGAGAGCA
Source organism: Oncomelania hupensis (assembly GCA_036898135.1). Taxonomy (NCBI): domain Eukaryota; kingdom Metazoa; phylum Mollusca; class Gastropoda; order Littorinimorpha; family Pomatiopsidae; genus Oncomelania; species Oncomelania hupensis. The sequence goes on along the minus strand of CM072511.1, from coordinate 89,070,051 downwards.
TCCCATACAACAACTAAACACACTACTCTCTAAATAAGATAAATGGTAAAATGGCATTCTGCGTGCAGTGTTCAATAAAGGCGTCTAGCAGTTTTATTATGGAACAGAAATTTGATCTTAGTGTGTGTGTTTCTCTCTTTCTCTCTCTACCTCTTTCTCTGTTCGTACGAGTGTGTATGGAAGTGTGTCTGAGTGCGCGTTTGTGCGTTCACTCAGGTTTTTACTTCTGTTAAACTTAAAGACACAATTGTGCATACGACTGCAAAATACACCACACACACACGCACACACACACACACACACACACACACACACACACACACACAAACACCCAAGTATTGAAATGCGACAGCAAAATGCGTTATGTCTGAACACGCCTTGGAAAACAGAACAATAATACCCTTTCAATCCCCCCCTCCCCCTTCCCATAAAATAGTAATCACCTTATAACAAAACGAAGCACCTGCATTTGCGCGGAGTAGGGGTATCGATTGGCAGTACCATCTATAAAACGATCAGCAGAAATTAATCATACCCCAAACCCCCTATTGCCTCTCTCAGCTTGCGTCTCTTTGTGTGTGTGTGTGTGTGTGTGTGTGTGTGTGTGTGTGTTTGTTTGTCTTTCATCCTGTTCCACTCATCCCTCTCTGTCACGAAGAGAGGGGTTGGGGGATGGGGGTAAGCTCTTAATCTCTCGCGCTGTATTACCTCCTTTGATAGGCTAATGGTGCGATGACATTCAAGAGATTAATGCTAGGCCAACTAACTAAGTGAGATACAGACAGGGAATAGACGAGATGGAGGGAAGACTCTACTAGTTAAGAAATTCAAATTCAAAGGCCAGTCAGAATAAATGCACTTCTTAACTATTTACTTTTATTAATTTGAATTGGGGAGTCTGGTCAAGTTATTCTAACGTGAGTCATTGGCAAAGCGTCTTTCAGTGCGGAGTAGTTCGGTGATATTCTGGGTATTCAATATCGGGGGTACTAGAGCTACTGTAGACTGATTTCATCACAGGGCGAGAGTGTATCTGTATGGTTTCAGGGGTCTCTCTGATAATCTGGCGAGGGGGGATTCTCGTAGGCCAATCACTTAGCTCGGTACTGCAGAGCGGCGATTGGTCCTGGATACTCTGGGTGGCTTGTTTGTCTGGGTTCGCGTGGCGTGGGCGGTAATGATGCAGGTCAGTTGGTCACGCGGTGACGCATTGATCACGAGTGATAGTCTTGTGCAGGTACAGGCCTAGAATTCGGCTTTCGTAGCTAGCCGTCTAGAAAATGGCGAAGTCCCGAGTCACGCTTCTCATTGACCTCCTGGGATGTCAGGGGCCTGCAGCGGGTCAGCGACTGGGAGATGATACAAGGCCGGGGTGATTCGCCCGGTACAGGAACCGTCTTGACTTAAGACGGGTGGAAGCACACGGGTACTGTCGAAGCTCAGAGGTCACTCGGTGATGGAGACGTGTCTTCGGACAGGTTGTGACTTCAAGGCTGGAAGGCTGGGATCTGACACTAATTCAGGTTCTGTGCCAGGCTTTAAGGCGATGCCCCGGGGGGCGGGGCTTAAGCGACTGGGCGAGCGAGCCTGTTAGAGATGGCTGGTTAAGGGGAAATCGTTGTTGGCTGAGTGAGTGGAATGACTGTGGCTAGCCTACGTCAGAGGGTGATTGCACGCCTTGTCACAGAGGCCCCCCCAAGGAAAAAGGCGAGGTCGTAGGCCTCGACTGAGACGCGGCCAATCAGCTCTGAGGTCGGCTGCCGGGTAAGACGATGGTTTGCGATGATCCGGGTGATGCGGGGCGATGCAGGGTTCCGGGTAGTCGATGGCGGATGCCCAAGGCTGGGGTCCGCGGAGCTGCCGGGTTTCGGCTACGGTTAGTGGGCGGCGGCGGGTATGAAGGCTGGGGCGTCGGCCCTCAGGGGCGACTCGCTGGAGTCGGTTGCGGGGTGACGGCTGAGGAAGTCTGCGCCGTGGTTGTCTTTTCCTGGGATGTGCTCCAGCTGGAAAGAGTATGCTTGGAGCAGCAGAGCCCACCTCATCAGCCGGGCGTTGAGCGATTTAGATGTCGCCAAGAAGGAAAGCGGCTGATGATCCACTTGGACGGTAAAGTGTGAGCCGTAGAGATACAGTTGGAACTTCTGGACTGCCCAGACAAGGGCGAGACACTCCTTCTCCGACGTGGCGTAATTCTGTTCGGCCGGCTTAAGTTTCCGGCTGGCGTACGCGACGGGGAAGAGCGTCGGGGCGTCCGCGGAGTCCCGTTGGAGCAGAACGGCTCCGAGGCCTACGTCGCTGGCGTCTGTGCGCAGGACGAAGGGCTGTCCGTGGTTGGGGAGTCGCAGGACTGGCTGGGACGTCAGCTTGTCCTTGAGCTCCTGGAAGGCAGCTTCACATTGCGGGGTCCAGAGGACTCGGTCCGGTGCGGTTTTCCGGGTTAGGCTGGATAGTGGCGCGGCGATCCCGTTGTATTCGGGTACAAACTTTTGATAGAAGCCACTCAGTCCCAGGAAGGACTGGACATCTTTCTTGGTCTTGGGGCGTGGCGCGTCTCGAAGGCGCTGGACGGTCTTTTCCAGAGGCCGGAGCTGTCCACGGCTGATGGTGTGGCCAAGGAATTCCAGCTCTTGGTAGCCGAACTGGCATTTGGTCGGCCGGGCAGTGAGGCCAGCTTCTTTGAGGCGGCGTAAGAGTTGGCGCACCACTCGCAGGTGCTCCTCCCATGTCTCCGTTGCGACGAGTATGTCGTCCATAAAAGAGAGTACGAACGGACAGTGGAGGGGGTCCAACAGCTTCCGCATCATCGTGCTGAAAATACTTGGGGCATTGTGTAGACCAAACGGCAGAACGTTAAACTCATAGTGGCCGTCCATCGTGCTGAAGGCCAGGTACTGGCGGGACGAAGGGTGCACGGGAATCTGGTAAAAGCCTTTGCTCAGATCCACTCGGGAGAAGTATCGGGCGGATTGTAGCTTTTGCAAACAAGTCTGTGGGGTCGGATAGGGGTCCGGGCACGAACTGGGTTACGAGATTCAACTGCCGGAAGTCGATACAGAGGCGATGTTCTCCGCTGGGCTTCCGTGATAGAACTATTCCTGCGCTGTAGGGGGAACGGGAGGGAGCGATGACTCCGGCTTGTAGCAGAGCCTCTACTTCCGTTCTTACTACTCGCTGCTGGGAAAGTGGGACGGGGTACGGCTTCTGTCGGACGGGAGTGGGGTCCGTCAGGGTTAGTTGGACTTCTTCTAGGTCCGTCCTCCCAGGAATGTCGGTGAGGACTTCCCTGTATTCTGCTACGATGGCGCGTAGTTGGCGTTGCTGGCCGGCGGGGAGTGAGGGGTCCAGAGAGACGTCCCGGAAGGATTCCTTCCCTTTTAGCGGAAATTCGGCGACGCCGGTCTCTGTGCCATCCACTTCGACGGCCAGCGCGACCGTGAGTAGCGAGTGGGAGTCGGGGGCGGGTGCAGGTTGCTCCAGGTACCGCTTGAGCAGATTGATGTGGTGGGTCCTGGGCTTTCCGCCTACCTCGATGCGATAAGTGGTACGGGAGAGCTTCTCAAGCACCGGGTAGGGTCCCTGACAAGCTATGTCTAGCTTGTTCGTGCCGCTGGGGAGAAGCAGTAGGACTTGGTCTCCTACCTGTAGTTCTCGGTCCCGGGCGCGGCGGTTATGATAGCGGGCTTGTCGCTCTCTCGCCCTCTTCAGGTTGGCGGAGGCGGCTTTCCATGTGGCCTTGAGGGTTTCTTGGAGCTTCGTGACGTATGTTGTGGCGTCGACCGGTGCCTCGTCCAGTTTGGCGTCGGTCCAGCTACGTCGTAGGGCGGCTAGAGGTCCGGAAAGGGGTCTTCCAAAAAGCAGCGTGGAAGGCGTGTATCCGGTGGAGGTGTGCGGGGTCTCTCGATACGCGAAGAGCGCTGACGCGACGTATGTGTCCCACGCTTCCGGCTGTTCGTCGGCGATCTTGCGGATAATCGAGATGAGAGTCCCATTTAGGCGCTCGACCTGTCCGTTGCTAGCGGGGTGGTAGGGGGGAGTCCGGATATGGCGAATGCGGAGTAGTTGGAAAACTTCCTGCATGAGTTTTCCGGTGAACTGGGACCCGTTGTCGGTCAAGATGTTGTCCGGGAATCCGACTCGTGTGAATATGGTGAAGAGCGCGTCGGTGACTCGGGCGGCGTCGATCTTCGGTAGAGGAACGGCCTCACACCACATCGAGCAAGCGTCGACAAGGGTTAGTAGGTACTGGTTCCGCTTCTTGGTCCGCGGAAGGGGTCCTACTATGTCGACAGCCACTCGCTGGAAGGGCGTTCCGACGACGACGGTGGGGCTGATAGTGACCGGTACGGTGTGATGGCGGGGCGAGTATCGTTGGCACTGGGGACAGGACTTGACGTAGCGCTTCACGTCTTCGGTCATCCCGGGCCAGTGGTACTGAGCGCTGATGCGTAGGGTGGTTGCTCCTATGCCCATATGTCCACTTAGGGGCATGCTATGGCCAAGTTCCAGGACTTGGGGACGAAGGGTCGCAGGTACGACGAGTTGAGAATGGTCGTCCTTCTGCCGGAAGAGGAGTCCGTCTTCGACGAAAAAGTCCCCGGACTTGGGTGGAGTGCGTGCGGCGGGAAGCTTTCCGTAGCACTTGCGGAGGGTGACGTCGCTTTCTTGGGCCTTCCGGATCTGTTCCGGCATCTGGTTGGGTATCGGGGGTGGTGTCGCGGCTGTTTTCGCCTGGGCGCGCGTCTGGACGGCGGCCATCGACTCCACAGGCTGGGGCGGCATACCCAAGAACACGTATCGGCATCCTAAAATCAGGTCATACAGGGGCTGGTCCATCACGGCAGCCTGAATGGTCCCCGTTACGTATCGGCTGGTGACTTGGATCCGGGCTATAGGGAGCGTGGTGCTGGGGTGGGACGCGTCGGCCAACTTCAGGGTGATAGTTTCGCCGGTCAGGTCCTGTTCCCTGATGAGCGAGCGGCGGACGACGGCGTCAAAGGTGAGTCCAGTGTCGTATAGACAGTGGGCTGGGCGATTGTTGACAGTCACTTGCTCGGTGACGGCCGGTCGATCGGCGGGAGTGACGACGGGGGTTACCGGTTTCCCGTCGGGGGTAACTTGGCGTAGGGCCAGTACGGTGCCTTGTTTGCGACGCTGGTCGCTGATGCGGCGAAAACATTTCTCCCGGGTGTGTCCTCGGCGCTGGCAGTAGCCGCAGTAGAGCTCTGTGCTCCGCTTCCCTGGCTCTGCTCCGGGGTTTGGGCGTCCTTTGGGCGGTTGTGGACGGTGGTTCGCTGGCGGGGCTGGCCGGCGAGGCTGGTGGCGGGTATCTGGTGACGAGGGTGCGGGGGGATCACGGCGAGGCTGTCTGTCGTCGGGATGGGCGGTGAGGTAGCGGTCCGCGACGATGATAAGGTCTTCAAGGCGAGCGGCCCCCTGTTCGGCGGCGAAGGTCCGAAGTTCCGCTGGCATTGTCCCTCGGAGTTGCTCGGCTAGCATCAACTCTAGCAGTCCGTCGTACGTCTTCGGTTCGTCAGTTTGCTCTATCCATTTGTCCCGTAGCGTAGCTAGACGGTCGGCAAACTGCGTAAACTTCTCCCCTTTCTCTCTCCGGGAGTTCCGGAAATTCTTGCGGTAGTGCTCACCTGAGAGCTCAAAACCATGCAGTAGAGCTTTCTTGAGGGCGGGGTAGTCTCCCTCCTCGGAAGTCGGTGTCTTGGCCAGAATTTCATAGGCCTTCCCCTTAAGGCCATGACTGAGCTTGCGATACCAGTACTGGGGGTCAAGACCGTTTTCTCCCGCGACTCGTTCGAATCGGGCGAGATAGACTTCAATCGATTCGTCTCGTTCGACGAATGGGTCCAGGGGAAAGTTCATCCCCGGAATCGGCGGGGGGAGTGCGGGTATTCCGGTGCTGGCGGCGAAGCTGGGGGCGATGAGCGAGTAGTCTTCGCTCGCGGGCGATGCGATACCTAAATCGCGGCGGTCGCGCTCAAGCTGGAGGAGTGCTTGGCGCCGTTCGAGCTCCTTGTCCTTCCTCTTCTCCTCAAGTGCCGCGACCCTCTCGTCCTCCTCCTTCCTCCTTGCGGCGGCTCTCTCCTCCTCTGCAATCCTCTCTTTCGCCTCCTCTCTTCTCCGCTCGGCGGCTCTCTCCTCCTCTGCAATCCTCTCCTTCGCCTCCTCTCTTCTCCGCTCGGCGGCTTTCTCCTCCTCTGCAAGCTTCCGGGCGGCGGCCCGTTCCTCCGCGGCGATGCGCTCCTTCTCCTCCTCTTTCTTCAGTGCCGCTGCTCTTTCTTCCTCCTGCCTCCTCGCATCTCGCTCCTTAGCCCTCTCCTCCCTCTTCAACTTTTCCTCGGCCACGTCCGCATCTACGCTAGCCAGGACGTAGTCCTTGAGTTCGGTGCCGGCGAGCCCTAAGCTCTCGCCAATACTCTTGTACTTAAGCGCAAGCTCTCCCCGGTCGGCCATGGTAAGGGAGGTAACTTACCCTGCAAAAGTCCTAACCGGAATGAGGGGCGCACACAAGGGGGTACACTGACGGAAAACAAGGGGGTGGGCTGGATGAGCTACGATGAAACTGCAAAGGGGCGAATACAACACAACCACAAAGACAAAATGCAATCAATCAAAAACACAAAAATGAATGCAAGAAAAAGCCTTTTGAGATATCACCACTCGGGAAAGCCAGTAAGGGACCTAAGGGGCTATGCTATACACTACTAGGCTTAGAGGGCTGGGTCCTATCTATACTGGGCTGGGGTGGAAATTTAGCTAAGTCCTAAGTCTCGTCAAGTTGGGATGGGAACCTAAGTCTTTTGTCTCGTTGGGTTGGAAGGGGAAACCTAAGTCTTTAGTCTCGTCGGGGTCGCCAAAGTTAATGTCACGAAGAGAGGGGTTGGGGGATGGGGGTAAGCTCTTAATCTCTCGCGCTGTATTACCTCCTTTGATAGGCTAATGGTGCGATGACATTCAAGAGATTAATGCTAGGCCAACTAACTAAGTGAGATACAGACAGGGAATAGACGAGATGGAGGGAAGACTCTACTAGTTAAGAAATTCAAATTCAAAGGCCAGTCAGAATAAATGCACTTCTTAACTATTTACTTTTATTAATTTGAATTGGGGAGTCTGGTCAAGTTATTCTAACGTGAGTCATTGGCAAAGCGTCTTTCAGTGCGGAGTAGTTCGGTGATATTCTGGGTATTCAATATCGGGGGTACTAGAGCTACTGTAGACTGATTTCATCACAGGGCGAGAGTGTATCTGTATGGTTTCAGGGGTCTCTCTGATAATCTGGCGAGGGGGGATTCTCGTAGGCCAATCACTTAGCTCGGTACTGCAGAGCGGCGATTGGTCCTGGATACTCTGGGTGGCTTGTTTGTCTGGGTTCGCGTGGCGTGGGCGGTAATGATGCAGGTCAGTTGGTCACGCGGTGACGCATTGATCACGAGTGATAGTCTTGTGCAGGTACAGGCCTAGAATTCGGCTTTCGTAGCTAGCCGTCTAGAAAATGGCGAAGTCCCGAGTCACGCTTCTCATTGACCTCCTGGGATGTCAGGGGCCTGCAGCGGGTCAGCGACTGGGAGATGATACAAGGCCGGGGTGATTCGCCCGGTACAGGAACCGTCTTGACTTAAGACGGGTGGAAGCACACGGGTACTGTCGAAGCTCAGAGGTCACTCGGTGATGGAGACGTGTCTTCGGACAGGTTGTGACTTCAAGGCTGGAAGGCTGGGATCTGACACTAATTCAGGTTCTGTGCCAGGCTTTAAGGCGATGCCCCGGGGGGCGGGGCTTAAGCGACTGGGCGAGCGAGCCTGTTAGAGATGGCTGGTTAAGGGGAAATCGTTGTTGGCTGAGTGAGTGGAATGACTGTGGCTAGCCTACGTCAGAGGGTGATTGCACGCCTTGTCACACTCTCCCACACTCTGCCCATCTCCCAGGAACAAGATGACGAACGTGGGCGTAGAAAAACAAGGGCTTCGTTTGATGTAGAATTTTTTAAAAAAAATGTATTTAATGTTGTTTTTTCTGGATAGAAAATTGACGACCCATTTCATCGATTACACTGCCATCCAGATTTACTGGTCACGTTCTTTTCAAATAGCTGGAAATATCCATCACTTTGGACAGTGGATGATGATATGGATGGGGTAGAAGAGCTTTTCCTTTATGAGAAAATGACAACTTCACGATGCTGCCAGGTTAAAAAAAATTCCTCCCCTCCCCTCCCTACACACAAACCTATTTACAATTACATAAGGAGTGGAGATTGAAGGCAAAAGTGCTGGACTAGAACTGTTCCTACAGTGCAAGGGAAAAATATGCTCAGCTAAGGTTCATCAATTAAAGTGATGATCATGCAAGAGGGGTGTGATCTGTTTTGTAACAGGGTGATTCTTTGCTTGAATCGGGAGGGTGTAGGGCGGAGGGAGGGTGGGGGGAAGGAAGGACATTTCCGCTGTTATATATTTGGTAGAATGTTCACGTTAGAGATATGTTCAGTTCAGTGGGTAGATTACCGTCCCAGGACACAATAGCGTATATGGGACATTAGAGATAACGTGCACTATCGCCATATTTACCGCAACGTAAATGACACGAAATATCACGAATTTGCACAGCCGAGATTGAAAATAAAAAGTGATGATCGTGCAAAATGTATTCCAACTCTTTGGCGACATTATTAAAGATTTCTGCTGTTCTGGAATGACATAAGAATGTTCACCTAAGAGAAAAGTTCCATCAATTTACCGAGCTCAAGTGATTTTCATTTTGTTTCTTTTTGATTTCGAACATCCAGTTCAGGTAGCCAGAGGAGTGTGTTATCTCACAATTGGTGGTAGGTAACCGCCAACGACGCAAAGAGAATGAAACAAGCGCACGACAGACATACCTCAGATAGGAGATGGAAACCGCCGTCATTTAAGCTCGCCCAGAGAAAAGAGAGGTCCCCAAAACCTCTCTCCCCAACGACCAACAAGGTACGGGAACATTTTAACCTTCGGCTTAAATGTTGGGACTGATGTCGCATGGTAATAGGAATTGGACAAGTTCCAGAGATATTCAGGTTGCTATGACTGTAACTGCATGCTTAAGGCATTTTAGGCATCCGGATTCCCCCTTCTTCTCCCCTCCCCCGCCCCCAAGGTTTTCTGGATAAGACTTGTCAAGTTCCGTTCAAACGGGCAGTCACGCAACCTTCTGACCGTATTACATTTTAACCAGCTCTCTCATTCATTTACATATAAGCTGGATGATCTCAATGTTAATGATTCACTTTTAGAGAGAGAGAGAGAGAGAGAGAGAGAGAGAGAGAGAGAGAGAGAGAGAGAGAGAGAGAGAGAGAGAAAGAAAGAAAGAAAAAGAGACAGAAAGAGAGACTGTGGCTTAGAGGTCGAGAGAAAGAGAGAGAGAGACAGACAGACAGACAGATAGACAGACACAGACAGAAACAAAAAGAGGCAGAGAGAGAGACACACACACAGATGAATTTAGACATTCACGATACACGAACACCTCCTCCCTCTCCCCTCCCCACACACACACACAAGTGAGCGAGAGATAGAGAGAAGAGAGAGAGAGAGAGAGGAGAGAGAGAGAGAGAGAGAGAGAGAGAGAGAGAGAGAGGGAGAGAGAGAGAGATCTGTCTTAGGTTGTCTTGGTGTTTCTGAGTCTGCAGACTGTTTTGTGAAATAGTATGCTGTGGCTTTTTGCAGTCTGTGTAGTGCGTCAATTGAACGGAAAATCAAGAACTTATTTATGGATTTTTGTAAACATTATTATTATTATTATTATTATTATTATTATTATTATTATTATTATTATTATTATTATTATTATTATTATTAATTTTTGAAAGGGAGTCAGTGATGGGGGGTGGGGTGGAGAAGAGTTGGGGGTTGGGGTGGGCGAGTGGCGTTGGCTAGCGTTAGTGTAGATCTATAGAGAACTTCTCTCGAACCACCATCACTAATACACAGACATTCATCTCACACCGTCTTACACTGCCTATGTTTGTTTCCCCACATTGGCCGCGCTTGAATAGTCGACTTGCTGTTGATGTCAAAACCTTAACCAAACGTACCGACCATCCAACTCACTAGAGAAAGCGCATAACACATAAACTCTAGCCAGGCCTTATTACAATGTCCAAGACAAGAGATGGATATTGGGCCGTGTGTGTAAGAGAAAGGGTAGGAGTGAAGAAAGAGGAGGAGGGGAAAGGGGGAGGTGCAGAGGTGAGGTGCTGGTTTGGGAAGCATATGTACACAAAACGTCCAAAATGTATGTTTGTTACAAGCTGAAATAAAACGATCCAAACCCTTAGCCGAAGACAGCCAGGCGATAACAAACATTATTGCAGCCAAAAAAAAAAAAGCCTATTACAAATTCATTTTTAAAAAAAGAAAAAAGGCTTCATGCTTTATCAATGACTGAATGCACAAAGCAGGAGGCAGTGAAGTGGAAGAGTCAATTTAAAACATTTGGAAAATGTTGTTTATTCTAAAATGTAGTGGGACTATAATGCTTCTGAAGCTTTTGGAAAACCGGCAACTTAGTTAAATTAACACTGTGACGAGGCGGACAATTGCATCCCTGAGGCCTGGCCGCAACCATTCGACCAACCCCGCACAGCCAGCGACGATAGCCTCAGACCTGCCGTCATTCCTCTTGACCAGCCATCTCTACCTAGCCAGCTCGCACAGTCTCTTAAGCCCCGCCCCCGAGGGCGCCCTGCTTAAAGTCTGCTACTGACCAAGACTTAGTGTCAGATGCTAACTTCCCAACCTCGAAGCCACAACCTGCGAATCCACGCCGCCATCACCGAGCGACCCCTGAGTTTCGTCAGTATCCTTGTGCTTCCACCCGTCTTAAACCAAGGTAAGAGAGGGAATTTACTCCTTGTCATATAGCAACCCCATCACCTATCGTTCACCATCATGTTCATGCGTCCTGTCAGTATGTATGTTCATGTTTATAATCTTGCCTTGATGTATTGCTATGACTTGTATTTTCTCCCTTGCACATACTTTCTACCTTGCATATATCTCATGTCATGTTTGAATTTATGCTTGTATACTCCGTTACCCCATGTATGATATTCCATGCCATGCCAACCCCTCCATATAGATTAGAATCCCAAGTACAGCCCAGACCTACATCCCATTTGTCCTGTACCCTTATTATTACCTTCCACCATGCTTCCCAAATGTATAAAGATTTGCCCTGTTGCCAAACCCATCCAATGCGCCGAATGTATTTTTACTAGTGGCTGCCAATAACCCCCACTTTGCCCCCGTAAATCTAGTAGCATTGTTTGACTGTTGGTATTTGCACCGGCTCCACTCATGACCGGTCAAGCCAATTTGAATTCTGATAAGGGTGACTATAACCACAGGCCCAGAATTCGCATTATCCCTATCCCCAGCTGATACAGCGTCTGTACACGTTGCAGACGGGTTCCTGTGCCGGACGCATCGCCCCGGACTGGAATCATCTCCCAATCTCTGACCCGCTGCAGGCCCCCGACAACCCGGGAGGTCAATGAGACGCGTGATTTGGGACTTCGCATTTTCTGAACTGACTAGCAACGTAAGCCAAGTTCAACGCCTGTGCCACAACAAAGACAACACTACTTGCACTCGTGGTCAGTGAGTCATCTTCGCGTGACCACTGAACAGCATCTTGCACCACCACTGGCAAGCCATCCAGAGGATCCTGGACAACCCGCCGCACTGCAGTCCCCAGCTAAGTGCCTAAGCCTGAGAGACCCCCCACTCGCCAGATATCACAGAAACCCTGGCCCCCATACAGATACTCTCTCACCCGATGATGTGATCAGTCTACGATAGCTCTAGTACCCATAAGATTGACTTTCCCCAATATCACCAGACTACTCAGTATTAGAGACGCCACGCCGATGAATCACCCCAGAACAATTTGACCGGGACTCTCTCTTTTCAAATTATTAAAAGTAGATAGTTACAGAAATCGCAATTTCCTTGACTGGCCTTTGACTGTGTATTTCTTAACTAGTACATTTACTTTCCATCTCGTCTTTACTCTGTTTATCACTTATTAATTTGGCCTTGCCTTAGTCTCTGGAATGTCATCGCACGTTGATCTATCAAAGGAGATAACACAGCGCTAGAGATTAAGAGCTTACCCCCTTCCCCCAAATCCCTTTCTTCGTGACAAACACACACACACACACACACACACACACACACACACACACACACACACACACACACAAAAGTCTGTTTTCATGGCATATTGAGGTTTTGGACAAAATGTAGTAATCGGAAAGCGATTTTTTTAAAGGAAAGTGCGCAAAATTCATATAAAAATGTAAGAATTTGATTTTTTTTAATGGCACTATTCGTCAAAAAGTTAATCTATTTCGCCTTCTTACCCTTACCCTTACCCTAATTCTTTTACTACAAATTTGTCCAGAAAACAGCCCGTACCGGATAGTGTACTCAAAGATCTTTAATGGTGTACTCCAATGTACTTAAAACAGTTCCATGCACTACAAGAGAACTCCCATGTACTAAAAGACCTCTCCCATGTACTTAGAAAAAAATGAGGCGCTGAAAAAAAGTGGGTCGAGAGCTAAATGCCCCGTTTTGTGCATAAAAAGGCAAGTTTAGCACCCCATATGTCCATGAATACACGCCCACACACACAGACACACACAACCACAAACACACACGTAACTGTTATAATACTGTCACTACACAAGAAGTGGAGGAGTAGGTAGAATGGAAGAATGATCTAAAGGCATTGGAGATCACTGACGAGGCCTTTAAATGGAATGATGATCTAAAGAGCATTTGAAATTTTGTTGAATTTTATTTTAAAATACAGGAATATCACACCTGGAAAGCACTCCATCCTTCATCTCCATCTTCCTCTATCCTCTACCCCTATCCCTCTTCTTCCCTTCTCCTCCCTCCCACCCACTTTCCCCCTCACACCTCGTACACCTGCACTCCCGTTTCATACCACACCTCTAACTGCTACATCACTTCCACTGTACAACGGGTTGACTAGGTAGAAAGGAATAGGGAATCGAGGGCATTGAAATCATTGGACAAATGTCGTTTAATCGTTGTTATAAGCTTTCTTAAAAGTTTGCTCACTTGAAGCAGGGTGAACGATAGCAAAATCGAAGAAACAGCTAAATCAAATTTTACTCGATCTGTTGCTTTGCCCTAGCGCATTGCGACAACGCACTCCAGCCAAATTGCTACTCAATGCTTCTGGAACTGATAGCTTATTGATCAAGGGAGTATCGATCATTCCAGCAAAGAGCTATGGTCCTTTACGCTGAACTTGACGTTATTACACCTAACTCGGGGATTATAGATGGCTAAAAGAACACAAAGCTTCATCAGCAATATTAAGCACCACTCCTTATACAAGAGAGAGATGCCTCTGAGGAAGCCAAAGTACTTTATTGTATGTATGTTATAAATCAAATGCTGAAGTGACAGTGTGTGTTAAAGGAAGATTTATGTTGCCTTAACTTCTTGTTGAACTATCCTCAATACATGGGGGACCAACGTTTCAGTAAAACATAGGAGTCAAAACGCTTCATTTTGGATTTAACTCAGGGATGGTGAGTGGGTAGAGGAGGGATGTGTGTGTGTAAAAAGCATGAGGTGAGAGGTGGTAGTGAGTTGAAGGGTGTAGAGTGTAAAGGGGAACCACTAATGTTGCCTAAAATACATCGGGCACTGAACCCTTAAGTTTGCACTGTCTCAATATACAGAGGACCAGAGACAACCGACGTTTCAGTGAAAGCTGCTGGAACAAAAAAGGCTCACAATTCTTCCGCCTGCTGACATCCAGTCGACTGCCCAGTTTTAAACTGTTACCTTGCGGTGAATGCTTGTGTCCGTGTTGAAGGTCATTGATTAATTTTATATAATGGTATTCACCAATGTCGTACAAGTTCTTTTATACTACTAGTTTAGTGAAATGTATCTGTTGTAATTGAGTCTCTGTCACAAGCGTGCGATTAGCCCTGGTGCTGCTTGCATCCAGTTTCCACTTTCTCGCCCGCTGGCCGAGCCACCTAAGCCACGCCCCTCGGGATAGCCCCTTGAAGCCCCAGAATGACCAGACCCAAGGGTCAGTCTCATTCCGTCAGCCCGAGTAAACACACTGCCTGCCGAGGACACGTCTGCATCTACGTTGCGACCTCTGAGCCTCGTCAATATTCCTGTGTTCCTACCCGTTCCTTGGTCAAGGTAAGAGTGGAGACTTATTTCCTATCATTTAGCATTCCCATCACCCGTCGATTTTCCCCAACATGTTCGTATGTCTTGTAGATATGTACGTCCATGTCTGTGGTTTGTCTTGATGTATTGCTTGTGATATGCATTTTATTTCTTGTATCCATTATCTGCATTTTGATTGCTGTTCATGCCATGCTTGTATTTATACATGTATATACCCCTGCCTAGACTCTTGTTTGTATAAATCCCCCATGCCATGTTGTCCTGTTTCTCAGATTAAAGTCCCCCAGTAAAGCACCCTTGCCTATAATCCCCCTGGTCCTGTATTTATCCCCTTTGCTTCTCCCCTGGTCCTATTGTGTAAATATCCACCCCTGCTGTCCATAAGCCCATCTTAGGCGCCGAAACTATTCTCCGTTAGCGGCCGCCAGTAACTTCCACCAAGCCCTTAGCCATTGTTGAAATTGTTGGACAGTTGGAACGAACCGGTCAAGTCTTGGCCGGTGTTTCTAAATTCGAAAATCTGACTGGCATGCGCGCTAACTTGCGCGGCATCCAGAGATGTGTGCACCTCTGATCCTGAGTCAATACTTCATTCCAGAACGGGCCCTTATACCGGGCTGCTACGAAGACTCAAGACCCGCTGCGTGCAACCCTTATACCCTGGTTGACACCGTGAAGCGTACCAGCAGAATTACAGCCACCGGTCAGCACCGTAGACCGCTTGCATCACAACCCTGTTACCCAAGAATCCGACCCAGTGACCTGGATTGGAAGACTGACGCCACGCTGGACCCCTGCGTAATCGCCATCCAGAATCCTGAGGCAGCCACCGCCTACACACCCTAGCAGCTAAGTGCGCACCCTGCGCACACCACAATTCTCGTAACATCTGGCTACCAACGCTAAAGCAGCCAGATACCCCTTTGCCATATGATGATATCAATCCACAATCGCCCCAGTAAACCCCAGATAGCTAAACCCGAATAACTCCACGATACTCTGGACATTAACAGACTCTTACAAGTGACTCAGCCGTATAGCCTACCACCTACGCCTGACCTACATCTATTTAATAAATTGTCTAGTATTATATTATAAACACCCGACTTCCCCTTGTTCAAATCCTTCTCTAGTTTAGTTTGTATTCTTCTCGTCTGGCCTTTTGACTGTCTATCATTCCTTAGTACTCCCAGCATTATTTCCCTGAATGTCGCCGCACGTTGGCCTAGTCAAGGGAGGCAACACAGCGCGGGGGAATAATTGCTGATCCTCATCCCCCAACCCCCTATATTCGTGACAGTCTAGTCCTTGTTAATGTTGTGATTCATGTCTTTTCATTGTATTTTACGGTTTTAAGAAATGTTTACAATCTTATGTTTTGTTTTTAAGGTGTGTAATGTTTTTAGTTGTATTGCTTTGTTAAATGATGTGATAATTAATGTTTTTATTGTGGACATGTACTTTGGCCAGGCGCTCGTGCGTCTGTTGTGTGTGTGTGTGTGTGTGTGTGTGTGTGTGTCTGTGTGTGTACTGTTAGTTAATGTACATACTTCTGGTTTAGCAGTTTTTACTAGGCATGTTTTTGTTTTACATATTTTATTTTGTTTTGATACTGTTGCTTTTTTAGTGCATTGTAAAGCGTGGCGAGCCCATGTTTGTTGGGGTACCACGCTATATAAATCTACCGTATTATTATTATTATTATTATTATTATTATTATTATTATTATTATTATTATTATTATTATTATTATTATTATTATCGTGTATACGTTATTACATCTAACTAGAAAGTAGAGTATACAGGCGATAATGTTGCATCAACGCCACCATGCTTTCAGTATTATAACATTATATAGAGACCACATGCAGCCATCGTTCCAGTAAATTCAGAAGAGCCAACAGCGCTTTAATTTGCATTACATCTAACTGGTAGGTGAGAAGTAGTGGGATAGAGCAGAGTGTTAAGGAGACAAATGTTACTTGCTTTTATGAATTTATGTATGTTTTATTCTATACCAACTATTTTAGTGTGAGTGTGACTGTCAACGATTGTTGTACACTGCAAAATAAGTGTCCTTGCTGTTTGTTGGGACAATACAGATTTTTTTTCGGATTCTGTTACAATAAAATACATCAGGCACTAAACCCTTAGTGTTGCACTCTCTTCAGTATACGGACCCAGAAGCAACCAACGTTCCAGTTGTAATTTAAAAAAAAGATAAAAAAAGAAAGCGAAAGTGCTTGTTTTGGTATACCGTCACAAATGATGGAACATTCTTACGCACATATTCGGTCGCACGGATTCACACGAGAAGATCTAAAATAAGTTCTAAGCAAGCAGAAGAAAGGAAACATTACAGTCAAACAAATCGTATACAATTTTCCAAAAGATGGCCTGTATTAATGACAGGCTTCACCAGGATAAAAACGTTACGGGGTAACAATCTATTCAAGTCAATCAAACCAGATTTTTTAATTGAACTCTTGTCCAACTCTTATGCCTGACCAAGGTATTTTGCATTAACCGATCTTTACAGTTCGACGGGAGTTTATTGGGAGTTTAACAAGGCCATTTTCCTTTCCAAAATTGGGTACCAAAGGACACCACAATGATTTATTGTGTAAGTGTAAGCGTATTGCTTGCTCAGCGGCTTACAGTACAGCACAGCACACAATCTATAAATATATATGCAACGAAACACATCCGACGTGTGTGAAACCCAATAGCTAAAATTGTGCGCCCTTCAGGCAAGGACAGAACAAGATATACAATATAGTTTGATACACTATATTCATGCATTGATTTTTTTTCCATCTGACCTATCCAATATAATGTGATTTTTTTGTTTTATTTCCAGCGACTGTTATTTGATATCAAAACAGATTCGGCCGCCTAGTAGCATAATAATACACTTAATCTCGCCACAGCTGGCTCATTATCATAAATACCGGTGGTCTAATTAGAATTCAATAAAGCTCTGCGATATTACTATTATTACTTATTAATGAATAATGGCAGAACCTCCCGTTATTGTTGTCGAGTCAAGGGATGGAGCGGGACAGGTGGATGGGCGAGATGCTGGGATGCTGGTTTTGGTGTGGGTGATGGTGATGGAATATATCGAAGAATGTGATCCTTCCAACAGCTGTTTTATTGGCACAGGTTGACAGGCAGGCGTGCAGGCAGATACATACAGGCATGCAGAGGCATTTACAGACGGGCAAGTATCCCCTGGAGACACAGACGCAGAGGCAAGCTGAAGATTGGTAGATACAGTCAGACACTGATACAGAAACAGATAACGGCTGAACAGACAAATGGGCGGGTAGAGGCAAATAGGGGAATGCAGTCAGATGCGCAGTCAGACAAGCAGAAATATTTATCACAGTCGTATCAGCATTTTTCTTTCTCATGAAGATAAACAAGTTCACTGCGGTGGAGTGCATGATTTAAAATGTTGGATAACTTAGAAAAAGAAACAAAACACAAATTTAGCGTGGTCGAGTCAAGTACAAAAAGACATAATATTATTACAAGAGAAGTTTACATTCACAAAGCAAGTTTACTGAAACTGTAGTTTGTAAGCAAATAATTCCAAAACAATAAATAGCAGCAATAGCAGCAACAACTACGACCGCCGCCAACAACAGGTCCTCAACAACTATATAGACTGAAAAAGCCGAGTTATTCAGTAATAATCATTGTGTAATATATATAAATGAGCAATACAACCATGCAGAGGGAATGTGAGGTGAAGAGAGAGAGAGAGAGAGAGCGAGAGAGAGAGAGGGAGAGAGAGAGAGAGGGAAGGGAAGGGAAGGGAAGGGAAGGGAAGGGGACGGGTACACAATAAACACAGCAAATTCAGACCTAACGGTTATATTTTTAGCACAGGTGCGCAAAACTGCGTCAAAGAAGCCTGCTAATTTTACGTTAAGGACAAACATTTGCTCATGCATTCATGTCAATGCAGCTTACGGAAACACAGAATTTTAGCTTTGATTTTTAATTAATATTTGTTCATTGCGACTATTTACTTATTTCTTTATTTGATTTATCTGTTTAATTTTGGGAGATACTTTTATTGCAGGAGTGCGGTTGACCGATATAGACTGTGCTTACGTGCACATTATCAGTGTAAAAGAAATGGATTAGTGTGAAGGCCACAGCCTGTCTTCAAGTGCAGCAAGGTAATGTTAGTCAATTCTCAACTCCGGCGGGTGAACTTCACTAGCAGTAACCTAGAAGAAAGACAAGTATGACTATAATTTTTTTTAAAGTAGATCATGATAGTTAATCGACATATTTTATATAGTCTAGTATATAGTTTCATTAGATTATAGATTGACTGCTGCATGGATAGTGTTATAAACCTGGAAGGCTAAATATTTCAGGTTGCAGGTTTTGGGGGAGGCGGCAACTCGTATTTAGTCTAGTATTTTTGTGTGTGAAGTGTGACTTTTGTGTGATGTGAGTTTTAATACACAAACCAATGACTACAGTCATGTTAAGTTAAGTATCTCCACGACATAAGCAATCTGCGATGACATGTATTTATATGTGTTGTACTTGAATGTACAGTACAGCAAACCAGCAGCGTATTAAATACTAGTGGTTTTTGTACCCTGGCAAGCCAGGGTACACATGATGTTGTTTAAAATGTAGACAGAGAGAACTTTTGTCTGCGAGTTTCATTTGGACGATGATACCTCCCCATATCCCCCTGATACCTCACCATACCCCCCCATGATATCTCCCCGTCCCCCCCCATGTTGCCTCATCATACCCCCTTGATACCTCCCCGAACCCACTTGATACATCCCCATACCCCATTGATACCTTCCATACCCCCTTGGTTCCTACCTGTACCCTCCTTGATACTTCCCCGTTGATCGTTTCGCAGGTATGGATGAAAGGAATCGACCATCACCATACCCCCTTATATATACCCGTATCCCCGTTATGCCTACCCATGCCCCTTTAAACCTACCCGTAGCCCCTTTTACCTTCACGTACCACCCCATCCCGATCGTTGGTAGTAATAATAATAATAATAATAATAATAATAATAATAATAATAATAATGAATATAGAATAATACAAATAGAAATCATAAAAAACACCAAGGTTTTAAAAAAAAATTTGATATATTATAATTGTTATTATAATAAAAACTATTATTATTAGTTTATAAGTACTACTACTACTACTACTACTACTACTACTACTACTACTACTACTACTACTACTACTAATATTGAATATAGAATAATACAAATAGAAATCATACAAAACACCAAGGTTTTAAAAGAAAATTTGATATAATAATAATAATAATAATAATAATAATAATAATAATAATAATAATAATAATAATAATAATAATTTATTATTATTATTAGTTTATAAATAATAATAATAATAATAATAATAATAATAATAATAATAATAATAATAATAATAATAATAATAATAATAATAATAATAATAATAATAGTAATAATAATAATAATAATAATAATAATAATAATAATAATAATAATAATAATAATAATAATAATAAATTAAAGGTAAAAAGCCTAAATTAAAAAGAAAAATATCCATATTTTAGTGTACTAAAATCCATATTTTAGTGTACTAAAAAAAAAAAAAAAAAAAGGGGCCTGGTGAGATTTGAACTTGGGTCGCCCTGCACGGTAGGCGAATGGTTTTACTAACTAAGCTACCAAGGCTTCCTAGAAAGAACATCAATTTTTTGGTCTATATGGGAAAACATGCTGAAACCTCAAATTGATTTTTAATGGAAGCGCGCGGAATGAGGCTATTACAGTTTGTGGACATTTTGTTTATTTATTTATCTCAGAAACGGTTAAACGTTCGGTAAGGAAATGTCGGCTATAACGATTTGGCTGGTTTTGAGCACACAGCAGGCCGATCAGCAGCGCTCAGCACCTGCCCAGATCAGCGTCCATAGGGGACAAACTTTATAGTAGATGCGAAGAAGGACTTCCGGCTAAGCAATATATATATATAGATAATTATCCTGCATAGCCGTCGCTTCACTGAGAACACAATGCATATAGTCTGTTAGTGAAAATCTGTCCAAACGATGCCCTAAACGATACTCGCACAAACGCACACTTCTGCAAGCACACGCCCAGATATTGAATTAAAAACTATAGGCTACATACTCCAATGAACACACACACACATACATACACACACACACGCACACACCACAAACTCACACACGCAAACACAAACTCACACACACAACACAACACACGCACGCACGCACGCACATCCCCTCCTATAATATGCAAGAGAACTTCATTTAACATCACACTAATACACACGAATATCGCAAACACTCGTGCAAACATACACACATGCACACCACACGCAGACACTCACAGATGCTTGTGCTCACTGACAGAGACACACACGCAGACACACACACACAAGGCACACACACATACACACACTCACAAATACATACACGCAAAACAACCTCACTCTCCATTACACATACAATCCTTCCCTTCCTTAAACACACCACCCCCACTCTCCATTCTCACCCCCACCCCAACCCCATAAACACAATATCGCTCTTGTGCCTTTAAAACAGCGGGGTAACTGTGTGCATAAGTGTAGTCATGCGACTATAGACACACGCGTTATTTTAGGAACACATTCTCCTTTCAAAAGTGCGTCAGCTGTGGCAACAAAAGCAGAATGTTCACGTTATTACCAGTTTCTCTGTCTTTGACAGATAATATTCCACACATCGCTGCACGAGTCACTCAAGCGGTTCAATTACAGTCGTTGTGGTACAAAATATAGTGTTGTTTGTTTGCAGTTGAACGACATTGAACGGAAGTGGGCGAAAGGACGCTTTTCAGTTTCAATATACAATGCTGTAACTTGAAATATGATGAAATCGCGAATCGAGCACTTCAATTGAAAATATTGTGATACAAAATATTAATGTCAAATTTCGCATTTGAAAGAGATGACAAATACGAGTAAGTACTTTTTACTGCACTACGGCAATACAGAACAATCGAGAGTAGAGAGATGAAAAAATGTGCACTTTTCAATAACGCCGTGCTTACTAAAAAAAACAAAAAGTGTCCCGCCTTCTACTTCTTCTTTTATATTATCTTGGCATAGTTCAGGGTTGATCAGTGTAATTATACAAGTTCACAGACTTGATTACAAGCCAGTGTTCTAATTTAAAAAAAAAAGTCTTCAAGCGCCTTAAGCAGATCTTTTGAGCTGGGACTTGAACTATAGAAAGAACAATGCTTTATATACGGAGATATTCATTTGACGACTGAATAGACGATTATAACAGAAAAATAATTCAGAATAATTATAATGAAAATTGGGCAGCGACAGCAACAAGAATAAAGCGAAAATTGCAACAAGAACTACTACTACTACTACTACTACTACTACTACTACTACTACTACTACTACTACTACTACTACTACTACTACTACTACCACCATTACAACAACAACAACAACAACAACTACTACTACTACTACTACTACTACTACTACTACTACTAAAACTAATAATAATAATAATAATAATAATAATAATAATAATAATAATAATAATAATAATAATAATAATAATAATAAGGAAGAAAAAAAGAAGGAGGAGGAGGAGAAGAAGAAGAAGAAGAAGAAGAAGAAGAAGAAGAAGAAGAAAAAGCAGAAGACAACAACAACAAAAACAACAACGACAACAACAACGACGACGACAACAACCGCAACTAACAATAAATAGCTACAAAAAGGACAACAGAGGCAACATATTAATAAGAGGAACCAAGATCAAACGATTTTCATTTAATTTCATTGGAGTTTTTTTTTTGTTGTTGTTGTTGCATCAATTTTTATTCATCAGATTAACATAAGTTGTACTGATGTAACATAAACAATTTACAAAATCTAACATGCGCACATCATAGATATTTTCAAAATGAAGTAATTAATTAATCAAACTATAGAGATCATCATACTACTAACATACACATACACTTTTAACAACATACATTCATTCCCTTGTAACAATTAATTGATTAAAAAACACACAAAGAAAAAAAATCAAAAAAAAAATTAAATAAATAAAAACTTTCAACTTCACCTGTTAAGAACGAAGTACTTATAAATGTTATTTTGCGTCTTACAGAAAGTTGAAGTTAGGCCTCCAGGCCATTACCCCCCACCCCCTTCCATCCCACCCCGAACTCCCCCTTCCCCCGCACACCCCATAAACAAACGAAAAGAAAAATGATAAAATAATCAATCAAAACTAAAACAAATTCAAATTAATAAATAATTCCCCCCACCCTCCCTCCCTTCCATCCAAAAATAAATAAATAAATAAATAACATATATTTATTGAAAATAATAATGCTTAATTAAATAAACTAGGTACAAAGAATAAACAGACAATTACTAAACTAATTGTTAGAAGATATTTAGAAAAAAATTGAATAATTCATGACTTCTAAGTAAATCTATGAGCATTAAGCTCAATGACCAATCAGAATGATCTTCTGGATATATAATACTTGAGATTGACATAGGTAGCTTTAATTTATTTAATCTAAAGAGTAAAGGCTGAAAATGGTTATAATTTTGTTGACATTCAAATATTAAGTGATTTACATTAAAAAATATACCACAATTACAAAGAACTGGAGGATTTATGAAACGAGCACGCCAAGCATTTAGCCTTAGTCTGTGAAATAAACTGTTAATATAAAAAGATTTTGAAATAGATATAACGTTATTTGATACGGGTGAATTATCCAAGTAATGTTTTTCAATGACCTCTTGCTTGTATTTCTCATTCCATTGATTCCAAGCACATCGTTTTATTTGATTATTAATTTCATTTGTTGTAAGGTTGACAAATAATTTAATGGATTCGTCCGAAGATGCAGCACTCTTTGCTAAATGGTCAACAATGACATTTCCTAATATATTTAAATGACTAGGTATCCACATTAATGAAATATCCGATCCCCTGGTAATGATTTGATGACATAAAAGCTTTATTTCAGTTAACAGTTCCTGTCGCTCCTTACTAAACCAAGATGACAAAGCCGATAAAGCTGATTTTGAATCTGAAAATATTGCAATTTTTAAAGGAATACTAGTAAAATCAGTTATAAAAGATAGACTCATTAAAATTGCAATTTACACTAAGTTGCTGGGAGGTATCATCAGGAACAACTATTTCGGTCGTGCGTATCGAGCTTTCGCTCGATTTGGATCGTGTGCCTGTGCGTCCTTTTTTAAGGTTTTTAACAGAGCTGCATAATATGTGCTCTGTGCGTTGATTTGAAAGACCTAAAAGGCTACATGCTAACTGTAACTCTGCAAAGACATGTTATTGCTGAATTTGATTACATACACCAAGGACTTGACACCACCATCTGCTAGCTATAGACCTTGCAATGAAAGGTAATTGCTGCACTGGTATTTGACTACTAGACTTGAGCCTACTTGGATCCGACCACTGAGCTCCGGCAGAAAGAACGAAACAACACAAAGTACACTCCCGTCCCACCAGCTGTACATGGGTGCCTGGCTCTGTTTTAGAATAGAGGGATGTACAGCAGCGAGGAGAAGCTGGTCCTGAGAAAAGAGAGGCCCCAGTCGCCTCTCTCCCTTACAACAAAAAGTTTACGACGACACCTTTTACCTTTATCCCTATTTGGCTTTAACAGGCACTAAAAATCCTTTGGCTTGACAACATTAACTGCTACAGCTCATGTAAGAAGACATCCACAGTGTTCTGCTGATTAGTTCGTTACGTACTATCAATATAATACCATTACTATTGTACTGCTACAATATATTAAAACGATGACTCAAAGTAAGGACTCTATAGATTCTCTCTACCGCACGATGCCGTCCTTTGAAAAAGTAAACTTCGCGATAAAAAGACAATAGCATTCCAGCTTTATCTTTTAGTTGCATAGTTGTATCCTACCAAAGTCGTGCAGAGCAGTCCTATCTAGCTTCAGCCACGCTGCGGTGTGGTGACAAAGTAAAGTAAATCCACGTTTCCGTTTAAAAAAAAGAAAAAGAAAGAAGCGTTTACACACGCATGAGGATAAAGTTGTCTAAAATCACCTGCACGTGAAGAGACAGTAATCTAAAATGACCCCCGTTGGGGTGCCGGGGGTTTCAGTATAAATAGTATCCCCACTTTCTGAAAATTTAGTTCTTTAAATTCCCACTGTCGCTGTCTTTCTCATTTGCTCTTTCTCATTCCTGCTCTGTTCTATCAATCTGCTATACTATTGTCTTCTTCGCTAGACCAGTCTCCTACCTTTTTTTCTTGAAAACTCTTCCGGGACAAGACTCCTTATTTGTGTATGAGGTCTGTTGGATCAGCTTGGGAATATTGGATGCTTTCTGCCAGGTGGTCACTAGGGCTTCCTATGATGCTATTATTTAGCAATGTAGGCATTTTATATGTATGTGTTTTGTTGATAATTTATAATGATGTTTGTATTCTATTTTGTTTTTGTAAACGGGGGTTCAATAAGTTGGGGTGAAGCCTCAGCCGTCCCCTGCGTGGGATGTCTTTATTGTAAAGTGACTGGCTGGTGGAGACCTTTCGGTTTTACTACTAGGGTTGTTTCGGCAGATCTTTAATGCGGATTGGGGGTTGTCCGGTCCTGATTTGGCTCGGAAGAGTCCGCTGGACCTAAAGCAACAATAATGTAATGTACTGTAATGTAATGTAATCTAAAATGTTGAATTGAATTGAAATGTTTACATCCTCGAAGAGGGCACGAATGGCCCCTATATTGCGCTTTACCAGTTCAAAGAGGTACTGCTAAAGATGTGGGCCGGCCGAAAACAAGGTCTAACTCAAGCAGCCCAAGGTGCCAACTTGCCGCTAGATGCGCACTGTCTATCGTCCCAGACAACTGAACGTTCCTGAAAGGCCAAGACGCAGTAAAACCCAGAGACGCATCTTTTAGTTTCAATGTTGAAGCTCAGTCTACTTAGAATGCGAGCTCCGGGCAAAGCTAGTCAAAGATCCAAACAGACAAGCGAGATATACATAATATGGCTTCTAAAACTAAACATAAAAAGAAAGAGATAGCATCGTTGGACTGGTTTTACTTTGTCGTCACGTCGCAATGGCCGTAACTGCTGGGAAAGATGAGTCACGTCATCTTATAGTAACCTCCCATAACAATAATAAAAAATATATAAAAAAAAAAACCCACCCCCAAATAGTATATATATATATATATATATATATATATATATATATATATATATATATATATATATATATATATATATATATATATATATATATATATATATATATATATATATATATATATATATATATATATATATATATATATATATATATATATATATATATATATATATATATATATATATACACACACACGCATAGGCCAAAGATATAAAATGTTGGCAAACCGACTTTTATATGTGGTTTGTGCGTAAGCCTGGATGCAAAATTAGTTACCTGCGTTGGGCTTGAAGGAGAAGACGAAGAAGGACAAAGGGTAAAAGAAAGGTTATGAATGAATACTATTTTTATTTTCGTCTCACAACATCAGTCATAAGAGGAGGAGGAATATGGATTTCAAGAAGAAGATGAACAACCGAAGGGAAGCGAGATGATAGAGGAGAAAAGAAGAGGACTAAAGAAAGAAGAGGATGATGAGGTGGAACTGCGAGGAGGAAGAGGGGAAAAAAAGTATTTATGAGAAAGAAATCTCAGGTATCATTATATTAAATTTCTGACGTTTTCTGAAGTCAGTATCAAAGAGAATAAGTTTTGGCGTATTAGATATTTTGCAGTCTTTGCTACAATCTGTCTGAAAACACCACATAAAGAAGCATAAATAGAATAGAGAAAAACACTTTTTAAAAAGATATTATATATCAAACCTACCCGTTAAAAGTTTGAATAATGACCTCCGACTGGCTGTAAAGTCATAAACACAGACCCTAAGTTTACAAAGGCCTTATTTCTCGCAAGCGAAACGTTATCAGATGTCGTATACCTATATTATGTAGAGATTATGTTCTTATGTCAGTAGTAAAATAAACATAAATCTGGTTTTAAAGTGTCAGAGTAGGCATATGGCAAAATAAAGCCTTGTCTTCATTGAAAGGATGGTGGAGGTTAACTAACCTTTTTTTCCCCGAAGTTTTCAGATCCCCAAACCAGGTTTCAGAACCTTTTGTGTGTGTGTGGAAGGGGGGGGAGTGGGGGTGGGGGGGTGGGGGGGGTTGTGTGGGTGTTCGCGTGTGTGGGTGTGCGTGCGTGTGTGTGTTTGTGTGTGTGTGTTTCCAAAACGTGAAACTCCACGAACCTTCCAAGTAAGACAGGCCTTTAGCGTGAACCTACATTCAAACTGTGCCAGTGTAACAAGAGGACCTGTTTACCCTGCACACTTTGAGTTTTTGCTTGTTAGGTCAGTAGTAAAACTTAGAAGGTTACTGTAATCTCTAGCAGACGACAGAAGTGATCATGCGTAACACAGTTGTAGCTTAATACAAGCACAGTTAGTGACATCATCGCAACCTACGATCGAGCTTCGAATTTTATATCCACTTAGATGGTTCAGCCAATGAGAACACAGCTAAGGTTAGTTAGAACCAGTTCGGGTTGGTTCAAGGAGAGAGATAGAGAGTCAGTCGAGTTTGAAAAGCTGAGGAGTACACAGTGCTCTCTTACAGAATCTCTCCTGAGAAGATTAGACAGCAGTACTTGTTGACTATTCGAATTCAATCAAGTAGCCACGGCCTGACATTGTAAAACAGGTAAATGAACATACTTCTGTTTCATCGTGATGTATTTATATTATTATTGAATTATGTTTGTTGAATTTGATATGCATAGAATTGAATTGTTAATCCGACTTTGCGTGACCACGTGGAAGAATCCGACCACGAGGCAAGCATGACCGGCCGACGCCATGTTGTATCCC
This sequence comes from Oncomelania hupensis, assembly GCA_036898135.1. NCBI lineage: Eukaryota > Metazoa > Mollusca > Gastropoda > Littorinimorpha > Pomatiopsidae > Oncomelania > Oncomelania hupensis. The sequence goes on along the minus strand of CM072511.1, from coordinate 89,042,771 downwards.
TGATGGAACCACTGTTGTTTAACCTATAAGACAGCTGCGAAAGTTCGGTATGTCTAGTAAAATTATGGCACAGTTCTATCGCGCGGTGATAGAGAGCATTTTGTGCTTCTCTATCACTGTCTGGTACGGCAGCACAACCGCGATAGAAAAGAAACAGCTCGAGCACATTGTTAAGACTGCCTCCAAAATAGCTGGCTGCGACTTTCCATCTGTCGCCTCCATTTTCACAACGCGAATGAAACGGAAAACGGAAAAGACAGTCTGCGATCCATCACACCCAGCCAACAGTCTCTTTGAGCTTCTGCCCTCTGGCCGTCGGTTCCGTGCTATAAGAGCCAGAACTTCTCGATTCAGAAACAGTTTCTTCCCAGACGCTGTCCTCAGTACATTACCAAACATGGAATGATCTGTATAAACTGAAAACTCATTACCATTGCTTGATTTGTACCTTTGTGAAATAGGAGTATGCTATGCTGTGTGTGTGTGGGTGTGTGTGTGGTGTGTTGTGTTGTGGTGTGGTGTGTGTAGATCTGGATGTGAAGCCTAACATTCTTAATAATTCTCATTTTATTTAATGCTGTTAAATTGTTTTAATGCTGTATTTTGTTTTACTTGCAGGGTGTGTTTGACTCCATAACTTTATATGACTGATGAGTGATATATGTTTAACACTGTGTTTACCTATCCTTTAGTGCTGTATATACGTTGTATGCCAATGATGTGTATGACACGATGAATGCATGTGTGACTGTGCAAGAAAGGATGTATTTCATTGTCGCCATGCCACACCAAAATCCTTGTAGTACTAACAGTTTTACTTGGTTAATAAATATTCTTATCTTATCTTATGTATGCTTGCAGACCAGTGGCTGTACCCGAGAATGTTTATAATATTATTATTTCTTTATGTCTATAGTTAGCCACGATTTATATTTATATATGTATAGGAAATTAGAGTGGAGATTCCAGTGGACCACAGACTTAGCAGAATGTTCGCCGCTTATGTATAGAGATGTGGAGCTATCACTGAGGGCTACTTTGGCCTTTAGTGGGACGCTCTGCACAGACCTATTATACAGGGTTGTGCAGAATTTCGTCTCATATGTTACAGACGAGCAGGCGGTATATCGTGAGCCCAACTCAGCAAACGACAACAACCACGTCGACGCGAACAGTTGGTTGCCGAGGCATCTACAGCATTGAGCGCAGATAGCCCAACCGTCGATCCACACAGACAAAGACTCAACGACAACACAGCGTGTCATAGAAGCAACCTCAACACAGCGCTTCAACCCCACCGTTAAGTGCAACAAGAAACCGTGCACTAAAACTCTGTATAAACAGGACCACAGTAGTCCACTCTTCAAGAACGCTGACCCTTATGGCAGAAAGTAGCCAGTGCCCGATGAAGAAAAAGTAGCTGCCTACTAGACTATCAGCGATCGAACTATTCGCATTGACAATTGAACTTTTAAGTTAGATTCGTACTTCGAAGATCGTGTATCGAGTAGAGGAAATAAATGTGTGCTTTTTACTGTTCTCAAGTGGCTGGACTACATATGTTTCATAGCCGTGTGAAAGCTAGTGTGTGTTACGTTGAAACGCGAATGGTGCGTTTGAAATGCGCACGATGTTATGTGTGAAGCGCGTGCAATGGCAGGCTTGTGTGTGACGCGCGCGATAGATCTGTTCGTTTTATTTTTGCAACGCATGCAGTAATAGAGTGTATTTATCTTTGATTTGATTTTGCGTTGTTATTAGTAGAGGCTTTGTGTAACGTTAGTGTTTTTAGTTGGTCGATATTGTTTGAGAATTTTCGGGAATCAGTTGTTTACTATCGATCGAAGCGTGTGGATTATTCTGTTGGTTACCATGGAAGCTTCCATTCCAAATGAGGTTGTATGACGTGAGTCACGTGATGATGAAATTAATTTTGATTGGTTGTGGTGTTTTATGTAGGATTATTCTCGTTTGTTCCCGTGTATGTAGAGACTATATAAGCGCCGCACTGTTAAAAAAAGTGGAGATTGTTGTTGATAGTGAAGCTGGAAAGTAAATTTGAAAGTTGTTGAGTTGAGTTGAGAATTGTATGCAGTTGTTGATGTGTGCTGAATAAAAAGTGGAAAACTTCATACGTCGACTTTGTGACTTGTATGCTGTTTGGACGGGCTGCGTGAATAAACGAATCTGAGTTACACAACTATCAGGAATTCAAGCATCGGGGCTGAATCAGATACTGATAGAAAACACCAACATCAAATTGAGTGTAACATTTTGGGGGCCAAGCCGGGATTCACGCCATAGCCAAGGGTTCAACTGCTACAACAAGCAAGTCAACGTTACGAGAGGCAGTCATCGAGGGTAGCCGCCAACAAGTTGCGTCGAGAGGGGCCAACATACTGGGACTACATCCGATAGGTTCGGGTTGACTGCAAGGGCGTGTAGTCGCTGAAGAGTTGCTTAGTGAGCGAACAACAGATCGGGACTACGTGGCTGCCGTAAAGCTAGCGATACACGGTAAGACTAGATCTTATGATACCCGCGTATGCCGCTGCAGATCTGATGTCTTTGCTGATACACGGTATGTATGAGTCATAAGCCTGTCGGTAAAGGCCAGTTTGTAGGTCGCGGTTTTTCAATGACCTTCACCTCGGAGTTCAATCAAATAGCTGTTTTGATTGGCTGTCTGACCTCCACTGTCGTATCGCGCCGTGAAAAAAATAGAACATGCTCTATCGATAAGACTTGACGACAATTCCTACCGATCCGGGAATTCCCGTAGTCATATGCGGGTATCATAAGATCTAGTCTTACCGTGTATCGCCACCTTAAGACTACGTCGAGGGACAGTCTCGGAGCTACATCGCCAGTATTAGAGAGAGCGACGAGCGGACGTCGCGTCTACTTCAGCACAGGAACGTGTACATCAACACCAGCGTGGTGCAGCGTCGCATACGACGAGGACAGCGGTGCCTGCGTCAGCGAAGGCGACTAGTGGCAAGCATCAGCGCTACTGCAGAAAGCGTGCTGTTCCAGAACAGTCTAGAAGGGTGCAGCACAGTCAAGAACTTTATAGGAAAAGAACTTTCCAGAAAAGAACTTTCCAGAAAAGAACTTTCCAGAAAAGCATCAAGATGGCTGACTTCTGGCAGAAAGGGGTTGCACTGAATCTAAAAGGCAAACAGTTGACGGAGTACGTCAAATCCCAGGAGAGAATACAAGAACGAGAATTAGAAGAGCAGCGTCGCCGTGAAGAGAGAGAATTAGAAGAGAAGCGTCTGGAAATGGAAGAACAGCGTCGCCGAGAAGAACGAGAATTAGAAGAGAAGCGTCTGGAAATTGAACAGCAGCGGCAAGAAAAAGACAGAGAATTCGAGCTGAAGCGTCTTGAAGGCGAGCGTCAGTACCAGCTAGAGTTGGCGCGTATCCAAAACAATCAGCATGCGCCACAAGTCACCAACGACCATACGGGTCCAAAATTGCCAGCTTTCGTCGACGGGAAGGACCAGATCGACAGCTATCTGGCGAGATTCGAAAGGTTCGCCGAAAGCTCCAACTGGCAACCTCGAGACTGGGCGATTCGACTAAGTGCACTTCTGACAGGGCAAGCGCTCGAAGTTTACACCAGACTGTCGAACGATGACGCCAAAAACTACGACGTCTTGAAAGAGGCCCTGTTGCAGTGCTACAACTTTACAGAGAAGGGCTACCGTAAACGCTTCCGTGAATGCCGGCCTAAGTCAGACGAGACGCCAAAGCAGTTTGTGGAGCGCCTGTCGTCATATCTACACAAGTGGGTGGAGTTATCAGGCGAAAGCAAGTCTTACGACAGTCTCCATGACCTGATCGTGAAGGAACAATTTCTCAATGCCTGTCACAAGGACCTAGCGACCCACTTAGAAGAACAAAAGCTGCAGACGCTTAAAGATGTGACTGAGGCTGCTGAAAGATATCTCATCGCTCATGGGAAGACCCTGGGGCCACCCAGCGCGACGAAACATTTTCAGAAGACTGGAAACCATGTGAACCAGATCCAGGGGAGCCAGACGAACCAGAGACAGACGGACTCCACGCCTCCTCCCAGGGAAGGGCATTCAAGAGGCTGTTTCACTTGCAACGCTACAGACCACAGAGCGGCTAACTGTCCTCAAAACAAAAGTAGCGGACAGCGGAGCAGTACGGACAATGCAGCGGCGGGCAACCGACAGAGACGTTTCTCCAATCTACGGCAAAACAGTAGATCTGACCATCAAGTGTGCGGCGGGAGCGTCATTCTTCCGAGTGAGACCAAACGCACAGCTACCCCTGCGGACGTGCAAGAGTGCATGACTGATGGCCAACTCCTCCTTGCCAACGGGAAATCCATCCCCGTCGTCGCCAGCGCAGCTATGACCGTCCAGAATATGCCTGTTTCCAAGGGACGCGTCGGAAATCATGAAGTGACTGTCCTAAGAGACTCTGGTTGCAGTGGGGTCATTGTCAGAGAAGATCTAATCGCTAAAGAACAGTTCACTGGCGATTCAAAATGGACACTTATGGCCGACAGCAAATGTGTGAAAGCGCCAGTTGCAAAAATTCAAGTCAGCACACCTTTCTACATAGGCTGTCATGAACTGGCTAGTCTTAACTGCTTGTTGACTGTTTAGCCATGTGTAGTCTTTGTAACAGTAGAGAAGTTAGACTATTACACAGCAGCAATTAAATTACACAGCAGACCACACACAGCGAGCGAGCCACCCACATCGCAGTGAGTCAGCACTTGAGTTTTGAATCGGACCGTTTTAACCAATCAGAGCAGGCTCAGTGGGTAGAGCAGTTTTGACTGTGTCAGAGCCTAACACAGTTTGAATCAGTCGTGTGTGAGACGAGGTAGAGTCAACATCTCCACAGCTAGAGAAATCTCTACACTCATAGACCAGGAAGCAGGACTTTGAAATCTTAGAATTCTCTCAAGTCATCACGGGCCTGAACTTGTCAAACAGGTAAATGAACACCCTTCTGTTTCATCGTGATATATTTATATTATTGTTGAAATTATGTTTGTGGAATTTGCTATGCATAAATGTGAATTGTTAATCCGAATCTGCCGTACCACATGGAAGAGCCGAGCACGAGGCGAAACACGACCGGTTGCGCCGCCATGTTGTATGCTGTACGGAACCACTGTTGTTTAACTTATATGTATGTCTGCAGACCAGTGGCTGTACCACTGAATGTTTATATTATTATTAATTCTGTATGTGTATAGTTAGACACGATTGATATTTATGTATGTATAGGAATTTAGAGTGAGATTCCAGTGGAACCCGGAAGTAGCAGAATGTTCGTCGCTTATGTATAGAGATGTGGAGCTATCACTGAGGGCTACTTGGCTTTCAGTGAGACGCTCTGCACAAACCGATTATTCAGGGTTGTGCAGAATTTCGTCTCTTATATTACAGACGAGCAGGCGAGCTATACCGAGCTATCCCGAGCTATCCTGTGCACCCCACTCCACAGAAACGACTAGTTGGTTGAGGATCCTCTACCGCACAAGACGGAAAGAGCTGCCTTGAAAGACACCCTGTCAGACCCCACAGCGTGGCAAGGGAACCCAACTACACAACGACAAAGGTGTACCAGAAGCTACCTCACAGAAGGACTTCGACCGCACCATCAGAAAGTTAAGTGTAATCGACAAAGGTGCACTTAAACTGATCATAGCAGGACCACAGTAGTCCAACTCTTCAGAAACTGTAAAACGGACCACAGTAGTCCAAATCTACATGAAATATAATAGCAAGTGCCCGAGGAAGAAATAACAGCTGCCTAGACTATCAGCGATCGAACTATTAGCAGTGACTGAGACTTTTTAAGTTAGATTAGTACTTAGAGAATCTTGTATAGAGTAGAAGAAATAAATGTGTGAGTTTAACTGTTATCAAGTGGCTGGACTACATATGATTCATAGCCGTGTGAAAGCTAGTGTGACAGTATTTTTTTATCATTTTTCTATCTATTTCTGTACCCCAACCTTAACACAGAACGAGCTAAACAAATAAATTTATTAAAGTAATTTATAGGGTGACTTACTAGCAGTTCCCACCGAATAAACGTGAGGGTCCATAATTCCATTGTGCAGAGCCCATAAACCCCACGTGACACTTTAATTGGCGAGCCTAGCTAGGATCTGTGTATAATAGGAATTGGGTATAACCGGACCTAAGTACAATAAAATTAGATAACAGTAGAAGTAGAATAACTTAGAATAGTGTAAGGGTATAACACTGATCAGTTGTGGTGCACTATTCTTTAGTTAAAAACTTTTTTGCTTCAATTATTTTTGTACCTGTATGTTGCATTGTTCTTTTGCAGGTTTTGCTTAAATAACTGTTGTATGCCATTTGACTCTTGTTTTATTCTATTATTGATTACGAATTTGATTGTCTTTGCATTGTTGTGATTGACTTGCAATATTGCTAGTGTTTTGGTATTCCACGTGATTCAGAGGTTGTTCATAGACACGTTTGGCAATGTCGGACCCAGTGGCCTTGAGATTGCGCTTCAAGGAATTAGGGGAAGCTTTACACTTAGCAGGGGGAGACCTAATTGCGTATATCAATGCAGAGGTAGAGAAGCAGGAGGCTAAGGCAGAGAGGGCAGCAGAGAGAGAGGCAAAGAAATTAGAAGCAGAGCAGAAGAAACTAGAGTTAGAAGCAGCAAGAGAGCAAAAGAAACTGGAACTAGAAGCAGAGCAGAAGAAATTAGAAGCAGAGCAGAAGAAATTAGAAGCAGAGCAGAAGAAACTAGAATTAGAAGTAGAACAGAAGAAGGCAGCATTAGCAGCAGAGAGAGAAGCAGAAGTTAGGAAATGGGAGTATGAGCGGGCAGAAAAAGAAAAAGAGAGGGAAGAAAAGGAAAAAGAAAGACAGCATGAGTTAGAGCTAAGAAGATTGGGATCAGGAGCTTCAAGTTCTTCCTCAACCCCTCCCCACTCAGATCAGCTAGAGGTAGCATCCAACCCTGTACAAGGAATGTCATTTCCACTGGGAACATTCAATGAGAGAGAAGAAGGTCTAGATCTCTATCTGACTAGGTTTGAGCGTCTAGCAACAGAGTACAAACTAGATCCCACTCATTGGTCTTTTAAGCTTAGTCAAGGGCTTATAGGAAAGGCTTATGACATCTACAGTAAGCTACCGACTGACAGAGTGACTGACTATCACAAAGTAAAAGAGGCACTCCTAACGGGATTCGAACTAACAGGAGAATGCTACCGGCAAAAATTCCGCACCAATCGGAGAGTGAAAGGAGAGAGCTATGCGCAGTTCGCGGATCGGTTGTCCACAATGCTGGATAAGTGGATTAGCCAGTCAGCCACGGCTAAGACGTATGATGGACTGACAGAACTGTTAGTATGGGAACAGCTACGGGAAACCATGACCCCCGAGCTGAGGGCATTCTCAGTAGAGCAGGGCGCGGAAAGACTAGAAGATCTGGTCAAGGTCGCAGATAGGTACGTGGCCGCACACGGAGAAGCCAAGAGCTTCAGGCGAGACCTAAAGCCTAACGGGAAAGAGGCACAGAAACGAAGCCCTAACCGGGAAGAGCGCACCGCGAATAAGCCGAATAACCCCAGACCTGGGCAAAATAAAGGACCCAACGCGGAATTCGGGAAAAGAGGTCCCGCAGAACAGAGACGGTATTGTTCGTTCTGCAACAGAAACAATCACTCCACCGCAGAATGTTTCAAGTTGGCCGCACAACGTAGGGAAGAGCGCGAAAGCCGGCCAGCGCACAGAGTTCTAACTTAAAGCAGCGGTAACAAGCCACACACAATCGGAGATACCCATCGGTGACAGACACGGTCAAGGTCAACGGAAAAGAAGCGAACTGTCTGTATGACACAGGTCTATCATACGACGCGATAGTTAGCGAATCTCTTGTATCGCGCGCGGACTTGACAGACAAGACAGTCGACTTACAAGGAGCAGACTTGACGAAACCGACGACTACTTGCCCAATAGCTTGGATCGAAGTAGAGAGTAGGTACGTCACAGGAAGAATCCAAGCAGCTGTTTTACAGAAACCCCTGTATGATCTAGTGCTAGGTTGTAGGTATGTGTTCTTAGGCACGCCCCCCAAAACTGTAGAGATAGCTGCAGTGCAAACCAGGGCCCAAGCTAAAACCCAACCACCCCAGCCCGAGTTCGCTCCGAACCCAGGACTCGAAGAGATCAAAACAGCACAGAAAGAAGACACCTCGATAGCGAAGTGCTTCCAGAAGCTACCCAAGGCGCACACACCCCCGCACAAGGGAGACTTCTACATGGAAGAGGGAGTTCTACATCGACAAGGAGATGGAGATCACACCCAACTAGTACTACCAGCCACCCTTCGAGCCCAAGTACTAGAATTAGGCCACAGCATGCCACTCAGCGGACACATGGGAATTGGAGCCACAGTGCAGAGAATCAGCGCACACTACTATTGGCCAGGAATCACGGAGGATGTCAAGCGCTACGTGAAATCTTGCCACCAATGTCAACGATATTCCCCGCGACATCACACCGTACCAGTTACCTTAGGACCATCGGTAGTAGTCGGCGTGCCATTCCAGCAAGTCTCAGTAGACATAGTAGGACCACTGCCCATGACCAAGAAGAGGAACAGATTTCTACTCACACTCGTCGACGCATGTACGATGTGGTGCGAAGCAGTCCCGTTGCCAGCGATCGACACCAAGAAGATCGCAGATGCACTCATCGCCATCTTTACCAGAGTCGGATTCCCGGACAGCATTAGAACGGACAACGGATCTCAGTTCACCGGCCGCCTGATGCAAGACGTGTTCGAGTTGATACAAGTTCATCACATTCGCACACCACCATACCACCCAGCCAGCAACGGACAAGTAGAAAGACTGAACGGAACCCTTCTCACCATACTCAGGAAAGTCGCCGACGACAACCCAGAAGCGTGGGACACCTACGTGAATGCGGCACTGTTCGCATATAGAGAAACGCCCCATGCAGCCACAGGCTACACCCCGTCAACATTGCTATTCGGCCGACCTCTAGCAGGACCGCTAGAAGCCCTACGCAGAAGTTGGACGGAGGCCAAGATAGACGACACACCAAGAGGTGCCACCAAGTACGTCGCAGACCTGCAGGAAACCCTCAAAGCAACGTGGAAGAAAGCTGGTGAAGCACTGAAGAAGGCAAGAGCCCGTCAGGCAAAGTACTACAACCGCCACGCGAAGGACCGAGAACTGCAAGTCGGCGATCAAGTGCTACTCTTACTTCCAAGTGGAACCAACAAGCTGGACATCGCTTGGAGAGGACCGTACCGGGTGACTGCCAAGAAATCCAAGACAGTCTACCAAGTAGAGGTGAACGGGAGAGCCCGATACCACCACATCAATCTCCTCAAGAAGTACACGGACCGACCAGCGACCCCCAGCACACACACATGGATGGCCATCGCCATCGCGGAAGAAGCTCATCCACAACTACAACAGCATCGCCGTACCACTGACAAATGGAACCCGGAAAATCGCCCCGGACAAAGTAGTTTGGACAGCGGAATGCGAGACAGCATTCCAAACACTCAAGGACAGAATGACATCGGCGCCAGTACTCCACCTACCCGATTTGACTCAGCCATTCGTTCTTCGCACCGACGCAAGCGACTTAGGCCTCGGAGCAGTACTGCTACAGCGCGACCCCAAGAATGCAGAGACGCTATTCCCTGTCGCCTACGCCAGCAGAAAATTGAGACCCGCCGAGACCCACTACGCCACGTCGGTGAAAGAATGCCTTGGACTAGTCTGGGCCATACAGAAATTTCAACTCTACCTGTATGGGACCCACTTCACAGTTCAGGTGGACCACCAACCACTATCGTTCCTGGCAGCCTCCAAGTCTTTGAACTCTCGCCTGATGCGATGGGCACTCACCCTTCAGGCGTACTCATTCCAAATCGAGTACATCCCCGGCAAAGAGAACCACGGAGCCGACTACCTCAGTCGCCATCTCGTGGAGGACACAGCAGCTGTCGCCCACCCAACACAACTAAGGGCCACAGCACCAGAATTCGTCCCCGCCCAGTAATACCCTGTCACTAGTGTCCATAGCTACCTGGCACAGCATTGCAGCTCAGGTAGAGCAACTTAATTAGTTTGTAAATAGGACCCTAGGATAGTGCAGTGTTAAACTAGGCTCTGTAGTAGAAAAAGATCGAATCCAGTAGTCATCGCCTTTTTTCAGTTGAGGGAGCCTGTCATGAACTGGCTAGTCTTAACTCTGCTTGTTGACTGTTTAGCCATGTGTAGTCTTTGTAACAGTAGAGAAGTTAGACTATTACACAGCAGCAATTAAATTACACAGCAGACCACACACAGCAAGCGAGCCACCCACATCGCAGTGAGTCAGCACTTGAGTTTTGAATCGGACCGTTTTAACCAATCAGAGCAGGCTCAGTGGGTAGAGCAGTTTTGACTGTGTCAGAGCCTAACACAGTTTGAATCAGTCGTGTGTGAGACGAGGTAGAGTCAACATCTCCACAGCTAGAGAAATCTCTACACTCATAGACCAGGAAGCAGGACTTTGAAATCTTAGAATTCTCTCAAGTCATCACGGGCCTGAACTTGTCAAACAGGTAAATGAACACCCTTCTGTTTCATCGTGATATATTTATATTATTGTTGAAATTATGTTTGTGGAATTTGCTATGCATAACTGTGAATTGTTAATCCGAATCTGCCGTACCACGTGGAAGAGCCGAGCACGAGGCGAAACACGACCGGTTGCGCCGCCATGTTGTATGCTGTACGGAACCACTGTTGTTTAACTTATATGTATGTCTGCAGACCAGTGGCTGTACCACTGAATGTTTATATTATTATTAATTCTGTATGTGTATAGTTAGACACGATTGATATTTATGTATGTATAGGAATTTAGAGTGAGATTCCAGTGGAACCCGGAAGTAGCAGAATGTTCGTCGCTTATGTATAGAGATGTGGAGCTATCACTGAGGGCTACTTGGCTTTCAGTGAGACGCTCTGCACAAACCGATTATTCAGGGTTGTGCAGAATTTCGTCTCTTATATTACAGACGAGCAGGCGAGCTATCCCGAGCTATCCCGAGCTATCCTGTGCACCCCACTCCACAGAAACGACTAGTTGGTTGAGGATCCTCTACCGCACAAGACGGAAAGAGCTGCCTTGAAAGACACCCTGTCAGACCCCACAGCGTGGCAAGGGAACCCAACTACACAACGACAAAGGTGTACCAGAAGCTACCTCACAGAAGGACTTCGACCGCACCATCAGAAAGTTAAGTGTAATCGACAAAGGTGCACTTAAACTGATCATAGCAGGACCACAGTAGTCCAACTCTTCAGAAACTGTAAAACGGACCACAGTAGTCCAAATCTACATGAAATATAATAGCAAGTGCCCGAGGAAGAAATAACAGCTGCCTAGACTATCAGCGATCGAACTATTAGCAGTGACTGAGACTTTTTAAGTTAGATTAGTACTTAGAGAATCTTGTATAGAGTAGAAGAAATAAATGTGTGAGTTTAACTGTTATCAAGTGGCTGGACTACATATGATTCATAGCCGTGTGAAAGCTAGTGTGACAGTATTCTTTTACAATTTTTCTATCTATTTCTGTACCCCAACCTTAACACAGAACGAGCTAAACAAATAAATTTATTAAAGTAATTCATAGGGTGACTTACTAGCAGTTCCCACCGAATAAACGTGAGGGTCCATAATTCCATTGTGCAGAGCCCATAAACCCCACGTGACATAGGCGAAGTCGAAGCGGTTTGCCTGAAGAAGCCGCTGTATGATTTGATGATCGGGAATATCGACGGCGCGAGACGACCCGACGACCCCGATCCAGAGTGGAGTCCTGCCTCAACTCAACACGTCGAAGTTGTGGAGGAGGATCCATTGCCGTTTCCCGATGGAGTCCTTTCAGAGCTGCTACGGGACAATGTGGCTACTCCGGCTCAGCCCTGCCGACAAGAGATCGTCGGTGCTGTTTCAACCAGGGCCCAGGCCAAGAGAGACAAGACGTCTACGCCACTGAAGGTCGCCGACAACTCCAAAGCTGCCATCGTGGACAGAGATAAGCTGATCCAGCTCCAGGAAGCTGATAGTACTTTAAACAAGTACAGGAACCGCCAAGACCACGTGACCAAAGGCAGTGGTACGGTCTATTTCGAGGTGAAGGCCAAGATCCTGTACAGAATCTTCCAGCACCCGAGGGTCAACGGAGGTAAACCACTACGTCAAGTCTTGGTACCGTTAACCCTAAGGCGCCAGGTGATGGAGGTAGCGCATGACTCAATCATGGGAGGTCACCTGGGTATCAAGAAGACGTCGGATAGAATCCAGGCGGTGTTCTACTGGCCAGGACTTCATGCGGACGTCAGCCGTTTCTGCCGATCATGTGACATTTGCCAGACGACCATACCTCGAGGAAGGGTCCCTAAAGTGCCAATGCAGAGAATGCCTTTGATCGACCGACCTTTCAAGAGGGTGGCCTTAGACTTAATCGGCGAAATAAGACCTCCGAGTGAAGAAGGTCATCGATGGGTACTGACTTTAGTAGACTATGCGACTCGGTACCCAGAAGCAGTGCCACTAAAGAAGATTGACACTGAAACTGTAGCAGAGGCACTGGTGGACATGTTCAGTAGACTTGGAGTGCCCGAAGAAATTCTGACAGACCTCGGGACGCAGTTCGTCTCTGACTGCATGAAGGAGGTCAACAGACTGCTGAGCATCCGGCATTTGACTACGACACCCTACCATCCAATGTGCAACGGGCTTGTCGAAAAGTTCAATGCTACGCTGAAGTCCACCCTGAAGAAACTGTGCAGCGAGCAGCCCAGACAATGGCATCGCTACATCAACGCCCTACTTTTCGCCTACAGAGAAGTACCGCAGGAGTCCACCGGCTTTTCTCCGTTCGAGCTGCTGTACGGAAGAACCATCCGAGGGCCGATGCACATCCTGAAAGAACTGTGGACGAAAGAAGTAGAGACCCCAGAGGTGAAGAACAGCTACCAGTACGTGTTTGAGCTAGGGAGAAGCTGGAGCAGACTCTCGAGATAGCCAGAGAAAACCTGAAGAAGTCCCAGGACTGTGGAAAGCACTACTATGACCGTAGGGCTGTGAACAGGAAGTTTAAACCTGGCAACAAAGTGCTGGTGCTGCTACCTACCGACCACAATAAGTTGCTGATGCAGTGGAAAGGCCCGTACGAAGTGGAGACCGTGGTGGGAATCAACGACTACAAGGTGAAGGTCGGCCAGCATTCCAAGATATACCACGCCAACCTCCTTAAGCTGTACGTGGAGAGGCCGCCAGAGACTGTACATGCAGCAACAGCAGCTGAGACCGACGACAGCTTTGACAGCGAAGAACTGTTGGAACTTGGAGACTTCCACAGCAAAGAAGGCATCGATGACGTTAAGCTAGGACCAGGCTTGACGGAAGGTCAAAAGTTGGAGCTCAAGGACCTTATGGGCGAATTTCCCCATAGCTTCAGTGATGTCCCAGGCTCTACGACTTTGGTCGAACATGAAGTCCACACCCAGACCTGGAAGGAGCATCTGCAGACCTTGAGGGAGCTGTTCCACCGTCCCGCAGAAGCCAACCTGACCGTGAGACCCAGCGAATGCATTCTGGGAGCTGACAATTTCGACTGCGTCGGACATCCGACGGAAGAAAAAGACAACGGAGGATGCACTGACTCCAGGAAAGGCCACGTGATCGTCGTCTTTGACCCTGGGCCGATGACAACCGCAACTGACGAAGGCGTCGTTTCCTTGCGGATGAAAAAACATTGACCGTGTAGATAAACTGTGAACATTGACAATATCCAGACAGATTTGAAGATGAGAAATATTGACTCTGTGTGAATGAGCTGAGAACATTGACAGTGTTCAGACAGTCTGAAATAAGTTCTAATTTCTGATTTTGTTTGTGCATTACGTTTCAACGTTGTTGAAAGAAATTAGGTAAATTTCTTCTTGAGTGGGGGGTTATGTTACGTTGAAACGCGAATGGTGCGTTTGAAATGCGCACGATGTTATGTGTGAAGCGCGTGCAATGGCAGGCTTGTGTGTGACGCGCGCGATAGATCTGTTCGTTTTATTTTTGCAACGCATGCAGTAATAGAGTGTATTTATCTTTGATTTGATTTTGCGTTGTTATTAGTAGAGGCTTTGTGTAACGTTAGTGTTTTTAGTTGGTCGATATTGTTTGAGAATTTTCGGGAATCAGTTGTTTACTATCGATCGAAGCGTGTGGATTATTCTGTTGGTTACCATGGAAGCTTCCATTCCAAATGAGGTTGTATGACGTGAGTCACGTGATGATGAAATTAATTTTGATTGGTTGTGGTGTTTTATGTAGGATTATTCTCGTTTGTTCCCGTGTATGTAGAGACTATATAAGCGCCGCACTGTTAAAAAAGTGGAGATTGTTGTTGATAGTGAAGCTGGAAAGTAAATTTGAAAGTTGTTGAGTTGAGTTGAGAATTGTATGCAGTTGTTGATGTGTGCTGAATAAAAAGTGGAAAACTTCATACGTCGACTTTGTGACTTGTATGCTGTTTGGACGGGCTGCGTGAATAAACGAATCTGAGTTACACAACTATCAGGAATTCAAGCATCGGGGCTGAATCAGATACTGATAGAAAACACCAACATCAAATTGAGTGTAACAGTGTGACAGTGATCTTTTACAATTTTTCTATCTATCTCTGTACCCCAGCCTAAACACAGACCGAGCTAAACAAATAAATGTTTTTAGTGAAGTCAAAGGGAGATTACTAGCGATCCCCATCGACTAAGACGTGTGGGTAATAGCAGTCCATTGTGCAGAGCCCAGCAACAATAAAAAACCCTCACAGCCAGTGCAAAACCGTTCTGGACGAATGCGTTCCTTCTCAATTACCAGTTCAAACTACAATTAACATCAGTTCTGTTTTAAAACTAGGTTGAATGTTGGTAACGGTGGCTGGGTAACAATAGAACTCTTATTGAAATGTGTGAAGAACAAACCTTTAACTTTAATCTAGTGCACCAGTGGAGATGGCGCATTTTCTGGATCATATCACAAACAATCGTGTGTATTGCACACACACACACACACACACACACACCCGCACACACACACCCACACACTCGCGCACACGCACGCATACTCGCATATACACGCATCCCATAGGCTCAAGAGTGGTGGTGGTGGTGATAGTGAACTGTGACTTCATTGTGTCCATGCATATGCAGTTGTTTGTAAATGGCAATTTTGAGAAAGTCGTTATGATTTCGATATTACACCGAATCAGGGCTGGCGTGCATGAACGAACTTAAAAGCCGACTTAGACTTAACGCTTCACTGAAACATGCTACTTAAGTCTAAGTCGGCTTTAAAGTTCGTTCATGCACGCCAGCCCAGGACCTTCGTATTCGATGAGGCGGAACAAATTGCAATAACCATCAACGTATAACATCCGTCCTAACAAAGGCAACACTTACTAGTGTTTCACTTGTAGATAAAACTCGGATACACACACCCACACACACACACGCACGCACACTCACACAAATAAATACATCAAACACTCTAGATTCTGGGAACATGCACTGTACTAAGCAAAGTTGTACGAGTTTGTAATTGGGGGAAAAGTCGTATGTTTATTTGCATTACGAAAATAGCTCCTTGAATCGTTGTAGCGAAGGGAGATGTGAGCACTATAAATCAATATATGACCATGTTCCTCCTCATCCTCTTCCTTCTCATAATAATAATAATAATAATAATAATAATAATAATAATAATAATAATAATAATAATATAATAATAATAATAATAATAATAATAATAATAATAATAATAATAATAATAATAATAATAATAATATGTCCCACCGCCGCAGCTCATTGGTAGAGCGTTCGCCTCGCTCTCTGATGAACGCAGGTTCGAATCCCGTGGTGGACAAGATAAAAAGTGGCCATTTTCGCTGTCCATCTTAGCAGTGTGTTTGCTCTGATGGTTCAGTGTTGGTTTAAATCCCTATCCCCACCTCCCTGGGATGGTTATTATACCCTTCTGCCATATCGCCAATGGTGGGTGTAGACGTTAAACTTCAATGTTCATTCTAATGCGAGCGTTGTGGCCAAGTGGGCTAAGGCGGGACTAACTTGCCTTGTCCACAGGCCAGAAACCAATGGCGCCTGACAGGTGTGGGTTCGATCCTGCATCGGGGCGTTATGTTTCTCCGAATATTATTTACTTTCGACTCGGGCAACGTCTCGGGGGTTTTCTCCGGGTACTCCGGTTTGCTCCCCCAGCAAAATTTCAAAAATTTCAAAAATTTAAAAGAATTTCTAAATTTCAAAAAAATTACAACTAATGTTAGGTAGGTTGGCCACAGGCTGCGACTACGCCTTCCACAGGGGAGGCGGCTCAGAATTTCCCGATAAAAAGGGACAATAAAGCATTAAAATCTAAAAAATCTAAAAATCTAAATCTAAAATCTAAATCTCTCTCTGTGTGTGTGTGTGTGTACTTACATAAACGTACGTTCTTAGTTACCAATGGATTCATTAGCAAGGAACTCACTTTTTTCCAGGATCCCATTTTTTTAAATAAATACACGGGAGTACTCTTTTAGTGCATGGGAGTGCAGTTGTAGTGCACGACAGTGTTTTAAGTAATAAAAGGAGTGCTCTATCAGGGATGAAGGGAAATCCAATAACTTTTCGAGCAAATTTGGGAGGCAAGTCGACGAGATGGGAGGAACATTCGAGAATGGACTGGTTTGACACTGAGCGAAACCATCAGGGCTGCTGAGGACAGAGAAAGATGGAGTATGCTGGTTAAACGATCATCTGTGGTGCCCCTACGACCTCCGAGTTACGGGACAGGTGATAGGATAGGAAGTCGACCTATTTCGTCCCTCGTGGGAGGCGAACGAGATCATTTTTTAAGACGGAATAAGCCAATTTTGCATCTGATTCATACATTTCATTTTTAGATGACTTTTGCCCTCTTTCCGTCAAAAAACAAAACAAACCCAAACCAAAACACTTTCCGATTCCCACATTCTTAAGTAAACCCACTTCTAATATTTTGCAAATATGTATGTGTGTGTCTGTCTGTGTCTGTGCGAGTGTGTTTGGTTGAATGAGTTATTGCTTTGCAGGTTTTGTGATGATGTAATCTGACCGTCGAAATATCAAAAAAATAATCTTATGATTTAACCCTTGTTGTGTTGTCAAAGCGTCGTATCGTATATAGATTTTCTGTCCACAGACACAGTGGCATATAGGGGACGATGCTGTCAAAGCACACGAAAGCACGTTTATGTACTACACTAGCCTTTAGCGATCAGCATTCACTATTTAATTATTTCTTCCTTGTCATGAGTAATACCACTTGTGAAAGAGCGAAGAGGATTTTGATTGTTATAGTAAGCATTATTATTTTTAAATCACCAGTTGGTAGATTGTTATAATTGTATTTTATTTTATGTTCTTTCATTTTATTTATTTTATGTTTCTTTTTTTATTTTTGTCTAATATCACCTTCAGTGATTGCTATGCAGGTCTTGTGATGATGTAATCTGACCGTCGAAAAATCAAAAACATAATCTTATGATTTAACCCTTGTTGTGTTGTCAAAGCACACGAAAGCACGTTTATGTACTACACTAGCCTTTAGCGATCAGCATTCACTATTTAATTATTTCTTCCTTGTCATGAGTAATACCAATTGTGAAAGAGCGAAGAGGATTTTGATTGTTATAGTAAGCATTATTATTTTTAAATCACCAGTTGGTAGGTTGTTATAATAGTATTTTATTTTATGTTCTTTCATTTTTTTTATTTTATGTTTCTTTTTTGATTTTTGTCTAATATCACCGTCAGTGATTGTTTTGCAGGTCTTGTGATGATGTAATCTGACCGTCGAAAAATCAAAAAAATAATCTTATGATTTAACCCTTGTTGTGTTGTCAAAGCACACGAAAGCACGTTTATGTACTACACTAGCCTTTAGCGATCAGCAATCACTATTTAATTATTTCTTCCTTGTCATGAGTAATACCACTTGTGGAAAAGCGAAGAGGATTTTGATGGTTATAGTAAGCATTATTATTTTTAAATCACCAGTTGGTAGATTGTTATAATTGTATTTTATTTTATGTTCTTTCATTTTTTTAATTTTATGTTTCTTTTTTGATTTTTGTCTAATATCACCTTCAGTGAATGTTTTGCAGGTCTTGTGATGATGTAATCTGACCGTCGAAAAATAAAAAAAATAATCTTATGATTTAACCCTTGTTGTGTTGTCAAAGCACACGAAAGCACGTTTATGTACTACACTAGCCTTTAGCGATCAGCATTCATTATTTAATTATTTCTTCCTTGTCATGCACCCCTTGGGGTCATGAGCAATCTTGCCACTGTAGATTTTTCTAACCTATAAAGGGAAAAGTGAAAGCCCCAGTTGAAAACCTGTCGTGCCTTTATAGGCATGACAGTTTCACTGCGGCAACAGTACCCCCGTTGGAGTGCCGGGGGTTTCAGTATAAATAGTATCCCCACTTTCTGGAAATTTAGTGCTTTAAATTCCCACTGTCGCTGTCTTCCTCATTTGCTCTTTCCCATTCCTGCTCTGTCCTATCACTCTGCTATACTATCTTCTTCTTCGCTAGATCAATGACCTACCTTTTTTCTTGAAAACTCTTCCTGGACAAGACTCCATGTTTGTGTATGAGGTCTGTTGGATCAGCTTGGGAGTGTTGGACGCTTTCTGCCGGGTGGTCACTAGGGCTTCCTATGATGTCATTATTTAGCACTATAGGCATTTTATATGTATATGTTTTGTTGATAATTTATAATGATGTTTGTATTCTATTTTGTTTTTGTAACCGGGGGTTCGAGTAGTTGGGGTAAAGCCTCAGCCGTCCCCTGCGTGGGATGTCTTTATTGTAAAGTGACTGGCCGGTGGAGGGCATTCAATTTTCCCACTGGGGTTGTTTCAGCAGATCTGTTATGCGGATCGGGGGTTGTCCGGTCCTGATTTGGCTCGGAAGAGTCCGCTGGACCTAAAACAACAATCAATCAATCAATCAATCAATCCTTGTCATGAGTAATACCACTTGTGAAAGAGCGAAGAGGATTTTGATGGTTATAGTAAGCATTATTATTTTTAAATCACCAGTTGGTAGATTGTTATAATTGTATTTTATTTTATGTTCTTTCATTTGATTTATTTTATGTTACTTTTTTATTAATGTACAGATGTAAAATTAAAATACTGGATTAAGTAAGCAAAGGCAGTAAGGCTTCAACAAAGGTTAGGTAAGGAATCAATGAGAGGATGTGAGGGGGGGGGTGTGTGTGTGGTGTGTGTGTGTGTGTGTGTGTGTATGTATGAGTAGATGTGGGTCTTCGATCGAGTGGGTATGTATGTGTACTATCTAAAACTATAATAAAATGAAATGTCTCAGCAAAAATTCACAAAGAAAAAACAACAACCTTTTACCCATACGAAGTAATCTAAAACTGATTTTATCACAAGTTTGGAAAAAACATGTATTGTTATCGAGTGGTTATATGTTGTTTTGTGGTAATTGAATTAATTTTAAAAGAAGTGTGCATAATTTAAAGTGTTTTGTTGTTTTAGTTTTGAATATGTGGTCATTCATAGAATTTGCATGAAGTAAGGTGATACATATAGATTTACAATTTGTTGTTTTGTATATATCTTCATATAATGATAAAAGAACGATTAAATTCAATAATTCACTTTTATTTTGATGTTGCGTGATTTTGTAGGAAAGATGATTTTTATATGGTATGAAAAGTGATGTTGGGGATATGTAGTAAAGTGGACTCTAATTATACTGTTTTTAAAAACATTTTTTTGTATTTGTGAAGATAAAATATGTATTGTTAGCAATGTAATTGTAAATATTTATTTGTATTTTTTTTGATTTTGTTGTGTGGTTTTGTTGTTTTATTTATCAATTTATGAGTTCTTTCTTTTGGTGTTTCTGATTGTATCGTAGCGGTTATCAAAAAAAAGGGTTATGTGAGGGGTAAGGGGTGAGTATGGTGGATGTGTATTGTCGGTTGTTTTTTTTTTTTTTAGGATTTGGTGTTCTTGGGGGATGTGTTGTGTTGTTAATGTTTTTTAAAGTTGTTTTGGTTGGTAAAACACTTTTCGACCAAAATGATGGTGTATCCAATTAATGTGTGACAAATTTTAAACAATAAGATGAGTATAAACTTTAACAGTGTTGGAAACAATATCTTTTTTTTTTTTTTTGATTGGTTTATGCATGGTTGGTCATGCAGATTGAAAAGAACATTTAGTTAAATATAAGTATGGCGAGTGCAGGTATTTATAACATTATCTATTTTTGATTTAATTACACGGGTGTATAGTGTTGAGGTTTTTTGTGATTGCAAAATACCACAACCTTATTTAAGAAAATGTAAACTATTTGTTGTGTTTTTGCTTTTGGAGCTGTATGTTTGTGTTATGTGAGTAGTATTGTAATTATTTTAGTTTGGTGTATTTTTGTTTTAAGATGAGCTCTTGTTGGGGTTGGTTGAGATATAGATTTTTATAATGGATTTTTATAATATAGTTAGATAAGATTGTTTCAGCGGAATAAAGTTTTTGGTTTTTATCAAGAAGCTAGATAACAGCAAGACATGAAAATGAGGATGTAGATAGTGGTGATAGATAGGATAGATAGATAGATAGATAGATAGATAGATAGATAGATAGATAGATAGATAGATAGATAGATAGATAGATAGATAGATAGATAGATAGATAGATAGATAGATAGATAGATAGATAGATAGATAGATAGATAGATAGATAGATAGATAGATAGATAGATAGATAGATAGATAGATAGATAGATAGATAGATAGATAGATAGATAGATAGATAGATAGATAGATAGATAGATAGATAGATAGATAGATAGATAGATAGATAGATAGATAGATAGATAGATAGATAGATAGATAGATAGATAGATAGATAGATAGATAGATAGATAGATAGATAGATAGATAGATAGATAGATAGATAGATAGATAGATAGATAGATAGATAGATAGATAGATAGATAGATAGATAGATAGATAGATAGATAGATAGATAGACAGATAGACAGACAGGCATAGTCTTTGAAGTCCTCAAAAGTCTAATACCCTTGACCTTATCAATGTACGAGTTGCGTTCAATCCTATAGGCTGCTCTCTCTCGAATCAATTAGTATATGTAATAGGAAGAATAGGAATGTAGGTACTATTCGGAATTTACCTAATGTCTATTGGAATTCCAGTACCTCCCAAGACAAATTGGAATTCCAATCTACAGTAAGGAAAATTTAGTTTAAATTGGAATTCCAGTTCATCATAGGACGTACTGGAATCCGGTGTTCAGTGCTGACGTTTTGTTTCTAACTACTGTCCGATGGTCATTGGTGTTGTTGTTGTGTTGTTATTGTTGCTGCTGCTGTTATTGTTTTTGTCCATATGGAAATGTTTTATAAAATTATAAAATAATATTGCCGAATTTACAGTTCAACAATAGTTTGCAAGCTAAACATTCTGGCACTGGAGTCTAAAATAATGAATTTTTCAGGATTTGTTTTCCGCACCGAACTTTCAACACTTTAATGCTGAATCGTTGCCACCTCCACTAAATAATTCGGAATGAGAAATCCAATGTACATTAGTTGTTATTTTTTTTAAATCTAGTGTTCACTGATATTCCAATTCATCCTAGACGTATGAGAATTCCAATAAACGCTAGTTAGATTCCGAATCTCACTAAATTCCCGATGTTCCTGTGACATATTAATGCTACTTAGGCAGCGTACATTAGACACTGCATGGCATAAAGAAGAAAAAAAACTTGTTTTCGAATTTTTGGCTGTGAATATTGTCACGGACGATCGACTGATTTATGCCGTGTTCCCTTTCACGGAAGGTAATAAAAATGCTAATATGTAATATTATGTTACTTGGATTGGATTGCTGGCAGAGAAGATAATTGGGTAGGGGTGGGGTGGGATGGGGTAGAGATGGGGTTGGTTGAGTTGGCGACGGGTCAGGTGGTGTTGGGAACTGAGGGCTATGGGTGATCTTAACGTTGATGTCACATAATACAAATTACAAGAATGATGACATCATCAAGGTGTCCTAGTTTGAACACAACGGAACCTTTGTATTTTACTGAAGAAGCAAGAATTCTGGATATCATAAGGCCTATACTATATTGCAAAATGAATGGTGTCATCCTCGATTTCAACATGGAAGTTTGAGCTCAAAAGTAAGAGGTCATGAAGAGAGAGGTTGAGATGAGAATTAATATTCATTTAATGATGTAATAAGTACGGTCCATGTATGTTTTGACGGATTTAAAAACACCTTCTGTGAGTCCAGGACTGCATGTGTGCATGCATGAGTACATTTGCGTGAGAGAGAGAGAGAGAGAGAGAGAGAGAGAGAGAG
Source organism: Oncomelania hupensis (assembly GCA_036898135.1). Taxonomy (NCBI): domain Eukaryota; kingdom Metazoa; phylum Mollusca; class Gastropoda; order Littorinimorpha; family Pomatiopsidae; genus Oncomelania; species Oncomelania hupensis. The sequence goes on along the minus strand of CM072511.1, from coordinate 89,020,210 downwards.
AGAGAGAGAGAGAGGAAGAGAGAGAGAGAGAGAGAGAGAGAGAGAGAGAGAGAAAAGAGAGGAAGAGAGAGAGAGAGAAAGAGAGAGAGAGGAAGAGAGAGAGAGAGAATGTGTGTGTAAGTGTGTGTGTGTATGTTCGAGTTGCCTCTTCAGCTTCCTCGGAGATTAAACCTAATGAACTTAATAATGTTACATAAAATATACCAGTGCATGTTTTGACCCCTTTAAGGTATACTCTGTGAGATCATGCGTACGTGCAGGTGTGAGTGTGTGTGTGTGTGTGTGTGTGTGTGTGTGTGTGTGAAAGATGTTCATGAATTTGAACTTCCACAGAAAAGTAATTTTAATATTAAAAGCCATATCTTCTCTCTCTTTTCCTTTTGTAAACAATTACCTTAAACTAGTTTTAACCCAAAAAATTAACAAAAGCTAAAAGAATAATGACGTTGGATCTCAAATTTTAATGGATAGATGTCAGGCTATATTCTGCTTACGAATTAATCTTTCATTTCAAAAGGATAGTTCCGGTCTTATTACTGTGTACTCGATTTCATCGTTTTACTGTTGTTTTCCATGTATTGACATTTTATGCACACTTTTATATTGCACTGGTACTTAATGCCTTATCGAAAGACCTTTAGTTTTAGTAGACCTTAATTAAAAAAATATACTACTACTTGTATTGTATAGCATATTTACAAGCTCGGAGAAGAAGAAAACATTTCTTCTGCACAAGAAATGAGAGAAACTGGTTATAGACTTGCTATATGACCTTGTTGATTGCAAGTCCCACCGAGGATGTAGCCAACGTTTTGTTGTTTTTTTAAAAGCATATTTTCATGATATATGTGCGTTGTGAAGCCCTTTCTTCTGCACAATGAATAAAGCAATATGACACAAAAGAAGGATATTGTATGGTGGCATATTGGTCGTCAGGAGTGGGACATGCGCCTAACAATGAAGAACGAGATTATGTGTTAAGGTTGTTTTTGTGACATGAGGATTTGTGTTTAGGGGTAAGGTGGGGTAGGAAATGGTGGTGATTGCAGGGTGTATATCATTTATGTGTGGGTGTGCGTGTGCGTGTGTGTGTGGGCGGGTGGATGTGTGGGTGCCTATGGGGGGTACAGCTGTAAAAGAAAGTAAGAGAATGTGACATTTCAATGCTTTAAAACGTCTTTAATTTAAACCCATGCCGTACATTGTCCATTGAAATCATCAGTGCAATACTGGTCGAGTGGACTTTTCGGAACTTGCGCAGACAGACCGAAAGATAAAATTAATGCTGTCTTCACTTTTCATAACCATACCCTTGTGCGTCAGTGCCAGCTTGGCTCACCGTGTTCGGGGTATGCAATATAATGCAATGTAAATTCACGGTAAATTTAAAAATCTTCAATCAGTTAACCAATCAGTCAGTCAGCTAATAAAATGATCGATGACATAACGCCTAAATTTGGAACAACAGGAGCATATAATTCGCCAATGGCCAAGATACAATGCCTATCTAGGCTACCTGCGCCGTAACTCTTTATGCACCTAGCACCGCCAATCATAATTAATCTTATCGAAGATACGATAATGAAATCCGATCACTTTTTAAACAAAGTTTGGAAAGCTGCCAAAGACTCTAGTGCGATCGCGTGAATGGAAAAGGGGCGTCATAGTTTTTCCCGAGAAGCGCTTTAAGCAATGTTGCAGTGCAGTGCTTACAAGTTAAAAGTCCAACTTTTCAAGGTGGGAGCAGGGACCCTAACTCCACTCTACCCTAACTCCACTCTACCCTAACTTCACAGGCGCTTCTATCTCCGAACCCATATTCCCCTAACGCTCCACCAAAATCCTCCAGCAACCTGAAATGTCAAGGACATCCAACATAAAATGTCAAGAACACCAATCGAATTTTTTAATGCTACTTTAAGAAAAAAAAAACCCTCAGAACTTGATGTTTTAATGGGTTTGCATGGAACAGTATGCTTAATATCCAGATAGATATTGGACTTGGTTCTGCCGGACAACGTTAAATGACAACAGAGAAATTGTAGTCCTTAAATCTTTAGTAATGAAATCAAAAAAATAAATCAACCAAGATTCAATGCATAATGCAATATTTATTTTTTAATTGTATGTTATATATTCTTAATAATAATAATAATAATAATAATAATAATAATAATAATAATAATAATAATAATAATAATAATAATAATAATAATAATAATAATAATAATAATAATAATAATAATAATAATAATAATAATAATAATAATAAACAGCTTTTATGTAGCGCGATTCCTAAATAAAACTCCACTCAAAGCGCATTCTTATTAAATCGCTTTTAACTTAAAGTTGTTGTCTTAAACAAAGTAGAATTTAAACAGGACATGCGTGTATTTCAGTATTCACAATAAATCTAGAAAATCTCTCCTAACAAGGTTTGACTGTGTGGTAACGCAATCCACATTCGAAAGAGAGCATGTATCCCTGCCTCGTAACATTTTGTACAGGGAATATGTTTATCTTCTTTTCTAGTAATCCAAGTCACGATGTGAGGTAAACTAACTGAGAAGAGCCAAGTGGTCCAAGTTTCGGTTCGGCTGGCAAATAGTTAACATACATGCAGGTATTCATGTTTTTCCCCATGCGCTGTCTCTTAAATTAAAGCAAGAGCTACGCACTGAGTATTTAGAGACTTCAGAGGCTTAACTTTGTTTAAGTATTTAAAACTCAATATTAAAAGAGCTGAAACATGAAACGAACTGATCTTATAATATATTGCGCTTACCAACTCAGACGCTGCTCAAGTGATTGGCCGAAACCAGAACCTATATCAAGAGCCTCTCAAGGCAACAACTTGCATCAGCAAACGCACGGTCAACAGCTACGGACAACTCAGTCTGCTCCACACTGATAGATAGACATAACTGCATGCATCTGTATTTGAATCTATCACCAGCTCGTGTTGACAGAATGACTGGGTTCTTTAACGAGCCGCTGCGGCGACATGAGGTAAGGGAAGGGAAGTGGACCACCGATCAGAGTCATTCCAGAAAGTCAAATATTTCCCTGAGAGAAGAATCTTCCGTCACCATGCGTGGAGAGTGCGAACCCAGAGGTTCTCCTGCGCTCCTGGCGAGCGTTTTAATCTGTCGCTACGAAGGATCACGATGATCACCAACATTATGCGCACTGAAGGTAAGCTTCTAAAATTTCTATTCATTTATATTTAAATTTGAAATACCCAAGTCTACAGTATGTAATACTGAGGCCGCACGAAGTCAAGCGTAAACTGAATGCCACGAGTGAAAGGCTTGACAAGACGTAGACTGTAATTTGAAAGCACCATCGAAAGAAAGAGGAATGCTGATGTTTAAACTGTAAACAACGAAAACGTGAAGATGGTTTCCATGACAGAGGGAGGGAGAGAAGAAGAGAGAAAGAGAGAGAGAGAGAGAGAGAGAAAGAGAGAGAGAGCGACAGAGATAAGTTTTTTGTTATTGCTTCATGTTGTGTGGAGTGAAACTTGAAACAAAAATTGTTTCCATGAATGGGAGGAAGGAAGAGGAGGGAAGGAGAGAGAGAGCACGATAGCACTCTGAAAACAACCACGGAGAAAAAGCAAGTATTTCTGAATAATTTCTTTCTCTCAAACAAAATGGGGCACTAAAACCTTGTAACAGAGTTTGAACTATCTTTTTTAGACGAGACAGAAAAAAAGAAGAAAAAAGAAGAAACGTTTTAACTCTTTTAGCCCAGAGAGAGAGAGAGAGAGAGAGAGAGAGAGAGAGAGAGAGAGAGAGAGAGGAGAGAGAGAGAGAGAGAGAGTGGGGAGGGATTATGCTTTATTGTGTCCTGAGAGAGACAAACTTTAAAATAAACCTGTCTCGCTTGCGTCGACTCATGAACATTATAAAATGTATGACAGGTTGAGTGAGCTGTTGTTAAAAATGGAGCAGGAAATTTTTCATTTAACCGCTTGATATCACCTTTCATGCGAATTTCAACTTCCCGCGACGCTCGACCTTGACCTTGAATTTCCTGCAAACGACAACACACACACACACGTACACACACCCACACACACGCGCGCGCACACACACACACACACACACACACAAGGCAAAAGATCGGGTTTGGGGATGATTACGCTCAAAGTGATTTTATCTTGTGGGACCCTACAACGCGACAGTCTTAGGCACATGTCTCAAGGGTCGCAGACACTCTGTATGCGTTTGGATCTTGCGTCATTGAAGTGAAGAGGATGGTGTTATGAGGAAGAGGAAGAAGAGACGAGAGGAAGGAGAGCAAGGAGCAGAAGGAGCGAGAGAGGCTATAAGGACAGGGAGAGAAGTAAATGACAATAATGAGGAGAGAAAAAGTATGCTGAAGAAGTATAAATAGTATCCCCACTTTCTGGAAATTTAGTGCTTTAAATTCCCACTGTCGCTGTCTTTCTCATTTGCTCTTTCTCATTCCTGCTCTGTTCTATCAATCTGCTATACTATCGTCTTCTTGGCTAGACCAGTCTCCTACCTTTTTTCTTGATAACTCTTCCGGGACAAGACTCCTTGTTTGTGTATGAGGTCTGTTGGATCAGCTTGGGAATATTGGACGCTTTCTGCCAGGTGGTCACTAGGGCTTCCTATGGTTTAAACGATGTTTTATTCAGTTAAATTTCTGATCTGACAAATACATAAATACAGTAACAGGGGGTTCCTATGATGTTATTATTTAGCAATGTAGGCATTTTATATGTATGTGTTTTGTTGATAATTTATAATGATGTTTGTATTATATTTTGTTTTTGTAAACGGGGGTTCGATAAGTTGGGGTAAAGCCTCAGCCGTCCCCTGCGTTTGATGTCTTTATTGTAAAGTGACTGGCTGGTGGAGGGCATTCAGTTTCCCACTAGGGTTGTTTCGGCAGATCTTTTATGCGGATTGGGGGTTGTCCGGTCCTGATTTGGCTCGGAAGAGTCCGCTGGACCTAAAGCAACAATTATGTAATTATGTAATGCTGAAGAAGAGAGAGAGAGAGAGAGAGAGAGAGAGAGAGAGAGAGAGAGAGAGAGAGAGAGAGACGCTTTGATAGTTTATTGTCTATAACTTCACACGTCTTTAAGACAAGGATTCGCAATCTGAATACATTAAAACATTACCAAATTAGGACCTATAACAGCAAATAAACACAAAAGCAAAACAAGCAAAATATTAAAAACACCTATAGTATTAGAGCCATATGCCTAGAGAATTATTACAATACAAGAACATATATTGAATTATTAACAGGAATATGAATTATCCTAAATACATACCGTAAAATAAAACTATTAAAAAAAAACTAAAAAAAACGTTATTTAGGAAATGCACTCATTTTCTCAATTTTTTTTCTTTTAATTTTCAATATTTTTCATTCTCAGATCTTTACGCAACACACTCAATCCGTCCTTAGTCTACATATTACAGACATACATTTGTGTACACAACCACTCCGTTTGACAAGCAGATTAATATACATGTATTTACATATTTACATAGGATCATCATGTACATCAAGTGCTAATTTCCAAGAGTTTGTTTCGCAAACTCATAGCATCAGCAATGTACTTTGCTAGATCAAACACCCGACTTTCATTCTTACATGCCAACAAGAAGGAAATGACGTTCCAAGTTGTGTTATGTTTAATGGACATAGCATTATGTTTTTCCTTCGTAAATGATCATACGCTTCACAATGAAACAGAAAGCGCAATTCGTCTTCTTCAGCTTTACCACATACTGGGCACTTATTGTTTTCATTCGTTCTGTCTGCAAACCACACCATATTATTTGTAAAACCACATGCTCTCAGCCTAAAACGAGCAAAACACTCTCTGTACCAACGATTAGTTAAAAATAAAAGGTATCGCTCGGTATCAAAAAGAGACTTAAAAAATAGTACCAAGTATATTTGTCATTTTTCTCTATTTCCGAATGCCAGTTCTGCATGAAGCATGAAATGAGCCTGCCTTTAAATTCTAAAACGAAATGTGATTTTTGTCCCACACCCTGACTTAGCCAAACAATTTCAAATCCATTTTCCATTAATATTTTTTTTTTATCCCTGCAACCCAGTTCAGGTTTTCTTTCTCGTGTTGATTCAGCATATCATAAGCCTGCATGCAGAGTCTGGCACACAGAAGACGCATTAATTTCAACCAATGCTTCACACATCTCACATGGATTCTGATGTACAATGGACAATGGATATCTTGAGAGAGAGAGAGAGAGAGAGAGAGAGAGAGAGAGAGAGAGAGAGAGAGAGAGAGAGAGAGAGAGAGAGAGAGAGAGAGAGAGAGAGAGAGAGGAAAGATTAAAGATGATGGTGACGATTATACAAAAAAAAATAAATAAATAAAGAAAAGAAGAAGAAGCGGCTTGTCAAATGGGACCAGAAGGGTGATTGATTCTGAATCACATTCGCTTGGGAAGTGTGACATGTTTATACTAGTTTACATAAACTACATTTGATGACGAAAGCTTAGAGCATGAAGGAGAAGAAGAAGAAGAAGAAGAAGAAGAAGAAGAAGAAGAAGAAGAAGAAGAAGAAGAAGAAGAAGAAGAAGAAGTGGCGAAGAAGAGGAGGAATGAACAGATGAGGACTTGACCCGCAAAGAATTAGAATGTGATTGCCTTTAAACAAGCTCAGTATAATACAGTGGACATTTCACGCATGCTAAATTCCTCTTTAGGCTTCCTAGGTTTGCTTTGATGATTCACAATCTCACTTTAATCCCCCTCACCCCTCCCCTACCCTACTCCGCCCTTAGCGCGTTCAGTCCGCGACCCCTCTTTGTTTTTTCAAGGTGACAAACTGAATTAGATTTTATTTGAGAATTTCTTACTTCTTTCCTATCCTATCCTATCCCGTAACTCGGAGGTCGTAGGGGCACCACATACGATCCGATATGGAGTAAATGGTTTTATTCATCATGCAGTGTGTCTTGGGCAAGAAAGACCTGGCAGGGCCCAATCCTCTCCAGGCTGTTGGCCACAGCCGATATCAACGAATACAGTGTGGCTCGCCTTGGCCCCGAGCACGTGGTCGTTGAATCTGTAGTACCTAAATAATATGAGAAATTTAGATAGGCCTACATGGGAAAAAGCTCTTTTGGGTGGGAATGGAGGGTTGGGTGGAGCGGAATTAGATTATAGTTTGGTGTGGAGTAGAGGGAACAATATTTAGCAAAGTTTATATATATATATATATATATATATATATAATATATATATATATATATATATATATATATATATATATATATATATATATATATATATATATATATATATATATATATATATATATATATATATATATATATATATATGTGTGTGTGTGTGTGTGTATATATATATATATATATATATATATATATATATATATATATATATATATATATATATATATATATATATATATATATATATAAATATTGGAAAGGATTAATAAAAGCAAAGTGCGTGTGTGTACCCTTTTTGTAATCTATGTAATACTTTTTACACGTTTTCTTGAATAAAATTATGTTTAACCCAAAGTGTAACCTCCGACAACTCTATAAAATCAACCTTGGGCAAATAGTCCTAGAAGGTCAAATTGTAGAATTTTAAAATCAGGAGGAAGAAGAAGAAGTGAGGAGGGAGAGGGAGGGTGGAGGTACATATAGTGAAACAGAAAGAGTGCGTGAGAGGTGGTTGTGGGAGAGAGCACACAGAAAGAAAATGGAAATTCTATGCACTCTCGCTTGGGTGTTGGGTGTCGACATTTTCGAACTGATCAAAAAACACGACGACAACGGCGTAACTTGTTATGGGAACTGCTTAGTGTGTGTGTGGGGGGGGGGGGGGTATGGGGGGGGAGGTGTTTGTGTGTGTGTGTGTATCTATGTGTGGGTACCTGTGTGTGTGTGGGTGGGTGTGTAGGTGTGTGTATGTGTGTGTATGTGTGTGTATGCGCGTTCGTGCATGTGTGTTTTGTGTGTTCGTGGGTTTGTGCGTCTGTGTATTGCGCGCCTATATGTGTGAGTCTTCGTCTGGATCACGCAGAAAGGATTTTTCCGCAACCGCTAATGTCTACTCATTTTGGCAGTTGCCTGCTATTTAGAGGTTCAGTGGGCGTCTACCAGAAAACGACATGCTTATGCACACACCGGGTAACAGGAGGCTGGAGTAAGAGGGTGTGGGGGTTGAAAGAAGGGAGTCTACATGTCAGCTTTCACATGCACAGTTGCTACCAGCTAGAACAGCGCAACAGCTAGAAATGCACTTTAGGGTCCTCAACCAACATGGGTCACGCCCTGGGTGATGAGGCATGTGTGTGTTTACTCTGTTGCCGCAGCATAGTGCACATACATACTGAGTGCCAGGGATCTTTCAGGCGACATTCTACGCCTCGGCAGACTTTAAATTTATTCGACTGGCTGACTGACTCGGCAGTCTCTGATGCTTCTTGGGGTGCACATACTGTCTCAGATCCAGTGTTAGACAAGGACAAAACAATAGTGATTCATAATTATATATGCTACATGTAAGGCTTACACGACAATTTTAAATACTATAACGAAAGTAATATTCTGTTTTACCACCTACTTAAAGAAAAAGCATATGCATTATCTGTCGGCATAATTAGGGCTTTTGCGGACAGAGGCGGGACACAACTCGCTAGGCATGCAGCAAGCGAGTATCTAGGACACTCTGGCTATTATAATACTTAATAGTCTATTTTACCACCTTCCTATACAAAGTAAATATGCATTATGCATTATTATTGGATGGCTTGCGCTTGTGGGAAGTGTGTGCGGTACACAGGCACTAGTTGAGCTGTTTGGGCCAGCATGCTATCATAATGATGATTTTCATAAAGATAACGATGTTCTATTTTACCATAGTCTGCCTAGTAAACAGATAATATGAATGATAGGTCCAGGTGTCACGGGCTTGTGGGCCGAGACGTGGCACTGTGCGGAAGACATGAAGCAAGTGCGCTGTGTGAGCAATAGTTCCATCTTCGTTCGGCATCGGTGCTCTCACTACTTTGACGGCTGGGGTCAAGCGTCCTAAGCGCAGAAAAGTGCGACATTCAAGCGCAGTTCTTTTTATATAAAACAAGCCGTTACCAACATTGCATAAGAATAATATTCCTGAGGAAACTCAATAGTGATAATACTATTAAATGCTGATGCTATACAATACATGGTCAAAAAACGCTTCAGATCAAGCATCAACATTGGCAGGACACGCACTTTTCCAGGAGCAGACATCGGAAGTGACCACGATCTCGTGATGATGTATTTCCGGCTCCACTTGAAGAGAGTAAATACAGCAAAGTGCACTAGACTGAAGTTCGACCTGGACAAACTGCAAGACCCGGAGGTGGCAGAACTATTTCAGGCCACAATTGGAGGGAAATTTGCACCACTGCTCATTTTGGGGGCTGGTGAAGTAGATGTCAACACCATGACCACCACCTTCAACTCAGCTGTGACAGATGCCGCCACTGAGATCCTTGGCAAGTACCGACCAAAGAAGAAGCCGTGGATCACACCTGAACTTTTGGATCTGTGTGATAAACGAAGAGAGATAAAAAAGAAAAAGAACACCTCACAGGGAGCTGACGTCTACCGAAAAATCAACAATGACATCCGAAAAGGCATGCGCACAGCAAAGGAGAACTGGATAGAAGATCAATGTCAGGAAATAGAGAACAGTCTGAACAAGAACAACAGCAAGAAGGCCAACCAGACTGTGAAGCGGCTGACAAGTGTCAAACAGCCCAAAGTCTCCACGATCCAAAGCAAGTCTGGCATATGCCTTACAGAAGAACAAGAAGTCTTGGACAGATGGACAGAGTACTGCTCTGACCTTTACAACCATATACCAAATGGAGACCCATCAGTTCTAGCATGTCCCGAGAACAGAGAAGAAGAAGAAATCCTCCCAATTCTCCGGGAAGAAGTTGAGGCAGCAGTGCAATCGCTAAAGAAAGGGAAGTCAGCGGGAGTGGACAACATACCCGCGGAACTGCTACAAGGAGGAGGAGAAGCGATGATTGATGCCCTCACCATTATCTGTAACAAGATCTGGCAGAGTGGGGAGTGGCCTATACCATGGACCCAGTCGCTTGTCATCACTCTTCCCAAAAAAGGTAACCTTCAGGAGTGTGAAAATTACCGCACCATCAGCCTCATCAGCCATCCCAGGAAGGTCCTCCTGAAAATAATACTCAACAGGTTGAAACCCCAAGCTGAACAAATCATAGCTGAAGAACAAGCAGGATTCAGGGCAGGGCGAAGTACCACTGAGCAGATTTTCAACCTCAGAATAATCTGTGAGAAATACCTACAGCACCAACAACATCTATATCATGTGTTCATAGACTTCAAGAAGGCGTTTGACCGAGTCTGGCATGCAGCTCTATGGGCAACAATGAAAGTGTACAACATCAGCCCTAAAATTATTGAAGTCATGATCAAAAGCCTGTATGACAAGGCTACCAGTGCAGTCCTCCACAACAGCGCCATCGGGAACTGGCTCAGAACAACAATCGGTGTGCGTCAAGGATGCCTACTCTCTCCAACACTCTTCAACATCTTCCTAGAGCGCATCATGTCAGATGCTCTTACAGACCATGAAGGCACAGTCAGCATAGGGGGTAGAGCAATCTCCAATCTTCGTTTTGCAGATGACATTGATGGATTGGCTGGAGAGGAACAAGAACTTGAACAGCTGGTACAGAGGCTTGACACCACCTCCAGATCCTATGGAATGGAAATAAGTGCAGAGAAGACCAAAATGATGACCAACAACACCAATGGCATCAACACGGACATCAAAGTCTAAGGCCAATCCCTCAACACAGTGCATAGCTTCAAATACTTAGGAGCCATTGTATCAGACAATGGGTCCCGACAGGAAGTCCTCTCCAGGATCGCACAAACAACTGCTGCCCTGACAAGGTTGAAGCCCATTTGGAAAGACAGGACCATCAGTCTACATTCCAAAGTAAGACTGCTGCGCTCCCTTGTCATCTCCATCTTCCTATATGCTTGCGAAGCATGGACCCTCACAGCAGATCTCCAACGAAGAATACAAAGCATGGAGATGAGGTGCTACAGAAGACTTCTGGGCATTTCCTATACCCAACACATCACCAACGACGAAGTCCGACAGACCATCACACAAGCCATTGGACAACACGATGACCTGCTCACAGTGGTGAAGAAACGGAAACTCCGATGGTATGGCCACGTCACCAGATCGTCAGGCCTTGCAAAGACTATTCTGCAAGGCACAGTGCAAGGAGGTAGAAGAAGAGGGAGACCGAAAAAGAGGTGGGAGGACAACATTCGAGAATGGACTGTTTTGGCACTGAGCGAAGCCATCAGGGCTGCTGAGGACAGAGAAAGATGGAGTATGCTGGTTAAACGATCATCTGTGGTGCCCCTACGACCTTCGGGTTACGGGACAGGATAGGATAGGATAGGATAGGCTATACAATTCCTGAACATTACCTAATAGTAAAAGCAAAAGGCGAAATGCCAACCAAAAAAACCCACAAAAAAAACGTTGTTTTGTTTTGCTCTTAAAAAACAGTCAAAAAGAATTATTTTCAACCCATCCTACTTTGACTTAGTGTTTTCAGTACTCATATATTTGTTGAGTAGTTTAAAACATGCTTTCCAGGACATACTTTTGTTAACAGATGCAGAGTTTTGCATTCCTATATATCCTGAAACATTCTATCTTTAAACTCAGGCTCTATCTTTTCAAAGTCAGCTTTAACAGAACAGCACGCAGTGTAAATTTCAGTTGTTGCATAAAACATTTGAAGTGGGCATACTAAATTGTACATGGGTATGATGAATTTCTGCGATATATTCACGGATCTGAATAAATACTACTACTACTACTACTACTACTACTACTACTACTACTACTACTACTACTACTACTACTACTAATACATACATACATACATACATACATACATACATACATACATACATACATAGATTTATATAGCGCACATATCTCACACAAAAAAGAATGATTCAAGGTGCATTCTCACGCATTTCCACATATAATAGAAAATGGTACATAGAAACAAACAACGATAAAACAATGGATGTCCAGTCTTATCAGGAAAAAAGCAATATACGTTGTGGAAGAAATACTCCACCCTCACACACCATACAGACCCATACAAAACACATGCAACACACAGTGATATGTCTGTAGACGCTGTGCAAGCCGGTCAGCGCAAGTAAGATCAAGGCAGCCTTTACTAGGAGAACTAATGGGATTTGAGAGCAGTAAATAATAATAAATCAACTCAATGATGTTGTTGTTGTTGCTGCTGTTACTGACAGCGTGGATCTGACGAACGATGCGTTGTTTTACCGGCATAAGAGGAATCAAGACTATGCCATTTTTATGCACGGGTCTCGCTTCTTCACAAAACTATTCATTTATATTTTTGGTGAAGAGTGTTCCTGATTCAGCGCTTTTCCAGCTCTTGAGTTCTTGAGCAGGAAAAGTGTTTTATAAGAACAATTTAAAAAAAATCCGTTGCAAGATTTATGTTTTCCTTTCTCGTGGAATTGTTGGATTTTGTGATTAACGTTCAAAAGATTGTTGCACATCATCACAGGTAGGTCTTAACCATGCTATAATTATATTCAGACTGAGTTTCCTTTAGCTTATGCCTATGTCTTTCTTTACTTTGACTTTGACGATCACACCTACCAAGATTTCAAACCAGCAGATAGGCTGAGGAAGGGCCAGACCAACAAACACCTCTATAAAAAAAATGTGCAAGTCAAACTGATTCTAAGAAAGGGAAACACATTTAGAAAATATTCCTGTATGCCCCTTAAAAGTAGCGTTAGAAACAAAAATCTGAACACTCTCCCGCTCACTTGTGCCCTCGTTAGAATGCAAACACGCAATATAATTTTCTCAAGAAGTGCATCCCCTTCAATTCAGTCACTTAGTTCCGTTTCCTCAGAAATCAGAAATGATACATTTAGTGTTTGAAATGCCTGTGAAAGTACATATCGTTCATCGAACCTGTGAATGATGGTCTACAATCAGGGTACCAGTGGAAGACGAGTCTGGTGGTTTTCACCGGACCTACGCCGACATGCTAGAAATACGTCACTTCCACGGAGGCTACGACAAACGTAAATTGTGCCAACAAGCATTTGCTGCACGAAACGGGCAATCGGGCTGTAAGGGGAGAATAATGGGGTTCTGGTTCTAAAGGCACAGTAGGTATCATCAAAACTAAATAAATGTCACCACACAAAAAAGGGTGGAACTGCCAGCCAGACATCCTCTCTACGCGAGCACACAACACCCCCTGCCTAGCATAGGGAAAAATAACTTCAATACACAAGGAAACACCAACAATAACAACAACAACAACAATGACGACAAAGACGATGCAAACGATGACGAAGAAGAAGAAGAAGAAGAAGAAGAAGAAGAAGAAGAAGAAGAAGAAGAAGAAGAAGAAGAAGAAGAACAACAACAACAACAACAACAACAACATTTCCCTTACACCACCATTACCACCACCACCACCACCAACAACAGCAACAGCAAATTGTTTCCAAACCCATCACCATCACACATCTCTACATAAATACACACCCACACCCCCCCCCCCCACACACACACACACAAACACTGACATTCATCCAAACAATGCCAGTCATGACACTCTTCCTTTCACACGTGTTCCCAATCTGCTGCCCGAGACACTATATCAAGGAAAACTCATTATAGTTATTAGTAACACTCCCTCCACTGGCAAAGAGTACAACTAAGGTCACTGACCTTGCTAGCACATGCCCATAGAAAAAAAATCGGTTGCTGATCGAGGTTTTTTGTGTGTGCTGATGTGAGGCAGATCTCTCCGCTTTGAAAGGCACTTTACTATAGTACGAAACAGATTTGTTTCCACATTCATATTATATTGCATACTTTACTGTTTTGTGCTGTAGAACTAAACAGATATTTCCATATTTAAGGATATTGCACTGTGGTACAAAGCAGATCTTTCCCTATTTAAAGGTACTTTATTATGAAACTAAATAGATCTTTCCTTACGGAAAAGTATAATCCAGACCAACAGATTTCTCCACATTTAAAGAGATACTGTACAATGGGGGGAAAAAAAGTTCGCTGCACATTCAAATGTATTGTTCGACAAAACAGTAAAACAGACGGACAAAGTTTTTCAAATTTAATGGTACGGTAAAACATTTATAAGTATTGTACTATTCTAAAACAGTAAATGTAATTTTAAAAAAAAGGAGAACAGATCTTTTCGCACTTAAAGGTTTCATTTTTAATATGACAAAAGAGACAGAAATGTACACTTAAAGATTTAAATATACGATACTGTAGTAAATTGTGCGACTGTAGAAACTTCAAGGCAAATAGTTACTTATACGTTTTTAGTCAGTTTACTAAAACTTACTAGCACTGTGATGTGAAAAGACTTCCATATCAGTCAAATTATAAGAGTATAAAGACGTTTCAAACGGTCGAGTCAGGTCATGTTAAGTCTAATCAACAATGCTTTATTCCACACACGAATAGGAGGATGCACATCCCCTATAGAGAAGAAAGAAGAAGAGAGTCACGAGTGATACAACTGTTACAAGAGGCAACATTTTGGAGACTGAAATTAAGAGTTAGAAACTTCAAAGACCTCCTTATTGAATGCGAAAGGTCGTACGTGTTGAAGACTTATCGAAAGAAGACCCATTTCCTGAAGACTGATGGAATTTAGGAGATAGGCCAAAGAAAACGCACCGGCATACACAGAGATAGACTTACTCGCGTTCGAAAACACGCAAACGCACACTTACACACACACACACACCCACACACACGCGCAAACACACATACGTACACATACACTCTGGTAGTCTTTGGAATAAAGAAGTACTGTTAAAAGGAAGGTACGTATAAAGCCAGGAATGAGGAGGACGGCTGTGAGCTGAGGATATGTCACCCATGCTTGAGACCAGTTTATCGTCACAACGGACGTGTTTGTTTGTTTGTTTGTTTGTTGTTGTTGTTTTTGTCAGAAGGCGGGTCATGCTGTTATTTTCCTTACCAATTCATTTCATATTGTTCAAGATTAAGTTCATTGTAGTCAAGCTGTTTCCATTTTGTATGAACCAGGCTATACAGATAACGACTGACGTTCTGGTAGGTAACCTTGAAGAGTGAAGGGTTTGAGGATGAAAGACCTTCGAAGGACCTTTTTTTTTTTTCAGGAACAGCCTTGTGAGGGTAAGGCCCATTTCCTTTCCCTCACAAACCACCGGCCTACTCGGTTACAAGCTGCAAAATCATGATAGTCTGGAAAGTCCCTTGCAATGCTAGAGCTTTAAAGACCACTCAATTGAACCAGAGATTTTGAAAAATCTCTGACTGAACCAAACAAACCAACCTTAGCGACGGAAAACAGTCCAGTACTCCATCAGCACGTATTTCGTCACTCGTTATTTGACATAATGATTATAGTATAATTCAACGACGAGATGAAGATATAATCAATAGCAAGAACTAGTTTAGGAAAGAATTAAGTCACACATGAAGTTTTTGTAGCAAAGTCAGTGACCTCTTCTTGTTTTGTTGAGGGTGGTGATGATTCCAGTGGTGGTGGTGGTGGTGGAGGAGGAGGTAATGATTGGAGGTGGTGGTGGTAGCGGTGAAAGTAGTAGTAGTAGTTGTTGTTATTACTGTTGTTGTTGTTGTTGTTGGGATTGATGGTGGTGGGGAGGCATAGATAGATGGAGGTAGTAGTTATTTATGTTGGTGATTTTCTTGTTTCCATTATGTTTTTTATGCTGCTGCAAAAGCATTCTGATGGCTAATTTTTTTTAACATTTATCGAGGGATTGCCCATCACCTCTGGTGATTTTTTAAAAACCTGATGGATGGGGTTCTTTGTACACAATAATCAATCTTATTATGTGCGAAAATGTTAAGCGATATAAAAGTTTATAATTATTAATTGATTCATATATATATTTTCTATTTATTATTTAATGTGATCACGTATGTGTTCATTTTAAAATTAATTAATGTTGATGTTATTGCTTCAATAGCACCATTTAAAAACAAATTTGTGATACTGGAAATAAGTCCAACCCGTCTGCTACATCCAATCCAGTAGCGTAAGAACTATCGGCATCGCGCGTTGTTTAAAACTAAAAGCATGACGAATTACGAAATGGGGGTTCCGAAAGAAGCCTAGTAACATAAATACCGTTGATTGGTCGTGGCCGTTTGACCTGTCGTGTCCCCTGTGCCCAAATGGATACGAACGTAAACCTGGGTAGTCTCAGCTACGCAGTTTGTTCTTCGTGGTGTTAACAGATCTACGATCTGCGTGGTCGTTGACCTTTTAAACCTGCATCAGCGACAAACACACACGCACACACAAACAGACAAACACACACACACACATACACACACACACACACACACACACCCACACACACACACACACACACACACACACACAAATCCTTTGCTTTAGTGCAATTTTTGTTACAGCAAAAAGCCATGATGACATTAAATGGACTTAAAAACAAATATGAGAAGTTATATTCGTGGCTCCGGAGGCGTTTGGTCAATCCCTTTACGTCTTTGATCGCTTATATTGCCCTGGGGGTTAAAAAACCAGTATGACTCCTTGTTTCGGTCAGTTGCTGGATAGCTGGTATAATGGCTTACCAAGTTTTCACTGACTTTCTGTGAATAGAGATTTCTGGACTTGGTAAGACTGAGAGAGAAAAAAGGAAAGCGGAAGAGAGAGGAAAGGAAGAGGGGGTAAAAAATGAAAATGAAAAGAAGAAGAGAAAAGAGGAGCTGGCGGTGGAAGAAGAAGAGGAGGAGGAGGATGATAAGAAAATGCCCAACAAACAAAACAAAACAAAACAAACAACAAAACTGAAGAAGAGGAAAGGAATACGAAAAGGCGATGAAGGAGAAGAGAAATAAAATGCAGAAAAAAGAAGTATTGCATTTTGGTAGAGTGATATTATGATGGAATAATAATAATAATAATAATAATAATAATAATAATAATAATAATAATAATAATAATAATAATAATAATAATAATAATTATTATTATTATTATTATTATTATTATTATTATTATAATAAAGAAGACGAAGAAGAAGAAGAAGAAGAAGAAGAAGAAGAAGAAGAAGAAGAAGAAGAAGAAGAAGAAGAAGAAGAAGAACAAGAACAAGAAGAACAAGAAGAAAAACAAGAAGAAGAACAAGAAGAAGAACAAGAAGAAGAACAAAAACAAGAAGAACAAGAAGAACAAGAACAAGAAGAACGAACGAACATTGAGGTTTAACGTCTACACCCACCATTGGAGATATGGTAGACGGAGATAACCATCCCAGGGAACAAGGGGTAGGGACCTAAATCAACACTGAACCACTAGAGCAAATACTGCTAAAATAGAAAGTGAAAAATGGCCACTTTTTATTTAACCCACCACGGGATTCAAACCTGGGTCATCGGTGTGCCAGGCGAACGCTCTACCACTTGAGCTACGGAGGTGGGACAAGAAGAACAAGAAGAAGAACAAGAACAAGAAGAAGAACAAGAACAAGAAGAAGAACAAGATCAAATACAAGAACAAGAAGAAAAACGACGAAGACAATACGAGTACGAAGGACGAAAACAACAAGAACAAGAACAATAAAAACAAGAAGAAGTGGGAGCGATGTATTTTAAGAGTAGTAAGGTGAAGACACATCGAGGTTACCATTAATTTCAGTTTAGGTGCCATTACGAGAAGAAAATGTGTGTAGACAGCTAGAACTGTGGTAACTTTTATAAATATTCTAAACAGAGCAAAAGACAAAGATGTATATGAATACTTTGTCACCATTTACGGTTTTACTTCCGTATTTTCACTTTATTATTTTATTACTTTTATTTATTTAAATTTTTTTATGCTTGCCCCTTCGAATAAAGCCTGTCTTATGTTCAAATGTACATGTACATGCTTAAAGAGCCCTAGTTCGAAGAATCTGTTTACTTTTGGGGAAAGGATGTTGAACGATGGCGTAGCGGTTCGTGCAGGCGGTGATGGTTCGAGACCGTTTGACGACCTGGGGTGGCGAGACGGAAGGTGGCATGACCCTGGGATGCAGCTGGATAGGTGGTGTACTCAAGGGCGGGACGGTTGGGGGCACTGGGTGTTGGGGATTAGCGTCGCGACGGTTCGGGACTGGTTGGCAATCTGAGAATGCTGGAGCGGAGGTTACATGACCTTGGAACACTCTGCCCCTGCACTCATTTGGATGAGAGTATAGAACCGAGTACTAGTCCGTGAACGCACGCGTTCAATCATACGAACTTTAACCTTTTTCTTTGGGCTCCCCCCTTCCACCCACCCAAACAAACAAACATAAATAAAATTCTGAACTTTCGACCTAGTTTATTTTAACATTAGGCTACGCAAATTATATGTACACAGCAGCAACTAGTATTCTTTCAAGACTGTCAGTGTCACACAATATTTCTGCTAGCCGTTGAAATCACTACAAAACTGGTATCCACAAATCTGTACTATAAAACAACATCTGTTCCAGAGCTGTAGCTGTTTATCCGTTTTACAAACATTCTCTATCATTATTCACCAATAATCTTATAGCATCTATCCACGTCCCGGATCACATTCGTTTCACTTTCTTTTTACCGCTCACCATAAAATGCCCCCCACCCCCCCCCTTTAAAAAAAAAACAAAAAAAAAACAGACTATGTAAAGAGAAAATATTGTTATCTGTATAAGCTATAAAATATTCTTCTTTCCCAGACATCTCTTCTCCCCACCAACCCCTTCTTTGTGTTTTTTCCCCTTTGTCCTTTTCACTTCCTCTTTGCACTGTGCCCAATCTCTTCCTCTCAAGCACAGATGTTCTCTCTCTCTCTATTCCTCTTTCCTCATTTGTCTTCCTCTCACCATCAACCCTTTCTCTTTTCTTTCTTGTTCGTCTCCCTCCTCCGTGCATACTCTTTCAACTTACTCTTTCTATTCCTTCGTACAACTGATGCTATTTTCCCTTATCAGTTGCTACGAAAATGCGATAATGCACGGAGAGTGCTTATTTGGTTACCCCCCCTGACTTTTTTTTTCCAACTCTATCACTCCTACTGCCCCCTCCTTATCCCCCAACCCCCCTTTTGATTTCAAAAAAAAAAAGAAACTCATAAGCACATAAACGAAATCGCGCACTAAGGCACACATAACTTACACACACACACACACCCACACACACACACACACCCACACCCCCACACCCACACACACACGTATATTTGCAATACATCACAACTGGGTTTATTTATGAATGTAGGAATCGGAAAGTGATTTCTGTAGAGAAAAGGGTTAGGGCAAGGGCTAAGGATAGATCTACAACTAACCCTTACCCGAACCCTTGTCTAAAAAGTTGACCTAGTTCGCCTCCTATAGGCGACGAAATAGGTCGAATTTTCTTCAAAATTTCTCCGAAAATTGACTGTATTTTCTCCGTCCCGGATAGAGCACTCCTGTGTACTTAAAACACTCTCATGCACTACAACTGCACTCCCATGCACTAAAAGAGCACTCCCGCACACTTAGAAAAAGTGGGTTCCTGGAAAAAAGGAAAAAAGTGGGTTCCAAGCAAATAAACCCATTTGTTACTAAGAAAGACAAGGTCTGCTACCCATTTGTGCGTTTATTCACGTGCACACACGCACACACACACTACGCGCAGGCACACAGAAACACAAGCACACAAATAAACACACCACATACACACGCCCAAACCCACAGCTCATCACCCCTCCCCCTCCGTCTTTCAACCGAAGCCCATTTTCTTCTCATGTTCCATTCAGTTTCTCAAATGTGTCGTTTATGCAACACGCTCCATGTCCCCCCAATTTTTGGCTACACCCCCCCCCCCCACCAACCCTCCCTTCACACACGAACACAAACACACATCCCCACACCCTAAACTCTTTTGAGCACGTCCCTTCTTCTATTCCCTCCACCGCACTTCTATTCCCTCCCTCGCACCCAGCCATCCACAACCCCTCTCACCCCCTCCCATCCACACACGCACTATCAAATCACTTTAGAGAAAACAACAGCAACACCAGTTTTCTTCCCTCCGCTGCCTTCCTAATATTCTTATCACAGGTGTCTCTTGAAAGAAATGTAATTTTCCTAAATTTAATTTAAAAACCTTATTCCTTTCCAGGAACCAGGTCCAGAGAACTGCTTTCAGACTTCTTGGCTGTTATCCCTGGTTTTTTCCCACACGCTAAAAGTATCAAAATCCAGTTTTAAAAACTCATTTCAATATCGTTATACCATCAGT
This sequence comes from Oncomelania hupensis, assembly GCA_036898135.1. NCBI lineage: Eukaryota > Metazoa > Mollusca > Gastropoda > Littorinimorpha > Pomatiopsidae > Oncomelania > Oncomelania hupensis. Next base: position 88,999,751 of record CM072511.1, on the reverse strand, counting down.
TCCTTCTCATAGGTCGTCATCAGCATTATATTTAAATTCAGTTACGGTTCAATACTCAAGACAAAATAAAGCAGTTTTTACTTTTTGCCGAAAATGGGTGTGTGGGGTAGTAGGGAAAAAAAACTTTAAAATTTATTTATTTATTTATGTAATCACTTTTATACCGCGCTTTTCCAGCTCAAGAGCCCCCCAAGACGCTGGTCGATACAAGATCTTATTTAAGCCGGACTAGGCGTTCACTTGCAGCCTTTGAGCGCATAGTCTGACGCCCAGACGACTGAGCGCAATCCTGGGAGACTGGGGATGATGGGCAGACGGGACCTAGAGCGTTACAACAAAAAGAACATGGATTGCAAGTCCTGTACAGCCTATATTCTTACAACAATAAGAACATGGACTACAAGCCCTGTACAGCCTATATTCTTACAACAATAAGAACATGGACTGCAAGTCCTGTACAGCCTATATTCTTACAACAATAAGAACATGGACTACAAGCCCTGTACAGCCTATATTCTTACAACAATAAGAACATGGACTACAAGCCCTGTACAGCCTATATTCTTACAACAATAAGAACATGGACAGCAAGTCCTGTACAGCTTATATTCTTACAACAATAAGAACATGGACTACAAGTCCTGTACAGGCTATATTCTTACAACAATAAGAACATGGACTACAAGTCCTGTACAGCCTATATTCTTACAACAATAAGAACATGGACTGCATGCAAGTCCTATACAGCCTATACTCTTAAAAAGTTAAAACTACTTTTATTTTCATTCACGCAAGAGAGCACGTCGAGAACACATTATGTTGTTTGTTTTTTTCCCCTAGCAAAGCCATTCTCCTCCTCTTCATCGCACACACGTACTCATATCCGGATTTACGGTTGGCGCTAGAAAACCGAGTCTTAAAAAGTTAAAACCAGGATAACTTTCACCACGAAGCTCAGAGCGCGGAAAAAAAAAGAAAAAAAAAAGAAAACGCGTTCACCAACCATCACCCCACCACCTTTATTCGCAACTCCCTCCCGCAACAGTTATTCCATTCGCTTCTCCCTCAACCCTTTATCATCAAACCCAAACACCATTCGCCCCAGCCCCACGACCCCCTACAGCCAAAGAGCTATAATTTAACAATAACTCCATGGCCACAGCGCTATCCTAGGCTACACAAAAAGCCTGAAAGTTAACATCACCGTTTCTTTTTTTCGAATCTCCTGCCCAGCCAGGTGGCAGGGGTTACTCACTCAGCGGCCACGTGCATATAATAATGTCGTCAATATGACTATGACGCAAAGTGAGATCACACGAACGTCTGGTTGATCTCTTCGCCATCATTTTGGAGCCTTCTTAATCGTCGTCATCTTCATCATCAGCCGAGTCGTCGTCGTCGTCATAGCCGTCATCATCATCATCATCATCATCATCATCATCATCATCATCATCATCATCATCATCCTGTTTGTTACTCCTGTTGCCGTCGTCTCATTGTTGTCATTGTCGCCTGGGACATCCTTCTCCTCATCGACAACATCCTGTTGTTCTTTTTCGTGATCTTGTTCTTCTTAATCTTGTTCTTGTATTTCTTCTTTTTCTTGATCTTGTTCTTCTTAATCCTGTTCTTCTTGTTCTTCTTCCTCGTCGTCGTAGTGGTCGTCATCTCCATCTACTATCTCAATTTCTCATCGTTACCCTTATATTTTCTCAGGTTCTTTCCCCTGAAATTCTCTACTCGTCTTTCTTCCCCTTTACTCTGCCATATCTGCACATCGCCCATTCCAACTGCTTGAAACTCTGCAACTGCTGAGAATATTCATTAGTTCTGCCATGTGACTTTTGTTTCTTTTTTCTTGCTTTTCTTTGTCCTATAGCATTACATTTCCTCTAGTGAAAAGATAATCACAAGGGGATGGACATGGGGGACTAGGACGAGGAGTGAAGCTGGGACTTGAGAAGAGGTGGAAAAAAATGGAAGATTGGATTCCTTGGAAATCAGCTCTGTGACGCTGTCCCTATTTCTTTGAAATCTGCTTTTTACTCACACATTTCCCATCAGACTCGGCCGATGGGATAGTGTTTTCGCAGTTGTTCCAGTGTGTGTGTTTCTGAATTGTTTTTGTTCTATGTTGCACCACCTTCTTGGTATGGTTCTTAATGGTCCTGCTTTTCCTTTTCTTAATCTTCTTCTTCTTCGACACCCACACTCTTCTCGACCCTGTTTCTTGTCGCCCTATCTTTCTTTTCCCGTTTTCCGCCTCTCCCCTTTCCCGGTCTTTGTTCCTTCTTCATCTAATCCTCCGGTTCTTGCCAGCTCTTCGTAGGGTGAAGCACAGTCAACCAGCGTGTTTGAGACCAGCCATGCTGTCCACAGTTCTAATCAGATTCCTTTAATATAATCTAATCACGTTGGGGCGTAGATTCTCTGCATCGGCAAAGAAACTTGCGCACTCTTGCTTTGATGCAGCTTTTCCCCGCACGCAGTCTCCTAATCCTGTCCTTTGACCTTTTGTCTCCATCTTGGTTGTGAATAACTGAAGATCTCGTTTTCTGTTTTAAACACAAACACACACACACATACACACACACACACACACGCTCGCGAGCACACTCACACAAACTATGCCAGCAAAACGTATACACTATACGTGCACTCACACTCATACACACATACACATGCGTACACGCACACTCGCAGGCCTACACTCTCGCCACATTTTGAGGCCAATACTGCACACATAGCCGACGCTAACGTTTGAGGTACTCGGCGAGTCTCAGATATCCTGTGTGATTCAGGCTTATCACCACCACCACCACAAAAAAAGTATTCAAAATTATCATCGTCGCTTTTTCTTCAGTTGTTTTTTCAACACTGTCCATATCTGAACACACAGCACCACACACTTTGGTCCATTCAGAAAGAGCTATTGCTATTGCTATACATAGATTATAGTCCCCAACACATCAGCGTAAAGGGGACCAGAAAGAGCTCCCTTCCTCTGATCATACATACTACATGGCAGAGTTATTATTAACAGTTCAAAGAAGGCAAACCCAACCCAACAAGGGATTCAGGAATCCAGGAACCCAGGGACCCAGGCACTCAAGAACCCAGATATTTTTTTTATGGGACCTCCAGCCTGTACACTAGGAAGAGTTAATATCAGAAATCCAGAGAAGAAGGCGGAGAAAAACTGCGTGTACGGAGGCTGAAGCACGTCCCCCTCATCGTTCATTAAATTATGGATGCTCAGCGAACTGTGAAGATCTGGGACCACACGAAGACTCAGAGAGACTTTTGAGACATATTCTATCGCTGAATAGCCCAAGCAGTCCCTGATACTCCGTGGTTCTGAGCCAGCCTCCGTCCATTATCTTTACGCTTCAAGGGTTTCACAGTTCGCTGATCGTACAATTGACGACGCTTCTCGAATCTGCCAGATCACCGTGGTGAAAACGAGGGTTGGAAATGCGGACAAAGAGGGGGAAAACACTATACGTTTAACAACCGTGGCAAATGGCGATTAGGATGGCGGTGATCATGGGCGTGGTGGTATTGGTGGTCGTGATGATGATGATGATGATGACGATGATGATGATGATGATAAGGCGAAAGGAGGTAATACACATTGCTGCGATCGGTAGAAAGTATCGCCCAAACTCCCGCTAGCAGCAGGTGAAAGTATTCCCTGGCCTCCATTCCTTTAAAGTATACTTTGGGCTCGCTGCTAGCCGCAGATGCGAACCGCAGTACTGTTTAAAAGTGACGGAAAGAGCGGAATATTGCTACAAGGGTTCGGGTAAGGGTTAGTTGGTTAGTTGTAGATCTATCCCTAGCCCTTGCTCTAACCATTTTCTCTACAAAAATACTCTTTTTCCGTCCCAAAAACCCATTTGCCTTCTTGGATTCTTAAATTGTTTGAAACCAAGAGAGGACACTATTCGGCGTCAATAAACAGTTCGAAAAGATTCTCAAACGGTTGGTAAAAGACAGTTGACCTAGAAACAAATACAGCGTGACCTAATTCGTCGCCTAGAGGAGACGAAACTTACTTTTTCGTTTCTAGTCTTTCACCGACACTGTAACTGAGCAGGCTGCTAACCTCGCCAAAGTATCCCTTCAAGGGACACTGGACATACTTTTGGCCTGCTGCGCAGCGTGTGCCTGGAGTATACTTTCTTTCGATCGTAGCTGTGTGCAATGGGTGGCGAAAGAGAGTGAAATGGAGAAATGAGGGACAACACTTTGTTATTTACAACCACTGCTGTTGTGTGATTATGATAAAGATGGGGTGGATGGTGTGCAAAAGGAAAAGATGAATATGCAGACAAGGATGTCATGATTATGTTCCTACGTGATCCATATTTACAGACAAGAGTTGGGGTACATTAGACGAAATAAAAGATGGTCTTTGATAGGAAACAACACGATTCACAAGTCGAAACGGAGTAACTATTATATTTTTCTTCTGCTCTTCCTGACTTGAAAGATTCCCTCCTCTCGCTGTTGAAATAAAACTATTAGTTAGATACAAAACTTTGGGGGCAATAAAGTATGAATTAGAAACAAAAATAGCCATTATAAGAAAGCCTACAATTATAGTGTCCTTATTTCATAATCCTAATAAAGCCTATGTAATTAAGGTTTTCTTATTTCATGATAAATCCTGGTGATCCAATCGTTGTCAATTTTCTTTTTGAGGTCGTTTACTACAAAACATTCTGCGTGGATTCAAGTTTATTTATTCACAAGTGTTTGCGTGCGTGTGTGTGTGTCTGTATGTTTGCCTCTGTGTGAGTGCATGTGTGTGCGTGTGTGTGCGTGCGTGTGTGTGTGTGTGTGTGTGCGTGCGTGTGTGTGTGTGTGTGTGTGGTCTGGACAACGAAGAACGATGCAATTTGAGACATGTATTAATCACTTTGTGTTACGTGACAGCGACCTCTTTTGAACCCGAATTTTACAGTGGTGCAGTCCTTGCCACCAGTACCCTTTACGAGGGAGTGTGTAAAGTCAGCGTGTGCATGTGTGTGTGCTGCGTTGTGTTATGTGTGTGTGTGTGTGTGTGTGTGTTGTGTTCGGGTTTGTTTTTGTGCATGAGTGTAGTGGTGTCATGTTGTGTATGTTTTGTGTTTGAGTATAATGTAAGTATAATGTAAAAGTGTTTGTGGGGCGTGTGTAGTTTGTGTGTAGAGCGTGTGCGTGCGTGTGTGTGAGGAGTGCGTGAGAACGTGTGGAGTGCGTGTGGGTATGTATAGTTTGTGTGTGTGTGTATGTGTGTGTGTGTAGAGTGTGTGTATTTGTTGGGCGTGCGTATGGGAGAGTGTGCATCATTGTATTTGTGAGTGTGCATATAGGAACAGTGTTTGTTTGTGTGTGCGTATATGGAATAAGTGTGTACTCGCATGCTTAAACAACTCACGAGAGTATAAAGTGCATAAAACATGTGTGTGTGTTTGTGCGCTCGTGTGTGTTGCGCTTGCAAAACAATCCAGAAGCCTAATGAGACTGGTGATGAGAGGGTAGGGGGTGGAGGGAAAGACACATTGTACAAAGAACGAAGCTAAAGTCGTCTGGAGAGAAAATCGTAACAAGACATTGACGAGGAAGTTTGAATGAGCTATGCCATCAAAGTATTGAAAATGTTTTTTGTGACGCATAATTCCCACAACACAGGTGTATAAAAGGAAATATGCCCGCGCCATTTAATTTGCCTACTATCACCAATGTGTGAAAAGACATTCCAACAAAACAGAAGGAGAAAAAAAAACCACAAGAAGACAAAACAAGAAATGTTTTTAAGGCGTCGCATTTTAACAGCGCAGAAGAAATAGTTCATCTGAGTTCTCTTACATTTTGCTTGTTGTTCAGTGAAGAGTAGTGAGCTACATAAACAGAAATGCGCACGAGTCAGGTTTTAGAACTGTACAGCAACGTGTGGAACTTCGACGGATTCCCACAGACTAGGGGAATCCAGTAAGATGGACCACCACAGGCTAGGGGAAGCCAGTAAGATGGACCACCAACAAACATCATTCGGAGCTCCGTTGGACATTGACAGTGGAGTGTGGATAGAGTGGAGGACTCATTGGGATGCGTAATGAAAGAATAATAAAATTCGGAATCAGGCTTGTCATTGATTATAACGTTAATCCTGATAATGATTATTCTGATAATTCGTTGTCAGCACGTGAAACGTTGTTTTATGAAAATACGGATTGCTAACAGTCGAATAAATCCGCTTCCTCCATCCCACACAAACTGTAGTCTTAAAAATTCGTTTAAGAAACCTCATCGACGACTTTTTGCGTCTACAGCCTAACCTCACTTGCACTATGACGTAGATGTGAACATTTTCAGGGGTTTCGAACTCTAGTGTCAACCCTTGGCAAACTGACCCACACACACACACACGTACACGCGCGCGCGTACACACCCACACACACACACCCACACACACCGGCGCGCGCGCGCTCACACACCTACATACACAGACGCGCGCTAACACACACACACACACACACACACACACACACACACACACACACACACACACACACATACCCACAGTATAGTGTACAGAAGTGAAACAGTGCATTTTGCGTTCGGAACACTGGCAGATTACCGGAGGCTTGTTGAGCATCCCATGTAGAAAGTTTTGCTGAAAGGGGACGTTTGCCGCTGGTTGTTGCAGATACCAGACACTCTGTGTGGTTCGAGACTTGATCGCGCATCCCTTCTCCTTCCTTTCCTGCAAACAAACACTAACGGTCCTGTTAAAAAAAAAAAGGACTAACATGACCTCATTTGTGTGTCTACGTCACCAGAACAAGGGCTAAATCTGTGTCTTTTACGCTGACTGTCCAAAACTTAAAAGATGCAAATAGTCAGTTTACTTCCAAGACTTCTTTTTATTTTTTCTAAAAATAAAAATCTACATTCGTCACCACGTTCTGCCTCATTAATGCGTTTTGAAAAATTACCTTCATTTGTGTAGACTTACTCCCTTTGTAACGCTCGGAGGCCTAGTACAAAAGCGGTATTATTAACTTTATCAAAAGTGAGTCAATTAATTTTCTGCAACGTTGCGTTATCATTTGGCTACCTTGTTGTATTTAAATTTAGCAGCAACAGCAACATCTCTGAGAACATCAGCATGTCTCCTCAATTATAAACTTTTCCCAACGATATTCAAACGCGACAGCAAAAAGAAAGTATTAGTAGTACCCATGTAAAAAAAACCAACAACAACAAAACCAGTTAGGCAGAGATACTTTTCAATTAATTTCATTTGGAAGCCCAAAAGGAAGTGGACGTAAAACTTGTACACAATCTGCAAAAACGCTGCTTCTTTAAAACCGGAGTAACCTCAATCATAATATACTTTTGTTTAGGTTGTCAATGTTTCATTGTCATTTTGCTGTTAAAAAAAATTCCGAAATTCACAGGACAGTAATTCTTAAAATAATTAATACACAATTGCAAAACGCCATTTAATAACCCTATAAGCACTATCTATCTATTTAATAACATTATGTCCAAGTTCTTCGATTGCAAATGTAACCATGTATCTATAACGCTGATTTCAATTTTACTGTGGGCTATTTGCCCATTAAAAAAAGTATCTTTAATTTTAGTTTTATTGTGGGGCTGAAATGAAGAGGAAGCTTCTGTACTATGCTGGCAGAATTTTGAACTAGATGCATACTTTAGCGTAACCTACATTAACATATCCTGTGGGTTCGGGCACTGAATAGAATAGACCCAACGTTTCCCGGCGCTTCGTAAGAGGCATTGAAAAATGGCCACTTTTATCTTGCTCATCACGGGATTCGAACCTGGGTCTTCGATGTGCCAGTCGAACGCTTTACCACTTGAGCTACGGCGATGAGACTGGACAACATACTCGCGGAATTGCTTCAAGCAGGAAAAGACGCAAAGACTGACACCCTCACTATTATTTGTAACAAGATCTGGCAGAGTGGGAAGTGACCTACACGATGAACCCAGTCGCTTGTCACCACTCTTCCCAAAAAAGGTAACCTTCAGGAATGTGAAAATTATCGCACCATCAGCCTCATCAACCCTCCCATCAAGGTCTTCCCGAAAATAATACTCAACAAGTTGAAACCCCAAGCTTAACACATCATAGCTGAAGAACAAGCAAGATTCAGGGCAAAACGAAGTACCACTGATAAGATTTTCAACCTCAGAATCATCTTCGAGAAATACTTACAGCACCAACAACATCTCTATCATGTGTTTGTAGACTTCAAGAAAGCGTTTGACCCAGTCTGGCATGCAGCTCTGTGGGCAACAATGAGAGCGTACAACACCAGCCCTAAGTCTTCAAAAGCCTTCATGACAAGGCTATCAGTGCAGTCCTCCACAACAGCGCCATCGGAAACTCGTTCAGAACAACAATCGGGGTGCGTCAAGGATGCCTACTCTCCCCAACATTCTTCAACATCTTATTAGAGCGCATCATGTCTATTACCTTTGCAGATCACGAAAGCACAGTCAGCATAGTGGGTAGAGCAATCTCTAGCATCCGTTTTGCGGATGACATTGATGGATTGGCTGGAGAGGAACAAGAACTTGAACAGTTTATACAGAGTCTTCACACCACCTCCAGAGCCTATGGAATGGAAATAAGTGCAGAAAAGACCAAAATGATGACCAACAACACCAATGGCATCAACATGGACCGGTCCTGATTTGGCTCGGAAGAGTCCGCTGGACCTAAAGCAACAATCAATAAATCAATCAATCAACATGGACATCAAAGTCCAAGGCCAATCCCTCATCACAGTGCATAGCACAAATATTTAGGAGCCATTGTATCAGGCATTGGGTACCGACAGGAAGTCCTCTCCAGATCGCACAAACAACTGCTGCCCTGACAAGGTTGAAGCCCATTTGGAAAGACAAGACCATCAGTCACTGCTGCGCTATCTTGTCATTTCCACCTTCTTGTACGCTTGCAAAACATGGACCCTCACAGCAGGTCTACAACGAAGAATACAAAGCATGGAGATAAGGTGCCACAGAAGACTTCTGGGCATTTCCTATACCCACTCAGCACATCACCAATGACGAAGTCCGACAGACTATCACACAAGCCATTGGACAACAGATGACATGCTCACGTCACATTGGTGAAGAAACGGAAACTCCGATGGTATGGCTACGTCACTAGAGCATCAGGCCTTGCAAAACCATCCTGCAAGGCATGGTGCAAGGAAGCAGAAGAAGAGGGAGACAGAAAAAGAGGTGGGAAGACACAATTCGAGAATGGATTGGCTTAACACTGAGCGAAGCCATGAGGACAGCGAAATATGGAGTACGCTGGTTAAACGATCATCTGTGGTGCCTGTCATGAACTGGCTAGTTTTAACTCTGCTCATTGACTATTCAGCCTTGTGTAGTTTTTGTAACAGTAGAGAGTCAGTATATAACACAGCAGCAATAAAAGTACACACTGCGAGCCAGACCCTCACAGCCCAGTGAATCAGCACTGTGTGCGAGAGTCGTAAATATTTTACCCAATGAGAGCTTAGGCAAAGCGGTTCGAGCCAGTTTGACTGGGTCCGAGCCTAACACAGCTTTGGTCAGTTGGGAGGAATACACCGAAGTGTTAACAGCTAGAAGCTGGCAGAGAAATCTCTCCACACTTAGACCAGGAAGCAGGACTTAGAATCTTAGAATTCTATCAAGCCATCACGGGCCTGAACTTGTCAAACAGGTAAATGAACACCCTTCTGTTTCATCGTGATATATTTATATTATTGTTGAAATTATGTTTGTGGAATTTGCTATGCATAAATGTGAATTATTAATCCGAATTTGCCGTACCACGTGGAAGAGCCTACCACGAGGCGAAACACGACCGGTTGCGCCGCCATGTTGTATCCCGTACGGAACCACTGTTGTTTAACTTATATGTATGTTTGCAGACCAGTGGCTGTACCACTGAATGTTTATATTATTATTAATTCTGTATGTGTATAGTTAGCCACGATTGATATTTATGTATGTATAGGAATTTAGAGTTGAGATTCCAGTGGAACCCGGAAGTAGCAGAATGTTCGTCGCTTATGTATAGAGATGTGGAGCTATCACTGAGGGCTACTTGGCTTTCAGTGAGACGCTCTGCACAAACCGATTATTCAGGGTTGTGCAGAATTTCGTCTCTTATATTACAGACGAGCAGGCGAGCTATCCCGAGCTATCCCGAGCTATCCTGTGAACCCCACTCCACAGAAACAAGTTAGCGGAGTATCCTCTACCGCACAAGACGGAAAGAGCTACCCTGAAAAACACCCTGGCAGACCCCACAGCGTGGCAAGGGAACCCAACTACACAACGACAAAGGTGTACCAGAAGCTACCTCACAGAAGGACTTCGACCGCACCATCAGAAAGTTAAGTGTATTCTCCGAAAGTGCACTTAACCTGATCAAAACAGGACCACAGTAGTCCAACTCTTCAGAAACTGTAAATCGGACCACAGTAGTCCAAATCTACATGAAATATAATAGCAAGTGCCCGAGGAAGATATAACAGCTGCCTAGACTATCAGCGATCGAACTATTAGCAGTGACTGAGACTTTTTAAGTTAGATTAGTACTTAGAGAATCTTGTATAGAGTAGAAGAAATAAATGTGTGATTTTAACTGTTATCAAGTGGCTGGACTACATATGATTCATAGCCGTGTGAAAGCTAGTGTGACAGTAATCTTTTACCATTTTATCTATCTATATCTGTACCCCAACCTTAACACAGAACGAGCTAAACAAATAAATTTATTAAAGTAATTCATAGGGTGACTTACTAGCAGTTCCCACCGAATAAACGTGAGGGTCCATAATTCCATTGTGCAGAGCCCATAAACCCCACGTGACAGTGCCCCAACGACCTTCGAGTTATTGGATAGGATAAGGATAATAAAAGTAAGACATTAACATAATTTTAGTGCTTTCTTGTAACCATTTGACATTGACAAGGCAACTTGGCTATCCAACAACTGACCACATAAAGTAGCCAAGGCTGTACGGCGTATGTTTCAGCAGCAGGCTCAGGCACTCGGTATGTCAAATGACCAACTTCGAATAATGAAAGACAGGCGCCTAATTAATCAGCCCCAGTATTATACAGATGGTGGTGCTATTGCATGCATTATGGCATCATAACCTCGTCTTTTTGACCATCTACAGCATCGTCATCTTCATCGTCATTATTCGCCTTCTTTTTGTTCGAGTAGGAGCTGAACGTGTCCTTACAAAGATCACAGGCGCATTAACCAACAAGAATTGACCTCTGCGAACAGGCAGCGCAAAATATTTGCCGAGGGTCCATTCTTCTTGGTTAATAAACCTGTGGTTGACTTGAAGTTGTACTTGAGGACTTGATCTAATAAACAGACGCTGGTAAATAACTGGTATTGATGTTGCTTTCGTGTCGAACGATAACATTTCCGATGAACAAAATATTCTAAAGCAACGACTTGTGGCACAAGATACCACTACAAATCACGTACACTTTGCAAGAAGATTCAATACAATAGTTATATTATATACAATATAAACTTATGGGTAAACTTTGCATTTACAATTTTTTCCCGGGTACACAGAAAGCACAATTATAGTCAATTTCGGAATGATATATTATTCCCTTAACAACCCCAACATAAGAGAACGTTTAATTTCGCTCTCTTCACAAAATCAACCTCTTCCTCCTCCTCATCCACACACGTACACACACACACACACACATACACACACACACACACACACACACACTCGAACACGCAGGCACATCTCCACTCCATCCATCTATCGGTCCCACTTGATCTCCGAAAAATTAATGTCTTTTCTTTTTCCTTGTGTAAGTGTCTGTGTGTGCGTGTATGTGTGTGGGTGTGCTCAGGTGTGTGTGTGTGTGTGTGTGTGTGTGTGTGTGTGTTCAGGTGTAGAGCTCGTCCTTGCCGATGACATTGATAGTGAGTGATGTACGAGATAAAGTTAAAAACAGAGACGTGGATGGATGTTACTTGCAAATCAAAGCAGCTACTACGTGTTTTACCACAAAAATACGGTAGGTCATCTGTCATCTACAGCCTACCATGGCAAGTGCATTGTAATACTTATACAATAGTCTTCTAGGCCTATGTAGTAATGATATAGTTCACTATATTAACGTGAATCTAAGGTCTACATCTAAATTGCACGAGAGAAAAAAGAAAGTCAAACTCAAGACATTAATAAGCTATCTGTTTTATATATCTTCATACATTTTCAGTGTGTCTACTTTTTTTTCTCGAGATTTACATCTAAACGTTTTGTCCGAGCGTGTAAACGGTCGTTTGCTAAAGCAGTAAAAATGACTTATCTCCCTTAGAAATTTTTAAGTTGGTTACACGCTCGCGGAGAGGTTTCACCTCGATATTGTGTACTCTTCTATGATTCATACAATCTAGTGTAAAAGTTAGGAGAAAGGAAAGACTTCAGACTCAATTTAATAGTAGTAAAACTGCTTCTGCATTGTAGGCTTACACAGACTGTAAGCTGTCATTTAGTAATATGCCATAATTTTAATACTAGGAAAACTGCTACGTCGGATCAAATCGGCTTCGGACTAAATTATCCATGGCTCATTATCATATATCCTTACCATGTAGACAGGAAAGACGTTTTGTATTTGAATTTCCATAATATGTATAACCATTTGGCTTTGTGTAGGTGTATGTGCGTGCGCATGTGTGTGTATGTGTATATGTTAGAGAGAGAGAGAGAGAGAGAGAGAGAGAGAGAGAGAGAGAGAGAGAGAGAGAGAGAGCCCGTGCGCATGTATGCATGCAAACAGGTGCGTGATTGAGGAAAAGAGGGAGAGAGAGATATGATTGTATTAAAGAAAGTAAACAATGCATTTCTTTGAACTTAATTCACAATAGCTCTCTAACATATAGGTGTCAATGATTCAGTGTATGCCTTTACGTCATCTTGACATAAACATGAGGTTAAAATCCGTGCAAAGGGTTGACGTTCATGAATTTCCTCTCCGCCTCATCCCCCACCCCCCTCTCCCCTCTACCAACAACCATCTCACCCTCCCTCACCTTGAACCCTACCGCTCTGACTTAAACCTTAGTTCAACTCTTTTTAGTCAAAGTGAATAGAGGACGAATAAACAAAATATCGTGCTGTCCTTTTCTCCTAACACATCATGCCTTGACTATTTTCATTACATTTATTTTGTCTCTATCGAAATCTAACATGTATTTATGAAAAGCGCGGACGTGAAAAATTAGTTCAAATCAAATTATAACAAATTGTTGATAAATGAGACAAGATCAGTAGGAAAACATTTTTTAAATTTAAGAGGGAATAGTCATCCTTAAATTTGATTAGCAACTTTTATAAAATTATTTAAGTGGAGAATAAAGTTACAGAAGTTATTAATAAATGTCGGAATTAAAAATTTTAAACTCTAAAAGACAACCGATATACAGGCCAAAACTTATTGTCAAGATATAGGGATAGGCGAAGGGCAAATTCGACAGATTCATTATCAGAATACGTAATCACGTTAACTAACTAAATTCACGTTAGGGTAATGGCGAGTTCACAAAATGTTATAACAAGAAAGAGAGCCGAATCGCTTCTTCACAGCATGGGCGATCTTAATCACTAAGTTAAATTAAAGCAAAATAAATGTTTAGTGCATGGAGAAATCATACAATTTTCACAATTCAATTTCACGGAACATTACAGCATAATTGCATATTCCTAGCGTGAAGAGCAAGCCCTATTAAAAGACTACACTATCTTGGATGAATAAGAGTACTTTAGGAATAATTAAAAAGAGGCATAAGTTATATAAAATATATCTTCAAACTAGGGAAGGCAGGGATTATCAAGCATATGTTACTTTACGAAACGACTGTATTAAATTAATAAGATGTAATACAAAATCAAACGAAAGAAATATTGCAGATAAATATAAAACGAACCCCAAAATATTTTGGAAGTACGTACAGGAGCAAACTATAAGCATAATCCTGGAATAAATGCACTTAAAAAGGAAGATGACAGCAGACCATAGTCTAAGTAGACAGAATCTTTGAACAAAATTTTCTCAAGTGTATTTGTGGAAGAGAATTTGAGTAACATTCCCTTGCTTGGTAGAAGCTTGAAATCGAATGGTTGTACTATAGACGACAAAGTAATAATTCCTGATATTGTCAAAAAAAAAATAAAAGGCCTAAATCCTTCAAAAACTCAAGGTCCCGACTGTGTCCCTCCCAAAGTTCTTAAAGAGTTGGGTAACCAGTTGGCGGAACCACTTTGCATTTTATTTCAAATGTCCTTTATATCACGAGATTGGCGAACTGCAGAGGTAAGTGCTATTTAAAAAAAAAACATTCCAGATCAGATGCAGGAAATTTACAGTCCAGTGAGTCTAACGCGTTTTGTATGTAAAGTTTTAGAACCTATAGTCCGAGACGAGATCGTTAATCATTTTACTTTGAATAGTCTGTACACTGAATGCCAGCATGGTTTCAGAAAGAAACGACCTTGTGTTACTCAATTACTACAGGTTATGGATGATATAACTTCCTTACTTGACAACAGAAAACGGCTGACTTAATATACTTAGACTTTAGAACAGCATTCGACACTGTTCCTCATGACAGGCTTCTACAGTAGCTAGAGACCTATGGTGATTGTGAAAACATTTCCAACTGGATAAGGAATTTCTTACATGACAGAGAGCAAGTGGTGAAAGTTGGAAATGCAACATCTGACAAAATAAATGTGATGAATGGTATCATTTTAGGCCATATATTATTTACTATTTTCATAAATGACTTACCAGATTGTGTTAGCATGTGCAAAATATTCGCAGATGATACTAAAATCTACAATGAATCAAGCAAGAAAGAGGTATTGCAGCATGCTCTGGATCACTTGCAAGAGTGGTTCGACACACGGGATGTGCATTTTAATGTAGAGAAGTGTAAGGTTTTGCATATTGGAAGGAAGAATCCTGAGTATGATTATTTGATGAAGGTTAGCAGTGACATTAAAAAAGCAGCATCTTGTGAGGAGGAAAGAGACTTAGGTGTTGTATTTGATAAAGTTCTATCTTTTGATCCTCATATTCAGAATTGTATTAATTTGGCCAGCAAAGATTAGAGTAGTTAGGAGACCCTTTAATTATTTGGATAAGGATAGTTTTCAGTAAACAGTATATATCACTAGTCAGACCACATTTAGAATATGTACACACTGCATGGTGCCCAGGTTTAAATAGACGATCAGTTGCACTTGAAAGGGTACAGAGACGAGCAAAAAAGCTGGTTAAGGAATTTAAAAAAATGACTTATTCAGATAGACATATATTTTGGACTGCCCTCCTTACGTGGACATAGAATACGTGGAGACTTAATCCACGTGTTTAAAATTTATAATGGCATTTATGATCTAAATTTGAATTACTTTTTTTTGCAGAACCGTTCTGTGGAAGAATCCAAAATTCTGATGGGAAAATCTGTGTACAGCACTGCAGTACTAACTTACAAAAGTTTTGTTTTACTAACGTAGTAGCTACCTTTTGGAATGATCTACCAGTTTCTGTCTTTTTTTAAAGGCACCTAACATAAATTCTTTTAAAAACCAGTTGCATGAATTACCAAAATTTAAAGAAATTCTTTTTAGCTATGATGAATGATTTGTAGGAAAATGCACGAATAACAGACCCATAACGTAATTAAGCCAGTCAAAGAAAGGACATTCGCAAATGCAACACGGCCCATTTTACTACTACTACTACTACTACTACTACTACTACTACTACTACTACTACTACTACTACTACTACTACTACTGCTGCTACTACTACTACTACTACTACTACTACTACTACTACTACTACTACTACTACCAGGGCCGGATTAAGACTAAATTGGGCCTGATGCTGCAGCGCACAAAAGGCCTATTTTTTTCTCGCCGTTGGTGCAGGTGCATTCAACATTCACCATACATGTGCAATCAGACCGACCAAGGAGCCTCAATTGCTTGCGATGCAACTAGCCAGCCTTTATTAAACATCCTATCCTATCCTATCCTGTCCCATAACCCGAAGGTCGTAGGGGCACCACAGATGATCGTTTAACCAGCATACTCCATCTTTCTCTGTCCTCAGCAGCCCTCATGGCTTCGCTCAGTGTCAAACCAGTCCATTCTCGAATGTTGTCCTCCCACCTCTTTTTCGGTCTCCCCCTTCTTCTACCTCCTTGCACTGTGCCTTGCAGAATGGTCCTTGCAAGGCCTGATGATCTGGTGACGTGGCCATACCATCGGAGTTTCCGTTTCTTAACCACTGTGAGCAGGTCATCGTGTTGTCCAATGGCTTGTGTGATGGTCTGTCGGACTTCGTCGTTGGTGATGTGTTGGGTATAGGAAATGCACAGAAGTCTTCTGTAGCACCTCATCTCCATGCTTTGTATTCTTCGTTGGAGATCTGCTGTGAGGGTCCATGCTTCGCAAGCACATAGGAAGATGGAGATGACCAGAGAGCGCAGCAGTCTTACTTTGGAATGTAGACTGGTGGTTCTGTCTTTCCAAATGGGCTTCAACCTTGTCAGGGCAGCAGTTGTTTGTGCGATCCTGGAGAGGACTTCCTGTCGAGACCCATTGTCTGACACAATGGCTCCTAAATATTTGAAGCTGTGCACTGTGTTGAGGGATTGGCCTTGTACTTTGATGTCCGTGTTGATGCCATTGGTGTTGTTGGTCATCATTTTGGTCTTCTCTGCACTTATTTCCATTCCATAAGCTCTGGAGGTGGTGTCAAGCCTCTGTACAAGCTGTTCAAGTTCTTGTTCCTCTCCAGCCAATCCATCAATATCATCCGCAAAACGAAGATTGGAGATTGCTCTGCCCCCTAAGCTGACTGTGCCTTCATGATCTGCAAGAGCATCTGACATGATGCGCTCTAGGAAGATGTTGAAGAGTGTTGGAGAGAGTAGGCATCCTTGACGCACACCGATTGTTGTTCTGAACCAGTTCCCGATGACGCTGTTATGGAGGACTGCACTGGTAGCCTTGTCATACAGGCTTTTGATGACTTCTATAATTTTAGGGCTGATGTTGTACACTTTCATGGTTGCCCATAGAGCTGCATGCCAGACTCGGTCAAATGCCTTCTTGAAGTCTATGAACACATGATATAGATGTTGTTGGTGCTGTAGGTATTTCTCACAGATTATTCTGAGGTTGAAAATCTGTTCAGTGGTACTTCGCCCTGCCATGAATCCTGCTTGTTCTTCAGCTATGATTTGTTCAGTTTGTGGTTTCAACCTGTTGAGTATTATTTTCAGGAGGACTTTGCTGGGATGGCTGATGAGGCTGATGGTGCGGTAATTTTCACACTCCTGAAGGTTACCTTTTTTGGGAAGAGTGATGACAAGCGACTGGGTCCATGGTGTAGGCCATTCCCCACTCTGCCAGATCTTGTTACAGATAATGGTGAGAGCATCAGTCATCGCTTCTCCTCCTGCTTGTAGCAGTTCCGCTGGTATGTTGTCCACTCCCGCTGACTTCCCTTTCTTCAGCGATTGCACTGCTGCCTCAACTTCTTCCCGGAGAATTGGGAGGATTTCTTCTTCTTCTTTGCTCTCGGGACATGCTAGAACTGATGGGTCTCCATTTGGTGTATGGTTGTAAAGGTCAGAGCAGTACTCTGTCCATCTGTCCAAGACTTCTTGTTCTTCTGTAAGGCATATGCCAGACTTGCTTTGGATAGTGGAGACTTTGGGCTGTTTAACACTTGTCAGCCGCTTCACAGTCTGGTAGGCCTTCTTTCTGTTGTTCTTGTTCAGATTGTTCTCTATTTCCTGGCATTGATCTTCTATCCAGTTCTCCTTTGCTGTGCGCATGCCTTTTCGGATGTCACTGTTGATTTTTCGGTAGACATCAGCTCCCTGTGAGGTGTTCTTTTTCTTTTTTAACTCTCTTCGTTTATCACACAGATCCAAAAGTTCAGGTGTGATCCACGGCTTCTTCTTTGGTCGATGCTTGCCAAGGATCTCAGTGGCGGCATCTGTTACAGCTGAATTGAAGGTATTGGTCATGGTGTTGACATCTACTTCGCCTGCCCCCAAAATAAGCAGTGGTGCAAATTTCCCTCCAATTGTGGCCTGAAATATTTTTGCCACCTCCGGGTCTTGCAGTTTGTCCAGGTC
This sequence comes from Oncomelania hupensis, assembly GCA_036898135.1. NCBI lineage: Eukaryota > Metazoa > Mollusca > Gastropoda > Littorinimorpha > Pomatiopsidae > Oncomelania > Oncomelania hupensis. The sequence continues at coordinate 88,981,501 of CM072511.1, read as the reverse complement.
GAACTTCAGCCTAGTGCACTTTGCTGTATTTACTCTCTTCAAATGGAGCCGGAAAGACATCATCACGAGATCGTGGTCACTTCCAATGTCTGCTCCTGGAAAAGTGCGTGTCCTGCCAATGTTGATGCTTGATCTGAAGCGTTTCTTGACCATGATGTAGTCGATCTGGTTGTGATGTTCCCCCCCGGGACTGTGCCATGTCCATCGTCTGGATTTTTTGCGGAGACCAAGCGTGTTTGCCAGTACCAGATTGTTGTATCTGGCAAACTCCAATAGCCTCAGACCCCTGTCATTTGTCTCGTTGTTGCAGTGGGGTCCACATGTGTCTCCCCAGTTGTGGTGCGCATCTTGGCCAACCTTGGCATTCCAGTCGCCTTGCACTATGACTATGTCCTTCTTCGGCACTTGGTCAAGGACCGCCTGTATATTTTCATAAAAATCCTCCACTTCGCTGTCTTCATAGTCTGATGTTGGGGCATAGGCCTGGATGATGGTAATGTTGAAAGGGGTTGCTCTCAGACGGATGGTAATGAGTCTACTGGAGACTGGGCGGCAACCCATGACAGTGGCTAGAATGTTCTTGTGGACCAAGAATCCAACGCCGTGTTCGTGCCTGTCATCTCTACCGCTGAAATAGAGCTTGTGGCCTTTGTCAGTCGTTGTTTCACCTAGGCCTTTCCAGCGCAGTTCGCTGATACCTAGAACGTTCCATCGATAGTGGTCCAGCTCGTGGGCCAGTTCTTCTAATTTTCCTTCCGCAGTTAGGGTCCTGACATTCCAGGTTCCTATGACGATGTTGTTTCTCGTGCGGATCTTGCTAATTTGTCCATCAGTAGCATACTTAACACCTCCGTCCTGGTGGCCAACGGAAGGCGCGGTCCTTGTGTAGCCGGGCGACGACCGATCCGGCATGGAATTAGTGGATAGCCTCATCATGTGTTGTGTCTTGGGCAAAAAAGACCTGGCAGGGCCCAATCCTCTCCAGGCTGTTGGCCACAGCCGAAATCCACGAATACAGTGTGGCTCGCCTTGGCCCTGAGCACGTGGTCGTTGAACCTGTAGTAACGTGAGGTTCCTCCGCCCTGGCCGGTGACTTCTGTGTAGAAGACTTTCGCCCAGTGATGCCGTGCTAACATCACCCCTGTTAGTCGCCTCTTACGACACGCCGGGAAACGTTGGGTCTATTCTATTTGCCCGAACCCACAGAGCTTATTAAACATGAATAATATTAAAGACGTAAGCCTATTATCGTAACAACTCGAGATTACCATCAAACTATGTAACATCAACATTCAATAGCAATTGTCTGAAAAGTGCACTTAAAGCAGAAAAGGCTAAACCAGCTCAACTTAAGCTAGGCATATTGTCACTCTAACTACTGCGCTAGTGCTGCTTACTTATTTTGCTGTTTTTCGAGCCTTAGCAAGCGCGAATTCTTCGATCGTGTCAGTGAAGTCAAGGCTGCGCAGCAGCTCATGCTCAATGCTCATAAGCGCCAGCATGCTTAGCCTTTCCTGCCCCATTGAAGACCGCAGCTCTCCTTTGACTATTCCCAACTTTGAGAAACTCCGCTCGCTGGAGGCATTGGACACCATCATGCACAGATAGATGCGAAACCCAATCTCGACGTTTGGAAATGTCTGAGAAAGATTCAACGATGCCTGTCCATGGTAAGCTCTGCTGATTCGTTCACAGTCACCAGTTTCTGAGTGCGCATAACTGCAGCAAACTGTATCAGCTCAGCCACCAGTGTGTCTTCCAAGTCATCTGGATACGAGGAAACGAGAATCTTAGCTTTGTCCACAATGCTCAATGCTCAATGACGTTAGCTCCGAGAGAAATCCGAATGTTTTACAAATACTGTCATACGCCTTCATCCGCTTTTCCAGTTCAGCTAACAGACTGTCGATCATGACCAGATAGTCTGAGTTTTTAACATTTCCCTTAGGCTGAGGTCTGACTCCAAATTTCATTCTAGGAATTATTTTGAGGTTAATATAACAAAGGAAAACTGTTCAGCTTCCGGAAAATTCTCGTCTGTTTTCATCTGGGCCTATTTCAAGAATGGGCCTAATGCTGCAGCATCAATAGCACCCACCTTAATCCGGCCCTGACTACTACTACTATCTTTAAATTATACGACTTTAAAAAATTAAAATAAAACACACACAAACAACCTATGACCTTCAAGTTCAAAACTGAACAAACCAGCTGATCCGTTAGTCACTCAATTTTGGCGGCCTCTGATGGCAAATTGAATACATTACCGGAAAGAAATAAATATTGGATGTCCGGTTAGTCAAACAGGAATTAATACTTAACCATTCAAGTTAATAGATTTGTCGCGTGACGCAAGGAATATATACGATTTTAAACAAACAGCCAAATGGCCTACAGTGATTGTTTAAAAGTGGCTTGCTTTGAAGAATGTGTCTATTGTTATATTTTTTTACAATTATTTTTTTGTTTTCCTGTTTTGGGATGGTGCTTTGGTTTTTGATATTATACTGTTCCTGATTTCTACAACGACGATATGACGATGATCTTCATAATCAATTTCGACGGAGGTTTGCTCATAATTTTATATACGATGACCGAAGTGATATTTCAGTCGGTCATGATCTAATACAAAAAAGGTCAAACGTAGACCTAACCAACTTTATATTCTATAACAAACACAAAAATTAGAAAATGCAGTTGCTATCAGAAAACACACGTAAACTCACACCAACACACACAAACACACACACATACACGCACACACACACACACAATTTGATCCGCTATTCATTCGGTGAAGGTGAACTAATCATCCATGATATATCGTGCGCTGGTAGGGTTCATAGGTCAATCATACATTGTGGTTACTGAAAAAGGTCACGGAAAAAAATGTAGGCTTAATAGTCAAATGTCACCGAGCCCTGGACAACAAAATGAGGCGTGGTATACACGGATCCTTGTTACAGCCAAACTGAGGCAGCGACCTCCACGACAACATAACGATCAGGCACAACTATACACAGTAAGTTGTAACAATGTAATAGTAACACTAACGAGGTGCACAGCATGGTAAACAATTACAGGGCTCAACAATGCTACGTACATAGGGTGCAGGACTAAACAAGGGAGGAGATGAAGCATGTTCAGTCTACATCACAAAGCGTAACTGAGACTTGATGAGTACCCCTCACAACGCTTAAGAAAGAGATGTCAACGTAAACATCGGCGACTCTCAGCTACGCTGCATGTGAGTCTGTATGGGTCTACTCCCATCACAATTATGTTTATTCAATTCAACAAATCTTTAGTGCCCATCACAGACAAGTAATTACAGCCATTTATGTTACAACGAAAATTACACATGCATGGAGATGAGGTGCTACAGAAGAATTCTGGGCATTTCCTATACCCAGCACATCACCAACAACGAAGTCCAACAGACCATGACACAAGCCATTGGACAACATTATGACATGCTCACGGTGGTGAAGAAACGGAAACTCCGATGGTACGGCCACGTAACCAGAGCATCTGGCCTTGCAAAGACCATCCTGCAAGGCACGGTGCAAAGAGGCAGAAGAAGAGAGAGACAGAAAAAGAAGTGGGAAGACAACATTCGAGAATGGACTGATTTGATACTGAACGAAGCCATGAAGGTTGCTGAGAACAGAGAAAGATGGAGTACGCTGGTTAAACAATATGTGGTGCCCCAACGAACTTTGAGTTACGGGATAGGTTAGGATAGGATAGGATGTTGCAAAGCAAAACAAATACAATCTTGAGATGCAAATACCTCAAGATTCTCTCAACCCTGCCTCCTCCAACATTTGTATCACTTCAAATACCACACCACAGTTGGACGTACTGTTAAGAGAATTATATAGTAAAATGTTAAAGGTCAATGTTCTCTAGTGTGCCTCGAAAATCTGAAACTCAACAGGTGACTGTAGTTTGAGGTGACAGCACTGAGATGAAGGTACATGTAGGAGGGAGGATGAACAAACTAATGTAGCCCCCAAGGGACTGGACAAAGAGCAGAAGAATTAGTGCGACGATCATGTGTGAAGAAGGGACACAACTTACATGGATGGTTATATCACATTGCTTGTAATAAATAAATGGCGTAGGATCTAGGACATCGAGTTGTTGGATTTACCTGCTGACTCTCTCTCTCTCTCTCTCTCTCTCTCTCTCTCTCTCTCTCTCACTCACTCTCTCTCTCTCTCTTAGTCCGTCTCTCTCGCGCGCGCTTTATGATCAAACAGCTTTTTAATTTTTTATTAAGTAATTTTTAAAAAAATTTTTTTTTTTTCTCTCCCCCGTTTTATCATCTTTGGTGGAAAAGACGTAAATAAAACAACCAACCAACCAGCTTTTTAATCTAAGTGCAAATTAAATTTAAAAAAAAACAACAAAACAATTAACAAACACAAAAGTAACTAATTGTTAGATTAATATCTTTCCCATCGTTCCTTTAAACTTTGGAAGGAAGGCACCTTATAAGGATTTAAATCCAAGATGTTTTAGTTGACTCCAGTCCCTTTCCTTCAAGCGAGACTACCTTCTCCCAAGTGTTTTACGCAACCAAATTTGTATGAAAAAACTAATCATTATTGATCTACAGACACCCCATCCTTCCATCCCCTACCCCCCACCTTTTTCACCCCCTACTCCCCCACCCCCCACCCATCTAAATCCGCTCCTCCCTTAAGTCAATTCTTCAGAATTAAATTTATTTAAACTCGCCACGTGAATGCGTGGTTAAGAGCTAATAATACGGGAATACCAGTTGTTTACTTAGTCATGCGTTTCCCCACGTGGTTCTTACCATTGTGGTTTTTGTACCAAAACACATTATTCGTTGAAGTGGCTAACATGATATGTACATACATGGGTGCGTGCACATTCACACACACACATTGCGACAGAGAGAGAGAGAGAGAGAGAGAGAGAGAGAGAGAGGGGGGGGGGGATATGAAATAAAAAGCAAAAAGGGAAAGGGTTTAGAGATAGTGTTCGTATGTAGGCGAGTGGGTGTGCGCGTGCGTGCTTGAAAGCACGCGCGCGCGAGCACCTGACTGTGTGTTTACTATAATATTTATAGCTCCTACCTACCGAACTGCCGTGTTGTTGACGCGACGCGCTTGATACACTTGACTGCGCAAAACAACAACCACTACAGGAACGTTATTATCCTAAAGCCTGTTCTATTTCTTAGAGTTGGAGAATGTGGGCGGGGCGTGATATAGTCCTGAACATAGAAACACTGAGTGTCTGAGACTCAGGTCTAGCTTGATACTAATTCTAAAATGTGCTATCACTAGTCTCCAATACTCGGTGTGGAAAGTAGTCGTAGTCTACAAACAAGAAAAGCGACGCTCTCGAATTTAAATAATGTAGGTAACTGCGTACCGTGAACCATCTCTTTACTCCAATACTACCAAAAGAGTCGCCAGTGCAAAACAAGTAGATTAACCTAGATGTGCTTTCTTCCATTCAAAATATTGTGAAGATACACAAATTATTTATTTACTGGTCATCATTTCTTGTATTTGTAGCTGAGGTGAATCAAGTTAGGATTAAACAGGGGATAATGCTCATGCGATTTTCACCCCCAATTACGGCGTAGGTTCAAACGCACACACACACACACACACACACACACACACACACACATCCAACAATTCAACCAGCCAACCAAAGAATCATCCACAGCGCTATATACACAAGCACCGTTAGAGGCAGCCCGGTCTTCCTCCGCAGATTGATGTTCCCATTAATTAAATCGCGAGACAATTGGTGTTTATCCCATTCGCTCTCTTTCAAAGGGGAAACACAAAGTCAGCAATAGAAATAACTTTACATGGCATTTGTGTACCGTTACTACGAGCTATAGCTTACATTATCTTAAATGCTGACACGAGAAACGTTTTTCACTATATACATAAGTGTGTGCATGATTATAAATGCGTGTATGTTTCTTCGTGTATATGCATATGTTGGTCAAAGAGTTTCATCATTTTATCAATGAAAAAGAAGGCCATAGTTCTTCAGTCTTGGTCACAAAGTTTAAAAATATATTTATCTTTGAGTTTGAGTTTGATTGATTGATTGATTGATTGATTGATTGTTGCTTTAGGTCCAGCGGACTCCTCCGAGCCAAATCAGGACCGGACAACCCCCGATCCGCATAAAAGATCTGCTGAAACAACCCTAGTGGGAAAATTGAATGCCCTCCACCGGCCAGTCACTTTACAATAAAGACATCCCACGCAGGGGACGGCTGAGGCTTTACCCCAACTACTCGAACCCCCGGTTACAAAAACAAAATAGAATACAAACATCATTATAAATCATCAACAAAACACATACATATAAAATGCCTATAGTGCTAAATAATACAATCATAGGAAGCCCTAGTGACCACCCGGCAGAAAGCGCCCAACACTCCCAAGCTGATCCAACAGACCTCATACACAAACAAGGAGTCTTGTCCAGGAAGAGTTTTCAAGAAAAAAGGTAGGTCATTGATCTAGCGAAGAAGAAGATAGTATAGCAGAGTAATAGGACAGATCAGGAATGGGAAAGAGTAAATGAGGAAGACAGTGACAGTGGGAATTTAAAGCACTAAATTTCCATAAAGTGGGGATACTATTTATACTGAAAACCCCCGGCACTCCAACGGGGGGACTGTTGCCGCAGTGAATCTGTCTTGCCTACAAAGGAAAGACAGGTTTTCAACTGGGGCTGTCACTTTTCCCTTTATAGGTTTGAACAATCTACAGTGGCAAGATTGCTCATGACCCCAAGGGGTTTGAGTTTGAGTATCTTAGCCACAAAGCACATTGTCACAAGGCACAAATTTGCCACAATGTACAGTAACAAAACACACATCCCGTTTTACGCATGTCATACATTCTCAAAATACCAATATACACCCGAAATTGCAGGAGTTACACAAAATAGCACTATACATCCCTGCTGCATGAGTTACACCTTTTGTCAAAGTGGGCCATGGCGTACATAAGTTTTATAACTCAAACTAAATAGAATTGGTCCAGTTAAAACTTTTTTTGAAGCGAAAAGTGCTACAATGAGAGAACCCTTTACTTCCCACTCGACAAAAAGAATGTTATACAAACTTCATCGAAAGTAAAGTTCTAAAAGTATTGCTATTTGGTCCCTGAGCACCTTAAAATGCTTTCACATTTTACGCCAGCTTGTATTAGGTGAACGAACGCAATTATAGTAGAAATGTATTTTGTCGCCGCGTCGCAATATCCGTGACCCAAAATAGCTTCCAGGCAACCTATTTTCAACTTCATTTTAGTGCAAGTCTCTTTTTTTCGAAAACCGCACTTTTGCAAAACGGGTTTGGGATATCACGCGATGCTGAGTCATACAAATATAACAGTGTTGTTATTGTGCGATATGAAGACGCGATTAGAAGGGGGAAAAAAAGCTAAACAACACCAACAATAATACACAGTGGTGTATGGAGAATACTAAACAATAAAACAAAACACACCATTATGACAGCAGTTACAGAATAATGCAAATGAAACTGTCGCTAAGGAAATTAATTAAAGGGCCCCGAGATCACACATCAGCTTTATTGATCCTTTTTAAATTCAAAGCGAGTTTTGTCCAACCGGAAAAAATTAAGCCCCTTCCCTCCCCCCCCCCCCCCCAAAAAAAAAAAAATTAAAAAAACCCAACCTCTTTTAAAAGTTTAAATCGATTAATTTATTTGCTTCAGTGGCCTATTAATAGCAATCAAATTTGATTCTAAAAATAGCACCGAAGCAACTGTGCGTATAGTAGGCACAGTTGTTAGTTTACACAACAAGGAAGAAGCGCCTAAAATTCAAAGCGTAGGGTCAGGTTTGAACAACGATTACCCATTATATCATGTTTCAACGTGACAACTATGCAATTTTCATAGTAAACTCATAGGCACACACTATAAACATAAGCTTCCTATCCTATCCTATCCTATCCTATCCTATCCTATCCTATCCTATCCTATCCTATCCTATCCTATCCTATCCTATCCTATCCTATCCTATCCTATCCTATTCCATAACTCGGAGGTCGTAGGGGCACCACAGATGATCGTTTAACCAGCGTATTCCACCTTTCCCTGTCCTCAGCAACCCTGATTGTTTTGCTCAGTGTCAAACCAGTCCATTCTCGAAAGTTGTCCTCCCACCTCTTTTTCGGTCTCCCTCTTCTTCTTCTACCTCTTTGCACTGTGCCTTGCAGGCTGGTCTTTGCTAGACCTGATGATCTGGTGACGTGTCCATACCATCGGAGTTTACGTTTTTTCACCACTGTGAGCAGGTCATCGTGTTGTCCAATGGCTTGTGTGATGGTCTGTCGGACTTCGTCGTTGGTTATATGCTGGGTATAGGAAATGCCCAGAAGTCTTCTGTAGCACCTCATCTCCATGCTTTGTATTCTTCGTTGAAGCTCTGCTTACATCCTTGATATCCTGGCCCACAATGCGTAGCAAAGACGGCCGAGGCTTATGTCGCCTTTCCACCATGGTAGCATACTTATGGAGAGTACGGAAGAGGGGGCTAGTCTGCCCTTTTAGACTAAGAGACATTATTAATTATAGCAATGTCAACATTGTGACCCACTTAAACATAATGATAATAAAAAAAAGAGTTACATCATGCTAAACTAAGAGACATCAGATGCACACGCGCATGTGCGCTCTCACTCACGCTATTACCCTCTTCCCCTCCCCCCTTCTTCCAAACACACACACTCACAACTGTTGTTCACTTAATTCTGTAATTGTGAATCACTTTCCTGCATCGTGTTTGTTAAGAAGGGTTTCTGTAGTGCGGTTGAATCTCATATAACACTTAAGTGTTCCAAAGTTTGCGTCAACGGTTGGTTATTTACCACTTATTGCACTAATAAATATCCTCTTACCTCACCAATCTTCCTTCTCTTCGTTATCAACATAGTTATCGTTGCCATCATCTTCAACATAAATCCTGACAATAGTAACTTGTAAGTAGAGGCTGCTGTCTAACTAAGTCTATATATTGACCGAGAGAGTTATGGGGCCGTAGTTTTCTAGTACTATTACTATTTGGCCAACTATTGTTATTAATATGTGTTTCCAGTGGGTACGACCAACGCCCACGCAAAACAAAATAGCATTGGGCTTTGCAATCAGATAAACGAAAAATCCGCTTGCAATTTCTTTAAAATCAGTACAATTGCGCCCCATTTTCCAATCCTACGTCTCTTTATTGCAATAAGTGCTGAAGAAAGGTGTTGAACAAATAAAAACCTGTCCGAGTTATGGATGAACAAATTTCCACACTTTTCCAAGCGACTTAGGTTTGTAAATGTTATGTACGCGAGCGCCTATGACGCTTCTCCGTTCTATGTTAAATGATACATACATAGAAAGGAGACGCGTCATTGGCGCTCGCGTGTCCAGATATGAGCGCCTGTGGAACACATAGTCGTCGCCTGACACCGTGTGGGTGTGTGTTTGTGTGTGTGTTTGTGTAGTGTGTGTGTGTGTTCGTGCGCGCGTGTATGTTTGTGTTTGTAGTGTGTGTGTGTGCGTGCGTGCGTGTATGTGTGTGAGAGAGATGTATGTGTATGAGGGGGGGGTGTTTGTTTGTGTGTGTGTGTGTGTGTGTGTGTGTGTATGTGTGTGTGTGTGTGTGTGTGTGTGTGTGTGTGTGTGTGTGTGTGTGTGTGTGTGAGGCTGTGGCTAGGTAGAAACGACGTTACTCTGACATACACTTGAAACTCTACGTACTTTCTTTTGACTAGATAGAATGCCTAGATGAAAAATAGAATGCACCATCAGGCATTCTATAAAACTTATTACAAATGCGATGTAATATTATTCTACTATTATCTATTTGCGTAAGATAACCGTGACAGTATCCCGTTACCACATTAGATATACTCAACACGGGATTAGTAACAACGGGTGAACAAATAACGACCAAAATACCCGTATCAACCATCGGTCATGAAAATGGAAGAGCAGCGATGATCACCCTCTTCAGTGCTGTTGAATCTCGATATTCTATTTGCGGGCAGCGAGGAACGCGTTACCGTTGAGGCTTATTGTCACTCCTTGCCCGATCGATGAAATGTGTACTTGGGCTCTAACATTATGAACGGAAAAGCAGGACCTATGATTTATAATAATACTTAATTTATCTCTGGTTGCAATCTCCACTGGGCGATAGATAGTCAAGGTGTGTTAATATTGCACTCTATCAAAAAGATTTCAAGTACAAATAGGTTAACCCCACAATTTGAGATTAATCAAAGTTGTGTCGTATTACATCAGCAAAAGTTAGTCTAATCACAATGAAATCAGTCAGGAAGGAGATCGATTATGGAAAATGACCGGTCACTTGCGTCTTCGATACTCGTGTTTAGTCTGTAAAGGTGTGGACATTAGTAGACAGACATACTGATCATGGGAGCGAAGCTTCCCCCTCCCACACGCCTTCTCCCTACGACCCAAAACCCGGTCTTCTTCAACTTGGTCATCTCTGATACTCCGATTTACACGAAAATAAAGAGTACTATATTAAGCCTCCACACACACCCCTTTAAAAAAAGTCTGTTTACGGTATCCCGACCGACCCTAATTTTTTGTCCCGACCCTAGACGTTTTTTGGGATCGTCTGGAAAAAAATTTGAAAAATCCCAAAAAATCGCACCCAAGGTGGAAAAGGTTAAAAAAACAAACAACAACACCGGTCTACCGACCCTATTTTTTTCCCCTATATTACCGTAAACAGACATATTATGTTTTACTGGCCTAAGAGGAACCCGCGTAAGGTAGTCCGAATGATCTGAAATGGTATGCGCCCAATAATTATCTCAGTCACATACATGTCCTACGGTCAATCGTCAGCGAAGCTACTTGGAGGCTATAACCGGCTCTCATTCTGACACTGACATTACCCTATACGCCTCGGTTTGCGGGGACGGTAATTCTACTGACATAACTCCTGCCTTTACCAATCACACAGGTGTTGGGCACATTTCCTGCCGACCTGCATCTTCCATCTTCCAAGTTATGCAGACCTGCAATTACCACTGCGGCAGTCAGCCGACCAGCAAGTACCACTGTGGCGGTCACACAGGTTCAACTCAAACCTGCTCACCTCACAGGAGGCGTTCAGACCTCAGCCGCTACTGCTTCGGAATGCCGAGGTGAGCCTTCGCTTGACGACAGAGGGGACCGCTGCTGGCCTAGAAGTCCTCGGGTAGCCGTTGCATCTGCGGACTGGGAGATCTCCAGACGATACTCCCCCTCAACCTTCAAACTTCATTTTATCTTCCCTTGTGGCTCCTTGGACTGAATGTCGGAGGCGGATCGTCGCATGGTGCCGTGCCGCTTTGGTGCTGATTGCTCTAACCTTCTTCTTCTTCTTAATTAAATTTATGTCCCCGGACACATTGAGCGTATAGGGGACTTGGGTGCTCTAACCCCTGGCTGCCTCACCCTTTCACATCTAAACGGCGGCGCTGGCGTTCGCCTTCAACCCCTACGACCTTGCACATTCTACGGGTCCTTCGCCACATCTCCTACGAGTCTTCACCGAGACCAACCCCTCACTTTCGTTTGTGCGGCTCCATTTACAGTTCCTGATGCCACATGCGAACCTTCATATGTCACCTGAAATCAACAAAACTTCGTATTCACTTCCCTTATATGCTCATGCGTCCGTGTACATTAATACAAAAAACAAACAAACAAAGAACAACAACATTATGGCTCCAGATTGCATTAAGATCGAGTAAACCAATCCGCGAATCGAAGCCTCAAATACTCTGGGTGGTCGCGTTCAGCGAAGCGTAGTACCCATTAGGGTCTGGGTAGTGCTGAGGTCATCGCTGAGTCTAAAAACTGAACTTCGCTATGATACAACGTGATTGGCTGTTGCGAGGCCTTCCACAGGGACGCCTACTCTCTCCAACACTCTTTAACATCTTCCTAGAGCGCATCATGTCAGACGCCCTTGCAGACCACGAAGGCACAGTCAGCATAGGGGAAAGAGCAATCTCAACCTTCGTTTTGCGGATGACATTGATGGATTGGCTGGAAAGGAACAAGAACTTGAACAGCTGGTACAGAGGCTTGACACCACCTCCAGAGCCTATGGAATGGAAATAAGTGCAGAGAAGATCAAAATGATGACCAACAACACCAATGGCATTAACACGGACATCAAAGTCCAAGGCCAATCCCTCAAAACAGTGCATAGCTTCAAATATTTAGGAGCCACTTTATCAGACAATGGGTCCCGACATGAAGTCCTCTCGAGGATCGCGCAAACAACTGCTGCCCTGGCGAGGTTGAAGCCAATTTGGAAAGGCAGGACCATCAGTCTACATTCCAAGGTAAGGCTGCTGCGCTCTTTGTCATCTCCATCTTCCTATATGCATGCGAAACAATAACCCTCACAGCAGACCTCCAACAAAGAATACAAAGCATGGAGATGATGTGCTACAGGAGAATTCTGGGCATTTCCTATACCCAGCACGTCACCAACGACGAAATCCGACAGATAATCACACAAGCCATCGGACAACACGATGACCTGCTCACAGTGGTGAAAAAACGGAAATTCCGATGGTATAGCCACGTCACCAGATCATCAGGTCTTGCAAAGACCATCCTGCAAGACACAGTGCAAGGAGGTAGAAGAAGAGGGAGACTGAAAAAGAGGTGGGAGGAAAACATTCCAGAATGGACTGGTTTGACACTGAGCGAAACAATTAGGGTTGCTGAGGACAGAGAAAGATGGAGTACGCCGGTTAAACGATCATCTGTGGTGCCCCTACGACCTCCGAGTTACTGGACAGGATAGGTTAGGATAGGTTAGGATAGCACATAACCAACGACGAAGTCCGACAGATCATCACACAAATCATTGAACAACACGATGACCTGCTCACAGTGGTGAAAAAACGTACACTCCGATGGTATGACCGCGTCACCAGATCATCAGGTCTTGCAAAGACAATCCTGCAAGGCACAGTGCAAGGAGGTAGAAGAAGAGGGAGACCGAAAAAGAGGTGGGAGGACAACATTCGAGAATGGACTGGTTTGACACTGAGCGAAACAATCAGGGTTGCTGAGGACATGAAAAGATGGACTACGCTGGTTAAACGATCATCTGTAGTGCCCCTACGACCCCCGAGTTACGGGATAGGATAGGATAGTATAGGATAGGATAGGACACGCCGCGGCCTGCGTAACGCCCTGGTGTGACCTCCCTAAATCCATTTAGCTTCGCGGAGTGTGTTAACTGGTCAACACGGGCGTGAAATAGTGCAAATCCGGTTATTGGAAGTACCGTTAACCTAGTTATTGATAGACGGACCAAACGGACTTAGCGTCATTCCGCTGGGAGACTGTAAAAATGTAATTGGTCAAGCATTGGGGTGAACATTCAGCGAGACTGGAGTCTTGTTATTTAATTTTTATTTTATTTTATTGTTCTTAGATGTAGCACTTTTCAAGATCAAGCAAGAGCTGCGCTACGAAAGCTATCTTATCCTAGCCACCTATCAAGCTAGATTTCCAAACCTGGCTATCAGATCACAGGCTGATTTGGAAATGTTGTTAGACGGGTTTCACTAAAAACAGTCTAGCATTTCTAAACGCTATTATTATCATAAAACATTCTCCGTGAGTAAACTGAATTGCTCTCTTGAGTTTAATAAGTTAAAGTATCATCTTAGAAAAACAAACCGACAAAAACCAAACTATTACACTTTGCATGTGATTGCGAGAAAGACAAAAAAAAAAAAAAGATTTATGCTCTGCACTAATTAAGACGTTTGCCACTTGCTAAACACTCGTCGATAGCTCGCTCGGTGAATCCGACCGCGTGCCATGCGCAGATAACGTCACATTTATTGATGATCACTGTAGGTGATCGAAAGGGCTGAGAAGAATGGAGTGGATTGTATATCGTGGTACGTGGGGAGTGATAATAAAACAACGTACGTGAGCGCAACTGCAAAGTAGAAAAAAAAAATTCAAAGAAGTTGCTCCCCTTCCCCTCCCCCCAACACACACACACGCAGACACGCACACACACACACACGCACACCCACACCCACACACACACACATTTTTGTAAAACGACATTCTGATGACTGTTGTAAAAAAAACAGGGATTATTTTGACACATTTTTCATTTTCGTGACATTATTTTGACTTTTTCAAATATTTGAACCTATCCCTAACCCAAACCCTAACCCCCTAACCCAAACACTAACCCTTAACCTAACCCTAAGCCTAAAACAGCTGTAACTCTACCGGAACCCTATTTTGACGTCAAAATAGGGCAGCCTTCTAAAAAAGTCAAAAGAAACCATGTGGAGTTTTATGAGTGTGTCACTGTAACGTCGTGTCTACATACCCACACACACACACCCACACACACACACCCACACACACACACAGTTTTGTAGAAACGACGTTCTGATGACTGTTGTGAAAAAACAGGGATTATTTTGACACATTTTGCATTTCTTTGACATTATTTTGAAATTTTCAAATTTTTGAAGCTATCCCTAACCCTTAACCTAACCCTAATCCTAAAACAGCTCTAACTCAACGGAGCGCTATTTTGACGTCAAAATAGTACGGCCTTCCAAAAAAGTCAGAAGAAACCATGTGGAGTTTTATGTGTGTGTCATCAGAACGTCGTTTCTACATGCCCCCCTCCCCCTTCCCCCACACACGCACACCCACACCCACACACACGCACACACAAACGATTGCTGTTGATTTCCAGGCTCAAAGCTTGAACGCAGCAGTGCTTTGGCGGCGAATTTCAAAGACTCTAAAAAGCAAAAAATTTCCGAGTAGAAGCGGCGGTTACTGACGGACCCATACTGTGCGGAATGAGGAAACGGGTGCCGCTGGGTAAGAAATGATAAGATTTCAAACTGGAGGAGAGAGGTTGAGGAAGTATAAGGCTGAGAGGAGGAAGAGGGAATAAGGGTAAAAAAAGGGAGAGAAGTACTTATACTGAGCGGAGAAGGGTGTGTGTGTGTGGGGTGGGGGTGAGGTAAACTACAACTAAGAAGAGAAAGAGCTCAGAAAGAAAAGCAACGGGGAAAGATAGAGGGGGTGTATGTGGGTAGTGGGGGCTTGACTGAGGAAGAACGAGAGAGGAACACTAATTTTACCAGTTAAGCAGGTTCTCTTCCTGTCAGTTAGTTTGAATGGTATCATTTTCTTAAAAATCGACTTTGAATAAAGATGATGAATATGGTTTGAATAGATGATGATGATGATGATGATGATGATGATGATGATGATGATGATGATGATGTGGTGATGATGTGGTGTGGTGTGGTGGTGGTGTTTGGAATAAGAGGCTCGTGCCCGCTTCAGTCATTGGGGACGTCAGCGTAATAAATAGCCTTGCCCTAATCAACCCGGCCCACAAACTGGGCTGTCATATTAGTATTAGTCAGCAGTCCGGTGTCAAAGGTACGTACTACATCAGCAAGCCGGGCAAGTAAAGTAACACCACTTGAAAAACGACACGTGATTCCAGGTGCTACAGGTGTGCGTCTGCACACGATAATATCATTATCGGGGTATACCGTTGCCAGTGCATTGATTTGTAGTGTGTGTGTAATAAATTGTTCCCGTCTCTTGTACATCAACATTTTACATCAGCTTTAATTATTGATAACAAAGTTTGCTTTTTGGTTTACTCTTTTCCCAGAAAATACGTCTACGTGGCTGAATAGTAGGCATAAACTAGCTCATTCCTTATGAAATAATAATAGTACCTGCTTTGCTTATCTGTCTGTATTTCCATCCATGTGATTACCTTTCGCATTCCTTTTACATATTCTGCTGACTACAAGGCCCTTGACAACTGCACAAGCCCACGCATACGCACTTACATTCTTAATAAAACACCACAGGCGCTTGAACCTAGCCTAATAACTGGAAGGAACCTCGTGCTCGCATATAACTAAAGGCGCTAACAAAATTGACCTTAACTGATCAGGATGCCACGAACTGGCCTAATGCCAGGACACACACGCACCATTTGCCCTGCCCCAGCAAATCTGGACGGTATCTACAGGCTTACTGCTGACGTAATCAGCGTCAGGATGCAACAGCTTTTCTGGTTGGGACAGGGCTTTACTGCCAAAGTACACAGCATCATGCGCCTCGACTGGTGTGGATGGCGTAGGCCTACTGCCAACGTACACAACACCAACGGTATGCTATCTCCGGTGCTGATGGGCGGACCAGCCCTTACACGTTTAACTGCTTGCTTCCAACCATAGAACTCCATGTTTTTAACATCCATAAGTTAGGACATGGTGAGCAGTTATTGGGATGATTATACCATAAAAAAATGGTTGTTTCATCATGAAAAGAAATGAAATGAGGCTGATAGAAACCCGTAGTCAATATAACAATATAATTTCTAACCTTCTTGTAATAAACGATCCCTTAACCTTTTACTATCCCTTTTATCCTGCTGCAAAAAAAAAAAAAAAAAAATCCCAAAAAGCACCACGTTTACAGTCCTAAAAGGGTCATTGCAGCTGTTTGAGACCTACAGCCCCCTCCCCTTTCCAACACATTCGTGGTTGAGACCAACTTCCACCTCCTGCTTCCCATGCACCACTTCCCCCTTCCTCTCCCCACAAACACTTTTCTGCTTTGTACTTTGTGTCTGCCCTTAAAAGCGTGACACTACACTGAGAATAATATTATACAATAGCACAAAGCTGTATGCCTATTGTAAACCCTGTATGTATCTCACCTTGCCAAAGCTCTCGCCAAGGCCCTAATAATGTTGACTGCCCCTTACATGATGAGCACACCTCATCCACATAAATCCCAGGTTTGTTATGTTTATGATGTAAACTACAAAAACGTTGTTCAAAACTGAGGTCAATTTAAAATTGCTATTAAATTTCAAGGGCGCTGGATCTATACAATGTATATTATATTGTCACTTCACATTATACGAATACCGATTTTATAGTGAGAAGATCGATAATTGCAAAGTAACTGAAGCTTACGAGTTATTTTATGAGAGTTCCGTTACCTGGTAGGCCCAACAACAATTTCTTGTCTTTATTATAGTTTAAATTTACGAGAGCATATAATTATTTTAATCATGTGGGCATGAGTTCGATCGTTATTCAGCAATACTGTAATACTGTGTACGCAAGCTTAGGATCATCACCATCATCATCATCATCATCATCATCATCATCATCATCATCATCATCATCATCATCATCATCATCATCAATTACAACAGTAATGGCAACATCGTTGTCAACGTATTGGTGCTGTGCTGCGTGGTTACAATTATTATGAACAAGACACA
Organism: Oncomelania hupensis; assembly: GCA_036898135.1. Classification (NCBI taxonomy): domain Eukaryota; kingdom Metazoa; phylum Mollusca; class Gastropoda; order Littorinimorpha; family Pomatiopsidae; genus Oncomelania; species Oncomelania hupensis. Next base: position 88,964,096 of record CM072511.1, on the reverse strand, counting down.
CATGAAAATACAGACAGGAAAGGGCGGAATGATGTAACTGTAGACAATAATTCTGACCTCAACTGATTCAAAGGTTTCATTTGCAAAAATAAGCTGCTTGATGGTAAAAAAAAGAGAGAAAAACTAAAGACGTGTAACACCAACAAAATACAAACGCAAATAACAAATCTATGCTGACTGAGACACCGAACATTCTCAACTGATCAACACACACAAAACACCGAGCTACAGAATCTTTGCTGACACACCGTTCTCAAAATAACACGAGTAAGCCCAGAGGGATGGGTCAAACAAGTACCATCAAAGAAAGATCTTTTTTTTCCACCATGAAATCCTGTGCTGTAAGAACACCGACAGAATGAAGCTGAAATATCATCCTTGTTTTGGGACGAGTGCAGTGAGCCATAATCCTCTTTAGCATACGCTACTCTGACACAGATGCAGCACAATAAATTATATTTACTTTAAAGTTCACGGTTATCCACTTCGAAAATGGAAGTTTAACCCAAAGTAAATTATTATTTGTTTAAACCCGGTCGATGATAGTTTACTAGTAAATAAACAACAACAACAACAAAAACACACAACAACAACAACAACAACAACAACAACAACACAATCTGCGGAGCGAGCATCGGCCATTGCTATTTTGTGTGGGTACGACCGACCAAAATAGAAACGGCCTTTACGTCAGCCCCCTTGCCATAAAATATGAAAATCGGTGACAGCGGCCATTGAAAAAACTGCATAATCAGCACCAGCCAGAACATTGCACCAACTACCTATCTCAAGTCACCATTCCGTGATGATGTCATTACCCATAACACGAGGACAGAATGCTTCGCCGTAACCATCGGGTAGCAGCACCCTGGTTAGATAGAAAAAGGGTTGGTTGAGGTCGACTTTGAGTGGGCGAGGCTTTTGTTTACATTCTGCGGTGAGGTCGGTCACATGGCCACTTTACAGCTGAATAATTATTGTAAATAAACAACACACACTACACGATTGAACACATCATTACAATACGGTGATTTTAAACAATGATGATGTTAATATTCGTGGATTTTTTTTTCTTTCTTCAGGACAACAAAATATATAACCAAAAAAAAAACCCCGAAAGGACAGATCGTGTCTACTCCCTTCAACACTGTGAGCCAAGGAAAAAGCATGCGCTAGTGTGGCGCTTGTGTGGCTGGTGCCTGAGGTCAAAAGAAAACCGAGCGCTCATTGGACCCCACCGACCAATCGGATCATTCCTCACGCTCATTGTAAACAAACCTTGCCGTGTGCTAAGCAGTCAGTCTGTGAACGGGTTAGAAGTGAGAAAGACGTGGTCGTCAGTTAAATTTTCTGTTGGTAACTGAAGTTGGAAAAATGATGCAGAACATTGCTCAGCTTCTTCAGGCAGCTGAATATCTAGAAAGGAGGGAAAGAGGTGATCGAATCATTTCCCTTGTTTTGTTTGTTAATTCTTTCTACGTCGTTTCCAAAGATGCAGTTCCCTGCTGTGAAATTGTTGGTGTGTGATCGCACATTTACATGTTGTTTTCTTCTTGCAGAAGCCGAACATGGTTATGCATCAACGTTGCCAATGCCGGATGAATATTCTAAAAAGAGATCAAGAGGGAAAAAGTCCCAGGGAAATAGGTAAGTGAAATATTTTTTACATTAAAATTGCTGACATCGGCTTTCGCAAAATCGTCTGCTCCGTACGTGTACTAACGACTTTTACAGCGATGAGTCACTTGGAAATAATGATACAAAATGAAAAATTCATTGTAGAGCTGTTGAAGTATTAATGCAGTGATCATTTTTCTCCATTTGAAATCCTTAGTTTTATGTTACCCGAAAAAAATATTTTCGGCTGAACAGCTGACGGGGAAGGGGGGGAGTCCGCCATGTTTGTTGATAACTGTTTTGGAGAGCGCAGGAGTAGATCTGTCTCTATTCAGCAAGGAATCTCTTTTAGATCAAAGTAAATGGAAAGAAATGCTGTTTGAAGATTATGTTGTAGATGTATTGTTTTCCTTGCTTAGATTGGAAATTTGTAGTAAATCGTACTTTCACTGTGGAGCAATTTTTATGCAGTGACCTCAGCATGAAATCACGTGTGCCTTGCGATTTTGACCTAGCCAAAAGTTAGTTATATAAATAAATTATAACTAATAAGCTTATTAATTTCTACTCGTTCATGAGGCTTTCTTCTTGGATTTATACCACTGTAGTCTTAGCCGCCACCCTGAAGAATGGGGGAGAGGGGAGGAGGGCAGTGCACTCGTCGGCGGTTATTTTGGGCGCGGGCTGGGAAAGAGGAGTTTTGAGTCAAAAAGGTTGCTTGGCGCTCGTTGCTACGTCATTCGGGAGCCCGAACTGAGCTCCCCGCCCTCCTCCAGTTTCCATCCATCATTTCAAATATAAAGGGAAAGGAGGGAGAAAAATAAAACAGCTGAGAAAGAACGATGTCTTTGTTTTTGCTGAAACTGACTTTATTATTATTATTTTTTTGCATTAGCCAGATTTAAATCCAATAAAGAACTCCTCAATGCTTGTTGTTTTGGTTGCTCCTTGAGGCCTTCAGTCATACCGGACTGCTTCTAGTTTAAATGGTTTCATTTGATTTTAATAGTTTTCCGCAATGGCTACAACAGTTTGCTGTGGTTTTTGTTTCAGGTCAACACATAACGAATTAGAAAAAAATCGGTGAGTAACCGTTTGATGTGTTTTTTTTTTCTTTTTTTTGGAGGGAGGCTGTTTGCAAAGATTGTGATTGTTAGCGTGTGACGTTAAATCGGTTGCAGGGTATTTCTCTGCTTTCCTCTTCATACGGGGTAGGTAGTTTGTTGTTGTAGAAAGCCATTTTGTTCGTTGGAAACGGCTATCGAGGTTAACTGTTTAGCATAATACAGTCAGTGAAGGCAGCAGGCATGCGTTGGCAGTAGGAACTCAGCTGACGTCCCGTTTCAACGTGCGAGACCTCACGTGGTAGTGTTTTGGTTTGTAACCCTCCGATAACCAAAGCAAACTAGACCGGCCGCGTACGAAAGACTGAAATTTGTGGAAAATAGTTTCGTGCCTTATTTAAAGATTATTACTATCTATTTCAGTTTGTATTTATTTTGTCTTTGGTATTTAGTTCACATAATAATATAATAGGAAAGGAGAGAGACCTAAGCGTAGCAGGTTTTATTTTTCAGGAAACCCAACATTTAATCAGTCGGAATGAATGAAGTATACAATGATTAATTTTCTTTAGGCAACCAAAGTTAATATTGAAACGGGCTGGTTTTGAACCACGTTTTACGAATGATATAAACAGAAGCCGGTCTCCCGTTGACGAAGCCCATAAAGCGAGTAAGCGACATTCTGCATTGGTGCTGGCAAAAGCATGGAAGTACAAACTACTGAAGAATCCATGGACAAAAGGAAGGGAACAAGAGAGAGAGAGAGAGAGAGAGAGAGAGAGAGAGAGAGAGAGAGAGAGAGAGAGAGAGAGAGAGCCGCTCTAGCTGTGCAGTGCCGCGTGTCTCGCTCAAGCTGCCACGCTACCACTTTGCAGCGGGATCAATAGTTGGCATTCTTGCTTGGTCACATGACCGCGAGCGACCTTGACCTAAACAGTGTAAACACTGAGGCCAGCTGAGATCGACTAAGGTTACTGTTCCTTGCCACTGGGATCACATGGCGCTCACTGGCTGTACCCGGAACGGAAAATTGACACGTCAAGAAAAAGAAATAATGTGAAATTAAAGCAAAAGCATGAGATGTATTGTCTTTCTACTGTTTCATAGCAACCAGTGGTGTTCCTAGGATTAGAGGGCAATAGGACAAAATGTCCTAAATCATAAAACTAATCGGACATCATGTCCTGACTACATAAAAGCAATAGGACATTCAGATTGTGAAGCGAACCGATTAATGGTGCTTCTTTAAGATCGTTGCAGAAGAAGTATGGTGTCGGTTATTTCCCTTTCAAAAGTGTCGAGAGTTGCGGCTCTTTTGTTGTTCGAAGGAATGTACTAAAGAGTGATAATAGTGTAGCATTGTCCACTATTCAAACTCGTTTTAACGGCTTTGACACTCCAATTTGTACAGATGTTTCTTGCAGTGACCGCTCTAGTCATAAAACTATCGGACAATGACCGCTAATTTCGCAATAGAATCGGACATTTGACGGGACACAGGTGTTTGCATTCGGTCATTTTCCAAACGAATCGGACCATGACCGATGTCCGAGGCCTCGGGACATCACTGGCAACGTCACACACTAGCAGTATTTCAGTTGAACAACCTCTCCAATGGGCTTCCGTCACGTTCCGCCTTTGAGCAACACCCCCCCCCCCCCCCCCTTTTTTTTTTTTTTTACCCTGACCCTTTCTTTGCCCTCTCCTGTCCTGTAGATTTGCATCTGTTGTGAAAGAAGTCAATGTCTATTTACTTTTTTCCTCTTTTCAATCTTACTAGTTTGTTCACTAGTATTTTTGCAGTGGTGTTAGTTACTACATGGTTGTTGGACGTTGACTGCTCACATTATTTATCTTCATGCAGCACTGTTTAACGCGAAAGCCTGTTTGTTTTCAGGAGAGCCCACCTTAGACACTGCTTGGAAAGATTGAAAGACCTGGTGCCTGTGGGCTCCGAGGCATCGAGGCATACGACTCTAGGATTATTAACCAAGGCCAAGTCCTTTATCAAAGTGAGCCTTATATATATTATATATGTCTATACAAAGAAGGAGGGAAATTATTTATTTTGACTGTCGAAACAATTTTATTTTTTCACAATTCTGCATCAGGCGTGAACACTTTAATAGTTGAGATGGATTTTAAAAAGTACTAACAATTATTATGAGCAATTTTTTCTGTGATGATTGGCTGAGTTGTGTGTGTGTTTTCCCACAGTATTGATCCATATGTTGGCTGCAGAAAGTAGTGAGAAACGTGCCAAATTGAGTTTTGAAAAGTAAACTTAAAAATAAAATTGTTTTAATGCTTTGGTAGTTATTTATTTTTCTATGAACATTCCATTCCAAAGAGAAGGATCATATGCATTGATTGTTGTGTTTCAGACACTTGAAGACAAAGAACGTAGATATTTCATGCAAAAAGAGCACCTGGACCGTGAAAATCGGTTTCTTCTGCGCAAGTACCAACAGCTAAGAAAAGTTTCAGGAGAAATTCCAAAGGGAACAGAAAGCACCATAGCCTACCGCGTGCGGCAGGAACGCAGCATTAGCGAGTGCTCCACTGGGACCACTGCTTCTACGGCATCTACTTATTCTCTAGGATCTTCAATTTCTTCAGGGTCTTCTCGTGGTTCTTCTGAGGAATCGGGTAAGTGTTAATTCAATAAAAAAAATTCTCCTGAATTCATGCTCTCTGTATATATAGTTTGTGTCAGTTTTATTTTTTGATATTTTATTTGCATTCCATAGAAGTGTGGTCCTATTCTATGTTCACTACATCATAGCAGTGTATACATTATGATAATTTGGGTCTTTTCACTCCATCTTGAGGACAGAAGCGTGTACATTTTTTTAAATCTCACTGTAGGTATTTTATTAAAAAAAAAAAAAAAGATTGTTATTCTTCATCTTGAAGTGTGGAGAACATAGTGGTTTTGCATTTTAATAATCATCTGCGTACGCTTTGTTACTGGCCGAGTGAAATATTTATTTATTTTATCATTTTTATAAGCGCTTTACCAGCTCAAGAGACGCTCAAAACGCTGGCTGAAACAGGATCTATCTCAAGCCACCTGAAGCGCCTCCTTTGACTGTTTTGTGCATAGTCCGACGCCCAGACGACTGATCACAATCCTGGGTGACCGGGGATGAGGAGAAGAGACCTAGTGCATGCCAGGTTTATTTGTTAAGCGGGCACTCTAAAAGTTCATGCGATGGAATGTCTGCATGCACAGACTGGACCTCACTCAATTTATACTCTCATCCGGAGTTGTTCAGTTTGCGTTTAGTGTTCCTATATATTTTTGCCAAAATTGTTTTTCAGTGATGTAGCGCCTTTTTGATCTTTAACAATGAATTATCAAGAACTGTTTTCATAATGTGTGTGCAGATGAGATCGATATCGTCAACAGCGATAGTGAGTTCGAGGACAGCCATGAGAGCGGCAGCGATGGCGGCGAGAGTGTCGACTCGCCCCTCTCCACCAGCAGCAAAAATAAAGATCATCGTGATGTGTGTACGGACTTCTGCGCCATGGACCTCTGATACCTGGCCTTTCTGCACGTCTTCTTATCTTTGCAGAATCCCTGTCCCTATGTACACGTCATGCCCTTAACCTCCCTTTGTCCTTTCCTTATTCTCACAAGGTGCAGCCTGCCAGACTTAGCATTGCGATGGCCAGCTTTCCTTCTCTTATCACTGATCTGCTATAGGCCGATACCCTTTTCATGTCGCTTCTGCAGAAAGATAGGTGACAGATAGCTGACCACTAAATAAGCTCTTCAAAAAACGTAACTTTAATGACATATTTAAAGGCATGGAGATGTGCGCTATGGAGTAAACAGTTAGTCTTTATGAATATTGTGTATAGTAACAAATTTCTTGAAGATATAATAGATATATGTATACACATAGCAGAGAGTGAAATATTGTTGTTTTCATCGCATCGATGTTGACAAAAAAAATGTCAATGAGCAAAAAGCAGCCTAGTTCAGATAACAAATCTTCCCTTACCTTCTTCTGTCTTGTGCTTTTTCCCTATTTGCTATCTTGCATTTTCTTCTCTCTGGCTGTCTGTTTATTGTACAGTATCCTAGGAACTGTATTAATGTTCATCTGGATAGTTTTATTAGCGTTGAAAAAGTCTGGCTGGGCCACTCCTGGGCCGCAGTTGCCTCTCCACATCCGGTCTCTTTCCCTTTAGGCCGACGGCAGCAAAAGGGATGGCATCAGAGACCCAGGAGCCTCCCCTCCCTAGTACACACAGCATACCTTATTACCTACAGTACATAACCCTGTTTGTTGGTGAAGACTGTCCCAGTTTGTGTCTAGGATTTGAAACACTGAAGACAGCAAGCAAGCGGAACATCTGTGGAAGCAAAAAGTGTGTGAAGTGTCGTGAAATGTGCACACGAGCTGGCTACCCTAGCTCATTGCTACTGACAGTGAACAGTGGAGACTTACTTCAGTGTAGGGCTTTCTGTGTAATCTATTAGGTGAAAGTGTCCAATCTGTTAACCTTTTTCAGTCGCATTTTCAATTACAGTGAAGTTTGTTAGATTCTTAGCTGAGGGATTCTTTTCTGTAGCGATGCTGACCACTGGCCAGTTTACTCTTTTGCAAGTCATACTTCATTATCATTCGCGTCTGTTTTTGTGGTTATTTTTCTTTTGTTTTTAGCAGACCAATTGTGCTGTTAATTATCAACAGTTGTATTGTAGCGCGGTGTTAAACTAAAATTATTGCCTTACTGATACATTTCAAACGATTTTGTTAGTTGTCAACAGTTTAGGAGCACTTTCCATATTATTTGAAGAAGAAAAAAAAAAGGAGGAATTTTGGATGCATGTGCCATCTATTACTGTATTAAATGAATAAGATCTTTAGCCAGAACAGTCCTTTTGTGAGGGGTGGATATTAGCCTACTGTATTTATGGTCAGACCTACATCACTTGCCTATTACAAATTTGGGTGTTTGTAAATCCTGAAGGTTGTAGATCGTGTAAACAGGCATGAAGTTTTATGTGTTATGTACGTCGTTTACGTGTACATGTATGCTTGCTTTGTTAGTCCACAGCTCAAACTTATTTTTGAAGATGGCAAAAAAACTGTTACGGGTGGATATCTGCGTGATTGTGACTGTGTTGGATGGCAGTGGGCTAACGTCATTGCCGTGTGCAGTGGACTTTGCAAAAGTGCTGATTTGTGATGCAGCACTGGGTCTTCAGCCGGACTGTGTGAACAATGTTCTTGCCGTGCACCATGTACATTTTGCATTGCTTCATGAGTGAGTGGTATTGTGATTTAAACCATCATGAATGGCTCCCAAAAATAAAGAGGAAAGGGGGGAAAAGAGAAGCGCTCATCGTCACTGTTTACAATCAAGTTTTCAGTTTTAAAGTGAGAAAAAAAACAACAAGGCAGCGATGTGATTTTCTTTTTCTTCTTGCAAAAGAAGCTGAATGAATATTGACGGTCGTGATAAGATTGCTCTGTTCGCATGATGAATGTGGAGCGGCATTGGCCGACTACTGTGTAATTATTACTACTGACACAGTGGATGATATTCGTGTTGGTGTGAAGTGCTTTTGATTTTGTGAAAATAACCACAGGTACGGTATGTGCTTTTCTTTCTTACAAAATGGGCACGTTAGTCATTAGATTATATATATTCATTTAAAATTTTTAACACAAAACGGTATTATTCAATTTGACTATTATTCTCTTATTAGCATTGCTTTTCATCAGAAGAAATCAACATACTAGGTCATGAATAGATTGATTGTGATATTTGTAAGCGTGTATGTTTTCCGAGTCTTTGTGCATTTATTATTATATTGGTTTTTACCCATCCCCTGATCTATATTATTTATGTTTGTGACTTACTACGAATCAGATGTCAAAGGTGGCTTTTGTTTCATTGTTGGCTGACTAAACTGCGCACATGGGGTAATTTTCAGTTGCTGGTGAATGAAGTGTCTGTTGAACTTGCCCATCCGGTTGGTGCTATAGCAGCACTGGACGTATTTCAGGTCTCTTTGTTCGCAAAGTATTAATCATCGTTCATTTTTTTCGTCACAATTATGAATCTGAATTATAAGCTAATCTGAGGTGACTCGGACGTTTGATGAATCATGATGAGAGAAAAGAAGAAGTAGGTTAGAAATAGTTTTCAGAAAGAGCAAGTGGTTTCCTGTTATTGTTTTAAGATCATTTTGAATTTTGTTAAGATTCATTGTTGAGGTGATGCAAATGGCAAAAATTATTGTAATAATAATGATGATATTACAGCACTTTCCAGCTGATCTGCACAAAACGCTACTGAAATGTCCTTGCTAGATCTGATAATAGCTGCATATGAGAGGTCATCATGATGAAACTGAAACTGAATTGCATGAAGTGTGTAAGAATACTAAGATTTTAGACCCTGATTTGATCTGCCGAAATATAAAGCTATAAGCTGATCATTAGATTTTTTTTCCCCCAGCTCAAAAGGTTTAGACATTGTTTACTATAAAAACCATCTTTGTTATACCGGTACAGTGTATACTAGCAAACCCCGGTGCTGAATTGAACGAGCTGAAGATCTTTCCAGATTACTTTGTATTTAATATCGATTTAGATCTATATGCACAGAGAGCATGACATCTGAAATTTAAGATAGACAATAATATTTGTGTTTTTGTTGTTTACTTTTGGATTCTTAGAGGTTGATTACAAAATACTGTTTAGATAGGTTTGGCTATTATTTGTTGAGTTTGACTCTTATCATGCTGCCATCATCTACAATGTGCAATCTTATGAAATTCATACATACATATATATTGTATGTATTTTTTCTTAACCAAATATAGCATTGATTTTGTCAGATGGATAGCTGGATAATCCTTGGTGCTTGCTTGATCATATTTTTAACTTTATGGACATTTTAAGATAGTTTTCTGCAGCTTCAGGTCTTGTAAACTGAATCCAAATTTAGAATGAATTATGACTTCTTGCTTTGTGAAACACGGGCTAAATGCATACGAAACTGTGCAAAGCGACATTTGCATTATAAATGTGTATTTGTTAACATTATGTTTGTATATATGTGCATTAATATATATGTGTATGTATGAGTGTGAAGTACTTTTATTGTTATTGTTTGTTTTGTGCTGTTGAGATGTTGAGGAAATAACCGATGCTGGATTCAGTTTGCAAAATCTTTTGTTTGTTGATTAGCCCAATGAAACAAAAGGATATTAACGTGAAACAATGGACAGACAAAAGGATTATAAACAAGTGGTGCAAATGTAGAATGACATACATGTATAATTATGATGCTAAAGACAAAGAAGTCGACAAGGTGTAATTCCATCAATGTTGATCTTGACTAACGGGTTCTAGTTATGAACTGTTTTTGATGTCTTCTGTTTTATCAATGACACCCAAGAGAAAAGCGGGCGTAATACTAAAAATGTTTGTCTGTACGATCAGTACCAGTGTACATGATGTAAGACGGTGGGAAAATCATGATGTATTGGTGGTACATCAGCGATGTTGGTTCTAAAACTTTCCTGTACATTTTGAGGGCTATTCCCTTCCCAGTAATGCTTGATTCATAGAGACCAAAATAGATGCACAAGCGTGTTGCTGCTCAGAACTAGTTGCCACACTAGTAGCGCTTCTACTTGTGTTAATAATCTAAAGGTGGTTTTATCCTCTACTCGGCAACAGGCCTATGAAATTATTATTCCGAAATAAGTTCATGGGTCTGGTTAGAGAACCTAAGGTAAATATTGAACTGGAGTTGGAAGACACAGTTTGTTTATAAATTGTACAACTGAATTTACAATTTGTATAGGAAATTTGTGGAATCAACATGCGCGCTTAGAAATTGTGATAAAAGGGAGTTGAAGCAATACATTGAGTTAACGAAAAGTAGAACTACCATGATGTTATAAATGGTATGCAAATATGTTTTTGAGTTGCAATAATTCTATTGGTGATTGACTTGCCAGCAAGGGATATTGATCTTGAGTTGTACATGCAACTAGGAGCATATATAGTAAATTGAGGTACCCAAGAATGTACAATTTTATTTGTACTTGTCATTTCTTGCAGTATGTAATTGTAAATGTTATTAGTGTTTTATTCTGATGACGATGATTTTATCACCATACTTCACGAGAAAAGAGAAACGCCTATTTTAATCCACAGGTCTCTCATGAACACGAGAGGTTTTTGCCATAGGCCGGTGTTTGGTTATGTGCACCTTGTCCTTTGGATCAAGCAACCATTGAAGTTAGAGAGAGAAAGAGAGAGAGAAGTGATTGGACTTGTATGTTTGAAATGTGTATGGAATATTAGTTATTACTACGCGTGAACATCTATGGACATGCGGGACAAGACTTAGTATTTTGTACTGTAGTCGTTATTTAATATAAACGGTATCTCGCGTGTCAACGTGGTGAGTAGCGTTTCCTCCTCGTTGCAAGCTGTAGTCGTATGACATTTATGATGTTCTAAAGCTTTGGCCTAGGGAAGCACTTTTCTTCGCCAGTCACTAAAGCTTTACCGTGGTTTATAGTAACAGCATGAGAGACATGTAACTTGGTTAGAACTTTTAACACACATTCGCCTTTCTATGGCAAAGCAACAGATCTAACCTACTACTATAATAACTATTACAATTGTAAAGCCTACGTTTACAATTTAGAGGTGCTGATGCTGTGCTGTTTGTTTATTGCATGCTGCATTGGACAACTGCTGTGCAAGCATCGTAGTAGCAAAGACTAAGCTCTTTTTGGTAGTAGTAGTCAAGTGAGGATCGAAAATCTGGCATTATTAGCACAGTATTTGTACACGGTTTTTTGTTGTTGTTGTTGTTGGTTTTTGTTTAGGGTGGAAAGGTAAAATGTGGAGCAGACTAGGCCATCGAGATGAAAAAGAAACGGGGTTCAAGCTGTACCTATTACGTATTGTGAAGTTTGGTCAAACAGACTCGGAAAGGGGGGTGGGGGGAAGGGTAGGTATGGTGTTAGGGGGGGGGGGGGGGGAAAGAAAGGAAAAGGAACGGGTTTTAGTAATAGTAACGCGCGATTGTCCTGTGTTTTGTTAAGGTTACATTGAAGAATACGAAGGTGGGAATAGAGGACAGGTTTGTTTGGTGGGAAAGGGGAAAAAAGGGCGTGTTTAGTTTTGAGTTGGTACTATAGTTGTTGGTGTGTGTGTTGTGTTGATTGCATCCCGGCTGGTGTAGATTGACGTAGCAAACTGCTGTGCGGCCAGCCTGTCAGCCTTGTGTTGCTTTGGCGGGTCGCCAACTGGCCGACTTCCCTCCCACCCCCCTCTCTTCTCCCCCTTCACTCTCCCTGCCATGACTTTGCAGTACACATGTGCTTGTTGCATACCTGTGCATGCATGGATGAGCTTAGCACATTGCATAGGAGTGTGCATGCGAGTGTGACAGTTGGCGTATGGGTTGTTGTTTTGTAGATTATAGTCACACGACACTTTCGCATATAGGTAACTACTGGACCGATTTATACTGACACCAGCGGGCCAGTTGTTGGTAAAGGGGAAAATAATATGATCACACGTTGACCAATCCGGGATTCGAACCAGCGACCTTTCGGTTACTAGCAAGACGCTCTTACCAACTGAGCTACCCGGCCCCACTCGTATGGGTTACGAAGGGGATAGAGGATAAGGAGAGCCAGAGGTTACTTAGATAAAAGGCGTCCGTTATACAAAACATTTTGAAATCGTTTTGTAATATCCACTATCTACTAGGTGAAAAGCAATCCCTTAATTGGTGTAGTAACTGTCCATACACTGGGTGAGTGAAATTGCAATGTACGGAGTGTTGTGATTTGTTGTATTTGTATACAATATTGTTGACAGCAGGTGTGCATGCTAAAATTAGATTTCAGCTTGCAATGGTTGCTTTATCATGGATTGTGTACATACCTAAACGGTGGCCCCAAAACTAAATGTGATATTAGTTAAGTGTTGTTGTTTTTTTTGTTTGCTTTGTCGCATTGTGTTTGAATATTATTTTTGTTGTTGTAATGTGTGCTCTGTTCATGCCACGCCACGCTAATTTGGCTTCATGAACATTGCATGCCTAAGCAGAGGATCAAAACTTCTTTAAAGTTGGTTGTTTTTTTATGTTGTGTTTGCTTTGGAGGGGTGCATCTTAATTTCACTTGTTACCCGTACTTAAAACACAAGGAATGATTGCATGGTGAAATGTGTCCGTGAACTGTGTATCAAGTTTGACTGTCAGGCGAAGACCTTGATTGATTTTATTATAAATCTTACAAATGAAGACAAAATTTGCAATTTGTTTGCTTTTGGTTACGTTTCTGTTGTACTTGTTGTGCAAAACTGTATCAAGTGGAACACTTTGAAGTTGTACATATTTGCCATGTGGTACGATTATTACTATACATAGGTGGCCAATCTTAACAGAACAGTATAAACTGCCTGTTAACAACGTGCAACAGATAACCCCAGTCATATCTCGGCTGCAATAGTCGTAACCTTTCAGTACAGATAACGGTTGCATGTGATCTATAACGATGGTAAACCATTTTCTCCACCAAGATTTGTTTTGTTCATTAAGAGTATGTTTATTTCATGAAAAGGAGTGTTAATTTTCAAAAACTACGCACAGGACGTGCATTTATGGCAACATTTGGGTTCTTCTTTCTCCTATGCCTCACTGTTGAATGTTGTATGGTAGACTTTCATGTTGAAGGTATCGGACGCACAGGAGGTGTACAAGTACAATTATCTGGTACTTCCCAACCTCGCCTTTATGTCAAATCATTTTTCATACCCCATAATTTTAATTTATTGATGTCATCTCAGTTCAGCCCTTTTTGTTTCAGTCATTATTTTGCAAAGAGTAACTGCCAGAGGTGATGCCAATCATTACACGCTGTGGAATCTCTGTCTCTTTTATTACAAACCAATTTCTCGCAATAGATTCCTTTTCATCATGAAGAGTTGGGTTACTAGTGTCTTTTAGATGAATGTGATATAAACTAGATGAAATCTGTTTCTGTTTAGGTATCGTTTCAACGATTTGCCCCAAATCGAATGTGGATATTCCCAGGAATTGTGAATAGTGAAAGAAAATTGTATCAGGGGAAATATCAATAGAATATCTTCGTATCCAATTTATTTGTAGTTAGTGATATTTTGCAAAAAACGGTTCCTGATTGTCATTTTTTAAAATTTATTTTTTCTTTGTTTTGAGGTTCAGCACTTTGTTCTTTCCAACCATTTGCTACTGTTCTGGCAGATTGTACTAAATTTGTAAGGCTGAAGACAACATAGTTTGCGTGCTTCTTTCTTGGTAGCAAAATGTACTTGGCACTGTTTAGAGAGCTAGAGGTCCAAAAACAGACCCCTTAACTATTCCCCACTCCCTTCTTCTTCCTAACTGTACCCACCCAGCTCCAAAGCCTGGCCAATCACTCCGCTCGCACATGTCTGCAGAAAACCTCGCGTATCGCCCCATTCCACTTCTTCTTTGTCTTCTTCTCCTCCTCCTCTTCTCGCCTTCTCGCGCCTGTTCTAGCCTGTATTGATAAATCGACACGATTAGCCTTGCGCTTGTATTCATGACCCAAGGTTGGAGCAGGCTTTTGGCGTTTTTCCAGACTACACATATAGTTCCAGATAGTGTGCGAGAAAAGGGGAAGAGAGATTGCTGTATGCAAAAAGAACACGAGGGGAAGAAAGATGTTTTGGAGGGAAAAGGGAAACATAACGGCACTATTGAAAAGATAGCATTAAACTTAAGGACATCATATTTTGCACCGTATTTATTTATTTATTATTCAGATTTGTTTCGCGAGTATCTTGTAATCACAAAAATAACTCAAATTATGTGCGATTATTATGGAAGGACTCCAGGTTCGAGTCCGTGCGGTTTTCGCGTTTAGAAGTTGAAAATGACCTAGCCTTTTGTAAGAGATTGAAGCAGATGTTCTTATCGGTTACTCTGCTAGAAAGCTAAACATAGATCAACGTTGTAACAAGGACACATAGAACTTGGACATGTCGACAAAAGGCGATATGCACGACTCGCTGTATGCTAACCATTGTAAATTTTAAAAGTAAAAACTTTAAAACTCTAGGCTTACTTACCACAGTGTTTTGTTGTTGTTGTTTTGTCAGCAAAACTTTGTGGATAGCCGTGTCTTTTCTTCCCAGTACTGTCAGTTTTTGGAGCGGGCGAGAGAGTTAGTACTTGACGTATGAGGAACGGATTTTCAATAATTAAGGAGAGGGTTCAGTGTAGCGCTATCCAAACATGGGGCTGTGAAGATCTTGACCCCACCACCTTTGAGTGACCCGAGATAAAGAGAGAGAGAGATTGCGTAAACTGTACATGTTCATTGCAAATGGTGGATGAGGTAGTAGGATAAAATAAAGGGTAGTGAAAACTACAACAAATGAAACTACTAGTGTACACACTTGCTCACTCAATGCATTAATTACATATTACCTTCAGACATTTATACCCCCTTAAAACTTGAATATTACTCACGTACGTGCATGTGTGTGCAACTATATCATTTATGAGAGGGGGAGATATTGTTTTGTGGCATGCCTCGGGTTCATGTTTAACGTAGTAACTCGGGTGTCTGCTGTTTCCGTAGGGGGGTTGGGGGGGGGGGGGATATAAGAAGTCCATCTCTTATGGGAAAAGGGGGGAAAGAACGTGTGAAAAGTAGGATACGAAAGAAAGAATGAGAGAGAGAAAGAAAAAAAAACCACTTGTTGAAACCCAGTGTAGCCAAACGTAATCTTCGCTTGACCGACTTTTCTCACTTCCGTTTTCTGCAACCTTGCAAAAACCTCTTTCCTGCCCCCACTCGACAGGGTCAGTTGCTTTTGGCCGCCCAGCCCATGTTCGTGGATAAGAGTACTGGTAATAATAGGACTGTGTAGTGCCCGAGTGATAAAATTATAGTCTCCGGACACGGAGCGTAAAGGAGACGTTTGTTTAGTGTAGTGCCCCAAACCTCCTATAATTTAAATAGCCTCATTTGGTTAGCAGATTGTTGTACTGCATTTTGTGGTTGGTCAGACCTTTGCTGAATCTCGACATCAAGGTGCAAATCAAGGACGGTGTGTTGTATTTTGTGTGTATGTTTGTGTGTGTGTTCACGGTAGTAAGACTTAGCTGCAACTCTTTCACTACTTGAATATGCAGGAATTGGGGTGGGGCGGTAGGGAGAGGGGACTAGGCTTGAAAAAGAATGGAAAATTGGGGAAGAACCTAGCTGCAGCGAAGGGAAACAAAGGACTGGATGATTAAAAGATGGTGAAGAAGAAGAAAATAATGAATTATAATAAATACATTAAAATATGAAGAGAAAAAAAAAGACGGATATTTTATAAACTGGCATTGTCCTTGTATGAAGGAAAAAACGGTCTTTCAACTACAGGAGTATGTATGACAAACTAAAACTCGATTCTTACCTTAACATCCCATTCCTAGTTTATTTTTTTCTCTCTGTCATTATTATTATTTTCCTTTACCGATTTTGTTTTTCTGTCTTCTGGGAAAACACAAATCGACCCAAGACGTGATGGTTGACGCGATGGCGCAAGATAAGACTGTATGTAGTCTGTTTGAAATGACGGACTACACAAAGTAGTTTACGGACTAAGTAAGGTACCTACTAGCGGGTTTCCCGACTCGCCTATTCACCGGCTTCATACTTAGCAAGAACTTTCTCGTCCTTTTTATGTGTGTCTGAGCAGGCATGTGCCGGCATATGTAGAAGCCCTAGGTATACTTGTGTACATATGACGGAGTAATCTTATTTGTTCAGTTAATGATAATAAAAAGAAAAAAAGGTGAATAAATGTCATATAAAATGCACTTAACGGGCTTGTTGCGAGTGTATTATGAGCGTGTGGAAAAATTATTTTTTCTTCTTTTTTACCATTTCCTTCTTTTTCTTTCTTCATATTATATTTCTTTCCCCTTTCTTTTAATTTTCTTTCCTTTCTTTGTGTTTCTCCATTTGTCTAACCCTACAATATTCAAACAATGCTGTAAATGTATAGCTAATACAAACACACGCGCGCGCTCGCACAATCACACATACAGACACACACACACACACGCACACACACAACGGCATGAACAAGGATCGACATTCTTGGTTTAGCTTTGTTTTCTCTTCGGGCAGGATCAAATTCTAGAAATCTGTAATTAGCTGACCAAAAAAGGGACTAACCTACAGTTTCCAGAGAAAATCGCCAGCACTGAGACAAGTCAGCGCAAATGTCACAGGGTCACAATAATGGGTCTGTGGACACAAAATATCAATCAATTGTTAAATATGGCAGCTAGGCGAGCGGTACCTAAAACGAACACACTGGGGTAAATGTCATAGTATGCTTAATAAAACTCTTGGTCAGCTGTGGGGGGGGGGGGGGGGGGGCGGGGGGGGGGGGGGGGGGGGGGGGGGGGGGGGGGGGGGGGGGGGGGGGGGGGGGGGGGGAGGGGGGGGGGGGGGGGGGGGGGGGGGGGGGGGGGGGGGGGGGGGTGGGGGGGGGGGGGGGGGGGGGGGGGGGGGTGCGGGGGGGGGGGGGGGGGGGGGGGGGGGTTAGATTGAATATAGATAAGGTTTACATTTGATTTTTTGTTTTGTAGGTAGCCTGTACTCAGACAAAGCTTCATTGTAATTGTGTAAGGGCAATATTTTATTAGTGTTGTTAGTTATTTGCTATAAGGAGGAGGATAATATCCGCAGCCACTGATAATAACAGCTGTGTTTAAATATAAAATGGGACACAACTCTTGCTTATAAAACGCATTATATTCAGACCCAGGATTGTTACCTATGCTGAAATGGAGATTTACCATACACGTGCACAGAACAATGTAATTTCCATAGAATTTCCAATCAACGAGTTTTCCAACATTCTGAAGACTGTCGGCGGTTTCCGAACTGCAGTATGAAGAAGTGATCGAAGCCATTGTCCATTCATTGTCTCTTCCTGGGTGCTCCTTGTCCTACATGAAATGAATACTTCTTTAAAATTTGGCACTTGGCAATCACATCAGTCAGTCATCTTATAATATCTCGAACCACAGTTTGAACCATTTGCACGCAATCTTATTATCAACTAATAACGCCCTAGTTTCCCTCTCGAAGGACAACGTGGAAGAGTGAACATCAACGAGCCAACGCCAGAATAGGCCTTATTCGGAAATGGGAGGTAACTTGTCTTTTTTGTTTGTTTTTAGTTATCTAGAGTTATCCGGATGGACATCATCAGAATGTTTATCAGAACACTATGAAAGATACCCAGAGCTGCAAGCTTTTCTCTGGAAAGGGTGGCGGAGTCTGCAGGGCAGTGCAAGGCCTTCAACTGAAATCGACCTTTCGGTTGATTCGTAAGGTTTGATGGAGGACAGAGCAGAAATTATAGGCAAGAAACTGTGTTCGTTTGCAAAGAATATCCGACCAACATGGTTTATTGCAAGATGCATAGAGAAATAATCATAATTATCTTCGTTTCTGGTCAAGGAAATGGGATGGTTGATAAAGATGGTTGGTAAAAATTCGTGCATTATGAAAACTTCCTTTTATTACCATGGCTAAACACCGACGCCGATTTAAGCCTGGAAATCTCTTACCTTCGTTATCGATTTATAACTAAGCGTATGAGGCTGGGTCTTTGGGGATGTACGGGTCAATAAAATCAGCACGTGGCAGACTAATTAACTCGCTCGTTCCTACATGCAGAGGTCCTAATCAATACTTATCCTACTAAAGCTAATGGGAAGGAAAATATGAAACCGTCCTGGTGAAATGGGGAAACCACACTAGAGGAAGTGGAAGCGGAGGTGCACATACCTCAAAAGCTTATCATAAATAAGGCCAATAATACCTGGCTGATCTTTGTGTGATACACGCCAATCATCGATAATTCAGTTTTCATTAACAATAAGCTGCAGGGTGAACTTTTATATTTAAATAGCCTACATAACTGGATTATCATTAGTTGATGGCTGTTTTAATCACGAGGTCTAGGAGTATTACTCGGGGATGGCAATTGCCCACATTCATCATCATCATCATCATCATCATCATCATCATCATCATCATCATCATCATCATCATCATCATCATCATCATCATCATCATCATCATTCTTGTAAATCAGCACCAGACTGTGTTAGTTAGCTAGTAATTGTTTATAAGGTCCAGCGGACTGCAAAGAGCCCAATCAGGACCACAACACTGGTTGAAAGAAGGCTCATCCCTGATCCGTATAAAAAAAATCTGCTGAAACAACTGGTGACTGTAAAAGTATCAGATACGGGAAGTCATCAAAAGTGTCCAAAGGGACTCGTAAGAACCTCGGCCACCTACAGCTGCAGCAGAAGAAGGTGCACTTAGGACCAATTACGTCGAGACAATACTTTAGTGTCAAGATCTGAGCACAGGCGCATTAACCAAGAAGAATGGATCGTCGATAAAAATGTGTAGGTCCTCGATAGCATAAGGGTAGCAATAGTATGTATCCACTCATTCTTCCCGTACCCCTATGTTATCGAGGGTCCATTGTTCTTGGTTAATGCGCCTGTGATCTGAGTAACACAGCATATGAGATTTCGAATTCCCTATATAGAAAGGAAGTCAGGGATCGAGTCAGAGGGGAGTCTTCAGCCGTTTTTGAGATATTGAGCTAAACGTTTTTAACAACAAAATGGCGCATGTGACCTTGACCTTTGTGGTAGAGCAAAATGATAGCACGCAGGCAGGCAGGCAGGTCACTAACCTAGGCAATGTTCCTATGAAGTTTGATCAAAATCCGTTCAATATTATTGATATATGGCGTCCAGCGGATCGACGGATGGACAAACAGACATTAGTTTGGCTCGCTCTGACCCCGTCCCCACCCCCCATCCACCTTCTCCTCTCCCCGACTATATTAAAATATTTTCAGGTAAGCCTGCATATGCAAGCAAGTGCATGCTGGATCTCGGTGCCCAGCTGCTCGAAAACTCTGACTGAATTTGTACACGCATAAACACATTGCAGCCTATAAGAACACTTGTTGGTTCTCTTCTCTCTTCTTGTTGGTCTTCTTTGCCTTGTACTTCTTCTTCTTGTTCTTCTTGTTATTGGTCCTATCGCCGTAGCTCAAGTGGTAGAGCATTCGACTGGCACACCCGTACCCCATGTTCGAATCTGGTTGGTTGGTTGTTTTATTAACGTGTTTTTTTTTCTCACCAAGATGATAAAGACCACACAAAAAGACATTTAAACTCACGCATTCGAACAGGCACACATGTACACCCCCACCCCCACACACATATATAAGTACAGATCCTATCTCCATCTCTCTCACATACACTCAAACATAATTTATAGCCGCATTAAAACATAAGTAACAATGTCAGTTAAATAAAACGAGCGACTGGACAATTAATTAAAGCTTTTGCCAATCCCACACTTAAATCATTGTTAATGGTTTAAACTGATGTTATAGTATTTACTGCAGGGGTTAAAAGGGGATGAAGACAATCAAATAATATATGTTTTAGAGTTAAGAGTTCATCACAAATGCACAATCTCGTTGTGTGCAAGATAAAAGTGGCCATTTTGCACTGTCCGTATTTGCTTCATGATTTATTTTTTAATTTTAATTTTAACAACTTTATTTTCACCGAGGTGAAATTTGGCCACTTTCATTTTCGAAAGTACAGCAGCCCCAAGTGAAGCGCTTAAACCAAGGTACATGCTGAGTGTGTTCTTGTCACCCGTCTAGAACATGAGCGTCAGGATCTTTACAGACTAGACCTCGGTTTATACTCTCATCCGAAGGAGTAGGAAACGGGAGTAAAGCGTCTTTCCCAAGGACACAACACAATGCCCAGGCCTGGGCTCGAACTCGGGACCTTCGGATCCGCAAGCCAACGCTCTAACCAATTGGCCACCGCACCTCCCTTGCTTTTATGTTTCAATTTTGATTTAGGTCCCTACCCCTCCGCCCCCTCCCCCTCTTCCCTGGGAAGGTCATCACCGTCTGCCATATCGCCATTGAAGGGTGTAGACGTTAAATTTCAATGTTCTTCTTGTTCTTTCAGCCAGCCTGCAGCCAACGATGAGGACCCCCATCTTTCTACAATCCTATAAGTTAGATCTCCTCGTCGTCGTGTGCTTCTAATATTTCATTCTCCTTTTCTTCGTCATCACGCATGTACCTCATGCTCCTTGTCTTGCTTCTCTGCTTCTTCTCTTCCTCCTCCTCCTTCTCCTTCTTTCTTCTCCTACTTTTAACCACTAATAAGACCAAGGTCACAACAAGGCAGGCGAGAAATCGCTCCCCAGCGATACCTTTATTTGAACTCGGAAAACCTCTTTGGCCTTGCGGGACCTGTAAATGGCGATGAGCGCTATTGTACCGGTACTGACCAGTAGCTAAAGGGCTGGCCAGTGGTCAACGCTCGGAGGCCATGTGTTAATCTCCAAGCGAGGGGTTTCAAGGGGTGACAGACAAAAGGGAGGATAGACACAAAGGAGAAAGCCAAAAACAGAGAACAGAAAGGGGACAATGTACAAAAGAGAGAAGACAAAATGGATAATGGACTAAAGGAAGACAAGAAAAAAAAGAGGATAGGGACAAAAAGAGAACGTTTTCTATTGAACTTTTCTTGCTTCTATGATGTTTAGCCGATTAGCACGGCACAGGAGTTTAGATCACCAGGGGAGGGGCGGGGAAGCAGGAGAGGGCCAATTGGCTCAGAATAGAATAAGTCTTTGGAAAAGTCTATACGGAGATGATGATGGTGATGCAGGGCAGAAAAAGGAGAAGACATGGAAACCCGCTTGCACAATCCACACGATTGGTACCGAATACTAGGCTCGAACCAGATATTCGGACTTCCTGGAGTTCTTGATCGGCATCGCATACAATTTCCAATAATTTTGACTTCTCAGAGAGAGACACCGATCATGTTTCTCAAACAAAAACTTCTCTCTCTCTCTCTCTCTCTCTCTCTCTCTCTCTCTCTCTCTCTCTCTCTCTCTCTCTCTCTCTCTCTCTCTCTCTCTCTCTCTCTCTCTTTATTTTTATTCTGTTTCTTGTTTTGTTCCATTTATCATATTTAAAATGCAAACTTATTGATTTGCTATTTTCAGATTAGACAATTGTTTTCAATTCAATACAACTTTCATTACAGGCCTATTGTATTGTGTATATATGCATTTTTATATATGTTTCTCTTTTTTGTCTTTCTCTCTTCTGTCTTTCGCCGATCTGTCCCATTCTCCCTTTTTGTCTTTTCTCCGTTTTGCATTTCTCCTTTTTGTCCATTCGCCCTTTTGTCTTTTCCCGTTTTGTCCATATTCAATTTCGAGTATTACCATTGATAGCCAGGACCCCTGAACCTCAAAACCCCCGTACAATAAGGACATCGATTGGTCTTCCAAAAATATATATTTTGAGGGGGTTCGCCGCGCTAGTGCTAGTGCTGAATCCGAGATACAAGGTAGCGTGCAAAAAGCAGAAGACTGTCGTTTCTCTCACAGAAGTCCATTTTTTGTCATGACTCGTTAGAACATGCCCCTCGTCTCCTGTTATTGTCGCACTAAATCTCTAAATGATTAAAACAAAAAGTATATAGCAGGCTCTAGTAAACACGCTGTTCGATAGTAGGACTGGTTTAGGACTCCATAGTATCGATATTTGCGTGAGCTTTGCAGTGATATAGGTGTCTAAGACGTTTTGAATCCAGTCCTGTTCGGCCAGCATTTTTAGCATTTTTATTTTAGTTGGTTAGTGCACTATTTTAAAACAAAGAAACAAAAAAAAAACCAAAGAAACAAACAACTGCTTTAGCACAAGAACAGTAACGTCACTTGACCACTTGCAATAGACTCTCAAAACGATGATACTGTATATTCTTTAAGCGAATGTAGAAAGATGGTAATGCACAGACTTTAAGTGCAGCTAGCTGCTAGAACACCAATTTTACAGTATTATTTTGTCTTCTGGCTGAGTCATAGACTTGTAAAAATCTGACGGTCTAGCAGCTAGCTGCAACTGACAGAATATGAATTACTATATTTCTATGACTAATAGGCTTTAATGCCACGGTTAAGAGGTGCTTGAGAAGTCAAAACAGCGTTACGACTGGCGGGCCCACTAAGGCGTAAGCAGAGAATGGGTGGAACCAGGTCAGAGGCTTCATGTTACAACTTAACACCCATCGCATAGACAGCATGAATGCAGTGCACCATCTCTCTGAACTTATAGGAAGGGTCAAGGATGATGATGGCTTATTGAGGTACCGTCTTTGCTGGCATCCGATCTTGCTTTGAAGCAAATATTTTGTGGTTGTGACTGTGGGTCTATGGTTACTGGGCTCTGCACAATGGAATGCTATTGCAAACTCGTCTTTGTCTGCGGGGATCGGCTAATTTAATCACCCTATGACTAATCTTAATACATTTATATGTTTAGCTCGGTTTGTGTGCGGATAGGGCTATAGAGATAGGGAGAAAATGATAAAAGATTCACTGGCACACTAGCTCTCGCACGGCTATGAAACATAGGTATTCCAGCCACTTGTTAACAGTAAATATCACACATTTTTTTGCTCTACTCTATACATAATTCTCTAAACACTCTGTTAACTTAAATGTCCAAATTCACTTCGAATAGGTTGTTACTTGATGGGTCTAAGCTGCTACTGTTCTTGATATTTGCTACTGTCTCATCATTGGGCTATTTGTTCTGGTTGGCCTAATGTTTGTTTTCAGGAGAGTGGACTACCGCACTGTCCTTCTAGATCAGTGTTAGTGCGTTTCTTCTGACACTTAGCTGATTTCTTGAGGTGTGTTGATGGTGTCTCCTCCTTGGGTGTTGACTAGTGGGCTATCTGAGCTCAGTGCTCGATGCTCCACTGCAGGCCGAATGTCAGGGTTGACTTTCAGTGGTCTATCCCTGCCTCGGACGAACAAGCCTGCTCGTCTGCAAAACATAGTTTCTGCAACGCCTTGTTTACTAAGGGTGTGCAGAGCGTCTCACTGATGGCAGAAACAGCCCTCAGTTGAGATCGCTCCACTTATACAATACAAGGGACGATCATTCTTCTAAGTTCGTGGTCCACTGGAATCTCCAACATAATTCCTATACCTATACAGATATCATGGCTAAAATAAACACATGGAGAAGTAATTAACAATATACACATTCTCCGGTACAGCCACTGGTCTGCAATAATATACATAGGAGAAACAAAACTTGGACAGTAGGGGCTACATCATGGTGGCGAAACCGGTCGTGTGGTCAAGCAAAGTTTTACTAATATTCACAATGATAAAACATGGCAAGACTTCACAAACACAATCCAACAATAATATCAATAAATCGCAATGAAACAAAAGATTGATCATTTACCTTTTTGACAATGTCAGGCTGTGGCTATACTGCGATGAATGAATTTCACCTGTCACCTGCTAAGTCTTCAGCTAGAGAGATCTTTCAGAGCGTTGTTCCTTCTCGTGTGAGAGTTAGGCACAGGATGACTACCTAACCGTGTGCTCAGCTAAAAGGTCTCGAAAATCTCGTTCGATCTGAGCGCCTCCTATCGAAGGGCGGTGGCTATACGTCAGCAGGATGTGGTCACTGCCTACCTTATCTAACCCACACAAGCTTAGCACACAACTGATTTGTGTCGTCTTCTAGGCAGCGACTTTACATTACACAGGCCAAAGCAGGATCAACTATTTAAGGCGTGAAGCCGTAGTGCGGGGTCTAAATAGCCTATTGTGACAGTGGTCGTATGTGATTCGAACTCAGTGTTCATTGCAACATTTGTTAAAGATTTGTTTCAGTAAGATAGCATTACTTGGCGCATGTTATAGCTTACTGGAATTTTATCGTTGCAAGAAAGATTCCATTCCACTACCTTTTTAACGTGAGTAAAAGCGTTAGCCTTCAAACTTCACCGTGCAAGAAGCCCAGAAGCATGCAGGATGCGCGTGCAAGTAGTTCAAGTAGCTTGAATAAAATATATACAGTATAAGAATCATGCAAGAATGAGAAAATAATGCGTGCAAGAAGGTTACACCTACAAGAAACAGCATTCGAATGCAGGAAACATACGCTCTAGAAGTATCGGCTACACATTTCGCAGCGGTTACAAGAACAGAACGAATCCAGAAGAAAGGGTGTCATAAATTAAAAAGTGATGCATAATGATGCTGCCAGTGGGGCCGGGTATCTCAGTTGGTAGAGCGGCATAGTAGTAACTGAAAGGTCTCTGGATTGGCCAACGTGTGACCATATTATTTTCCCCTTACCTGAGGGTTGGCTGGTGTCAGAATAATGTGACCAGTAGTCGCCTATGCGCTCCGGTGTCGTGTGACTATAATCTACAATTAACCTTTGATGCTGCCATATGGAGATCTCATGCGTTCGGTCAGTTAACTAGTTACAAGTTGGACAGAAGAGATCAGTGCCCCTGCAGGGCAAAGATAAAATAAATCGAGTCCCTGTGGCAATGACCACTTGGAAGGACGTGCACCTTTGACAACTTAATAAAAGCAGGGATTTTGTACTTCGAAAATCTATGGTAAAAAGAACGAACATTATCAACAGAAGGAAATCAAACTTGCTATTCAGCAAAACATTCCGCTACTTATTTGGATAGTTTATGTTCCTCCAGGTATAGCATCTGGGGAAGCATTGATCGGATACCCCTTATTTGCTCTTTCGGCGTTCCATTACCTTTAAAATTTTATCGTTTTGCCAATATCCAGGCACTGGGTTGACCAGAACGAGTAACAGCTATAATCCCTTGTAATTATTTTATCAAAACCGGATAGTCCAGTAGTTCTCTGGAACAGAAAAGCGCTTAGTAGGCTCTTGTTTTATTACACTGAACAGTCTTAATGGAGCAATAACCTGTCAGCACAAATAGCGTGGTATTATAACACTGGTCAGCCCACTGGGACCCCAGCGATTATGCCACGTGTATTGACTAAGTGGCACACTCGATGGGGATCAGTTTTGACTGCCGTTACTTGACTGTTTGTATTGACTATACGTGAGGCTGACCATATACACACTGCGTAGCTGAGACTGGCGAGGCTTACGTCCGCCTCTACCTCTCATCTTTGCTGCTGGACGAAAAACCCTACCTATTACGCCGGGTGACATAACGCAGTTACATCATGAGGTTGCCCCTTTCTTTTTTTAGGTCTTGGACGGGGATCTTCGTTTTGCGTATGACAATGATGGATTGGCTGGAGAGGAACAAGAACTTGAACAGCTGGTACAGAGGCTTGACACCACCTCCAAAGCTTATGGAATGGAATTAAGTGCAGAGAAGACAAAATGATGACCAACAACACCAATGGCATCAACACGGACATCAAAGTCCAAGGCCAATCCCTCAACACAGTGCATAGCTTCAAGACAAAATGATGACCAACAACACCAATGGCATCAACACGGACATCAAAGTCCAAGGCCAATCCCTAAACACAGTGCATAGCTTCAAATATTTAGGAGCCATTGTATCAGACAATGGGTCCCGACAGTAAGTCCTCTCCAGGATCGCACAAACAACTGCTACCCTGACAAGGATGAAGCCCATTTGGAAAGACAGGACCATCAGTCTACATTCCAAAGTAAGACTGCTGCGCTCCCTTGTCATCTCCATCTTCCTATATGCTTGCGAAGCATGGACCCTCACAGCAGATCTACAACGAAGAATACAAAGCATGGAGATGAGGTGCTACAGATGACTTCTGGGCATTTCCTATACCCAACCCATCACCAACGACGAAGTCCGACAGACCATCACCAAGCCATTGGACAACAAGATGACCTGCTCACAGTGGTGAAGAAACGGAAATTCCGATGGTATGGCCACGTCACCAGATCATCAGGCCTTGCAAAGACTATTCTGCAAGGCACGGTGCAAGGAGGTAGAAGAAGAGGGAGACCGTAAAAGAGGTGGGAGGACAACATTCGAGAATGGTCTGGTTTGACACTGAGCGAAGCCATCAGGGCTGCTGAGGACAAAGAAAGATGGAGTATGCTGGTTAAACGATCATCTGTGGTGCCCCTACGACCTCCGGGTTACGGGACAGGATAGGATAGGATAGGACGGGGAAAAGCAACGATGACATAATAATTACTTAAAGAAATCTTGTTTCAGTGAAAGATGTTTGTAATCTGTTCGAAGAGATTGGGGGGAGAGAAGCCTTGGCCATTCTCAGGAAAACAGTGTGGACTGACCATTTACTTGTTTAATTAATTATTGCGCAGAACAGGCAAACAGGCCATTCTTGCTTGGGTACATAGACCCAATCACGTGCTTGACTAGTGGTTGAAACAACGATTGTCCTACACAGCGTAGCTAAGATTAACTGGAGCTTACTTACTTTTGCCTTTGCCCAAAGTCTCTGACGCTTTTACGCGTGAACACGCTTCGTCATGTTTCGTGACAGGCCAAGCATATGCTTGTCGCGGACCCTCACGTGACCACAATTGAACTCATTTTGACCCTTGCGCCCCCAAACCTTTGCCTAGATAGAATAATTCCTATTTTATTTTGGGCGCTGCTGAAGATGTGTCCACGGTGACCAATCAGAATGCATTAGGTGGCCAATAAAAAAAATAACACCAGGTTCATTTGTTGATCCAGTCGGTGCATTGTTACTGTATATTCTTGATCGTTCGTCATAATTCTCAGTGGCTAAAAAGATTTTTAAAATATATATTGAAAAAGTAACTACATCAGGATTGCAGCTAAACATCAACTTCTACGACCAGCGGCAAAGATCAGTGGAGAGGCGAAAGTAAAATAATGCAAGCCTCGACAAGTCTCAGCTGCGCAGTTTGCTGCTGATTCCGACGAAACAAACGAAATATGAAATAGGCTATTTGCTTCAGTTCTCTCTCTCTCTCTCTCTCTCTCTCTCTCTCTCTCTCTCTCTCTCTCTCTCTCTCTCTCTCTCTCTCTCTCTCTCTCTCTCTCTCTCTCTCTCTCTTTGTGCGTGTGCGTGTGCGTGCTTCGGGGTATCTTCTTCTCTCAAATGACACTCGGAATCAGCACGTTGATCGTTACTAATTCACTTTCGTGTCATTTTATATATACCCGACATCGATTTTCAACATTCCTTTCATTATTCAGCATTGTGCCTTGGTCGATGAAATCGTCATTATCATCGTCATCTTGGTTGTAGAAATTCTCATGAGCAAAAAAACTACTCATTCTCCTCGTCATCGTCATCGTCATCATCATCGTCATCATCATCATCATCATCATCATCATCATCATCATCATCATCATCATCATCAACATCATCACCATCACCATCATCATCATCATCATCATCATCATCATCATCATCATCATTATCATCATCATCAATCTCAATGCTCTCTTTCCTCTCCTCCCTCGACTGTCACCAGCAACAAGAGCAGCGACAGCAACAACAATGACAACAGTTGCAACAGTAGCAACAACAACAACACGAGCAGGAGCAGCAGCAGTATTACCACCACCACAACCATCATCACCAGCAAAACCCAACTCGTTGTATTACATTGCGAGAAAAAACGTGCTGAAGTGTTTCTGGAGTTTCATCAATTTAACCACAACATGTCGTTTAGTCGTCGTAGCTAAGGTGGCACGTGGTCTTTCACTATATACACAGTGACCGAAGGATGCCTGCATGGACACTCCCAATATATCGAACCAAGCGGGCAAGCCTGTAATCACTTTGACACCTGATGAATAACTTAAAAGTAACACGCACTGACCGACTAACAGACGGCCATAGGTTACTCAAGAGTTGCTCCTCTTCTCCCCTTACTATATGAAAAAAAAGTAAAACAAAAATCCTATCCTACCCTATCCCGTAACTCGAAGGTCGTTGGGGCACCTCAAATGATCGTTTAACAAGCGTACCCCTCTTCCTCTGTCCTCAGAAACCCTCATAGCTTCGCTCAATGTCAAGCCAGTCCATTCTCGAATGATAACCTCCCACCTCTTTTTCTGTCTCCCTCTTCCTCTGCCTCTTTGCACTGTGCATTGCAGGATGGTCTTTTCAAGGCCTGATACGCTGGTGAGGTGGCCATACCATCGGAGTTTCCGTTTTTTTTACCACTGTGAGCAGGTCATCGTGTTGTCCAATGGCTTGTGTGATGGTCTGTCGGACTTCGTCGTTGGTGTTGTGCTGGGTATAGGAAATGCCCAGAAATCGCCTGTGGCACCTCATCTCCATGCTTTGTATTCATCGTTGTAGATTTGCTGTGAGGGTCCATGTTTTGCAAGAGTATAAGAAGATGAAGATGACAAGGGAGCGCAGCAGTCTTACCTTGAAATAAGAACTGTCTTTCCAAATGAGCTTCAACCATGTCATCAGGGCAGCTGTTGTTTGTGCGATCATGGAGAGGACTTCATATCGCGGGACACATTCTCTGATACAAAGGCACCTAAATATTTGGAGTATAGACTGATGGCCCTCCTGTAGCTCAAGTGGTAGAGTGTTCTCCTGGCACACCGATGATCCAGGTTCGAAACCCGTAGTGGGCGATATAAAATTTAGCCATTGACACTTTCCCTTTTAGCAGTATGGTTGCTCTGGTGGTTCAGTATTGATTTCAGGTCCCTACCCCTTTTCCCTGGGATGGTTATCCCCGTCCGCCATATCGCCAATGGTGGGTGTAGACGTTAAACCTCAATGTTCATTCATTTCCTGGCATTGATCTTCTATCCAGCTTTCCTTTCCTGTGTACATGCCTTTTCGGATGTCAATGTTGATTTTTCTGTAGGCATCAGCTGTGACGGTGGGTCTATTGTTACTGGGCTCTGCACAATGGAATGCTATTACCCACTCGTCTTTGTCTGCGGGGATCGGCTAGTGTAATCACCCTGTGACTAATCTTAATACATTTATATGTTTAGCCCGGTCTGTATGCGGATAGGGTTAAAGAGATGGGGAGAAAATGGTAAAAGCTTCACTGACACACTAGCTCTCACAAGGCTATGAAACATAGGTAGTCCAGCCACTTCTTAATAGTAAATATCACACATTTAATTCCTCTACTCTATACATAATTCTCTAAACACTATTAACTTAAATGTCCAAAGTCACTTCGAATAGTTCGTTCCTTGATGGGTCAATGCTGCTACTGTTCTTGATATTTGCTACTCATCATTGGGCAATTTGTTCTCGTTGGCCTAATGTTGGTTTCAGGAGAGTGGACTACTGCACAGTCCTTCTAGATCAGTGTTAGTGCGTTTCTTTTGGTAACTAGCTGATTTGTTGAGGTGTGGTGATGGTGTCTCCTCCGTGGTTGTTGACTATTGGGCTATCGGAACTCAGTGCTCGATGTTCCCCTGCAGGCCGAATGTCAGGGTTGACTCTTAGTGGTCTATTTCCTGCATCGGACCAACAAGCCTGCTCGTCTGCAAAACATAAGATGAGTTACTGCAACGCCTTGTATACTAAGGATGCGCAGAGCGTCTCACTGATGGCAGAAACAGCCCTCAGTGATCGCTCCACTTATACAAACAAGGGACGATCATTCTTCTAAGTCCGTGGTCCACTGGAATCTCCAACATAATTCCTATACATATTGTAAGCCCCTTTCACTCCCCCACCCCACGGCGCACCCCAACAAAAAGAGAGATAACACCATACTGGCAAGGGTTCTGTCAGGAATGGCTTCATAAAGGCTCACAAGAGGTTGCCGGGTTAAATAAAATATCAGTTCTGACACCATCCCCGACAAACCGATCTTTCCACAGGTATAGGCTCGCCGAGGCATCCCAAATCCACAACAATCCCAAAAAGAAACAACACCTCCCGCCCACAGCGGAGAGAATTGCGTTTCACAAAATATTAATAGGATGGATGCCTCCCCAAAAGCCACAACCTGAGGAAACAAAGGTCTGTCAGAGAAAAATTTATTTACTTTCATTATGGAAAGTTATGTGTAAAATATTATAAATTTTATTTTAAACTCTGTTTGTAAAAATTATAAAAATGTGTTTGAGATGCATGAAATGAAAATGCACAGTGTCTGGTAAACTTCAAGTAGAGAAAGAATCAGAATTCTTGTCTTAGACTAAACAATTAGAGTATTTAGAAAGAAAAAGAACTACTAACTAAACACACATTTTATTTAAACGACACTTCACAAAACAATTAATACAAACGAGACCACACACTGAATGATGGGGAAATAAAATAAATAATTTATTCTTTTCTTTGGGGTTTGGTTTCTGGATTTTTCTCACATCACATTCATGCAAAACTTTAACGAAACGAAAAACGATGCTTAACGTCCTATTGCATGAGCGTTAAGGACGATCACCACGTCGCCACCCTGACAACAATGACCATCATCATCATATGTTATGTTTATCAGTTTATAGTCCCCTCCCTTCCCGTAAGGATTTTCAGTGCAAAACATAACTTTCGATTCATACAAGATTTGCACTTCTAGAAAATTTCATATTATAAAAATTAGTATTATTTGAATTCTGTTAAATATTTCGTTCTATAATTATAACAAAATAATAACTGATTACAGATTTCAGGTTGTTGCATATTTTCTAGCGTTCTAAAAATTATTATTTAGGTTAAATCATAAAGAAAAAGGAAATTCCGGGTATTTCATTGGAAACCAAAAATCGTTGAAGCTACGTAGATTCAAAACATAAAAATTCCAGGCTACCACCGTGAATCAAAACTAGTAAAATAAAATATTGTGAAGTTGCAGAAACACAGAAATTCTAGTATACAAATCCATTCACAACCTCCGAGAATAACCGTCAGAATTTAGAAATTTCATATTTTCGCAATGAAATGTTTACCGGGTTAGGAGAATTTAGTTAGAAATTTTGTTCTTTACGTGGACTTAGAGGGCTATTGTAATTCTAAAATTCCGAAAAGGCTCAAAACAGCGTTGAAAAGAAGGGAGGAAAAAAAACCTAAGTCCACGGACGCGCAAACCCACCGAAATTTACTTTCACATTCAAGCTGTCATCATCTTTGATCTAAATCAGCGTAAGAGTTGTTGGCCGCCATCACAGTCCGTTTTATAAGCAAAACAAAAGGGTAAAACAGCCAATCAACATCCATGTTTCACAACACGTGATCTATACTAGCAAATCAGATGGTGGTGCTTATCATTCATGTGTCAAAAAGAAAATGAAAAAGTATAGTGGATACAGATTCTAATCAAATGTATTGGTTTTTGGAAAATAACAGGGTCTACCATAATCATAGGTAAGAAGTTTATTGGTCATACTTTATTAGGAACCATCGAGGAGTAGAATCTGATAATTCTTAAAGAAAATACACGAACTCAAACATGTTGAACCGGCCTAGTACCAACGTGGTGACAAATTTGAGGTATAATTAACCGACCCGGTTCCCACCCGATTCGAACATATTTATAATCAGTGCAGAAAAATTAGAGTCGGTTTTTTAGCAACCCGAAACGCTTAAGATCAGCGCTCCCTATGAGTCGGACAGCTGCACCGGGTTAGCAACATTTTCTCTGACCTTTCCGAACTGTCAACAAAAATCTCTGTGTAATTTTCCCATTCAACTTTTTCTTCCATGTTTACGCCCGGTGCAGACATACGGTAATCAATGCATAAAAATTTGGGTCTGTGCATTAACAACCCTAAACACTTAGGAATAGTGCTCCAAGTGACTTGAATAGCTGCACCGAATTAGCAAGATTTTCCATTAACTTCTTCAAACTATAAATGTAAGGGCCTAGGCAATTCTTCCATTGAACTGTTTCTTTTGTCTTTATAATGGAAATTCCCAATCTAAAACCTCTCCTCCACACTACATTTTATTTACAATTCTATTTGCTATAAAAGACTAACAAAAATACAGACAGCGGAAAGGCTAGAATTAATTCTTCCTAAGAAAAACTAAACATACTGTCTAGATCTAGAATCCCGCTAAAATTCTCAATCAGGTTACCTTGACTACCTATGGTAACCGGAAATTCTTTTCCACAGTCTACTGATCAATCACATTTTCCTTCACAAAGCGATCCTAGCAACTCGAAACAAATCTTTTAACCACTCAAATTTCACTTCACAACACATCCAAGAATTCGTTAAAAATAGTTCTCAATTGGTATGCCATTTTCACTGCACACACAAAACTCAGTTTCGATATTTAGATCCAGCACCAAAACTACCCCTAGATAAAATAAGAATATTTTTCCTCACACACATTCACAGAAATCAATCTCGGATACAATTCGACGATCAAATTTTTACACCACTAGGAAAACAAAAACACACAGTTCACAATAATACAATGTCACTATGCTTCCCTTGTCGTCTGCTTCAAAAGACAAAAGGTCCTATAGGCCAAGGTACATGTATAACCAAAACAACCACATGCACATGCAACCTAGTTATTAATTAATAGTCAAGTTATAAATTTACAACAAAAGGTTTTCTAGCCTTCCAAAGAGGCTTACAATTTTACTAATTTATTATTTTTAAAAAATTAAATATTTGATAAGCCAACCGGAGGGGCTTACATCATACATCACAATGATAAAACATGGCAAGACTTCACAAACATAATCCAACAATATCATCAATAAATCATGATTAAACAAAAGATTGATCATTTACCTTTTTGACAATGTCAGGCTGTGGATATACTGTGATGAATGAATTTCACCCGTCACCTGCTTAGTCTTCAGCTAGGGTGATCTTTCAGCGTGCGTCCTACTTGGTTGAGATTTAGACAAAGAATTACTACCTAACGTAGTGGTCAAGCTAAAGCCCGCGAAAATCTTGTGAAACCTGAGTGCATCCTAGCGGAGGGGGGGGGGGGGGGGTTGCTGGCTATATGTCAGCAGGATGAGGTCACTGCCTACCCTAGCGAGAGTTAGTTTACACATGCTTAGCACAGTCCTGACTTCTGTTGTCAGGTAGGCAGCGACTTTAATTTACAAAGGCTACAGCAGGATGAAATATTTATTCGAGAAGCCTTAGTGCAGGGTTTAAATAGCCTATTGTGACATCAGCTCCCTGTGAGGCGTTCTGTTTCTTTTTCATCTCCCTTCGTTTGTCACAGGTAAAAATGTTCAGGTGTGATCCACGGTTTTTTCTGTGGGCGGTGCTTGCCAAGGATCTCAGTGGCGGCATCTGTCATAGCTGAGTTGAAGGTGATGGTCATGGTGTTGGCATCTACTTCACCAGCTCCCAAAATGAACAGTGGTGCAAATTTCTATCTAATTGTGGCTTGGAATATTTCTGCACCCCTCCGGGTCTTGCAGTTTGTTCACGTCGAACTTCAGTCTAGTGCACTTTGCTGTGATTACTCTCTTTAAGTGGAGCCGAAAGATATCATCACGAGATCGTGGTCACTTTCGATGTCTGCTCTTGGAAAAGTGCGTGTCCTGCCAATGTTGACGCTTGATCTAAAGCGTTTCTTGACCATGATGTAGTCAATCTGGTTGTGCTGCTCCCCGCTGGGACTGTGCCAGGTCCATCGTCTGTAATTTTTGTGGAGACCAAGCGTGTTTGCCAGTATCAGATTGTTGTATCTGGCGAACTCAAAGAGTCTGGGATCTCTGTCATTTGTCTTGTTGTTGCAGTGGGGTCCACATGTGTCTCCCCAGTTGTCGTACGCATCTTGGCTAATCTTACCGTTCCAGTCGCCTTGCACTATGACTATGTCCTTCTTCGGCACTTGGTCGTGCGGATCTTGCTAAGAGTGATGATATTCTGGGGAAGATACGTTTATCTTACTAGGGGGTAAGACTTATTGATAGAGGGCGTTGGGCTACCACTATCGATCGTTCTTTTACCAGAATTCCAGAGCTATGTGAGAGACAGATCACGGTGCTTGGTCACATAAAATTTATATTTGTTCTCGGGTTTTTTAGTATCATTTGGCTCAACTTGAGAAACGCTGATTACTAATCAAAAGACTAGATTATTATGTCTCGAGAGAAGAAAACTAATAGCTACACAACAATACAAATAGAATGACACCAGTCGTATGTATGTAATTTCTCGTTTTATATATTCAACACAACGTTTACATGTACTTAATTAAACAGGTAAATTAATAATTCTAAGAGTTCGATGTGCTGGGAAAGTTTGTCAGCAGGTCTCCTTCATCCTATGCTACGCGAGTATATTCAAGTGGTTGACTATTTTCTCGAGGGTAGAACTCAGTTTGCATTTGTGGGCGACTTAGCTGCTCTGTCGTTGAGAGTGCTTGGGGTCTTTCTGAGAAGTCTTGCCTCTCAGGTTGAGCGGGTGAGTCGTGTAGCTACGAGGTTAGGACGTGGAGAGGTAGAATCTTGGTTGTTCTCCTTCTGTACCACGGGAGCAAGCGTCATGCGTTTGTCCCCCCAAACCGTCCCAGAGCTGACCTGTAAAAGTCGGAGCTCTGGCTACAATATTCTCGTTAGATCTGAGTGTGCAGTCTCCTCTGCAAAGTGTCTATAGCATCAGACACCTGCAAGGTTTCCCATATGCACAATTCGATCCGAATCTTAAGGCTAAAATACATCAATCCACATGCACAATGTGTCAGAAACAATAATCTGTTTCTGTAACTATATATATATCATGAACATATTATTAATACATGGCAATCAATATAAAATAAACATACACATATCAAAACTACTAGTGTTATCTTACTTCTAGACTCTGGGATTCGTGAAACCGTCTGTTGTAGTCTCTAGCACTCTCTCAATGAGGTGGAGATAGGCGGACACTGCATATAGGGGATTATTCGTTTTTATTTGAATACTTTCCTTCACCTGCCCTATTTATCAGATACGTATAATTATCCTTGAATTGGAGTGTCAGAGGTAGAGTGTAGGATAGATGCAATCGCGTTAAGCGGAGCCTAGGCGTAGTGGAGTAAGCTAGTTAACGGGAACAACGTTCTGGTCAGTTTTGGCTCAAGTAAGCTAACTAGTCTTGGATTTCT
Source organism: Oncomelania hupensis (assembly GCA_036898135.1). NCBI lineage: Eukaryota > Metazoa > Mollusca > Gastropoda > Littorinimorpha > Pomatiopsidae > Oncomelania > Oncomelania hupensis. The sequence goes on along the minus strand of CM072511.1, from coordinate 88,928,408 downwards.
AAGTCTGTTAGATGTTTTCTGGAGACTTGTCTGCGTGACTGTCTGGAAGAGGTTAATTTAACATGTGTGGGCTTTCTTTTAGGTAATTGGTGAATTAACGTCAAGTTTCATTCGATGATATCTATTTTGCGCTAAGCTAATTTACTACATTTTGTCGTCACTATTTCTGCTGTTACACTAAGTTGCCCATCAGTAACACACGTATCACCTCCGTCCTGGTGGCCAATGGAGGGCGCGGCCCTTGGTGACCCAAAACGAAATTCAAGCCTATATTAGTTATGCCTCTGATGCTCTTGAGTAACCTATGGCCATCTGTTTGCGACGAAGCAAACAGTTGGCTATAATTATTTCCTACTGAAATAAAGCTGCGGCCAGCAGGCACGTTAACTGAGCATAAGAGGTCAGCGACATACAATACTGTACACCACTGTAGTGTGGTCAACTAAGCGGTCATTGCCATACTTCGGACCTTGAGCGGCATTCTGTAATCATGTTCAGAACTACTGTATACATATCCTAGCTCAATCTTTGTAGGTCGCCGACCACATCACACTGCGTAGCTGAGACTCGCAGAAGCTAGTGGAGGGGCGAACGAGCATAATAAGCCTCGCCGAGCCTGGGCTACGACCACCCCAGTTCACTCTCAATTTTTCAGACCATGTTCAAACATACTACTAGATACTGTTCGTTCAAAAAACATAGAACCAACAAACAAAGGGACAATTCCAAATTATAATTAACAAACAACCTAAGGCCTGCTTTGAAAAGTCTTTCAAAGCAAAAAGTATTGAAACTTCCGTCCATCCAACATTTCCTCCCTTACTCCCCCGTTCCACCCCCCTCCCCCCTCCTCCTTGCAACCAATGCCAGGGAGACAAAAAGTGTGTGTAGAACACAAATAGCAAGTGTCTCGACTACAGAGATGGAACTGGAGTTGTTTTCATTGCGGGCAAGGAAGAGTTACGATAGGTTTTATCTTCTGCAAGGACTTGTCCCCTTTTGCTCATCCAAACAGAACAGGGGCATATTGTTAGCGTTGACGCAAGTGTGGATGAGATAGGACGTTTATAAAGACCTTACGGCCCGTTTCGTCTTTGAAGGGGCCGGGTAGCTCAGATGGTGGAGCGGCTTACTAGTAATCGAAAGGTACCTGGTTCGAATCCCTGATTGACCAACTTGTGACCATAATATTTTCCTCCTACCATGAACTGGTTTACTGGTGTCAGAATAATGTGACCAGTAGGCGTAGTCGCCTATACGTTCTGGTGTCGTATGACTATAATCTGCAATGGACCTTTTGACCTTTGTTTCGTCTACAACCTACTGTTATTACTTGAACAGACCATAATTATTGAGCTCAACTGAGAATGGACGACGGTACAGTACCTAAACCACCGTCACCTCCACCTTTATAACCGCCATCATCACCCACCAGTGAACAGACGGGAATGGGTTCTAAACACAAAGTCAGGCGTTTTCCCTGGCCTTTCCTGGACTGTCACAGCAGAAACAACGATGAAAGAAACGTCGTCGCTACCATTAGAGCCACTATCGCCATTGCACCAACTACCCCCATAATTAAAGAATCAGCGGAATGACGTCAAACACGGAAGAAACAACAACAAAAACCAAGCTCTCTTCTAACCTGTTATTTTTATTACATAATAATAATAATAATTATTAAAAATCAAACAAACAAAAAAACAACTCCATAAAAACAAAGATGAAAGGGATTCTCCGCGAAGAAACTAGGAAAACATTTCCGCAGGACCCTTTTGGCTACGGAAGGACGTGGTAGGTCACACAGACCTAGTCTAAAACGGTTGTTCGCTCTGTGGCACGCCTTGCGTATGTATACTGTGCTATTCAAGAACATCTGGAACTGTTTTTAAAACAAAACCAAAAATACGTCGATGCTTTTTATCCTGTGCAGTTTTAAAAAAAAAAAAGGCAGAAGTAAGTGCTCGTTAAAAAATCACTCATCATAAGTGCAAAGACATTATTGAGTGTACTGAATGGAAAACTATACATCAGTTTATATTGTTGTTTTGTTTTCTGTCTTGTTTTTATATTATGGAACAGATTTCTCCCCCAGGTGGGAGAGTTTTCGAGTCGCCTTTAGACCAGAAAGTAGCGCTGCTGCTGCGCAGGTTTCACGAGGACAAAGGATACAACCAACCTCCCCTATTAAACCTCTCTCTCTCTCTCTCTCTCTCTCTCTCTCTCTCTCTCTCTCTCTCTCTCTCTCTCTCTCTCTCACTCTTAGGATATCACGTAAAGCAAAGATGTAAATGAGTCCCACTGCCATAGCTCAGTGGTAGAGCACTAGCCTCGCATACCGATGACCCACGTTCGAATCCCTGGGTGGGCACCCGCCCCCGCCCCTCCCCGTCCACGACCCTCCAACCCCTCCTCCCCCTCCACCCCCCCCCTATTTTTTTAATTTTCTTTCTTTCTTTTTTTTTCTCTTCCCCTTCACTTTGAAAATCCTTTTTATTTGGTCTAAAATTTTCTTTTCTTTTAAAAAAAAATTCCTTTTTCTATTTCTTGTATTTTTTTTTATATTAATGTTCTGTTGTTGTTTCCTGTCGCCCGCTAGTGATATTTAGACACATTATTATTATTATTATTATTATTATTATTATTATTATTATTATTATTATTATTATTATTATTATTATTATTATTATTATTATTTGGGTAGCTCTTATTTAAGCCTTGTGCTTTGATGCGCCCTGCTGTTTTGCCTTGTATTAATATCTGGCTTGTTTGTTGAAGACAAATTTATGTTATACCAAGAGTGGTGGATGTGTTAGACGGGAAAATAACCACCTCAGGGAAGAGAGGTAGGGACATTCAACAGCACTGAACCATCAGAGCAATTATATTGCTAAGATGGACAGTGACAGAAAAAAGTCACTTTCATCTTACCCACCACGGAATTCAAACCTGAGTCATCGGCGTGCCAGGCGAACGCTCTCCCACTGAGCTACGACGATGGGTCAAAATAAGAAAAGAACAGCAGCTGTTAGCAGGAAAACAATGACCTACTGGAACTGAAGGGTATTATTAACTTGTATCACATATTGCTCGCGTCGATAACAAAATTAAACTAATCTATACCAGCGTCACGCAAGCTAACGGCAGTACGAGCGCACTGCAGAACTCAAAACTCTGAGGAGGGATGAAGTTCAGTGTCAATGACCGCATTACCGGGGAGCTATTTCTGTATAGTACGTGGTACCGAAAGGGCTATTCCTGCTAAAACTACTTCATGCATGGTATCGTCTCGTCTATCTTTTCTTTGACAGTCATTTGGCCACGATATAATGTCCCTGTAGGTCTAAAAGACGACTTTATTATTGTGCTAAAATCGTACTAAACAGATAAATTCATCTGTGAATAGGTACCCGGTTCTCCTTAGAACTAGGAGTAGATGGTCACCTCCCTGTACGTTATTAGCGTCTTGATCTTCCCCGAATGATCAAACGATTACAATATACAGCGAGACATATTACACTATTACTAACCTATGCTAAATTTTAGATTTAGCAGAAAAAAATAATACTTACAGATGGGTGTTACTTGAATACGGCAGACAGAATGCGGCTGTTCATACTTGTTCGATGCTGAATCATACTATTATTGTTTCAATTTATGTACATATAAATAATGCAAGTTAGGTTTGTCTCTGTAATCTTGCCCCATGAAATGCCTCTATTGTTTTGTGTATGTGTGTGTGTGTGTGTGTGTGTGTGTGTGTGTGTGTTTCCTAATAATAATTATAAGCTGCTATCTTCACTAGAACTCAAAGCGCGGTAATATAAAGAGACCTTATGGAAGACTGAAATAACATCGAATTCGCCAGCTGCGGGGTTTGAACCCCATGAACCATAGCCATTGAAAACTAACGCTTAAACAAACTGCACCACCCCGATATAAAAAATACAAAATTTTTTTACTTTTTTAATCCTCATTTTCATTTGAAAAAGTAGACTTTACTGTCCTGATAGGTAATAACGATTATCATTTTGCGAAATGGCAAACTTAGTAGCAATCTATATTGAAAACCATAGCAGACTGAACTAAAGCAATAGACATATCTGGGCAGCACCGTTTCTGTTGCAAACAACATATTTTAAAGGACTGTATGAATTATATTAGAAACTGCATCAAGATCAAAACGCAGGACGGTTCCCTTTTGTGTTTCAGAAACGATACAAGCCATATGCAATGATTGGAAACACTCAAGAAATCCATGTAAGCCGGCAGGTGTGTATGCCCCAGGAAGTCGAAGATCGAGTAAAGGAGTTTGCCAATTGCGGCAAACCCTGTGAATAGATTCAACCGGAGTAGGCGTAAAAGACGGGCTCCCTTTGTTGTTTCAGATAAGGTGCAAGCCGTATGCAATGCAGTGGCTGGCAACCAGTCAATGTCAAGGAATAGTGAATAAAAGAAACATGTCCCTTGTTTTGTGTGCCTGACATCACGTCTCTTTTATCCCTGTGTGAGATGGAGGGGAGGGGGGGTATGAAGGGCGGGACTGGAAAGGGTCGTGGAGGGGGGGGAGGAGGCGAGGGGTCCGGGTGTAGGGAGGATGGGGTAGAAATAAGAGAAAGAGTTTGTCACACTGGGTAGCGGAGACTGGCTGAGCTTTACGTCGATTCTCCTGGTCCTATAGGTAGGAGCCTACCTATTACGCCGGGTTACGTTTCGTAGTTGGACCTACGGTCTGCCCTCCTTTTTCAGTTCGTGACGGGGAAAACAATTACGTAATACTTCAATGCAACCAGCTAGGAAGTGTGAGAGTGTGTGTGTGTGTTGGTTCAAGTGTGTTTTCTTTCTCCTACCACTTCTTCAGACCACTATGTGTGAGGGTGAAAGTGGGAAGCATGTTGTGTGTGTGTGTGTGTGTGTGTGTGTGTGTGTGTGTGTGTGTGTGTGTGTCCAAGAGATTGTTGAGAGAGAGAGTATCTTTAAACAATAATGACAAAGATTAAATTTCACACTTCATTTCTGTCTGGGAGCATTGCTAAATACCCCATTCTTGTTGGCGTGGATGTTCTATCCGTGTAGCTTACATGTCCACGTGAACTCGACATATTTTTTATTTCTATATTTTTGGGTGGGCCAAGATGCCAAACTAAGCATTTTGTATAGGCGCGGGTTAATGATCAGAACTCACCAATCAGGAAATCCAGGTGAAGTCCACTACTACAATCTCGCCCATCGCTTTGAAATGTTGTATAAATACCGGCCACTAAAGCGAGATATTAGGCAATCATTCGGGAGGTGAAGTTTGTGGAGTGAGGACGTGTTTGTTTGGATTCTTGAGGGGACTTTTCCTTGGATTACTATCTACGCGCCCGTGCTTGGTCAGTCTGTGTGTTGACATCTGCGCCCTAGTTGGACTTTTGACTTGCGGATTGTGGACAGATTGGCTTTGTGACAGAGTATTAGCGAAGACTTTGTTGTGAATGTGACTTTGTGCGGCTAGTCCAGTTTACCTGCTGTGTGGCACGTGACTACCTTTATAGAACTTTCTATACTGGATCATCGTACCTTATACCTGCCTGCCTTCCTTCGTCAGTTGTCCATCGTGGGCTGCCTCCTGACTGTCCACGTTCTGCTTCCGCGCCATCACGTCCTGGCACCTCCCAGGGTGAATGTTCTTGCTTAGATCCCCCAACCTGCAGTGCAGCCCATTGGAGACGGTTTATAGCCGTCTGAGCTGTGCCGCTCCAAGTGGGTGCACTTGCTCTTAAATTCTCTTTTATTCAACGGAAATTTTTATTGACCTAGTCCTGGACTTGGGTCCCATTTTGACTAGTTTTTATCGATTTTTCTTAATATGTAGATTTTTCTTTTTTGTTTAGTTTCATCTAGGGCTGGGCTGATTTTTATTATTTTTTCAAGTTTTCTTTGTAAACAGCCGGTTTTATTCCTGCCACCTTTTTGCTGCCATGGAGGGGCCCGGCTCGGGTCCGCCGCCGTGGCGCCGTTGTCCTGTGGGGATGACTCGTAGGAACTCCCCTGTTGTACGAACCAAAATTGACTCCGAGGATGTTGAGGCTGGGGCCCTGGAGCCCAGTGTGCCGGTGAACCTCGGTATTGGTGGCTTGACTGCCCCAATGGATGATTGCATGCTCACTCCCAATCGTAAGAGGGCTAGAGAGACCCTAACTGAGTCCTCGTCATCGTCCTCTGAGGACCTGACTGAGGTAGAGAATGACTTGAAGGCCTCCCCTGTGGATTCGGCCCTGGCCGTTGGTATTGCTGACGCGTGTGACGTTTCGCCGGATGATGTGCAGCCTGAGGTGGGTGGGCCGGCCCCAGGCTCCCCACAGGCTTGGACCACGGTTGGTGGCAGACATAGGAAGAGGCCTCGGGCGTTCCCAACTCCTCTTCCACTGCCTAGTTTCGGCCTCTGCCCATACCCGGTGACCATTAAGTTCTCGGAAGATGTCGATTATGAGACTCTGAAGTCGCGTCAATGGCGATTTGCTGAAAGCGTACAGGCCGCGGTGGGTACAGTGGACCGGGTTCGCCCCTCTGGTGGGGGGTTCCTGGTGAGCTGCAAGACGTGCGCTCAACAACGCAAGCTTGTTGACCTTTCCGAGATCGGCCGGATGTCTGTGCGGTGTGCTATCCCTCGTCCTGCGGTCGAGGGCGTCGTCCGGGAAATCCCTGTCGGTATCTCCGAGGAGGAGATCCTAGCTAAGGTCGAGGGGTCGGTCGACTCAGATGGTCACATCCATCCCTGTACTGTTAAACGTGTGTCTCGCTTGCTTTTAGCTGATGGACAGAAATCTACATCGATCAAGGTCGTGATCGAGGCGCCGACCCTCCCTTCCTTCCTTTTGATCAACAGGCGCGAGTTCCCGATTAGGCCGTACGTCGCGGCCGTGATCCGTTGCTTTCGGTGCCAGCAATTTGGACATACTAAAAAGTTCTGTAAGCAGGCTCAGACCTGCTCCTCATGTGGAAATACAGGCCATTCGGGGGTCAACTGCAAGGTTGGTAAGCGTTCTTGCCCAAATTGTTTGGGTAACCATGCTGCCACAAACAAAAACTGTCCCGCCCTGACCGAGCGCGTCCTTGCGAATCGGATCAGGGCGGAAAAATTTATGCCTCGTGCTCAGGCCCTGTCTGAGGCTCGGACTCAACTCGCGGCGGGCCCGGCGCGACCGGCGTGGCGGGCTGTTCCACCGGTTGGTGATAGTGGAGCTCCGGGCTCCTCTGCGGAAAAGACTGCGCATTCAGTTCCGGGGGGGGACCGGCCTGGCCCTTCCTCTTCCGCTGATACTGTGTTGCCTGCCGGGAGTTCGAATTTTGTAGGAGGGCCTACCGCGCCTCCACCTGGCGGCGGTGACCCTTGGATTGCCATAAATAGGATCCAGACCATGGTGGAAAGCCTCACTCAGGCCGTCGCCGGCCTGGTTGACACAGTGCGAAGTCTCGCGGCCCGCGGGCCATCGGCTCTCAGTCCGTCCCCGGTGGATGCTGGGTCGGTCCACTCGGGTACTGGGAGCGTGAGTGACGCGGCGTCACAGTCTTCCCCCTCCGAGCTTGGGCTGACTTGTTCCCGCGGTACTCAGCTTAGGCGCGGCCTTCCTGCCGAAGCTATCGTTAAGCAGCTCGCGAGGATTTCCGAGTTGTATGTCGGTCATCCCCAGGGAGAGGAGGTCGCGGACGCGTTGGAGACGTTCAAATGGTGTTTTGACCGTCTTTTGAATAAACATCGGTACAACTCTGTTCAGTTTAACGCTTTAACATTTTGTGAGACCACCGCATGACCTGCGCGTGCTGGCCCCGTTCTCTGCTTGGTCTCTCCATGGCTGTTCCGACCATATAGGGTTGTTTTAATTTTGTGTTTTTGTAAATTGTTATATAATATGCGAGCTTGTTTGCTCAGTTTATTTATTTTATATTTTTTTAGACCTTTTGGTCAAATTCTTAATGTATTAAATTATTAAAGCTGTATATACAACGAGTTAGGACGTTAGTTTGTTACTTTATGGTAGGTTCTACCTTTTTAGGTCCTTGGATCTTTTTACTTCAAATTACCTATTTGTTTTTAACCGTGGTCCTGGAGGTTTTTATTTTTAACTAGCTTTTAAATTCAGCATGCTCTGTATCTGTTTTGTCTCTGACATGCAGACCTGGTCTGTTCTATTTTGAAAGCATAATAAATACAATAGGTTAGGGTGGTATGGTTCCCTCCCCCTCCTCCTGCGGCGAGCGGATCGTCGGCCTTTTTGTTTGCCGGCGAGTTGGCATCACAGTTAGAACTACTGGTCAATATCCACTATTAGTTTTACGCACCTCATCCTTAAAGTTTTTTTTTATCAAGGCCGTATAGGCACCATATTATTGACTGTCAACATCCCGTCCCCTATATGCATTCGTGTCTGGGGACGTAAATTTACACAACAACAACAACAACAACGAGATATTACTCAGGACTAAGTTCAATGAACGTGTTACTCCAGTTGGCAAACAAAAGCTTCTAACTGACGTAGCAAAACAGGCATAACAAGCAAATTTAGTGGCATTTGCTTTGGCGAGAGCTGTCGGCATTTTTAGACACAAAACTTTCCATTCTGTGCGAGTCAAAGAAATGCTATATTCTTTCACTAGTTTCTAAAGTAAATTATACACAATCCAAATCTTTCTGTTCCAATTTATCTCTAATGGACTAAATGGCTCATGTCTTCTTAGTAGTATTCTTGCTTGAAAATCTTCAATTTATTTCTTCACTTTCGCCGATATAAACTTACGCGCAGAATAAATAAACTTAAAATCAAATCTGTTGTCTTCTACATATACGGTTTCTATCAGGACTGAAAAATCATTTAAACAAGAATATGATAATTTCGACCTTCTTTCACATAGGTCACAATTTTAGGGTTTTGTATCAATAGGGTTATGTTTAAAATCTGTGCTCCACTATTTCTTTTACAAAGCAAAATCTGAGCGCATAGAAAAATAAATGGGTAATTTTTGACATTTCACGTAATCCTTGATCGCATTAATTTTTTTTGCATCTTGGTTCTTGCTTACTAATAAGCTTTATTAATTTAAAGACTACAATGTGAACGCATCGAACTTTACAACTCTTCTACATCGTGAACTATGGCCTACTTCTAATTATCAAGTGAAGGATTATTTTGTCAAGAGTACAGCAATAGAATAAATCTTACTTAGCAGGCATAAAATCCGAACCGGCGCAACGAACCTTAAATTTACTTCATATACATTGAGGACTATGACGACGACATTCAAACAATACATAAATAATGTCAACAAATTCACCCACATTTAAATGTCTAATATAAGGAATCAGTTACTTACAATAAATCTAAGCATAAAATGTGAACCTGCTAAGCGAATCTTAACTTCTTTTACACAAAAGAAAATTATAATCCGCGCAAATCTCCTAAAGCTTTCTATCCTATCCTATCATATCCCGTAACACGGAGCTCGTAGACTCCATCTTTCTCTGTGCTCAGCAACCCTGATGGCTTCGCTCAATGTCAAACCAGTCCATTCTCCTCCCACCTCTTTTTTGGTCTCCCTCTTCTTCTACTTCCTTGCACTGTACCTTGCAGGGTGGTCTTTGCAAGGCCTGATGATCTGGTGACGTAGCCATACCATCGGAGTTCCCGTTTCTTCACCACTGTGAGCAGGTCATCGTGTTGTCCAATGGCTTGTGTGATGGTCTGTTGGACTTCATCGTTGGTGATGTGCTTTCTACCTGTGAAAATTTTCATTGACCGTGGCATAGGTACATTGCCTAGTATAGGGCAGACTGGCCGAGACTCGCAAATATAAGCCTCAGCGAGTCTCAGCTACGCACTGTGAAGTACAACGTGGTTCGTAATCGTAACACACGCGGTGGCTGTAGGGGATTTCACCCGGTCGACATGAGGAGCATGATGCAATTCCCTTCCCTCATTCCTCTCCTACCCTCCCCCTCACCCCCCTCACTCAGCTTGATAGACAGACGCTGAAACAGGGATAATAGTCCGATATGCACAAATGTGAGGGCCGAGGTAATCAATGGTCACTGCGTAATCCTTGACGCTGATGGATGCCCATACCTGCACACGCTACAGAAGCCATGCATTATTCTGTACATTCGTCATTTTACCTTCTTCGTAGGCGTCGTTATCGTTGTTGTTGTTATTGGTGTTGGCAATTTTGTATTGCTGTCACCCCACCCTCCCCCCTCTTTGTCTCTCTGTCTCGCTCTCTAAAACCCTTCTTTCCCTTTTCTCTGCTCGTGGAAGATTAAAAAAAACAAGTGCTGGACCTTAACGGGTGCAGAGTTCCCTCGAGTGCTCTCTTTCTCTCTCACTCCCTCCCTCCCCCCCTCTCTCTCTCTCTCTCTCACCCTGTATGTAACAAAAAAAGTAAAAGGTTACGTCATCATGATGACATTGCTCATTTTGCATAAGTTTTGTTTTACATTCCAGGCATAGGGAAAGTCTAAGTATATATCAAACTTGAACCAAATCCCTCCAGTAGTTTGGGTCACGAAGTACCACTGAACAGAACCACTGAACAGATTTTCAACCTCAGAATAATCTGCGAGAAATACCTATAGCACCAACAACATCTGTATCATGTGTTCGTAGACTTCAAAAAGGCGTTTGACCGAGTGTGGCATGCAGCTCTGTGGGCAACCATGAGAGTGTACAACATCAGCCCTAAAATTATTGAAGTCATCAAAAGCCTGTATGACAAGGCTACCAGTGCAGTCCTCCACAACAGCGCCATCGGAAACTGGTTCAGAACAACAATCGGTGTGCGTCAGGGATGCCTATTTTCTCCGACACTCTTCAGCATCTTCCTAGAGCGCATCATGTCAGATGCCCTTGCAGACCACGAAGGCACAGTCAGCATAGGGGGAAGAGCAATCTCCAAGCTCCGTTTTGCGGATGACACTGATGGATTGGACGGAGAGGAACAAGAACTTAAACAGCTGGTACAGAAGCTTGACACCACCTCCAGAGCCTATGGAATGGAAATAAGTGCAGAGAAGACCAAAATGATGACCAACAACACCAATGGCATCAACATGGACATCAAAGTCCAAGGCCAAACCCTCAAAACAGTGCATAGCTTCAAATATTTAGGAGCCATTATATCAGACAATGGGTCCCGACAGGAAGTGCTCTATAGGATCGCACAAACAACTTCTGCCCTGGCGAGATTAAAGCCAATTTGGAAAGACAGGACCATCAGTCTACATTCCAAGGTAAGGCTGCTGCGCTCCCTTGTCACCTCCATCTTCCTATATGCATGCAAAACATGGACCCTCACAGCAGATCTCCAACGAAGAATACAAAGCATGGAGATGAGGTGCTACAGAAGACTTCTGGGCATTTCCTATACCCAGCACATCACCAACGACGAAGTCCGACAGACCATCACACAAGCCATTGGACAACACGATGACCTGCTCACAGTGGTGAAGAAACGGAAACTCCGATGGTATGGCCACGTCACCAGATCTTCAGGTCTTGCAAAGACCATCCTGCAAGGCACAGTGCAAGGCGGTAGAAGAAGAGGGAGACCGAAAAAGAGGTGGGAGGACAACATTCGAGAATGGACTGGTTTTGACACTGAGCGAAACAATCAGGGTTGCTGAGGACAGGAAAAGATGGAGTACGCTGGTTAAACGATCATCTGTGGTGCCTCTACGACCTCCGAGTTATGGGATAGGATAGGATAAGATAGTTTTGGAGAAAATAGGGAGAAGAAGAAGAAGAAGATATTGATGATATTGATGATGATGACATCACTCAATATACCATAGTTTCATTTGAGTGAGGTTCAAGTCATCTGTACACTCTAATTAGGTAGGAAGTATTTTTTAAATTAAATATTTAAAAGTTTGTTTTCTTAAATGTGGTCACGTGACCACTTTACTCGATTTGCATAAGTTTTGTTTTACCCTGGAAGAACAGATAAAGTCTAAGTACATACCAAACTTGAATCAAATCCCTCCAAAAGTTTGGGAGAAAATTGGATTAGAAAAAACACAACTAATTATGACGTTACCATGATGACATCACCTTTTTTGTCATCTGGTAGGGGTCACTATTTCCTATTTAAAAACCAACGTCCAAAGAAACTCGTTCATTAGTTTCAGAGAAAAGTGCGCAAATATCACCTCCAGACGGATCCCGGACGCCGGACGGAGGCCGGATCACCACGATGACATCACTCGATATACATAAGTTCTGACTAAGGCTCAACACGTTTGTACACTCTCTTTACATACCGAGTTAATAGGAAATGTTTAAAAAAAAAAATAAATTAACAAAAAAAAGGTTACGCCATTATGACTAATTTGATTGATTTGCGTAAGTTTGGTTTTACGTTGGAGATATAGGAAAGTATAAATATATGCCAAACTTGAACCAAATCCCTCCAGTAATTTGGTAGAAAATAGGATTAGGATTACAAGTGCGTTCATGGATTACCCCTGTCTTACCTCACCCCGAGCAATCACTTCTACAAGCCATTTAGAAATATTCACTCTTCCTCTGACACCCTCACGCTACAAATACCCCGCTACAAACTCTCCTCTGCATGTGGGGCCAGGTAGCTCAGTTGGTACAGCGGCTTACTAGTAACCGAAAGGTACCTGGGTCGGATCCCGGATTGGCCAACGTGTGGACATCTTATTTTGCCCTTACCATCAACTGGTTCTCTGGTGTCAGAATAATGTCACAAATAACCGCCTTTATGCTTCGGTGTCGTGTGACTATAATCTACAGTTGCATTTACATTTATGTCGACTGTCGATTTTTTTCAGTGCTTGGTCCTTCAACTTGGAACTCTCTTCCTCTCTCTCTTTGCAGCTCTCCGAACATAGCCACTTTCAAGTCCATCTTGAAAACTCGTCACTTCCTTTAAAAATGTATGATCTCGCCTCCCATTACCATCATCATTTCTTCTTTTCTGGTTCAGACCACCGCCGTCACCTCACGCCCCATGCAGCCTCCTCACCCCATAGCTGCTTTCCTTCTCCCCCTCCTTCTTTCGTCTTTTATAGTTTACTTGTAAATATTCTTTTTTTATGTTTGTATTATGTCTTAGCATAATTTATTAGCGTCTCGTTGTTGTTTCACTTCTTTCCGTATGTAATTCGATATTAACGTTAAGTATAAATGCGTGAGAACTGCGCTTTGAACTGATGACATTAGGAAAAAGCGCTGTATAAATCTTCTTCTTCTTCTTCTTGGTTAGAAAAAAGCAACAACAAATTATGACGTCAGCATGATGACGTCACACGATGACGTCATTCAATGTATCATAGTTTCGTTTAAAGGTCAACATCATTGAAATATAAAATTGAGCACAAAATATCTACATAATAAAAGAAGTCACATGCCAAACAACTTTTTTCCGAAAAATGCTGCCTTTTTTAATATTTAATAAAATCTACTTCGAATAAACTTTTGCACCTTCGAAAAGCCCGCTCACGTGACCACATGGCTCGTGACGTCAACTACTGGAGACAATATAGAGTCCGATAGTGCCCCTTCTCTACCAGGGGCCGGGTAGCTCACTTGGTAAGAGCGTCTTGCTAGTAACCGAAAGGTCGGTGGTTCGAATCCCGGTTTGGTCAACGTGTGATCATATTATTTTTCCCTTTACCAACAACTGGTGTCAGTATAAATCGGTCCAGTAGTCACCTATATGCGAAAGTGTCGTGTGACTATAATCTACATACAAACAAAAAACTTCTCTACCAAAACGCAGGAAAACGAAGAGCAGTGGCCTATATTGTGCCGTTGGAGGTTGTACAAACAAACAAGCGGATGGGATAACATTGCATAGGTTTCCAAAAAACGAAGAAGTGCGAAATAAGTGGGTGAGATTTGTGCGTCGTCAGCAATTTGCGCAAAACACTTCGCTGAAGACTGCTACCCCCCAAGTGCCACTTTTATGCGGAGCTTTGGGATGAAAACAATACAGACATTAAAGCCTATCTCTTTCCAACGATCCAAAGCCTCAACAACAGCAACAGTGATTCAAGTTACTAGTAGTAGGCCTACTAGTACTGCTTCAACTTCAACTACAGTCACAGTGGCTACTACACATCCATCGTCTGCTATCACTTGCCGGGTGTCAGGAAAGTCAGAGGAGCTTTTCAGAAAAGGGAACGCAGGGGCGGACGAGGGGGGTTTCCGGCCCAAAAAAAAAAAAAAAAAAAAAAAAGGAAAAGAAAGAAGAAGAAGAAGAGAGAATACAATTATAAAAATAAAAATAAAATAAACATAAAATAAATACTATATATTATATATATATATATATATATATATATATATATATATATATATATATATATATATATATATATATATATATATATATATATATATTTATTTATTTATTTATTTATTTATTTTTTATACGAATTTTGGAAAACCCCCCCCCCCCCAAAAAAAAAAAAAAAAAAAAAAAACTGATCCGCCCCTGAAGAGGTTATGTATTCACGGGTCTAGCTCGTATAATTATTTGTTTATTATTACAATTAGTACTCGGGGGTCGAATTCGTTTCTAACAGAAGAGAGCACTGCTGTAACACGACAGATCGAGTGAAGAAACACTGCTTGTCTCGCTTGTAACTTCTTCGCAATCGGCCATTGTCTACAGTTGCTGACGTCACTGCGAGGGACGATCAGCGATAGCTGCGTTTTAGAGTATTACTTCCCTTACCCTTAATTACAGGTAGGAAATCCCACTTTCAGTGATCGATATCTATTAAACGATAGAGCTTTGCTTACCGAATTTTTTGCATCTGGTATTATTTAGTAAAGTTCTTTCAGCAGAAACTTTTTGACCGAGCACTGTGGTTGACCTTTAAGGCTCAAGGCATTTGTACACTCTAATTACATAGGAATTCTTTTTTTTTAACTGTAAAATATTTTACAAATTTCTTTTTTAAATGACGCTACGATTATTACATCACTGGATTTACATAAGTTTGTTAAAGTGTATTTTAACATACCAAATTTGAATCAAATCCTTCCAGTAGCTTGGGAGAAAATAAAATTAGAAAAAGCACTATGATAATAATAATAATAATAATAATAATAATAATAATAATAATAATAATAATAATAATAATAATAATAATAACAATAATAATAATAATAATAATAATAATAATAATAATATTAATAATAAATTGCATTTATACAGCGCATTTTTCATTAGAATAACAACTCAATGCGCTTACACACATCATTCGTACGCATCATCATAACATTCGCTCTACATCATGTCCAGCATCATTCATAAAGTATTATTAATGTTCTTACTATATACACAGAAAACGCCTTGCGGAACAAGTGCGTTTTTAAGCAGCTCTTGAAGGAAACAAGGTCTGTACAATGTCTTAAACCGGCAGGCAGCGCATTCCAAACCTTGGATGCTTGAAAACTAAAAGACCGCTCGCCAATTGTTTTAAGCCGACGTTTGGGCGTTTTCAATTTTTTTTTTAATCTGATGAGCGCAAAGAACGAGTTGTAGTGTAGGTAGTGAGTACCTCAGACAGATATGGGGGACGTGACTGGTCAAAGTGGCGGAAAGCTAGGACAACAATTTTGTATTAAATGCGGAACTTAACATGGAGCCAGTGAAGCTCCTTTAAACACAATAAAATATGACGTCACCTTGATTACATTACCCGATATGAATTCCTTTTAATCGTCTGGTAGGGTTTACTATTTCCTAAATAAATAACAAGTTTCAAAGAAATTCGTACATTAGTTTCAGAGAAAAGTGAACAAATATCACCACCCCTGGATTGACGCCGGCCGGAGAGCCGGCCGGACGCTTGACGGACTGACGAAGCCAAAACAATAGTTTCCAGAACATCACAGCTCGGGAACTGTACTAAAAATCGACTTCATTAAGCGTTTCTATGAAATTACTTCACCCCCACAAAATGCCTGGTGCATTTATAATTCATGATTGTTTGGAATGGACTCAGATGCTGCCTATCAATTTGCCTTTGTTGCAGATTGATGATGATGATGATGATGATGATGATGATGATGATGATGATGATGATGATGATGATGATGGTGAAACCTGTATAGCACCGGTATATAAACATAACAACAACAACAAACACAACTACGCTCTCAAAGAGCATAATACGGTGAACTTCGGATATAGTAAAGTGCCCTGGGACCAAATAAATCTTTAGTATAACCGAATATTTAATATAACCGAAAATCCGTTTACAGTAAAGTTTTTAAAGTTTACTTTACTATAACTGAAACTTCGTTTATAATACGGTTTTAGAGGTTTACTTGACTATAACCGACTTCGTTTATAATAACAATTTTAGAGGGTTCATTTAGCATAACTGAAACTTTGTTTTTGTTTTAATTTAACGTTTACTAATCCGACACTCTCATTATAAAGAGATAGAAAACGCTGGTCTAAAGTGTATGTGGGTGCACAGGGCCGGATCAATCCATGAGGGAGGGGGTGGGGTGGGGTGCTAGTCTAGTTCTTTTTAAAATGTATGGTACAGAGTGGTGAAACACCACAAGTAAAACTCGTGGCGCAGTGGATAAGTCGCCGGTTTCCTATGCCGAAGGTCGCGGGTTCGATTGCCACAAGGGGCGAACGTATGTGACTTAGGTACGAGACTATTGAGGTCACCGAGGGTTTTCTCCGGGCACTCCGGTTTCCTCCCTCCCTTCAATAATGGTACAGGATGCAGTCAAAATAAAAATTTCAAAAATAAAAATTCGATTTTCTTCCGTCTTCTAATAGCGATCTCCCTGCCTGTACACCACCTGTTTGAGTGATGTATGTGTATTTGGTGTGTGTGAGGGTAAAATGAGACAGGTGAGCGTGTATGTTGGTATAGATCGCCGCGCTTTGAGCCTTGGGGAAAGGCGCGTACATAGCATAGCATCCTGTCCTGTCCTGTAACTAACTGCCTTACATAACGTATTTCCAGTTGAACAAAAACTTCCATCTTCTACTTTCTTTATTTTATTTTATTTATTTTATTTATTTATTTTTTTTGTTGTTGCCAAGGGGTGGGGGTGGGGGATGCTGCAGCACTCCTAGCACCCCCCCCCCCTACCCCCTGGATCCGGCCCTGGTGCAAGTAAAGAAGAAGAAAAGCAAAACAAATCAGTGAACAAATTAATGACTTCTCGAATGTCCATCTTTTTTTACCAGGATTTCTGCCCACCCTCCCCAGCTCCAGCCCCACACCCCCGGACAGCCGTCTATAAGTCGTCGTGGAGACGTTTGTCTTACCAGAGTTGCCAAGAACAAAATTCAAAGTATTTATTTGAGTGGTTGGACAAGATCTCTCTCTCTCTCTCTCTCTCTCTCTCTCTCTCTCTCTCTCTCTCTCTCTCTCTCTCTCTCTCTCTCTCTCTCTCTCTCTCTCTCTCTCTCTCTCTCTATCTCTCTCTCTCTCTCTCTTTGTCGAACATGGTCTTTTCAAAATTTAGATTTTCTTCTTCTTTGTGTTTCCCTTCCCCCCACCACCCAATGGGTATTACCTATTGTTATCGTAATTACAGGTAAATAGCAATTACGTTACTTGAGTGAACATTATAAATATGCACTCATCGTCAAGATCTATTGTTTCTGGACACAGCCACATGATAACAAGTGATATTTCACGAAGGTGAAAAGGTCTTTTTAGCCTTTCGTATGAAGCCACCAGAAATCCACGGGAAATAGCTGAACAAGATACTTTTTTTAATGAACACTTGCAGTAGGTCCATTGTCCCTTATTGGATTCAATTACGCTCACATATGTTGATTGATTATTTTTGTTTATTAACTCGGGTATTATAAACTCTTCAAGAATACCTCTCTTATAACCCAGTTTGTGTATAATGATTGAAATGTTACAGTATTATTTGTTTATGTCTGTGTGTGTAAGTTCACGTGTGTGTGAGTGTGTGTGTGAGAGAGAGATAGAGAGAGAGAGAGAGAGAGAGAGAGGATAAGAGAGAGAGAAAAAGAGGGAGAGAGAGAGAGTCCATTACCGATAAGAAATAACATGTGAGCCTTCGTGTCCTAATTATTTCAAACCACCCCTTTATTCGGAAGGATAAATCATAAAAGTAGATCATGAATTGTACATGTTGTACTATCGTCATTGTGGAAAAACAAAAAGCTCACAAAATTAAAGCAAACAAAAACATGAACAAAACCTAAACAATATGGTGGATTTAAAAAAAGATGGTTTGTCTTGCAAAGCCATGCAACAGGAATAAATCTCTTCTTTACTTCTCATTTGAAAGTGCAGTCCAGTCAAAACGTTGGTTTCACAGTTCTCCATTGATTCGGATTCATCTCAGTACAAAAGGTATAATTATAATGTGTTCAACTTATAACACCCTTATTTAGTCATAAACGCATTTCATCATGTATAGCGAAAGTGAAGTCTAATTTGCGTTGTAAATTTCTAAGCTAGGTACTCTTTTTCTGCCAAACAGTTAAATCTCTCCTTCAGTTTTTCACTCTCCTTCATAATCACTGTTACTGTTGATGCGGAAATTCCAAATTGTTCAGCAATTTCTTTTTTTTTTCTTCATCTTTTCATCTTCAAGTGCGTGAATTAGATCTATTTTAGGCTTCAGGGTAAGCGTGACGTGACGATGTTGCGTCATTATGAATGTCAGTAACTCTCATGAAACTTTAATACAGTAATCTCCCTTGAAACTTTATTATAAGCAGCAGCAAAACTCGCCAGGGGCCTTAGAAAACACTTTATTATAGGCGGACTTTACTATATTTTTTTTATTATATCAGATTTTTAAAAACAGAGACAAAGAAGAGTTTTGGTCTGGACCAAGACTGGACTTTACTAAAACCGAATATTTACTTTATCCGGCCTTTATTATATCCGGAGTTCACTGTAATAGGCAAAGGAACAATGATGAACATCATAGACCTACACACCCACACCCACACCCACACCCACACCGATGTGTGTAGAAACGACGTTGCGATGACTGTTGTGAAAAAAACAGACATTATTTTGACACACTTTTCATTTTCTTGACATTATTTTGACATTTTCAAATTTTTGAAGCTATCCCTAACCTGTTACACTCGGTTCGATGTTGGTGTTTTTCTTTATCAGTATCCGATTCAGCCCCAATGCTGAATTCCTGATAAGGTGTAACTCAGATTCGTTTATTCACGCAGCCTGCTCAAGCAGCATACAAGTCACAAAGTCGACGTATGAAGTTTTCCACTTTTTATTCAGCACACATCAACAACTGCATACAATCGCTCAATCGTCTTTCCACTCTCAAATTTACTTTCCAAATCACTATCAACAACAACACTATCCTATCTTTGAAACAGCGCGGCACTTAAATAGTCTCTTGATACTCCCGAATAACCTGGATCAATCTCGTTTGACGCAATTTAACCAATCGCTTCTAACTTCGTCATTACTGTCTTACGTCATACATATTTTCTTCTCCTTCCGGAACGTCTTCTTGCTTCGACATGTATCGGGAAATTTCTATCGAGAGTAAACACGCAGATCCAGAAAATTCTACAACAATATCTACTAACGAAAATTATCAAAGTTATACAAAGCCTCTCCTAACAACAATGCAAACTCAAATCAAAGGTAAATAAACTCCATTATTGAATACTTTGCAAAACGAAACGATTAGATCTATCGTGCGCGCTTCCGACGTACTACCATTCGCGTTTCAACGTAACATAACCCCCCACTCAAGAAGAAATTTACCCAATTTCTTTCAACAACGTTGAAACGTAATGCACAAACAAAGTTCAGAATTAAAACTTATTTCAGACTGTCTGAACACTGTCAATGTTCTCAGCTCATTCACACAGAGTCAATGTTTCTCATCTTCAAATCTGTCTGGATATTGTCAATGTTCACAGTTCATTCACACAGAGTCAATGTTTCTCACCTGCAAGTCTTTCTGGGTACTGAGTCGCATAGTCCACTAAAGTCAGTACCCACCGATGACCTTCTTCACTCGGAGGTCTTATTTCGCCGATTAAGTCCTAAGGCCACCCTCTTGAAAGGTCGGTCGATCAGAGGCATCCTCTGCATAGGCACTTTCGGGACCCTTCCTCGAGGTATGGTCTTCTGGCAAATGTCACACGATCGGCAGAAACGGCTGACGTCCGCATGAAGTCCTGGCCAGTAGAACACCGCCTGGATTCTATCCGACGTCTTCTTGATACCCAGGTGACCTCCCATGATTGAGTCATGCGCTACTTCCATCACCTGGCGCCTTAGGGGGTAACGGTACCAAGACTTGACGTAGTGGTTTCCCTCCGTTGACCCTCGGGTGCTGGAAGATTCGGTACAGGATCTTGGCCTTCACCTCAAAATAGACCGTACCACTGCCTTTGGTCACGTGGTCTTGGCGGTTCCTGTACTTGTTTAAAGTGCTGTCAGCTTCCTGGAGCTGGATCAGCTTATCTCTGTCCACGATGGCAGCTTTGGAGTTGTCGGCGACCACATTTTGTCTCTCTTGGCCTGGGCCCTGGTAGTAACAGCACCGACGATCTCTGGTCGGCAGGGCTGAGCCGGAGTAACCACATTGTCCCGTAGCAGCTCTGTAAGGTCTCCATCGGGAAACGGCAATGGATCCTCCTCCACAACTTCGACGCGTTGGGTTGAGGCAGGACTCCACTCTGGATCGGGGTCGTCGGGTCGTCTCGCGCCGTCGATATTCCCGATCATCAAATCATACAGCGGCTTCTTCAGGCAAACCGCTTCGACTTCGCCTATGTAGAAAGGTGTTGACATGAACTTCGCAACTGGCGCTTTCAAACATTTGCTGTCGGCCATAAGTGTCCATTTTGAATCGCCAGTGAAATGTTCTTTAGCGATTAGGTCTTCTCTGACGATGACCCCACTGCAGCCAGAGTCTCTTAAGAACAGTCACTTCATGATTTCCGACGCGTCCCTTTGAAACAGGCATGTTCTGGACGGTCACAGCTGCGCTGGCGACGACGGGGATGGATTTTCCGTTGGCAAGGAGAAGTTGGCCATCGGTCATGCACTCTTGCACGTCCGCAGGGGTAGCTGTGCGCTCGGTCTCACTCGGAAGAATGACGCTCCCGCCGCACACCTGATGGTCAGATCTACTGGTTTGCCGTTGATTGGAGAACCGCCTCTGCCGGTTGCCCGCCGCTGCGTTGTCCGTACTGCTCCGCTGTCCGCTACTTTTGTTTTGAGGACAATTAGCCGCTCTGTGGTCTGTAGCGTTGCAGGTGAAACAGCCTCTTGAATGCCCTTCCCTGGGAGGAGGCGTGGAGTCCGTCTGTCTCTGGCTCGTCTGGCTCCCTTGGATCTGGTTCCCATGGTTTGCAGTCTTCTGAAAATGTTTCGTCGCGCTGGGTGGCCCCAGGGTTTTCCCATGAGCGATGAGATATCTTTCAGCAGCCTCAGTCACATCTTTAAGCGTCTGCAGCTTTTGTTCTTCTAAGTGGGTCGCTAGGTCCTTGTGACAGGCATTGAGAAATTGTTCCTTCACGATCAGGTCATGGAGACTGTCGTAAGACTTCCTTTCGCCTGATAACTCCACCCACTTGTGTAGATATGACGACAGGCGCTCCACAAACTGCTTTGGCGTCTCGTCTGACTTAGGCCGGCATTCACGGAAGCGTTTACGGTAGCCCTTCTCTGTAAAGTTGTAGCACTGCAACAGGGCCTCTTTCAAGACGTCGTAGTTTTTGGCGTCATCGTTCGACAGTCTGGTGTAAACTTCGAGCGCTTGCCCCGTCAGAAGTGCACTTAGTCGAATCGCCCAGTCTTGAGGTTGCCAGTTAGAGCTTTCGGCGAACCTTTCGAATCTCGCCAGATAACTGTCAATCTGGTCCTTCCCGTCGACGAAAGCTGGCAATTTTGGAGCCGTATGGTCGTTGGTGACTTGTGGCGCATGCTGATTGTTTTGGATACGCGCCAACTCTAGCTGGTACTGACGCTCGCCTTCAAGACGCTTCAGCTCGAACTCTCTTTCTTCTCGGCGTCGCTGCTCCTCTATTTCTCTTTCTTCACGACGTCGTTGCTCTTCTTTTTCTTGCCGCTGCTGTTCAATTTCTAGACGCTTCTGTTCTAGTTCTAGTTCTTTTTCTAGACGCTTCTCTTCTAATTCTCGTTCTTGTATTCTCTCCTGGGATTTGACGTACTCCGTCAGCTGCTTGCCTTTTAGATTCAATTCAATCCCTCTCTGCCAGAAGTCAGCCATCTTGATGCTTCTGGAAAGTTCTTTCCTGGAAAGTTCTTTTTCTAGAAAGTTCGTGACTGGAGAGTTCTTTTTTCTGGAAAGTTCTTGACTGCGCTGTACCTTTCTAGACTGTTCTAGAACAGCACGCTTTCTGCAGTAGCGCTGATGCTTGTCACTAGTCGCCTTCGCTGACGCAGGCCCCGCTGTCCTCGTCGTATGCGACGCTGCACCACGCTGGTGTTGATGTATACGCTCCTGTGCTGAAGTAGACGCGACGTCCGCTCGTCGCTCTCTCTAATACTGGCGATGTAGCTCCGAGACTGTCCCTCGACGTAGTCTTGCGGCAGCCACGTAGTCCCGATCTGTTGTTCGCTCACGAAGCAACTCTTCAGCGACTACACGCCCTTGCAGTCAACCCGAACCTATCGGTGATGTAGTCCCAGTATGTTGGCCCCTCTCGACGCAACTCGTTGGCGGCTACCCTCGATGACTGCCTCTCGTAACGTTGACTCGCTTGTTGTAGCAGTTGAACCCTTGGCTATGGCGTGAATCCCGGCTTGGCCCCCAAAATGTTACACTCGGTTCGATGTTGGTGTTTTTCTTTATCAGTATCCGATTCAGCCCCAATGCTGAATTCCTGATAAGGTGTAACTCAGATTCGTTTATTCACGCAGCCTGCTCAAGCAGCATACAAGTCACAAAGTCGACGTATGAAGTTTTCCACTTTTTATTCAGCACACATCAACAACTGCATACAATCGCTCAATCGTCTTTCCACTCTTAAATTTACTTTCCAAATCACTATCAACAACAACACTATCCTATCTTTGAAACAGCGCGGCACTTAAATAGTCTCTTGATACTCCCGAATAACCTGGATCAATCTCGTTTGACGCAATTTAACCAATCGCTTCTAACTTCGTCATTACTGTCTTACGTCATACATATTTTCTTCTCCCCAACCTAGTTCCAGTCACTTTCCCGAAAAAGGGCAATTACCGAAGTTGAACGAAGCTCTCCGAGTCGAGCGAAGCTATCCGATGTTTTACAACGAATGCTGGCAGGACTACGTGAAACCACAGGCTTGGAAGCCTCGTCTTTCGTAGGCCTCAATTACATACTATACTACGTACGTATTTAGGAGTTTACAAAGACAAAAGAAAAGACTTCAGAGCCTGTGGTGAAACATCCGTGCATAAAAATAGCCGCTGCTAGATCTATTTATTTCGATTTATTCTATTTCGATCTGCACAGCTTCAAGCTCAAGTCGAGATCTGCATTTTGAAGCAGTTAGTATTATTATTATTATTTTATGATGAATAATATACTGACACAATTAGTAATAAGGAGTAAAAGTAATACATAACACATAAAGCACACATACAACGATTTCACATCTATGCGCTATGGATACGTTGATGTCACTTCAGCACAACAAGGCAAAGCAAGTTTATAATGGTCTCAAAAAACAGTGATATTTTTATTGCAAGCACCAAAGCAATTATTTATTTAACTAATATTATTCTTTTTAACTGATACAGTAAATTTGTTATATGTAGGCCTATTTCAATTATATGTATTGTAATGAGAAACACGTATTAAAAAAATGTTGCGTGGCGGGCGGAAATTTCTATAAATCATCTTAAAACTTTGTTAAATCTATAAGAAAAAAACCCCCAGTAACACCATCTGAATATTTCGGGTTACACCCAACTTCAGCAAAAACAAACAAAACGTCACTGACCATATTTACACCATTGAGCACGCACAGCAGCACACTATTCTTTAATTTTTTTAAAGTAGGAATAATAATAATAATAATAATAATAATAATAATAATAATAATAATAATAAATAATAATAATAATAATAATAAATAATAATAATAATAACAACAACACACAAACAAAACAAATAAATAAATTAAAGATTTAACTAAATAACTATACTACTACTACTACTACTACTACTACTACTACTACTACTACTACTACTACTACTACTACTACTTGCGAAGTTGTGGTCTCGATTTTGTGGTCCTGATTCGGCTCTTTGCAGTCCGCTGGACTCCTGTAAGCAATGAATAACTAATAAGCTTTTAATTTAACTCTGATCTCGAGTTGTCTTGATTTTGTGGTTCTGATTCGACTCTTTGCACTCCGCTGGACTCTGTAAGCAATGAATAACTAACTATTAATTTAACTCTGATCTCGAGTTTTAAAAAAAAAATTCGCTTAGCCTACTCGTCCTTGTCCGGAAATTTCAAGATTCGAATATTATAAAGTATAGGCCTAAATATTATCAATTAGAATAGATATAGTTTATACATTTAGTTATGTATAAAACAAACAATACAGGTCTAATAATTATATTCAGCTAGTGAGCTTCTTCGCTGGGCGGAGACTGACTTATAATATAATAATGTAGATTAAGCCTATGTATACTGTATAACAGTGTCTACTTGGTTCTAGGCAGGAAATGGGCAATGCATTATTAGCCTTTACTGCTGAGAACTAACAAAATGCAAATCAAGGAACGCAACTATTAAATATGGTCGATAATAATTATGCTCATATTATGCTCATATTAACAAAGTATACCGTTGCGAAATGCTAAATCTGTGTAAATCGAACAGAATTAGAAGCAACAGCGATCATTTTTAATGTCAGCTAGTCGTAGTCATGCAAACATCCTTTCGTAACACATCGGAGAGCTTTGTTCGACTTCGGTGATTGCCTTTTTGGGCGAATGACTGGAACTAGGTTGGAAAAAACAAGTTTGCTTCCGGAACGTCTTCTTGCTTCGACATGTATCGGGAAATTTCTATCGAGAGTAAACACGCAGATCCAGAAAATTCTACAACAATATCGACTAACGAAAATTATCAACGTTATACAAAGCCTCTCCTAACAACAATGCAAACTCAAATCAAAGGTAAATAAACTCCATTATTGAATACTTTGCAAAACGAAACGATTAGATCTATCGTGCGCGCTTCCGACGTACTACCATTCGCGTTTCAACGTAACATAACCCAAACCCTAACCCTAATTCTAACCCTTAACCTACCCCTAAGCCTACAGCTTTAACTCTACTTGACGTCAAAATAGGGCAGCCTTCCAAAAAAGTCAAAAGAAACCATGTGGAGTTTCATGAGTGTGTCTCTGTAACGTCGTTTCTACATGCCAACACCCACACACACACACACACACACACACGCATCCCCCCCCCCCCCACACAAACACGTACACAAATCAAGTCAGTCGATCATTGCGATAATCAAGATTCGACAATTAGGCTTTACCACAACCTGAGAATTATAAACATGTGAGATCTCCATCTGTATCATTATATGTATCAAGTCTTTTCTTGATAGATCTCCGATACTCAGTTTTATACCCTAATCCAGTGATGTATTTTCGACTATAAAAATGGCAGGCGCCTGGGGGTGAATACATGTATGTGTATTTCCAAAACTCTTGAAATACTTTGAAAAAGTCGATGGGAATCACAACGAGCCAAACGTCGGGCTGTCGGTCCGTCGATCAGTGAAAAGCCCTATCTCAAGAACCAGTAAACGAATTTTGATCAAACTTCATATGAACATGACCTAAGTGCGGCCATCAGATTTTCTCTACCGCAAAATTCAAGGTCATTGGGAAATCATTTTGTTGCTAAGTACGTCTTGCTCAATAGCTCGAAAACGGCTGAAGCGATGTTGTGGAGTGTTGTTTTACGGGTACTTGAAATCAAAGGCCATCCTTTAGTAACAGTCCGGTTGTCGGACAGTCGCTCAGAATTCAACTTTAAAAATATTATAAATACACTTGTTTGTCTTGTCTCAAGAATAACTGAACCGAAATTCATCATTTGTACTTTGTACCTACTTTAACTACTGATAAGCATGTTGGGTCAAGTGGTTCTGATTCGGCTCTTGGCAGTCCGCTGGACCCATAAGCATGATATCTATTTTATGTTCAACCATATTTGACTTTCTAAAAGGTCAAGTCATTGCTTCATTTTCTAACACGTTTTAAGCTCGTGTTTAATTTTGCTGTTAGGACAACCCAGTCTCAACACCTCCAAGAAAATTAACACTTTGGAAAATATTTCATCGGCCACGTATATGAATACATTTGAATGGCTTTTCAACTTATTATAATCTTTGAACTATTTGCGGCCTAAAACTAGCGCTATCCTGGTGTTGGGTTTATACTTGTAAAGAAGTAATCCCGACAGCGTAACTCTGTTAAAGGCCAAACCCAGTTGAGGTAACGATGTCTATTGTTCATAAACTTCTGTGTCTTTTACTTCCACAGTTAACTTTGAAATATGGAATGATATGGGAGTCTAGTGTCCTTTGTAGACAGGTATGATATTTTTATTTTTTTTTTAATATTAAACTTGTAATTGTTATTTAGAAAAAAAACAAAAAAAACAATCGTCCATTATGGACATTTGTCTCAGGTGATGTAAATACACTGAAGATCGTCATGAAAATAATGATGCAGCTAAAATTTCACTACCCGCGCCGCGGTGTAAAATTGTTTTCGTGTATTCTTATTGTTTGAGCCTGTCGCCTTTATTCTGGCAGAATAACTGGGTCCTTTAACGTGCCGCCAAGGCGACACTGAGCACCTTCTCAAGAGTCAGTACAGAGAGTCGACTCCTGTTAGAAGATTATTTCGCCACTTTAGAGATTTGAACTATTGTCCTACCGCACATAAGATGCGCAAAAATGTACTGCGTAGCAACTATAGCAATTGTATTGTATTGTATTGTATTGTATTGTATTTTGAAAAAAAGAAGAACCACTGGATAAACTTCGAACACGAAGGGTAGCCGTTACATTTTTAGCAGCCTTTTACGCGTGTCAGTGTGTTTATTAATGCAAACAGTACGCGCGTGCGTTTTTTCATGAATATGTTTATGCGTGTGTTTTATATTAAGTGTACTTCTTTTATTTAAAGTCTATACAATTTTTCACAATGATTTTAGACATTCACTCATATTCATACACATACTCATTACATTACATTACATGATTATTGCTTTAGGTCCAGCGGACTCTTCCGAGCGAAATCAGGACCGGACAACCCCTGATCCGCATAAAAGATCTGCTGAAACAACCCTAGTGGTAAAACTGAAAACTCTCCACCAGCCAGTCACTTTACAATAAAGACATCGCACGCAGGGGACGCTGAGGCTGTACTCTAATTTATCGAACAACAGTTCCCCCCCCCCCCCCCCCCCCCCCCCCGTTGGAGTGCCGGTGTGACTTCCTCACAGTTCCTAGTATCTTAGCTGGGCTGGGAGCGAATGGGAGCATTCTGATTGGTCGACGCGTTACAAAATTCGACGCATGCGCACAGTGCTATCATAGTCTTCGTAAGGGTTGGGGTTAGGGTTTGGGTTAGAGTTAAGAGTTTAGGGTTAGGGTTAGGGTTTGGGTTAGGGTTAGGGTTATGACGCCTAAGAACTTCGTGAAAAAGCCGGCCCGACATGACCTGGCGCATGCGCAAATACGCTCGGATAAACTAGGAGACCCGGAACTTGAAGGATGTGACACCGGGGGTTTCAGTATAAATAGTATCCCCACTTTCTGGAAATTTAGTGCTTTAAATTCCCACTGTCGCTGTCTTCCTCATTTGCTCTTCTTCGCTAGATCAATGACCTACCTTTTTTCTTGAAAACTCTTCCTGGACAAGACTCCTTGTTTGTGTAGGAGGTCTGTTGGATCAGCTTGGGAGTGTTGGACGCTTTCTGCCGGGTGGTCACTAGGGCTTCCTATGATTGTATTATTTCGCACTATAGGCATTTTATATGTATGTGTTTTGTTGATGATTTCTAATGATGGTTGTATTCTATTTTGTAACCGGGGTGTTCGCGTAGTTGAGGTCAACCCTCAGCCGTCCCCGCGTGGGATGTCTTTATTGTAAAAGTGACTGGCCGGTGGAGGGCATTCAATTTTCCCACTAGGGTTGTTTCGGCAGATCTTTTATGCGGATCGGGGGTTGTCCGGTCCTGATTTGGCTCGGAAGAGTCCGCTGGACCTAAAGCAACAATCAATCAATCAATCAATCAATAATTTATCGAACCCCCGTTTACAAAAACAAAATAGAATATAAACATCATTATAACTTATGAACAAAACGCATACATATAAAATGCCTACATTGCTAAATAATAACATCATAGGAAGCCCTAGTGACCACCTGGCAGAAAGCGTCCAATATTCCCAAGCTGATCCAACAGACCTCATACACAAATAAGGAGTCTTGTTACGGAAGAGTTTTCAAGGAAAAAGGTAGGAGACTGGTCTAGCGAAGAAGAAGATAGTATAGCAGATTGATAGAACAGAGCAGGAATGAGAAAGAGCAAATGAGAAAGACAGCGACAGTGGGAATTTAAAGCACTAAATTTCCAGAAAGTGGGGATACTATTTATACTGAAACCCCCGGCACCCCAACGGGGGTATAACATACTCAAACACACATATTACACAAAAAGTTTCTTAAGTCAGTACTTCAGATAATGCTGGCTATGACAACAACAACAACAACAACAACAACAAACAAGTGGCTGTGATGCGGCGCTATATAAATCTACAATTATTATTATTATTATTATTATTATTATTATTATTATTATTATTATTATTATTATTATTATTATTATTATTATTATTATTATTATTATGTCATCAGTGCTGTTTAACAAGATATCGTTTGCTGGGTATGATGGCAACAACGATATTATCAGAGATATAGGACATTCATCACTTACGGCAAAGAATTAATATAAGCAATAAATCAGGTACGTTGCATCAATGAAAGCTATTGATAGATCTATAATTACTAATTACTTAAGCAAATTAGACAGGTCGCGGGTAAGACAGTGATAGTCTATAGTTATAGTCAGGCAGAAAGGCACGACACACATCAATGGGATTCTTAAGATTCAGCTGTCAAACGACCGCAAATGTAAGTGCTTGTGTAGGATTACCGAAAAATTAAAGTGGGGTGGGTTTTAGGGAGGGCGATAGTAGAGGTTATGGCGCAGCGCATGTGTGTCGGTGTATGTATGTGTATGTGTGTGTGTGTGTGTGTGTGTGTGTGTGTGTGTGAGAGAGAGAGAGAGAGAGAGAGAGAGATTGAAAAGCAAGATAATCTGGAATTAAGCATTTAAATAATAACATAAGCAATAGTTGTTGTACCAATTTGTATTCCTCAGATTAACGTAAGCAATAGAACATAATGACACAGGCAATAGAATACCATTATTAGTCACGTGTTCAAACATTTAATGGTACCTTGGAACATTTCACACCTTTGATGGGGCCAAGTTTAGATTTTATTAGCAGTGGGAAGTGTTTGACAAATGTGAACTTGACGTGCGCCAAACCGCGTTGATAAGCGTAAAGATGTCCTGTTTATATCATTTTTATTGATAAATCTACATGTATGTAACTTTACCATAGCCTTAGGGTATAAATGTGTGCTGTACAAGTATAGGTCTACAAATCTGCAATACCGCTGTTAAAACCATTGAAATTTGTTAGTCATGTGCCAGGTAAAGGTGGGTCTCCAAGGTGGTTTACTTCCTATCCTATCCCGTAACTCGAAGGTCGTTGGGCCGGGCATCACAGATGATCGTTTAACCAGCATACTCCATCTTTCTCTGTCCTCAGAAACCCTCATGGCTCCGCTCCGTGTCAAGCCAGTCCATTCTCGAATGTTGTCCTCCCACCTCTTCTTCTGTCTTTATTTTCTTCTGCCTCCTTGCACCGTGCCTTGCTGGATGATCTTTGTAAGGCCTGATGCTCTGGTCACGTGGCCATGCCATCGGAGTTTCTGTTCGTTCTTTCTTTCTTTCTTTATGTAGATTATAGTCCCCAACACATCAGCATATAGGGGACTGGCTGTTCCTTCATCTTGTGAGCATGTTATCATGTTGTCCAATGGCTTGTGTGATGGTCTGTCGAACTTCGTCATTGGTGATGTCACATTGCAAAGTTGAGACTCAGACTATCGGCGAGGTAGGCCTACTCGGCTAGCCTCAGCTCTATGTCTATTGTGTCAGTTATCTAGATGTTCGACGTTTAATTTAGTGCACAAACCACGCAGCTATTTCTTTAGTTCAAGACAAACAGGATAGCTTCAACTAAAGTCTCCATATGTGAACCAGCCAATTACCACCAACGCCTCTACCAGCGCCAATACCATTAAAACTACTAGCAGGTTTACTATTTGCCACCATCAGGAGTTTAGCTGGGTACAATTAAAGAGGCCAAAGAATAGTGTACTCGAATCGTCGGTTTCTTCTCGAATTCTCTTTTCTGATTTCTGTTGAATGTTCTGTTCTGTTGCAACATTGCTCTCGGATTTTCTGGTCTGAAGCATAGAGCGGGTTTGGGAAAAACATTTTCGACACCAGTGACAGTCGATTCTGTCCAACTGTGTAAGCGATGGTTTTGTTCCGGGTGTTTGGTCCCAGACTTCTAGTCTTATTCCATGCAAGCCAGCCCTGCAGATTTCCATTTCCGTTTGCATGAAATGATCTCTCTTTCTTTCCACTCGCTCTATCCTCCCCCCCCCCTTCCAACCCTCTTTCTGATTCTGTTTTAGTTGAGCATTTTGCAAGCCAAACTGTACAGTGACCGCCGAGTCCAACTTGAACAGATCATGCATTTATTGCATACTCTTGCCTTCTCACTCTGCGTCCCACCGTCGTAGTTCAATTGGTAGAGCGTTCGCCTGGCACACCGATGACCCAGGTTCGAATCCCGTGGTGGGCGATATAAAATGTGGCCATTTTCACTGTCCATTTTAGCAGTATGATTGCTCTTGTGGTTCAGTGTTGATTTAGGTCCCTACCCCTCTTTCCCTGGGATGGTTATCCCCGTCTGCCATATCGCCAATGGTGGGTGTAGACGTTAAACCTCAATGTTCATTTTCACTCTGACCTGTCAATTAACATTCACCACCCGAAGAGAGGACGAACAAACAAATAAAGACCCGCTAACCTTTTAAAGGGGCAGGGTAACAAAGAATGTTTGGACTGGAAGCATTTAATAAACCTTGATGCGAACTTAAAAAAAAATATTTGTGACGATACTTTATTTGAGAAAAAGCAGTTGTCACGCATAAAGATGAAATGTTCAATATCCGACCGCTATAAGCTTTGAATTTTAGGCACCGCATTAAAATTGATGTAATGAAGAAAAACAAATAATAATTTAAAAAAAACAACAACTTTGCTTAAACCTAAGCTTTTATTCTTTGATTGTTGGGTTGTTGTGTGTGGATTTCAAAAACTTTCATTCCTCACCCATGCCGGCAAAATTCCAAACATTCCAAATTGTTATGTAAACAAGCAAACCTGCCTACCAACTATACACACTTCTAGCAGCCGTGCTATTTTTAGAATCAATCTTGCTGCAATTAATAGAGACATAAACAAATGAATGTATCAATTTATTAATTTATATTGTGTGGTTTTTTACTTTTGAAAGAGGTTATTTTTGTGTGTGTATCCTAATTGTATTGTTTTTCGGTTGAACAACACTCACTGTGAATTTGAAAAGGATAGTCGCCGCTGAAATGTGTTATCTCGGGTCCCTTTAAATAGGGGTATGTGAACAAACGCAGTGTATGATTCCTTTGTGTGTAACTATACACAAGCATAATAGCCTAAGAGGGTGCCATATTCATGAATGGTGGTTAAAAAATACAGCGGAACAGCGAAATATAGCCTAACAACCAATCCTAACACCTGGCGAGTTCATTAAAATAACCGCGCGCTCACAGGACTGGTGGTGTACCGCTCTAAAGGTGGTTATAACACTTACTCCAAGGCCAGAACAAATCGGGCGGGTTCATACCACTGAACCAAATGTATTGAGGGCAAGTGTTCTCACGCAGGGCGTGATAATAACATTTACTGAAATGTAATAACCAATAGTCCTCACGCAGGGCGGTTTTAGTAGTAGTAGTAGTAGTAGTAGTAGTAGTAGTAGTAGTAGTAGTAGTAGTAGTAGTAGTAGTAGTAGTAGTGTGAGGACAAAATAGGCCGTGAGGCCTTTGCGAATGTCCCTTCTTTGACAGTATAATTACTGTTATGGGTCTGTTATGCATGCAATTTTCCTACAAATCATTCATCATAGCAATAGAAAATCTCTTTAGATTTTGGTAATTCATCCAACTGATTTTTGAAAGAATTTATGTTAGTTGCTTGCTTTAATGTAACAGGTAAATCGTTCCAAAAGGTAACAACTCTGTTAGAAAAACAAAACTTCCGCAGGTTAGTATTGCAATGTTGTACAAAGATTTTTCCCTCAGAGTTTCGGGTTCTGTCACAAGAAGGTGCTGCAAAAAAAGTCACTCCAATTTAGGTCATCAATGCCATTATAAATTTTATAAACTTGGATTAAGTCTCCACGTATTCTACGACCACGTAAGGAGTGAAGTCCAAAGTAACTAAGTCTATCCGAGTAAGTCATATTTTTACATTCTTTAACTAGTTTTGATGCACGTCTCTGTACCCTTTCAATTGCAACTGATTGTCTCTTTAAACATGGATACCATACAGTGTTTGCATATTCCAAATGTGGTCTTACTAGTGATTTATACAGTTTACTAAAAATATCCTTATCCAAATAATCAAAAACTCTTTTAATTACTCCAACCATTTTGTTGGCCTTATTAATACAATTCTGAATATGAGGGTCGAAAGATAAAAATTTATCAAATACAACACCCAAGTCTCTTTCCTCCTCACAAGATGCCACCTTCTTAATATCCCCATTAACTTTCATCATGTAATCATGTTCAGGATTGTTCCTTCCAGCATGCAAAACCTTACATTTTTCTACATTAAAATGCAAATCCCATGTTTCGGACCACTCCTGCAAGTGATCTAAATCACCCTGCAACACGTCTTTTTTGCTTGATTCATTGTAGATTTTAGTATCATCTGCGAACACTTTGCACATGCTACTAACACAATCTGGCAAGTCATTTATAAAAATAGTAAATAATATAGGTCCTAGAATGCTTCCCTGAGGTATACCACTCAGCACCTTTATTTTGTCTGATATTGCACTTCCAACCTTCACCACCTGCTCTCTTTCATATAAAAAATTCCTTATCCAGTTAGAAATATTTCCACATACACCATAGGCCTCTATCTTCTGAAGAAGTCTTTCATGTGGAACAGTGTCAAATGCTTTTCTAAAGTCTAAGTATATGATGTCAACCGTTTTTTTGTTGTCAAGTAAGGACGTTATATCATCCATAACCTGTAATAATTGGGTAACACATGATCGTTTCTTTCTGAAACCATGTTGACACTCAGTGTAAAGATTATTTACAGTAAAATGATTAACGATCGCATCTCGGACTATAGACTCTAATACTTTACAAACAATACTTGTTAAACTTACTGGTCGGTAATTTCCTGCATCTGACCTAGAACCTTTTTTAAAAATAGCACTTACCTCTGCAGATCGCCAGTCTCGTGGTATAGTACCCGATTTAAGGGAAAACGTGAGCAAATTGCAAAGTGGTTCTGCCAACTCATTACACAATTCTTGTAAAACTCTGGGAGGGATGCAATCTGGGCCTTGAGCTTTGGAAGGATTTAATTCTTTTAATGTTTTCTTTACAATATCAGGAGTTATTACAATATCATTTATAGTGCACCCCTTCGATTTTGAACCTCTGATAAGCAAGGGAACATTATTCAAATTTTCCTCCACAAATACACTTGAGAAAAATTTGTTCAGAGTTTCTGCCTTCTCATGATCTGTGACAGCAAGGGTGCCATCTTCTTTTTTAAGTGCATTTATTCCAGAATTATGTTTAGTTTGATCCTGTACATACTTCCAAAATATTTTAGGGTTTGTTTTACATTTATCTGCAATATTTGCTTCATGAGATTTTTTATTACGTTTTATTAATTTATTGCAGTTGTTTCGTACAGTAATATATCTTTGATAATCTCTACCTTCTTTAGTTTGAAGATATCTTTTATATAACTTATGCTTCTTCTTAATTATTCTTAAAGTACTCTTATTCATCCAAGATGGTGTAGTTCTTTTATGTGATTTACTCTTCACCTTTGGGATATGCAGCTCCATACCTTTCAATATTGAAGACTTGATTAATGCCCAGTATTTTTCCACTCCACATTTTTCCGGCTCAATGGTTGTAAAGTCTATGTTTGCAATATATTTTCTCAGGCAATCATAGCTTCCCTTTCCAAGGTTAAAAGAATATTTATTACTCTGCATGACCTTTACCTTAGGGACGTACAGCTGAAAAAGTAAAACATCATGGTCACTCTTACCAATGGGGTCCAAGTGCTGGATATCTGAAATTAACAACTCATCATTTACTAAAATTAGATCATCTAGTGTTGACCTCTGACCTTGTCTATGTCTTGTTGGATTTTTAACCATCTGCATCAAAAAAGCATCCCTTATGCATTCAACAATTTGATTATTTTTCTCACCTGTCCAGGAGCCATCCCATCCCGCACATGGAAAATTAAAATCTCCGAAAATGCAAATTTTGTCAAATTTTTGTAAATCCTCAGATCGCAAAAGGTTAAATAATAAGTCTGTGTTATCGGCTGTAGAGCTGGGACTTCTATAAATACAACCAACAAGAATTTTTTCACCATCGGCACTCGTGAAATAACACCACAAGCTCTCTTCAAACTTATTATTATTCAATGATTCACATTCTTGAGCATTTAGCTTTTTTATAACCAAAGAAACAGAATCTTTCTTGCACCAGGCGGGATCATACCCATCACTGAAGTGGAGTGAAGGGCAAGAACTGCTTCCAATCTTTTTCGCAGAGGACGACACTAATGTTTAAGGGTCATCTTTCCAAACACGCAATAACAGTCACAACAACAACAACACCAATAATAATAATAATAATAATAATAATAATAATAATAATAATAATAATAATAATAATAATAATAATAATAATAATAATAATAATAACTCGGTGACAAATAACAAAACCTGTGTGTTGTTTCGAGTCCAAACGCCGATGTGACATAGTCCCAATGTCTCCACCTATCATGCATACTGACCCACAGTCGGCGGCCATTTTTTAAACCACGTGTAGTAGTTACTTAGGTCTTGTCCACACAGACCCGGTTATTTTTCAAAACCATGTGGTGGTCACTCATGCTGAACCGAACGTTAATAAACAACTATCCAGATGTCACCGGAGTTACTGAAACTGTAGGTGCGTAAAAAATAGTCACGGCTATTATTATTGTTTGATTAATCAGTTGTTGGCGTTTGTCATATTATTTTTGCTGGGGGCATTGTTCAGGGCCAGTGGTATGGTTCACAATAAACAGAACTTTGATCATGATAATGATGAAGGTAATGATGATGATGATGACGATGATGATGATAATGATAATGATGATGTTAGCGGCGTATTTGATGATGATGATGATGATGATGATGATGATGATGATGATGATGATGATGATGGCATTGACATTTTTATTGTATTGATTCGTGTACTTTGAAATTGCCCTGTCCCTAACCACCCATCTGTGTATGTGATGCATGTTTCTATCTTGGACGAAACTGCCTGTTACCAGTGTCTACTATAATCCATTCGAAGGTTTTGTTTACTTTTGACGAAAACGGGTTTATCCTACAATTCTCATTGTTATTACATTAAACAATGATAAAGTGGGCTTTCGCTGCTCAAACGAACCGCAAAAGTTGAATTTTCCTGTATCGTTAAATCCTGGGAAATCAATCTTTGTCAGAACCGAAATTACAAGCCATAAACATGTAATTTCAGTTCTGACAAAGATTGATTTCCCTGGATTTAACGGTACATCAATAGCTAAACTTCTTTTGACCGTGGTCTTTCAGATGCGGTAGTGACTGCCATACCCAGCCCCTCGGCGAACGCTTTCAAAAGTAGGCTGGCCTCTCTTTGGAGAAACAAACTAATTCAATCGAAGCAGAATTGTCAAATGATGATGTTCGAACATTTGGTAGTCTAAGTTGCCATTCTCACAAAAGCGACTTTCACTTTCCAAAAAAGAAAGACCTTGGAAAGATCCACAATTTTTGTAGCCTACAACCCTGAGAGCCAGAATTGACATTTAAGTTACCCTGTCTTTTTTTTTTTTTTTACCACTACGCAGTTTGCCTTTTAGTAAAGTTTAAAATATGTAGAACGACAAACAGGCCATTTTCAAGCGCCGATCAAGTCAAGTCACTGCGCGGTAGGTCTATTGTTTTGTTGTTAGTCATTTATGTTCAAGGACAGACTGTTTTTAAAAGACTCACAGGATTATAATTGTACCTCGTGACATGCAATTTTTTTGTACGAGTCATTTCCTCAGGTACAAGACCATACGCCATTATATTAATTCAGTTTGTAACCACCTCTAGAAGGCCAATTCACACTTTTCTGCTATCCTATGCACCAACGGGAATCCCCTCAATGAAACATACTTCCGGTTTCTATCTCCGCGTGTTTTAGTGAGTTATTTCCAAATATTTAAGAATAATAACATGTGTCACTGGCCACCAGTATCGTACCCTCACTTTTTTTTTTGCTGCAGTTTATTATCCCTTCCAATCGCCAGTGGCGCGCCTAACCCTACCTACCTAACATTATTTGTGAATTTTTGAAAAATATTCGGAAAAACATAACACCCAGATGCTGGCTCGAACCCACACCTGTCAGGCGCCAATGATTTCTGGCTTATGGGCAAGGCAAGTTAGTCCCGCCTTAGCCCACTTGGCCACAACGCTCGCCTAATATATTCAACTACTTCGTGTTTTGTGAAGGTTGCGACGGCGAAGCTATGGAAAACTACAAGAGTCTTCAGGTCCTGTTTCACTTTCTGTCGATGATCGACGCACCTCCGAAGTCGCCACAAATACAGGCCTCTACGATTGTCTTTTGCATCCTTTCACTGAGCATGTACTTCCTCCACCGTTTTTATACTTATCCCACTCGTTTTCTGGCTCTAACAATCGTCGTTTTCGGCAATTTGCCATATTTAAAAGTCACGCATCAAGCTTTGATAAAAGCAAAACAAGCCAGACCGGAACCTGGTTTCATTCTAACCTCGTTTTAATTTATAATGGCGATACCCACGAGTTTTTATGAGAGGTGCCGGAAAGTTGTGAATAGCGTTCAAGTACGGTGAGTTGGGTCTGTCAGTATCGCACAACCTTAGATAACAGCTGATTGCGACAAATAGGCTTGCTGACCGAGGCGACATGTTCGTCGTCTTATTCTGCAGTTTTCTTGCTTGATCTGGCAAGCACAGGCCGCACCCACTATAGGTTAGGAGGACCCGATAGATTTAGAGAAGGCGCCTGAAATAATTTGAGATCAGATGACATAAGACATTCTTCAGAAGGGGAAGTCAGCGGGAGTGGACAACATACCCGCAGAATTGCTTCAAGCAGGAAAAGTGATAACTGACGCCCTTACCATTACTTGTACAAGATCTGGCAGAGTGAAGGGTGGTCTACGACATGGACCCAGTCGCTTGTCTTCACTCTTCCCAAAAAGGGTAACCTTCAGAAGTGTGAACATTCTAATGTCCTCATGACAATAATACTCAACAGGTTGATACCTCAAGCTAAACAAATGATAGATGACGAACAAGCAGGATTCAGGGCATGGCGAAATACCGCTGAGCAGATTTTCAACCTCAGCATAATCTGCGAGAAATATCTACAGCACCAACAACACCTATCTCATGCGTTTATAGACTTCAAGAACGATTGACCGAGCCTGGCATGCAGCTCTGTGGGCAAACATAAGTGTACAACATCAGCCCTAAAATTATTGAAGTCATCAGAAGCCTGTAAGATAAGGTTACTAGTGCAATCCTCCACAACAGCGCCCTCGGGAACTGATTCAGAACAACATTCGGCGTGCGTCAAGGATGCTTTATCTTTCCAACGCTCTTCAACATCTTCCTTGAGCGCATCATGTCATATGACCTTGCAGATCACGAATGCACAGTTAGCATATGGGTTAGAGTAATCTCAAACCTCCGTTTTGCGGATGACATTGATGGGTTGGCTGGAGAAGAATAAGAACTTTAACAGCTGGTACAGAGGCTTAACGCAACCTCCAAAGCCCTTGGAATGGAAATAAGTGCAGAGAAAATACAAAATGATGACCAACAACACCAATGGCATCAACACGGACATCAAAGTCCAAGGTCAATCCCTCAACGCGGTGCATAGCTTCAGATATTTAGGAGCCATTGTATCATAGGTCCCGACAGGAAGTCCTCTCCAGGATCGCACAAACAACTGCTGCCCTGACAAGGTTGAAACCCGTTTGGAAAGACAGGATCGTCAGTCTACATTCCAAAGGTAAGACTGCTGCTCTCCCTTGTCATCTCCATCTTTCTATACGCCTGCGAAACATGGACCCTCCCAGCAGATCTACAACGAAGAATACAAAGCATGGAGATGAGGTGCTACAGAAGACTTCTGGGCATTTCCTATACCCAGCATCTCACCAACGACAAAGTCCGACAGACCGAGTCTAGCAAGCCATTGGACAACACGATGGCATGCTCACAGTGGTGAAGAAACGGAAACTTCGATGGTATGGCCACGTCACCAAAGCATCAGGCCTTGCAATGACCATTCTGCAAGGCACGGTTAGTTAGTTATTCATTGCTTACAGGGTCCAGCGGACTGCAAAGAGCCGAATCAGGACCATAAAATCAAGACCACAACTTGGCTGAAAGAGGACTCATCCCTGATCCGCATAAAAGATCTGCTGAAACAACATCAGTGGTAACAATGTAGGCACTCCACCAGCCGGTCACTATACAACAAAGGCATCCCACGAAGGGGACGCTGATATTATACTTTAATTTATCGACCCCCCTTTACAAAAACAAAATTTGATACAAACATCATTATAAAATATTAACAAAACACAAACATATAAAATGCCTACATTGCTAAATAATAATATCATAGGAAGCCCTAGTGACCATTTGGCAGAAAGCGTCCAATATTCCAAAGCTGATACAACAGATCTCACACACAAATGAGGTGTTTTGTCCCGGAAGAATTTTCAAGACAAAATGTAGGTGACTGGTCTAGTGAAGAAAAAGATAGTATAGTAGATTGATAGAACAGAGTAGGAATGAGAAAGAACAAATGAGAAAGGCGGCAACAGTGGGAATTTAAAGCACTAATTTCCAGAAAGTGGGGATACTATTTATACCGAAATTCCCGCCACCCTCACGGGGAGCAAGGCATGGTGCAAGGAGACAGAAGAAGAGGGAGACAAAAAAAGGGGTGGGGGACAACATTCGAGAATGGACTGGCTTGACACTGAGCGAAGCCATGAGTGTTGCTGAGGACAGAGAAAGATGGATTACGCTGGTTAAACGATCATCTATAGTGCCCCAACGACTTTCGAGTTACGGGATAGGATAGGATAGGATAGGATAGGATAGGATAGGATAGGATAGGATAGAACAGACAGTAAGACCAAAGGTGGGATATGATCAAGCATAAAGATTACGATAACTGATGAGATAAAAGCTTCGTCACCAAACAATACACTACGTCTAACCGATTCAGGGACTGGAGCATATAGTATTATGACTTATTTTATCTGCTCGACAGGTAGACTATAATCTTATCATCGGACTCGTCCCACCAGGTGGTCCCGACAAACAAGGACTAAAGGCACCGATGTTTAGTACAAACATACTTTTTTTGCTATCCTTGCATAAATAGATACCGATTGAATGGCCACGTCTGCAGGGCCTTGCAAAGATCATCCTGCAAGGCACGGTGCAAGGAGGCAGAAGAAGAGGGAGACAGAAAAAGAGGTGGTAGGACAACATTCGAGAATGGACTGGCTTGACACTGAGCAAATCCACGAGGCTTGCTAAGGACAGAAAAAGATGTAGTACGCTTGTTAAACGATCATCTGTGGTGCCCCAAAGACCTTTGAGTTACGGGATAGGATAGGATAGCATAGATAATAAAGCCCCGAGTAAACCAATGTTTTTAAACCAATATAATTATGTACACAGTAGATACAGTGTGAAGAATTTATTTTAAAAAATTCACTTTTTTTTTTTTGGGGGGGGGGGGGGTGAGGGGGGGGGTTACATCTAGCTGGTTAATGTTATTAGTCACTTGAATCTGGAGAACCGGATCGCGGAGAAGGTAAAGCACAGGGGAAGAAGAGTTTGGCACAAACCGAACAAAGCTGACCCCGAGAAAAGGAAGGTCCGTCACGCCTCTGTTCCCTACGACCGAACGGTACCAGAAAAATATTTGTTGCGCGGCAGGAATAGCTCAGTCGCCAGAGCGCACGACTTGTGTAGGTCTACGTGCGTTTCGGACGACGTAAGTTCGAATCCTGACTTCAGCAAACTATTTTGTGATTGCTGGATAGTAGTGGCCAGCGCTTTGAGAAGCTATTAAGACTAATCTCTTTCTTTCTTTCTTTACCTCTAGCCATTGCGTTTAGCTCTTTAGCACGATGCCTTGATTTAAAAACTGTGTGGGTGCGTGTATGCGTGTGTGTTTCTTGCACGTACAAGGACGCAATCGTTTTATTACACAGATGCTAGCCAAAGTTACATTGTGATAACTTAGCTCCCTTCACAAGCAAGTGAGCGCAACAACATCATTCCAATGCACCTAATTAATTAGACCTTATTTCGGGGTTGTGGCGGTTATGCCAGTTATGCATACGATTGTAGTCAGGGTTATCATTAAGCGTTACGGTTAGGTGAAAATGACACAACACTGTAACATAATTATTTTGCCTCATAACGTAGCCTAAAATTACTTCATTTGATTGGAGTGTGTGGATCTATTTATTTTATCATTCTTATATCACGCTTTTCCAGCTCGAGAGCTGCTCAAGGCGCTGGCCAATACAGGATCTAAGTCAAGTCTCCCACTTGCAATCTTTGGGCGCATAGTCTGACGTCCAGGCGACTCAGATCCTGGACGACCCGGGATGGAGGAAAAGAGAGGGACCTATTGCTTGCTGGGTGTATTTGTGTAGCCGGCACTCACCCGTCTAGGACATGAGCGTCAGGATCTTTGAAGTCCGTGCGATGTAATACGCGCGTGCCCAAAGGATATATATATATATATATATATATATATATATATATATATATATATATATATATATATATATATATATATATATATATATATATATATATATATATATATATATATATATATATATATATGTGTGTGTGTGTGTGTGTGTGTGTGTGTGTGTGTGTGTGTGTGTGTGAGCGTGAAAGTTGGTAGAAATTGCCGCGGTTTTAGCCTGTTTGGTGATTTGGTGGAATTGCGTATACGGCACCCATTACTACTACTACTGCTACCAATTAAAATTTGGTATACTTTTTATAATAGCGCAAAATCAATAAACACCTTTATAATAATAATTAAATAATTAAACCATTGACACACAGATAGGATTTCCAATTAAACGTGATAAATCTGGGCACGGTGTCATCGTCTAACGAACCAGTTTACCGTGCAAATTCTAGCCTGTCCTTACACTTTAAATAGCAACAGGAATAGCAAGAATAGACATTTCTGTGTTTTATTACATCCGCGTATTCGAACTTGCACGGTCTTAAATGTTTACGGTTTCACATTTCTTTGGGAATGTTACATGAGAAGCTTTTATGAACGGTCTCGCCTTTGTATGTAACATTCTGAATAACACGAATGTACACATGAGACATCTGTGTGAAAAGCTTCAATCCAACAGTAATCCAGCTTGG
Source organism: Oncomelania hupensis (assembly GCA_036898135.1). NCBI lineage: Eukaryota > Metazoa > Mollusca > Gastropoda > Littorinimorpha > Pomatiopsidae > Oncomelania > Oncomelania hupensis. The sequence goes on along the minus strand of CM072511.1, from coordinate 88,886,328 downwards.
AAACTTCAATTGTGTGCGTGATCAGTGATTTATGAAAAAGGAAACACAATACTGTCAAACATTTTGCGCCATTTTTTAACATGATTTTGGCAGATGACAGCTAACGTGTTTTGTGTTGTTATTTCCGTTACCACAGCAACAATACATGTCTTCGGATTATCGATTAACACACTTACGGCTTAGAATAACTTTCAGATTGACAAACGAAAATAAACTTGTTAATGAAATGTTAAATGGTTTCGGAAGCTGACTAAAGACGATTGTTATTTCATACTCCCCACTACAGAGGTGCCTTGTAGCTCAGTTGATAGTGATCTAGTTTCCTATGCCGAAGTTCGCGGGTTCGATTCCCGCAAGGGGAGAACATATGTGACTTATATACGAGACTATTGAAGTCACCGAGGGTTTCCTCCGGGTGTTCCGTTTCCTCCCTCCCTTCAATAATGGTGCTGGATGGGTCAATCTACACAATTTCAAAAATAAGAATGCGATTTCCTTTTTACGCGTCGTCTAATAGCGATTTCCCTGCCTTTACACCACATGTCTGAATGATAGATGTGTTTGCTGTGTGTGTGATAGAGTGGGTGAAACATGTGAGCGTGTATGTTGGTACAGATCGCCGCGCTTTGAGCCTGATTAGTAATTTGGGTAAAAGCACGTATATAGCGTCAAGTATTATTATTATTATTATTATTATTATTATTATTATTATTATTATTATTATTATTATTGCAGTTGCTCTATCATGCGTTAATATCCACATCTGTACGTATGTGGACACTATAGTAGTTTTCTATGTATTGATGCTTCTTCATCTCCGCTTTCTTTGTCATTCCACCCCCTGTGTAGCATTTGCCAGTATCCTACTTCCTGATGATTCCGTGTCGCCAGGATGCCATTGCGCTGACTGTATCCGTTCAGCCGGCCTAGCAGGGGTGGGAGCTTATAAAGCAGTGTTTTATGGCGCAAATTGTGTTTTTTGAGCAACGTGGGGTCAATACTTTTATTTTTGTCAGCTGTAATATATTGATTCAGCGTGACGGTAAATTTTTTTTTTAAAGACCAAAATATTTTTTTTTTAAAAAGCTAATACAAAAAATAGCAACAACAAAAAAAAGATTGAAAGAAAGAAAAAGCGAATTGTGAATTGTAAAAGGAAGCGCAATACTATTGTCATCTTCAAAGTAAGGTTTTGTTGTTGTCCATATTGAATACAAGAAAGTTCGAAGTTTTAAATGAAAACTGATAGATCTATTGTTGTTGTTGTTGTTTGTAGATTATAGTCACACGACACTTTCGCATATAGGTGACTACTGGACCGATTTATACTGACACCAGCGGGCCAGTTGTTGGTAAAGGGGAAAATAATATGATCACACGTTGACCAATCCGGGATTCGAACCAGCGACCTTTCGGTTACTAGCAAGACGCTCTTACCAACTGAGCTACCCGGTGTGACATCCTCACAGTTCCTAGTATCTTAGCTGGGCTGGGAGCGAATGGGAGCATTCTGATTGGTCGACACGTTACAAAATTCGACGCATGCGCACAGTGCTATCATAGTCTTCGTAAGGGTTAGGGTTAGGGTTTGGGTTAGAGTTAAGAGTTTAGGGTTAGGGTTAGGGTTAGGGTTTGGGTTAGGGTTAGGGTTATGACGCCTAAGAACTTCGTGAAAAAGCCGACCCGACATGACCTAGCGCATGCGCAAATGCGCTCGGATAAACTAGGAGACCCGGAACTTGAAGGATGTGACACCGGCCCCTCAATAGATCTATTATGTTTATTTAGTATGAGTTCAACACTGTCGACTAAAGCGTAAACGCAGCAACATTTCTGACTTCTCACTTCCTCGGGTCTAGGTACCTTTAACTCTAGGTTGCTACCTTCACTTGAGGCTATAAAATGCAAAATAGAAAAATAATAGCCTTAGCAAACACGCACTGCAGTCTAAACTAACCCTTTATCAACTTCGGGATGGTAGGTGGTGTCAAATTATCCGAGCTTGGTCTTCTTAACTGTACTCGGGTAACCAGTTCTATCGACATCCGCCTTAATTAAGGGATGCTTTATCGTCGGAGCTAACTTCCCGGAGAATCTATCTCTCCCTCTCTGGTTGGAGCTGAAACGTAACTGTAGAATTATATGCCTACGTGTATACTTGGAAATATGCAGTGACCTCCAAAAAATGATGCATCATTTCGCATAGGGAGGACACCGTTTGCTCAAGGGACTTACAATGTCAAGGCAGAGAAAAACAGCTGTTGACTAATCCCTTCAAATACTTCAACCGTTTGCCGATATCAAAATTAATTTATTGCTTAGGTCAGCAGTGGCGTCTTTCAACATTCCTCGTGACTGTAATAATTAAGTTGAGTCGCCTTTTATGCTCTCGGATTAGACGACCGGTTTTTGCGACCTGTCAACACATCAGCAGGTGGTGACCCGGTAGTGTCATTATTTCTAACGGTCAGGTTCGTCCAGTCAGCAATATATGTAGATCGAGCAGCTCCACGATGCGCCCCGTTATTGTATAACATCATTCTCACATCTTTATTGCTGGCTATCAACAGTATTGTTAACAAAAAGCGAAACCTACGATAGTTTCCACATAAACTGAATTGAATTAAGCACCCATTTGGAGTCACTGTGGCCGACAGCGTTAACAAAACAGAATCCCGCCACCGTAGTCTCGGTATTACGTTTCTCTAACGCGATGAAACCCTAAAATGAAGTGAAATAAATAAACGTTGACGGAGTAAAGGGAACCCCGCTAGCCAAGTCCAATGTTAATACTTCTTTCTAACATGTTTAAAGTTGGGTGGGGGGAGGGAGGGGGAGAGGTGGCACCCAAATGAAGTGTGAATCCAAAAGCCGAATCCAATGTCCTTGTTACTTTAGTATCCAATGTGAAATGAAAGGCACCCATCTGAAATGAATTCTGTTCCGAAATGTGAGTCTATCGAGAGATCAACAGCTTTAATAAACAGCGAACCTCACCCAGCATCGATGGGTTTGCTTCGAACGCTATAAAACAACCAAAGGAAAATGAATTAAAAATCTGATTTGAAGTCGGTGACCAACCGCGTCAACACGCAGTGAACTCCAGCCCTGTATCAACCTTGAAATTGTACAGTATAATCCACCCTATCTGAAGCAAAATAATTAAAAATAAACCATGTATTAAAATGTGCGGAATCAAAAAGATCAACTGTTAACTCTACTGAGCCTATGTTCGACGTGTTTGATTTCTACGCGATAAAACGCCCAGCTGAAATGAATTACTCTGTATAGTGATGTTGGCAGATTCAAAACTATAAACAGTAATAGATTCCAACACGATTTAAAAAAAAAAAAAAAAACACCGACACACTAAACAAACACGGCCATTGTTTTGTGTCCATGGGAAAGACACTTTACTCCCGTTTCCTACTCCTTCGGATGAGAGTATAAACCGAGTTCTAGTCTGTGTCGCATGCACTCCATCATAACGGACTTTAAAGATTCTGACGCTCATGTCCTAGACGGGTGAGTGCCGGTAACAAGAACATACCCAGCATTTGGCTGCAGAGTCCTCAATAAGCTGAGGGTGGCAGCCCCCAACGAAAGAAGAAAGAAGAACACCATCACCAACCACCACCATCATCACCACCACCAGCAACAACAACAACAACAACTGAAGTCAGCTACACACTGAAGTCAAAAGCGATCAACCACGTTAACAAACTGCGAACCCCGATCAGTGTTCATGTTAACCACGTGTAAAGGACCACCACTATTAACTAAGTGAATTAAACGCTGCTTTAAGGTTGGAAGTGTGAGGTATCAAAGGAAACCCTTTGAATCCTCCCCAGCGAATCCTCCCCTTTCTAGTCATTGAATACGTTCCAACCCATTGTAACAACAAATTTAATTAATTATAATGAAGCGCTTCTGCCAACGTGATCCATGCCTTTAACAAACATCAATCCCCACCCAAAGTCAATGTTCAGCATTAGCTTGGGCAAGACACCCAATTAACTGAAATCAATAAAATATTGAAGGGCAGCATGGTATTTCAAACCGATAAACAAATTGATACCCAACCCAAAGCGAAATTGTTTTGAAATTTGCCAAGTCTCCAAGACATGGAACAAATTAATCGAACTAAAGTGAATGTAAACGCTGTACCGAAGTGTGAGGATTTAAAGCCTGTGTGACTTGCCTGTGAGCATCCTAGGAAGTTGGACTGCGTATCAGCTGTCAGCAGTAAACGCCTGTGCGGTTTAAGGCGACGATCTTAGCTACAGTTTTTTTTTTTTTAATTAGTAAAATTTACGTCCCCGGACACATCAAGCATATAGGGCACGTGTGAACCACCACTTTTTTGTGCCCTAGCTAAAGGTTGTGTAGAAGAGCCATTAATATTGTAATGAGATCATTGCAGCTGGGTCCTCTTTGGTCACAGTGAGCAGCTGGAGAAGTACTTAAACCCACATTATCTTAAAACGTTCTTTTAAGTATCTACTTGAAAAACAGAACCCAAGACTAAAACAGTTACCAAGGACACAACAGTTGTAGAAGCTAAAACAGTTACTAGTTACCGAAGATATAAACTGTTACTGAAAACTAAAACCATTATCAGGAACTAAAATTAATTCAGTGATTCTGTTTGAGGAGATAAGAACAAGTACCGCGATAAGAAGCTAAACCTTAAATTTTATTTAAATATTTTTTTCAAATAAAAAGTAAAAACTACGACTCAACAGTTATTTATCATCATCATCATCATCATCATCATCATCATCATCATCATCATCATCATCATCATCATCATCATCATCATCATCATTGTCGTCGTCGTGGTCATCATCATCAACATCATACTCCTCAGCAGTTGTCATCGTTATCATTGTTATCGTCATCGTCGTCGACGTCATAAATTATGGCAATCTAAACTGAGGTACACACACTCATTCGTAAAAGGACGCTTTCCCTTGACAATTCACCGCCACCACATTAATATTTTTTCTACCACATAATGGTCCACTCATGCATATCCAACGGAGTCTGAATGTTTAAAAGTGTCCGTTTATGGTTTGGTAACGTGTCGCTTGTAGACACGCTGTTCCCTGCGTGTGAGCTTTCGTAAACCTGCTTTTTACTCAGGGCCAATCTTTTGGCCTGACGCTGTAAAGTCCAATTGGTCCGGTGGCGACTTTCCGATCTGATTGTGATAAAAAAACTTGACTTGACTTGACTTGCGTAGATTAACGTCCCCGGACACGTAGCGTATAAGGGACAGCTGATGAAGAAAGAAGGACCGCTTCGTTTAGAAAATAGCCCAATGATACAAAAATCACCTCTGATTCGAAACCTTGATACCAGCTAAACCAATCCCCATTTGTTTCCCTCTCTCTAGTAGTATCTTTTTCTCGTTAGTTAGTTCATTCATTTATTTCTTTATAACTTTTATTTTTCTAGTTCGACGTTATTGCATTTCTTGTCTGTTATACTATAGTTATGTTTGTTATTTTTTCATTGTTGAAAAGATTAATTTATGTGCTTCTGTCTTTTTGTTTTGTTTTTTCTTTTTTAATTGCTTTGTATAAATTTGTTCCTGTTCGCCAGACATTTCATTGTTGTCAATTGTCAAAGGGTAGCACTTATTTAAGCTTTGCTTTTGTGTGCCCTTTATGTTTTCCATGCTTTGTCTACTTGTTTCGTGAATAATAAAAATTATGTTTAAACCAAAGAAGGACTGGAGACACTTGTAAAGTGCAGTGACCAATACCGAGGTTCAAAGCCTGCATAGAGTAGAGAGCTACGCACAAATGGCCATATTCAGCGATGGTTCAAAATCCAACGGGGTGGGGGTGGGGGTGGGAGGTGGCTGAGGGGATTGGTGGAAGCCCAACCTCCTGCATTTATCTTTCATATCCTATCCTATCCTATCCAGTCCCATAACTCGGAGGTCGTAGGGGCACCACAGATGATCGTTTAACCAGCATATTCCATCTTTCTCTGTCCTCCGCAACCCTGATGGTTTCGCTCAGTGTCAAACCAGTCCATTCTCGGATGTTGTCCTCCCACCTCTTTTTCGGTCTCCCTCTTCTTCTACCTCCTTGAACTGTGCCTTGCAGAATGGTCTTTGCAAGGCCTGATGATCTGGTGACGTGGCCATACCATCGGAGTTTCCGTTTCTTCACCACTGTAAGCAGGTCATCGTGTTGTCCAATGGCTTGTGTGATGGTCTGTCTGATGGACTTCGTCGTCGGAGTTTCCGTTTCTTCACAACTGTGAGCAGGTCATCGTGTTGTCCAATGGCTTGTATGATGGTCTGTTTGATGGACTTCGTCGTTGGTGATGTGCTGGGTATAGGAAATGCCCAGAAGTCTTCTGTAGCACCTCATCTCCATGTTTTGTATTCTACGTTTTAGATCTGCTGTGAGGGTTCATGCTTCGCAAGCATATAGGAAGATGGAGATTACAAGGGAGCGCAGCAGTCTTACTTTGGAATGTAGACTGATGGTCCTGTCTTTCCAAATGGGCTTCAACCTTGTCAGGGCAGCAGTTGTTTGTGCGATCCTGGAGAGGACTTCCTGTCGGGACCCATTGTCTGATACAATGGCTCCTAAATATTTGAAGCTATGCACTGTGTTGAGGGATTGGCCTTGAACATTGATGTCCGTGTTGATGCCATTGGTGTTGTTGGTCATTATTTTGGTCTTCTCTGCACTTATTTCCATTCCATAAGCTCTGGAGGTGGTGTCAAGCCTCTTTACCAGCTGTTCAAGTTCTTGTTCCTCTCCAGCCAATCCATCAATGTCATCCGCAAAACGGAGGCTGGAGATTGCTCTACCCCCTATGCTGACTGTGCCTTAGAGATCTGCAAGGGCATCTGACATGATTCGCTCTAGGAAGATGTTGAAGAGTGTTGGAGAGAGTAGGCATCCTTGACGCACACCGATTGTTGTTCTGAACCAGTTCCCGATGGCGCTGTTATGGAGGACTGCACTGGTAGCCTTGTCATACAGGCTTTTGATGACTTCAACAATTTAAGGGCTGATGTTGTACACTTTCATTGTTGCCCATAGAGCTGCATGCCAGACTCGGTCAAACGACTTCTTGAAGTCTATGAACACATGATATAGATGTTGATGGTGCTCTAGGTATTTCTCACAGATTATTCTGAGGTTAAAAATCTTTTCATTGGTACTTCGCCCTGCCCTGAATCCTGCTTGTTCTTCAACTATGATTTGTTCAGCTTGGGGTTTCAACCTGTTGGGTATTATTTTCAGGAGGGCCTTGCTGGGATGGCTCATGAGGCTGATGGTGCGGTAATTTTCTCACTCATGAAGGTTACCTTTTTTGGAAATGATGACAAGCGACTGGGTCCATGGTGTAGGCCACTCCCCACTCTGCCAGATCTTGTTACAGATAATGGTGAGGGCATCAATCATCGCTTCTCCTCCTGCTTGAAGCAGTTCCGCGGGTATGTTGTCCACTCCCGCTGACTTCCCTTCCTTCAGCGATTGCACTGCTGCCTCAACTTCTTCCCAGATAATTGGGAGGATTTCTTCTTCTTCTCTGTTCTCGGGAAATGCTAGAACTGATGGGTCTCCATTTGGTGTATGGTTGTAAAGGTCAGAGCAGTACTCTGTCCATCTGTCCAAGACTTCTTGTTCTTCTGTAAGGCATATGCCAGACTTGCTTTGGATCGTGGAGACTTTGGGCTGTTTAACACTTGGCAGCCGCTTCACAGTCTGGTAGGCCTTCTTGCTGTTGTTCTTGTTCAGACTGTTCTCTATTTCCTGGCATTGATCTTCTATCCAGTTCTCCTTTGCTGTGCGCATGCCTTTTCGGATGTTATTGTTGATTTTTCGGTAGACCTCAGCTCCCTGTGAGGTGTTCCTTTTATTTTCTCTTCGTTTATCACACAGATCCAAAAGTTTAGGTGTGACCCACGGCTTCTTCTTTGGTCGGTGCTTGCTAAGGATCTCAGTGGCGGCATCTGTCACAGCTGAGTTGAAGGCGGTGTTCATGGGGTTGACATCTACTTCACCAAAATGAGCAGTGGTGCAAATTTCCATCCAATTGTGGCCTGAAATAATTCTGCCACCTTCGGGTCTTGCAGTTTGTCCAGGTCGAACTTCAGTCTAGTGCACTTTGCTGTATTTACTCTCTTCAAGTGGAGCCGGAAAGACATCATCACGAGATCGAGGTCACTTCCGATGTCTGCTCCTGGAAAAGTGCGTGTCCTGCCAATGTTGATGCTTGATCTGAAGAGTTTCTTGACCATGATGTAGTCTATCTGGTTGTGATGCTCCCCGCCGGGACTGTGCCATGTCCATCGTTTGGAGTTTTTGTGGAGAACAAGCGTGTTTGCCAGTACCAGATTGTTGTATCTGGCAAACTCCAAGAGTCTCAGACCCCTGTCATTTGTCTCGTTGTTGCAGTGTCTCCCCAGTTGTGGTGCGCATCTTGGCCAACCTTGGCATTCCAGTCGCCTTGCACTATGACTATTTCCTTTTTCGGCACTGGGTCAAGGACAACCTGTAGATTTTCATAACAATCCTCTACTTCACTGTCGTCATAGTCTGATGTTGGGGCATAGGCCTGGGTGATGGTGATGTTGATTACTCAATTGTGCATGAAACAAAAAAATAGCAGTTTAACTTGACCACCCAAAAGTTTGTTATAAAAAGGGCCTGGATCTTCCGGAGGTCTATTTATTTTGTTGTGGCACTGGTCTGGGTTTGCTTGAGAATTCGAACTGTTGACATATTGAAGAGATGATGCTTAATAAATCAACCGATGCTCAGGCAGCGTCAACATCGCTTGTTCTGTGGAAACTGACTCGGTCTTGTATAAATAGAGCCGTAACCACGATAGCAGATATGAGGGGCCGGGTAGCTCAGTTGGTAAGAGCGTCTTGCTAGTAACCGAAAGGTCGCTGGTTCGAATCCCGGATTGATCAACGTGTGATCATATTATTTTCCCCTTTACCAACAACTGGCCCGCTGGTGTCAGTATAAATCGGTCCAGTAGTCACCTATATGCGAAAGTGTCGTGTGACTATAATCTACAAACAACAACAATAGCAGATATGCCTTTGCGCATTTATATGAGTGATGGAAGAGGGGCAGTCAACAGGATGACAATTTTAAAAAAACAGCCATACAGAGTTTCAGAAAAGTAAATTACCTGCCTCGGTGATCAGTGATACTTGGTAGAAGCCTGCGGTCATAAGACTGATGATCTAACAAATTTGAAATTTAGGTCACACATAACGTTGTACATGGCACATACACGTATGCCCACTGGCCCCTCTGGTCACGATGGACAACGGTTCAAGCTCCGTGTCCGCTCAAAATCTGTCCCACCACACATTGTACTCATAATCTGCATATTAAAGTAGACATCTGTAGGCATATGACGCTCAATCTTCTTCACCCATCACTATGATCTCCGTAGCTGCAATCAAAGTTTAAGTGACACAGGTACTGAGCAGAATTTCAACCTCAGAATAACAGCACCAACAACATCAGTCTATATCATGTGTTTGTAGATTTCAAGGAAGCGTTTGACAGAGTCTGGCATGCAGCTCTGTGGGCAACCCCATGAGAGTGTACAACATCAGCCCTAACATTACTGAAGTCATCAAAAGCCTGTATGACAAAGCTACCAGTGCAGTCCTCCACAACAGCGCCATCGAGAACTAGTTTAGAACAACAATCGACATGCGTCAACGATTCCTACTCTCCCCAACACTATTTAACATCTTTCCTGAGCGCATAATTTGAGATGCCTTTGCAGATCATGAAGGCACAATCAACATAGGGGGTAGAGCAATCTCCAACCTCCGTTTTTCGGATGACATTGATGGATTGGCTGGAAAGAACAAGAACTTGAACAGCTGGTACAGAGGCTTGACACCCTCTCTCGACCCTTTGCGATGGAAATAAGTGCAGAGAAGACCAAATTGATGACCAACAACACTGGCTTCAACAAGGACATCAAAATCCCAGGTCAATCCCTCAACACTGTGCATAGCTTAAAATATTTAAGAGCCATTGTATCAGACAATGGGTTCCGACAAGAAGCCCTCTCCAGCATAGCACAAACAACTGCTGCCCTGACAAGGTTTGAACCCATTTGGAAACACAGGATCATCAGTCTACACTCCAAGGTAAGGGTTGCGATCCCTTGTCATTTCCATCTTTATATACGCTTGCGAAACGTGGACCCGTACAGCAGACCTACAACGAAGAATACAAAGCATAGAGATGAGGTGCTACAGAAGATTTTGGACATTTCCTATATCCAGCAATTCACCAACTACGAAGTCCACAGACCATAACACCAGTCATTTGACAACACAATGGCATGCTCACAGTGGTGAAGAAACGGAAACTCCGATGGTATGGCCAAGTCATTAGAGCATCAGGCCTTGCAAAGACCATCTTGCATGCATGGTGCAATGAGGCAGAAGAAGAGGGAGACAGAAAGAGAGGTGGGAGGACAAAATTCAAGAATGAACTGGTTTGGCACTGAGCCAATGGCCATGAGGGTTTTTGAGGACAGAGAAAGATAGAGCACGCTGGTTAAACAATCATCAGTGGTGCCCCAACTACTTTCGAGTTACGGGATAGATTAGGATAGGATAGGATAGGATAGGTATGAGCTTATGTAGTATGAACTACGCCAGCCCTTAAACAGGGTCGTCACGACCAAACTATCACGTGAAATTAGGTCACTCCTACAATAGGTTACGTAAAATAAATTCGCGCAACCTGGTTTCACGCACTACATGTCCATAAACTATATTCCGTAACCCGTTACATACAATCAAGAACAATTTTGCGACTGAACCTCGTGACATTGTGTTTCTTGCTAATGTGTGATTTCTGTGTTTTATGTGTGTGTGTGCGTGCGTGTACTGTGTGCGTGCGAGTGCGAGTTTGTGACTGAAAAAGGGAGATCTTGTTGCGAATAGCCAACTGTAGTCTTCCAGCTGGTGACAGTATTTTCAAGTAAATAGCCCCTAAGTAGCCACACATTTTATTGGAAGTGCGACATTATTTCAAGTAAACATATCTTCCGTCGATGTGACCCCATTACATCTACAATATACAAACTAAGGCACTACATTGATAGATGTTACCCTCCAGTCATCTGTACTTGGCCCACTTGGCCTACTTTATCTTTTCGCCAAATATAGAAGGGCTTGATTAACTTTTATTAAGAAGAAAAAAAAATACATAAAATTTGTTTAGAAAGGAAATTGCGATTTTTTATAATCTAAATTAACTTTTTTTTTTAAACCATCCTTACAAGTTACGAAAGTAACAGTCGATAATAAAACTAGTTTTAAAAAGTTATCGGTATTCATTTTTGCTAAATCTGTTATACGTTTTTCCTACAGTCTTTTTTTTGTTTCAGCCGAAATAGGCCTACGTTTAAGAGAGAGAGAGAAAAAGAGAGAGAGAGAGAGAGAGAGAGAGAGAGAGAGGAGAGAGAGAGAGAGAGGAGAGAGAGAGAGAGAGAGAGAGAGAGAGAGAGAGAGAGAGAGAGAGAGAGAGAGAGAGAGAGAGAGAGAGCGCTTGAAAATAGCGAAGTCAATTAAAATAAATTTTATAACTGTACTTGCCAGTTCTGAGTCCAAGGGCAAGTACCAAACATTTTGTATTCATACTACTTTTATTCTTTTTTAAAATAATTTTAGTGAAGTTCTTTATTTATTTATTTATTTTCGTTACAATACAATACAATACAATACAATACAATATAACTTTATTATCTGATGTTCATCACATACAGAAATTTGTCTTTGGCTCGTCGTCCACAAGAAGCATGCAATATATCAATTTTATATACACAACCAGCAGAGACACATTCATTTCTAATGGCACAGCAGCAACCTTAAATTCCAATCAAATACACAATCTAAACCCCACATCAATAATAACTAATAATTTCACATTCATGCAGAAAAAGCACCCACACCCACTGTGACGTGGGGTTGTATTGTTGCTGGGATCTGCACAATGGAATGCTATTACCCACTGTCTTCAGTCTATGGGGATCGCTAGTTATCTCCCGGTGACTTAACTTAATACATTTATTTGTTTAGCTCCGTCTGTGTTTAGGCTGAGGTACAGAGATAAATAGAAAAATGGTAAAAGATCACTGTCACACTAGCTTTCACACGGCTATGAAACATATGTAGTCCAGCCACTTGATAACAGTAAATATCACACAATTAAGGAAGTCCAGCCAGGAGAGAGTTACAGTAGTCTAAGCGTGACAAAACAAGAGAGGAAATGAGTTTGACAGTAGCGTCAGTGGTCAGATCTTTGCGGACAAGGCCTATTCTACGGAGATGAAAGTTGTATGTTTGGCAGGTTTTGCGTATGAATTCTGACTTGGAGAGGGTGTTGTCAAGAACAACACCAAGGTTTTTGACAGAAGATGACATAGGAAGAGTGGTCTGGCCAAGAGTGACAGTGTCTACAGAGGAAGAAGACAGGTTGTGTTTGGTACCTCTGAGCATGACTTCAGTTTTGTTTGCATTGAGTTGGAGCTTGTTGATTGTCATCCAGTTAGAAATGTCCTCAAAGCATTCAGAAGTTTTGGTCAGAATGGATGGAAGGTTTTGAGGAGTGTGACTGTTTTTTTTGTTTTTTTAGCTGAGTATAATCTGCGTAGTAATGGTGGAAAGTGTCATGGTTTTGGATGATGTGAGACAGAGGAGAAGTGTAAAGGGTGAAAAGAACAGGGCCTAGAACTGACCCCTAAGAAACACCGAAGACAAGTCTGGACGGTTCAGAGAGGTGGTTGTTGATGCAGACAGATTGAAAGCGATCATTTAGGTAAGAGCCAACCAGCTGAGGGCACTGTCTTTTATTCCAAAAGAGTTCTGGAGACGCTGAAGGAGGATGGAGTGATCGATAGTGTCAAAAGCGGCTGAGAGATCGAGAATGGTCAACAAAGATATTTTACCAGAGTCTGTGGCAGAGTGGAAGACTGTCATTCACGATGTGAAGAAGAGCTGATTCAATGGAGTGGTCAGAACGATAGGCAGACTGGAACGGGCAGAATAAGTTGTTGGAAGACAGATGACGGTTGAGCTGTCTCAGGACAACCTTCTCAAGAAGTTTGAATAGGAAAGGAAGATTAGAGACGGGGCGGTAGTTTTTCAAATCTTCTGGGTCGAGGTTTGATTTTTTCAGTAGTGGCCGCATGATGGCGGACTTGAAACAGGCGGGAACAGAACCGGATTGCAAAGATGAATTAACTATGTTCGTGATGGCAGGAAGGAGGTCGGTGATACAGTCTTTAAAAAAGGAAATAGGGATGGTATCAAGCTCGCACGTCTCCAACCTCCTCGATCTAAGAGACAGATTGAAGAGAGAGAAATGGTTCGCCAGTGAAATGTGGATCAGGAATAAAGGCTGACAGGGAGTGTCGTCGAGAATTTTGCGAATGGTTGCGATTTTTGACGTAAAAAAGTCTGAAAAGAAAGAGGGCAGTTCTGGTAGTTGAATTTTGGATGGAAAAGGGGAAGTGTGGGTGTTCCCCAGAAGTTCGTTCATGGGGGAAAACAGTTCTTTGGAGGAAGCATAGGTTCCTATCTTATTGTTTTAATAGCGTATTTTGGCTGCAGAGATAGCTTTGCGTACGTCATGCTTGTGCTTCTGCTAAGTCTGTTTGTGGACTGTAAGTTTGGAAGACCGCCACCTGCGCTCGGCCCTACGCCGCTCCAGTTTGGCCAAGTCGATCTCGGGAGAAAACCACGGCGCAGATGGACGGTCAGAGATCAGACGAGATGAAGCAGGAGCGTGTTTGTTAAGAAGATGGCTGAGAGTAGCGTTAAAGAAAGAAGTAGGTTCAGAATCAGGAGGTGCAGAAGAAAGGAGGAGGATAGTCTCAGAAGAGAAGTTTTTCTTGTGAATGGCTCTTAGGTAACGGAATGTGACTGAACGTTTTTTCTTTTGAGGAGGAGAGAGGCGTAGAGAGAGCAGAGGACAGCGTAATGGTCAAGATCTTGTGAAACAATGACTTCAGAAAGAATTTTGTCGGACTGTCTAGCGATTACCCAGTCGATGATGTGATCGGATCGAGGAAAAGTGGGGTCGAAAAGATGCTGGGTATAGGAAACGCCCAGAAGTCTTCTGTAACACCTCATCTCCATTCTTTGTATTTTTCGTTGTAGATCTACTGTGAGGGTCCATGTTTCGCAAGCGTATAGGAAGATGGAGATGACAAGGGAGCGCAGCAGTCTTACCTTGGAATGTAGACTGATGGTCCTGTCTTTCCAGATGGGCTTCAACCTTGCCAGAGCAGCAGTTGTTTGTACGATCCTGCAGAGGGCTTCCTGTCGGGACCCATTGTCTGATACAATGGCTCCTACATGTAAATATTTGAAGCTATACACTGTGTTGAGGGATTGGTCTTGGACTTTGATGCCCATGTTGATGCCATTGGTGTTGTTGGTCATCATTTGGGTCTTCTCTGCTCTTGATTCCGTTCCATAGGCTCTGGAGGTGGTGTCAAGCCTCTGTACCAGTTGTTCAAGTTCTTGTTCCTCTCCAGCCAATCCATCAATGTCATCCGCAAAACGGAGGCTGGAGATTGCTCTACACTCTATGCTGACTGTGCCTTCGTGATATGCAAGGGCATCTGACATGATGCGCTCTAGGGAGATGTTGAAGAGAGTTGGAGAGAGTAGGCATCCTTGATGCACACCGATTGTTGTTTTTAACCAGTTTCCCATGGCGCTGTTGTGGAGGACTGCACTGGTAGCCTTATCATACAGGCTTTTGATGACTTCAATAATTTTAGGGCTGATGTTCTGGATCTGGATCTGAATCTGGATCTGGATACTGCCGATGATGTTGTTGGCAGAAAAACACCACAGGAGCCATAGATGGCTATTAACGTGGTGGTGGTGTGTGCGCGCTAATTAATTTGATTTAAAAAAGAAAAAAAAATTATGCTTCATACTCATAGTTCTTTTTGTACTAACTTCATATTACCTATTTTAGTTATGATTTTATTTAATTATATTCTTAAAAGGGCTCCTCTTGTGGAAGCCTGGTGATATGTATGTACAATTAAAAGTTTAAAATCACTGTACTATTATGTTGACTCTATAAGATCTTGTCAGCTTCCCTGTACCTCCCGATTGCAGAGGAGAAGGAGCTAGGTGAGGACAGGTTGATGATGTCATCGGGAAGGCTATTCCATTCCACTACTGTTTTTACGAAGAAGGAGTTTCTGTAGAGATCTGATGATGAGGGTGGTAAAGTAAAGCATGTGTTGTTGTTGTTTATCTGCCTCTCTATGATGTTCTGTGTGTCATATCCTTTAAAGGTGGTGGGGCGGATTTTCCGTTTGTTCTTGGCAGCAGTAAGGAAGGTGTTGGGAGGGAGAGCAGGAACTAGTCCTCTGGTTATCTTGTAGAGCATGGTCAGCCTGAGTTGTTGGCGCCGTTCTGCAAGTAGTGGGAGGTGGAGCTCGTGAAGCATCCTGCCAATGCATCCTGGGTCCCGGGATCTGTAGTCTCTCATAATGAACCGTGCAGCCTGGCGTTGGATGCGTTCCAGCTTGTCGATGTCTTGTTGGAGGTAAGGATCCCACACCACTGCGGCATACTCGAGAGTGGATCTAACAAGTGCGATGTAGGCTAGGCGTCGGCACTCTTGTGGACAGTTCCGGAGATTTCGGCGTAGGAAGCCCAGTGTGGATCCAGCTTTCTTGCAGGCGCTTGTGATGTGGTTAGCCCATTTCAGGTCCGCAGAGATTTGGACGCCTAGGTAGGGGGTAGTATCAGTCTGTTGGAGTATAGTGTTTCCAAGGCTATAGAAGTGTTGTGACTTGTGTCTGGTGGAGAGAACGTAGCATTTCTGCGCATTAAATCGCATTCCCCACTGCTTGGCCCATCTCTCTAGTTCTTTGAGGTCTGATTGGAGTGTGATGTGATCCTGGAAGGAGCGGATCTCTCTGTAGAGTAGGCAGTCGTCTGCGAAGAGTCGCACTGTTGATTTTACTGTGTCCGGCAGGTCGTTGATGTGGCAGAGGAAGAGTAAAGGACCCATCACTGTGCCTTGGGGGACTCCGGATTCGACAGCTACTTCCTCTGATGCCTCTCCGTCCAGGACCACTCTCATATGGCGCTTGGTCAGGAAGTTTGTGAGCCAGGTGTGGATGGTGCCTCGTATGCCGTAATGATCCAGCTTGTGTAGTAATTTGTTGTGTGGCACAGTGTCAAATGCCTTGCTGAAATCCAGGATGATGATGTCGGTCTGATGGCCTTTGTCATGTGAGGAGAGAATGTCTTGCATAGTAGTGAGTAGTTGGGTTTCGCAAGAGTGGCCTGTTCTGAATCCGTGGTTTCTACTGGTGAGGATGGTGTGTTTTTCGAAGTGGGTATGTAGATGTCGACAGATGATGTGTTCCAATAGCTTACATGCAACGGATGTTAAAGATACTGGTCTGTAATTTTCTGCTTTGTTTCTATCGCCTTTCTTGAATATTGAGGAGACGTTCGCTGTTAGCCAGTCTGCGGGGAGCTGACCAGTCTCTAGTGAGGTGTTGTAGATGGCTGCTAATCCTGGGGCAACAGTTTCGGCGCAGTTTTTGAGAATTTGATTGGGGATGTTGTCTGGTCCTGTAGCTTTGTTGGGGTTCAAGTCTTTGAGTAGTTTAACGACGCCTTCTGTAGTAACCGTTAGTTTATCTACAGCGGGGAAGGGGGTGCCCTTCATCTCTGGCAATGGTGTGTCCTCTCTTTTTGTAAAGACCGACTGGAATTGTTGTACACTCTCATGGTTGACCACAGAGCTGCATGCCAGACTCGGTCAAACGCCTTCTTGAAATCTACGAACACATGATATAGATGTTGTTGGCGCTGTAGATATTTCTCGCAGATTACTCTGAGGTTGAAAATCTGCTCAGTGGTACTTCACCCTGCACTGAATCCTGCTTGTTCTTCAGCTATGATTTGTTCAGCTTGGGGTTTCAACCTGTTGAGGAAGACCTTGCTGGGATGGCTCATGAGGCTGATGGTGCGGTAATTTTCACACTCATGAAGGTAACCTTTTTTTTGAAGAGTGATGACAAATGACTGGATCCATGGTGTAGGCCAGTCCCCAGTCTGCCAGATAATGGTGAAGGCGTCAATCATCGATTCTCCTCCTGCTTGAAGCAGTTCCGGGGTATGTTGTCCACTCGAGCTGACTTCCCTGTCTTCAGCGATTGCACTGCTGCCTCAACATCTTCTCGGAGAATTGGGAGGATTTCTTCTTCTCTGTTCTGGGGACATGCTAGAACTGATGGGTCTCCGTTTGGTGTGTAGTTGTAAAGGTCAGAGCAGTACTCTGTCCATATACTGTACATGTATATGAAAGAGAAGTCACGCGATTGACAGAAACTTGAAAGGTAGAAATAATGTATAATTTACAGATAAACATGTTTATCTTTAAATGACGGGATTTGAGTTTCGATATTACCTTCCAGTATAATACATGACGATGTTGTCCTCCAGGTGTGTTAGATCAGAATAGGTCTTTAGCATAATAAATGATGAGGATGTTGATAATGACGACGAGGGCGACGGCGACGACGACGATGATAATGATGATGATGATGATGATGACGATGATGATGATGATGATGTTGATGATGATCACTGTAAATGAATTTAGAAACTACTACTATTATTATTATTATTATTATTATTATTATTATTATTATTATTATTATTATTATTATTATTATTATTATTATTATTATTATTATTATTATTATTATTGTTATTGGTGTTGTTACTATTATTATGTGAATCACAAATATGTTTTCTTTTTAAACCAGATTAATGCCATTACACAAGCTTTTATTCTCTTCATCTGGCCTGTCATACGTTGTAACGATGTTTAGTTATTCAACGATTATTCTACTTTTAAAACTGCTGTATTTCACCACCATTTACACTTTACATCTTAGATGAGGCATTGTTGATCTGCCTCTTTTGGTATTAACGTCCCTCTCTTAAATTTTTTTTTTCTGTGAAATTATTCATTTATTTTATATAAGTTTATTGATTGATTGACTGATTTTATACTTTTATTTGTTGGTTTGTTACCTTTACTAGGTTTACATGTTGTCTTGTTTTTAAATGCAGAATAGATTTATTATGCGTGTGTATTTGTGTGTGGCTGCGTGTGATCAAGCGCTTTGTGAAGCATTTTATGTTTGAATTGCGCTATACAAAATAAATTATTATTATTATTATGATGACGATGACGATGATGATGATGATGATGATTATGATGATGATGATGATTTATTTTGTAAAGCCTAAATCCAAACAAAAAGTTTGCCCTAGGCGCTCGCCCGCATTTACACACACACAGGTACTCGCAAGGATATGTATAGTTATGATTTAACATATTACAACGTGACTGAAAAAAGGTATATTAAACCCAAATTCATTAATTTTATTTTAAATAGTCGGATGTTGTTTTTTTAATGATGACAATAAATCAACTTGTATTTTGAATCTAAAATCTTGAAGAAAAAAAAAGAAAGAAATAAGCAACAGCTAAGGACATTTGTTAACTACTTGAGTAGAAGCAATTGTGTGTGTGTGTGTGTGTGTGGGTGTGTGTGGGTGGGTGTGTGTGTATGTGTGTGTGTACTACTTGTTTACACAGTGTTATTTGGACAAACCAGTGAGCATCTACATAGCTTGTTTTGACAGACCTACTAGTTTTGACGTTAAACCAATGATCCGTTAGGGTTAGTTAGGACTGTGTTACGTTAAGGGTTAGGGTTAGGGTTAGTGTTAGAACACTTAAAAGTACTTAAAATGGGGGACGTAAGATGATCCATTGTCAACACAGCGTATGTGGCGTTTCAGGATTGTCATAATAACACCATGAAAACAAGTATGTGTGTGTGTGCGTGCGTGTGTGTGTGTGTGTGTTACCTTTAATAACGGGAAATGTACCAAAGAAACGCCATCTATACCTTCAGTCAAACACCAGCACCAACACCCCCACATTAAAACCAACAACGCACTCAGACACCTCTGATTTATATGAATTCCCTACCCCACCACGCACACCCTCTACCTTATTCACTCCCACCACCACGTATCATTAATCCAAGTACAAAACTGTTTACCATCAACCTTCAGGCGATTCAGACAGGAAGGTAGAGTAGCTTTATCATTACTCGATGTGCAAACAGGCCTTGGCACTTCATCAAGCCATCAACATATCGGATACACTGTCGAAAGTAGGCCCCTCAAGCGTCATCTGTAGTCCTTGGAGACCCAGAACAATCTAACAATCACCTCATCCCCTTTCCCCCATCTCACTCCTACACCCCACTGCTCTCCCATCCTCATAACCCCTATAGTACATTCTCGAATCTTGTTAAACAAAAGTGCCTTGAATTTATTTATTTATTTATGTTTATTTATTTATTTATTTATTTATTTATTTATTTATTTATTTATTAATGTCACAATAGGCTAGTTTAGACCCTGCACTAAGGCTCCTCGCCATAAAAGTTCATCCTGCTCTGGCCTTTGTATCTTAAAGTCGATGCCTAGCAGACGACACAAGTCAGGACTGATCTAAGCATAGGTAGGGAAAACTCTTTGCTAAGGTAGGCCAAGTCATAATCCAGCTGACCTATACCCAGAACCCCCTGCATGAGGGCGCTAGGGCTCACGAGATTTTGCGGGCTTTGGCTGACCACAAGGTTAGGTAGAGCATTCTTTGTCTAACTCTCACCCGAGAAGGAAGCACACGCTGACAGCTCTCTCAGAAGACTACGCAGGTGACGGGTGAAATTAATTCATTCAGTATAGCCATATTGTCACAAAGGTAAATGATCAATCTTTTGTCTCATCGCGATTATCGATATAATTATTGGATTATGTTTGTGAAGTCTTGCCATGTTTAATGATTGTGAATGTTAGTAAAACTTTGCTTGACCACGTGGCTGACACACGCGACCGGTTTCGACACCATGACGGACCCACTGTTGTTTCTCACATTCGTATTATTGCAGACCAGTGGGTGTACCGGAGAATGTGTATATTATTAATTACTTCTCCTTGTGTTTATTTTAGCCATGATGTATATATGTATAGGAATTATGCTGGAGATTCCAGTGGACCACGGACATAGAAGATTGTTTGTAGCTTATCTGTATAAATGGAGCAGTCTTGCTGAAAGCTGTTTCGGCCAACAGTGAAACGCTCTGCACACCCTTTGTAAACAAGGCGTTGCAGAAACTAATCTTATGTTTAGCAGACGAGCAGGCTTGGTCCGAGGCAGGAGATAGACCACTGAGAGTCAACCCTGACATTCGGCCTGCAACAAATCGAGCATCGAGCACTGAACTCCGATAGCTCATTAGTCAACAAACGAGACCAGGCGACAACAGCAACGCACCTCAACAATCAAGTTAAGTGCTCCAGAAGACGTGAACAAACGCTGCAAACACTATCCTATAAGGACTGTGCGATAGTCCACTCTTCCTGAACAAGAACATTAGGCAAAACAAGAACAAAGGCCAGAGATGAGACAGTAACAAATATCGATAACAGTAGTAGATTAGATCCATCAAAGATCTACCCATTCTACGAACCACTCGCAGTGAACTTTGGACTGTTAAGTTAATCTTAGCTGTATTAAGTTTTGGACATTTAAGCTAGTGTAATGATTAGAGAATTAGATATAGAGTAGATGAAATAAATGTGTGATATTTACTGTTAACAAGTGGCTGGACTACCTATGTTTCATAGCCTTGCGAAAGCTAGTGTGTCAGTGAATCTTTACATGTTTCTCCCTATCTCTATAACCATATCCTCACACAGGCTGCACCAAATAAATAAATGTATTAAGATTAGTCATAGGGTGATCTAACTAACCGATCCCCGCAGACAAAAGACGAGTGGGTAATAGCAATCCATTGTGCAGAGCCCAGCAACAATAGACCCACCGTCACAAATAATGTATGTATGTATTTATTTATTTATTTTATGTAACGTCTGTCTCAATCAGTGATATACAAAAATATATATAGTTTAGTATATTGTTTCTGAACTCTAGACCAATTTTTTTTCAATGTGTGTTTGAGTGTGTGTGTGTGTATGTGTGTGCGGGTGTGTGTGTGTGTGTGTGTGTTTGTGTGTGTGCATGTGGGTGTGTGCGTGCATGTGTAGGTGCGTGCGTGCGTGCGTGCGTGTGTGTGTGACCCGATATTAACGAAATTTGAATTGAAACGTGTTCGAGCGTTTTAAAGAGCGTCGGCTTTGAGCAGTAAGCCACTTACCTCTATTAGAAAATACCTGGCACGGGTGGCATATAAGTAAACTCAACATCGTCAGCAGCAAGGCTTTGCTGTGGCTCAGCAAGACACGATGAGTATTGCCGTTTGTATTAAGCGACGCCCGATGACGCTAAACGGGATATAATTGCTAGTGAAGGTGAATAATACAACCTCTGGGGTTTCCAGTCATAGTTTTAGTAATTTTAAAAATAAAATATATATATACATTTATCAAAGAGCTTTAACCTAAATAATGTGGCTCAATAATAAAATCTTCATTGTCCACACAATCTAGTTTACAAGTTTGAAAAAAAAGAAAAATGACAGAAAGAAAGAAAAAAGAAACTGCACCACACCCCTTAGGCCCATTTAAATATTAAACGATTCACATTATCTATCTACATAGAGCGTGTCATCAATGAATTCTTTCAGCTCCTTCCTTCATCCTACTCCGACGCTTCCAGGTCTAATTATAATTATTCATGATAATCCTCTTTTATGGGAATAGGATTCGCGTATTTGATCGGAGTTTCGATTTATTACGTCATTTCTTTTCAAAGAACTATTCTTCTAGAGATCCCCTTCTCTTCATCCCCTTCCCACCTTCCCCACCCATCCCAACCGGAAACTCCTTTATACTTCCTCCTTATCGGGAAAATAAATTGTGTTATATAAATTATATTACTGTCACTGCTAACGGATTTTTATATAATGATGATGATGATGATGATGATGATGATGATGATGATGATGATGATGATGATGATGATGATAATAATAATAATAATAATAATAATAATAATAATAATAATAATAATAATAATAGCTTTTGTAAAGCGCGATACCTTAACATAGTACGCGCAATGCGCTCATTCGCAAATTTACACGCCTCTAAACAATTAGCAAACGCACAAAAATAAATTACATGATCTAGCAGGGTAGGAGGCAGCGGGTAGGAGGGGGGAGGGAGCAGAAGAGAAGACGTGAAGGAAACGAAGATCGTCTTTAGGGGTAGGCCACCTGGAGGTATTATGTTTTCAGTGCAATTTTGAAGCATGGAAGAGAAGTACATTGGCGCAGGCAATGGGGAAGAGAGTTCCAAACTGAGGGGGTTTGAAATTGAAAGGAGCGAGAACCAGCAGTTTTCAGTTTGGTTTTTGGAATACACAGAAGTTTCCCTACAGAGGATCGCAGCGATCGTGGAGGTGTGTTTACAGTCAGGCAGTCAGAAAGTTAGAGAGGAAGGGTACCTTCAAAGAAGAAACGGCAATTTATTTTGTACTGAATGCGATACACAATGGGCAACCAGTGCAGCTCTTTTAAAAAGCGGGTAATGTGATCCGTACGCTTTACGCGAAAGACCATACGCGCAGCGTTCTTGAGCACTGTCTAAAGTCGAGTCATCTGCTCTGATGGGATGCCAGACACTGTAATCCACCCTGGTGAGAATTCTAGAATAAACAAGCGTAGTAACGACTTTATCAGTAATGAATGTACGGATCCCTTCAATTCTGCGAATCTCAAGGTAAGCAAAGCGGCAAACATGACTAACATGATCGGACATAGTGAGACTGGCATCGTTACAACTCCAAGGTTCTTAACCTTCGGTTGGAACTGCACTGGATGTCCACCAATGGTAAGGTACTCATTCATTGTTGGCTCGCACGCGTGTACCGACGGCCATCGCTTCTGGTTTTTTTCATTAAGTTGCAGTTTATTGCAGTCCATTTAGAATTTAATATCGCGAATGCAATTTTTAGTTCTTTCAATGACCGTACTGAATCCAGATGGAGGTGCGGACCAGAATCTTTTTATTTAGGTAAAGGATATTCCATTTTCACCGCTGATTTAATTGCAATATTAATTGCTCTTAATAAAATTTCTAATATATCTATTGGTATATTTAGTATAGTTATATGTGTAGATTCTATGTCTGTTTTACAGGCACTAAATTCAAATTGTCGTTGGAAAAAAATTTTTTTGGGTAGAAATTAAAAATATTATTCGTGGTTTGATAACTAACTGTACTTAGGTGAAATTTTGGTGGATTCCATTACATTGTGGATTTCTTTATAATGATTAGGTTGATCGTGCTGCAAAACTTAGTGCTTCAAATATTAACTCACAGGCAATAATGATACCGTTATCTTCTACAGAAACTCCAAACTCGATAGAAAATATATGTGTGAAAACGATTAAATTCAATCTGAGTTATGATAAACCTTGTGGAATCACCAGATCAGTTTTAAATATGGCACATAGAATAATACTAAACTCAAAGAAAACAAAATACTGTAAAAATGTTAACTGCATATGTAATGAAACTATATCTTTGAAGTATGCATGTATTACTTAAATACATTCATATTCGCTCTTTTTTTTTTTGGGGGGGGGGGGGGGAGAGGGGGCAACTGATTTACAAACTATGAGATCTGTTCATAATATCAGTTTTGATGTGAGCGTCAGGTTACCAAAAGCTTTAATTGATTCTCCAGTAGCTAGGTTAATTTGATTTTTTAAAAATGTAATGTGGTGTGTGAGTGCGTGTATGCGTGTGGGTGTGCGTCTTATCATTTCGACGAAGAAGACGTTAATAAAACCAATCAACTGCCTCTAAGCGACCCAGTCTCCAAACACCAACATTTCTGTAGATTCCCTCCCCACCCTCCTCCCTTCCCGTCCCACCGAAACAGAACCCTGGATTTAGTAAGAGAACCCTTTACCTTTAGTAGTTTCCTAAACAGTCAAGTCGTTAGGGGTAGGGAGTGGAAGAAAGAGGCGGCAGGGCAGAGTGAGGAGGAGGGACCAGCAATAGGGACTCTCCTCCATCCTGCTCTTTGTTAAACGGTATGGCAATAACAGAGAAGGCACCTCACGAAGCTGACCCCGAGGAAAGAGTTCCAACCGTTCTCTTTTTAATCTACGACCGAAATATCTATAACGTATGAGTGTCGTTTCACCGAGTTTGTCTAACCAATCAGCTCTCCTTCTTCTGTCCGCCACATCGCTGCATGTTCTTTAAACCTGTCTATGCTATTGCATCAGTCATTTTAGGTCCTATCAGCCTAACCGCATCACATAAAAAAAGTATCATGGATCAAAGCAGGTACTCTGCAGGCCCGCTGGCAATTAAATTAAGTGAAGGATGCACTTACCTCAATTGATTATGGTAATCCCTAGAGTCATAATTCATTTATCGCTGGGGCCGTATGCACGCAAAGGGAATAACTTTATGCTAGGATATCGGCTAAACCGAAGTTAAGATCGAAGGCAAGCGAAGCCCTCGAAGCTGCTGCCCTGAACTACCGTCGCATCTTGACAGACATAGATAGGAACATAACGAGATATAGTGACACATAAGCTTACAGATGGAGACATGTTACTGATTGATCCCACCCCTCTCAAGCCACTGTGTCAAATCTGTCGCTCTCTAAAATCCCATGCCGGTGTCTGCACGTTTTCATTATTAATGGAGGATTTTCTTATTGCATACGCGCATTCATACATACGGCCAGTGGACTTGCAATATTCGTACATTCAGTATTTTTAAGTCCCTCACCTTTCTTCAGAATGATCTGGACATGATTTAACTATTAATATACATGTCCTTATTGCAATCGCATATTCATTGCACTTACATAATTATTCATACAGTCAACGTATTAATTACGCCAGACCTTTTTTTTATAATCTGATCCGGACGAACATGTTTTAAATAATAATGTAAGTTTTTGTTTGCCTTCTCATTTACATATTAAAAGAATTAAGGACCCATGATTTTCATCCAATCGGGACAGATCTTAAATAATTATATGTGCGAGGTTCTTATTGCACATAATTATTCGTGCTTTCCAATCTTAAGTCTGGTTCAGGTAATCTGGACATGGCTGTACTACTAGTATAAGCTTTCTCACTGCACTCGCACTTATCTTGATATATTCAATATATTAAGTTTTTGAGTTACAACTCCTCTGGACTGTGTTTAAATCATAAAGGCGACATTTCTGTCACTTCCAAAGCGAGGCTGGTGTTTCTGCTGGTATTGCATTAGCAAAATCCAAACAGGACAAGAAGAAAAGGAAAAGCATTCACAGTTGAATCCTCGACCAGTAATCACAGATGTCGCCGTAGACCAGGCTGAATAAAGTCTTCAGCCAATAAAGTTACAGCAGCAGCCTTCCAGCAGTAGTTATGGTCGAAGCTCTCAATTCAATTCAACAAATCTTAAATACCTCTTACAATGAATTATGACAGGCGTTAAACATTGCTTGAATAAATAAAAGACATTCAGACTTGAAAAACATAAGGCATACAATATGAAATTGCATGAACTCACCACACTCTTCAAATCTAACGGCACGCACTCGCATCTCCCCTACAAACATATATCTTATAGAATAAAATTTGTGTCATAAACAAGAGTACATCAAGCACGCATCCCTTTCGCGCAAACAACCGCTGCCAAACCAATACAATTGATCAGGGTTACTGCAGTCAGAAGAAAATTAGAACGGAAACAAACAGAAACGAACTATGCGCACTTTAAACTACGGAGAGGTCTTCCGGAAGGCAGCATCAAACAGAACTGACAGAGGGTGGATAGGATCGTCTTTGATGCTGATGACCCTGCTAAGGTCCATTTTTTTGAAAAATTCGTACATAGAAATCTGAGGTTTGCCGATAATTTTACGGCAAACAGTAGTTACACTATTCAATGATTTTCTGCTTTTTACGTTCAGGATACCAGGAAATAAACGGAAATGTAAGTGCCCACTCATTGTAAGAACGGTAGCATTTCCCAGTATTTTCTATGACACCAATAGCGGAGCTGGTACAACCATAAACATTCTTTGCCTAAATTCCTTGAAGATCATTTTAGCATTGGCTGTAAAGGTAAGATTACTATTTCTCTGCATTTGACCAATAGTTTCAGTCGTAGCCGTTGAGCCACCCAGAAGTAGTTACAGTCCTAGTCGTAGACCAGTACATTGGTAACCGTCAACATTTGACCAGTAGTTGCAGTCGCAGCCATTTACCTCAAACAGGAGCTTCAGACCAGTATAGAAGGAGGAGAAGCCTTTAACAGTTGTAATTATGGGATCGTGGTCATAACCCTCAATCAGAAGGTTCGGTCGAAGCCCTCGAATAATACAATCGCAGCTGTCGACCAAGAATAGCACTTACAATAGACCTCGACCAATCATTTTACAGCGGCGTAGCCCTCAATCGATACAGTCGTAGTCGTTGTAGTCTTCGTCCAAGACCGTGTATCCTACATGTATCCTATCCTATCCCGTAATTCGAAAGTCGTTGGCGGCAACATAGATATCGTTTAACCTGCGTACTCCATCTTTCTCTGTTTTCGGCAGCTGTCAAGCCAGTCCATTCTCGAATGTTGTAACGATCCACCAATATGGTACTATTGTAGCCCTTGGCCAGATAATAGCCTTCAATCTGTAGGATTCTATTGTAGCCCTCTACCATATTAAGTCCCATTACAATCGACGGGCTTCCGGAATCTTCGAGCGATGACCACCTTTGAACTTTTTCAGTTCATTTGCAGTTGTTACAATTGTACCGAACCTTGTTGAGTTGTAGCATTTTTTCAACCGAACAAATAACATGCCGACGACCATTATTCTAATTATTCTAATAACTTTAGCAATGTGCTTTCTTGTGGTCCTAATTCGGCGCTTTGCAGTCCGCTAGACCATATAAACAATGACTAACTAATTAACTGTGCTTTCGTAGAGAAGCGAGGTCGAAACTACATTCGTTGTTCACAAACAAGCTTTGTCAGATTGCTCGAACATCTTTCATGACCAGTTCAAATGATGTCTAGCCCCAAGGTGTAGATTTGCCTAAGGTTCGAAGCGCAGCACGGACCAGTCTAAACAGACCTTAATACTGCCTTCGAGAGTAGGTTGGTTGCTAGGTCTCTAATGTGTGACACCAACAAGCAGTGGGTGTTGCTAAACTTCCTTTTTTACTCTTAGTTTTTCTTGCTAGGGTCTCGCCAAGACAAAGGCAGTCTAGGGTCACTACGTTAATTTTAAACGTCTGAGTTTTCGAGGGTGACCAGTGATTCATCCTTTGTCCACTCATTATCACCCTCACGTACGGGGTCGCGTTGACCCCTCTCTTCCCTAATGGAATCTAAAGGACTGGACTCTAAAGCGATCGATAACGTTGTTGTCGGCTCAGTGAGAACAGCCCAGTGGCAGCGTGTTAGTCTTTTTTTCCCTGTCCACACGAACTCTCTGGTTCTGTATTATACAAGATGACAGCTTTGGGCTCTCATTAGCGACTCTGCTCACCTTCACAATTAGAACCCGTTATCCTATTCTCTGATGCAGGCGACGCTTGGAGCATCACTTTGTATTATTGCCTACTAGCGCCAAAACCTGATAATTACAAATATCATGAGATAATTACAAATATCATGATATAATAATAGGGGGAGAGGGGGATCTCTAACTTGTTTGATCATCTGATTACAGATAAGCTGTTAATGTACCCAGGTGCACTATCTGATTATGTACCCGCGCATAAACAGTTTAAAAGCTGATGGTATGGATCTATACCAAGAGTTAGGTTGTATTACGGATGAACATAAACCTAGCATTAGAATAAATTTAAAGAGGCGCTCGGTATTATAAGCTGGGATGTCTAAACTTAATGCAGGGGGAGAAATATATTGTTAGTCTCTCCTTCAACAAATTCGGCTAGGCCTTCTCGGTTCTACATCTATTTTAAGTACCGTAAGAAATCACGCGGATTTGTACCGAGGGTGAAAGTATCTTTAAAACATGTTCAACATAAGTCGGGATGCCTAATTTCTGACTTAAAACTTAACTTAGAGAGGAATGTGTTGACTTGCTTACCGCATGAAATCTCACAATTCCATGTAAAAAAGAGTCGAGAGCCAAGAATGTTCTTGGAATGACAATTTTACATAAACATGCTTTTTGTGTTTCGAGTCGAAAAGAAGCAGAGGTCAATATAGTGATGTACTTTCTAAGTGGCAGAGATGGGGAATGTGGTGATTGTAGTAGTAGTAGTAGTAGTAGTAGTAGTAGTAGTAGTAGTAGTAGTAGTAGTAGTAGTAGTAGTAGTAGTAGTAGTAGTAGTAGTAGTAGTAGTAGTAGTAGTAGTAGTAGTAGTAGTAGTAGTAGTAGAGTATAAACCGAGGTCTAGTCTGTGTCGCATGCATTCATCATACCGGACTTTAAAGATCCTGACGCTCATGTCCTAGACGGGTGCCGGTGACAAGAACACACACAGCGACAGATAATTACGCGCTTTCACAGACAGTATATAATCACGCGAATAAACACAGGGACAATAATCACTGGACAATAAAATTTAAAATCACAAAAATTAAAATGAAAAAACTTGGTAAAGTAGTAATTTTGTAGTATTGTATTGCATAGTAATAATGAATATAAAGAAATAATAAAATCTAATAATAATAATAATAATAATTAAAATATTGATAATGATATAATAACGCAGATGATGGTGTTTAATAAATAATAATATTCTAATAATAATAATAATAATAATAATAATAATAATAAATAATAATATCAGATACAAGTGTAATGTTCATTTGAAGACATTAGGAGATCGAATCGTCAGCAACAAAGAATCATTAAACGTTGTGAGTTTTAAATGTTAGTTTGCTGTAATAATTTGTGGTGTATTAAAATTCTTGTGTTAATCTGTCGCTGTGATTATCCGTCCATACGTTTATCTGTCGTGTGATTATCTGTGCCTGTGTTTATCTGACGCGTGATTAAGTGTCTGTGTTTAAGGGTCGTGTGATTATCTGTCGTGTGTTTAAATGTCATGGAACCTGTCCTAGACGGGTGAGTGCCGGTGACAAGAACACACACAGCATGTACCTTGGGTAAAGCGCTTCACTTGGGGCTGCTGTACTTTCGAAAATGAAAGTGCCCGAATTTCACCTTGGTGATAATAAAGTTGTAAAATAAAAATTAAAATGAAAAAAATGAAAAGTGGTAATAGTAGCAGTATTAGTAGTAGTAGCAGCAGTAATAATAATAATAATAATAATAATAATAATAATAATAATAATAATAATAATAATAATAATAATAATAGTAACGGATGCTCAATGCGCACTTTCCCAATTCACCAATCAGGCTCAAAGCGCGGCGATCTGTACCAACATGCGCGCTCAGATATTTTCACGCACTGTCAACCCAAAAAACACACAAATCTATCACTCACTGTGAGGGTCCATGTTTCGCAAGCGTATAGGAAGATGGAGATGACAAGGGAGCGCAGCAGCCTTACCTTATTGTTTTTAGATTGACCCCATCCAATACTATTTTTGAAAGGAGGGAAGAAACCGAAGTACCCGAAGAAAACCTTCGGTGACCTGAATAGTCTCGTAGCTAAAGTAACGTAAGTTCGCCCCTTGCGGGAATCGAACCCGCGACCTTCGGCATAAGAAACCGGCGACCAATCCATTGCGCCACGAGACCACCGTCCCTCCCTCCCATCCCCCACTTTCAAAAGCTTTTTGATCATCTAGACACAACCTTTTAAGAACCTTTTGTGTAACCTTTCACCACGGGTTTGATGAGCCAGTGACTGACCAACCCCCGTGGGGGTGCCGGGGGTTTCAGTATAATTAGTACCCCCACTTTCTGGAAATTTAGCTTTAAATTCCCAATGTCTCTGTCTTTCTCCATTGTTTTTTTCTCATTCCTACTCAGTTCTATTAATCTACTATACTATCTTCTTCTTCGCTAGACCAGTCACCTACCTTTTTTTCTTGAAAACTCTTCCAGGACAAAACTCCTCATTTGTGTGTGAGGTCTGTTGGATCAGCTTGGGAATTTTGGACCCTTTCTGCCAAATGGTCACTGGGGCTTCCAATGATGTTATTATTTGACAATGTAGACATTTTATATGTATGTGTTTTGTTGATATTTTATAATAATGTTTGTATTCTATTTTGTTTTTTGTAAGCGGGGGTTCGATAAATTAGAGAATAGCCTCAGCTGCCCTTTGCCTGGGATGTCTTTATTGTAAAGTGACCGGCTGGTGGATTGCCTTCGGTGTTACCCTTAGGGCAGATCTTTTATGCGGATTAAGGGTGAGTCCTCTTTCAGCGAAGTTGTGGTCTTGGTTCGGCTCTTTGCAGTCCGCTGGACCCTGTAAGCAATGAATAACTAACTAACTAAATGACTGACCATGGTCTAACGGTCGCTTTACTTAGTTTCCTTGTCTGTCCCTCTTGGCGTCCCGGCTAGGGTGAACTTTCATCAGGATGGGGAGAGAAGAGTGGGGTGGGGAGAGAAGAGTGGGGTGGGGCGCAAAGAATTTGCTTGCATACTAGTTGAAGCCGATTTTGTCTTCAAGTTTCTTTAGACCCTTTTGGGAGGTTTTAACTCTGTGAAGCAGAGTGTTTTGACGTTTTGAAGTGCTTGTCAAAGTCTTTGAAGTAACCTTAAATAGCCAGTCTGTTTGGTTACAGGTTTAATGAGGTACATGTTACTCGTTGATGTAATATGGCTCTGTAAGAGTTACGCCGAAGGTAAAAGCATTCAGAGTGTCCGGTACACGTCCCATATAATAGTTGAGTAGACTACCATGCTTACTACATACGCGGCAACTCAGTAATGATTCGTGCTCATCATCATCAACAGCTTAAATTAACCAGTGTATTGAGAGAAGTAAATAAAAGAAAGCAAAGAACAGCTTAAACCGTGTATCCGTTTAAAAAGAAAACAAAACGTGCGTACCTTTATTTATTTTTTTAAATTAGTTTTTATATATCGCCTTTCCAGCTCAAGATCTGCTCAAGGCGCTGGCCGATACTGGATCTAACTCAAGCCGCCCGAATCGCCCACTTGCAACCTTTGGGCGCATGGTCTGGGGCCCAGAGGACAGAGTACAATTCTGGGCGACCGGGGATGGGGGATAAAGGACCTAGTGCGTGCTGGAGATATTTGTGTAGCCGGTGTGACATCGTCAAAGTTCCTTGTATCTTAGTTGGGCTGGGAGCGACTGGGAGCATTCTGATTGGTCGACGCATTACAAAATTCGACGCATGCGCACAGTGCTATCGTAGTCTTAGTAAGGATTAGAGTTAGGGTTAGGGTTAGAGTTAGGGTTAGGGTTAGGGTTAGAGGTTAGGGTTAGGGTAGGGGTTTGGGTTACGACGCCTAAGAACATCGTGAAAAAGCCGGCCCGACTTGACCTGGCGCATGCACAAAGGCGCCCGGCTAAAGTAAGACACCCGGAACTTTGAGGACGTGACACCGGCACTCACCTTTCTCGGACATGAGCGTCAATATCTTTCAAGTCCATGCAAAGGAACGCGTGCGTGCACCGACTAGAACTCGGTTTATACTCTCATCCGACATTAAAACGACATTACGATTTTGTGCAGTTGTTTTGTACTGCTATATGTATCGGGTTATTATAACTAGCCGAGTAGTGTGTCCCGATACAGTTGCTTTGATACTCCTGTTTCAGTGTATAAAATATATGGTCATTTATGAGCTGGGCAAAGGTATAAATTAAGTGCACTCTTTCGTTCAACGTGTGTGTGTGTGTGTGTGTGTGTGTGTGTGAGGGAATTGTGTAATGGATGGAAGTGACAAGAAGGTAGTTCTTAGTGACTTGCGATGCTCTGATATTTTGGAGATCCACGGTATGCTTTAAGAGTTACCGTGTACCAATCTTTTGAACCCTGTCTAATTTTTGTGAATGTCTGGAAATACATTTAAATGACTTGCCATCTTGTTCATTTTTTAATAGTGTACCTGTGGCACATACGCACATTTACACTATCACAGCTCGTAAACGCCTATACCCGGTAGATTAATAAGGAACACGCATTGTTTCCAAAATAAATGTGAGGTGTTATGGTTTCTGAAACAGTGAGGTGTCTGAGGACTTTTAAAAAGTTCTTTGAGTCTTTAAACTATCTCCAGAAGTGTTTTGTATGATGGCTTGCATCGTCCATGACATTTTCCTTCCCCGGTTTACCACGTCACCTATACCTAAAAAGGCCACAATGTCTCCAGCAGGTATAAACACAGGTTCTAACACCAAAACAAACAAAGCTGAAGGGAAGTAACCTTCAACGAAAAGTAGCGGTGATGTGTCACGAGGGTCGTCCCCTTTGAACTTACGTGACCGACAGTCGATAGAAATGACCGTAGCCGAACCTTGAGGTAGATTACCGGAACAAGCTCAGTCACAGATTTCGGAGGCACGCTATGCGCTCAAGCCGCACATTGGTTGACAGATCCCTGACACTCTGTTTGGACTCAGCTCAGGCCAGTTCAGGCGATAGGGGGTTGTAACAAAAGTAATTCGAGCTTACGGAGCGAAGGTGGCTAACGGAGGTGGGCAGGGTCTCGAGGCCATTAAAGTGGTACTGAATCATTTTAGCTCTGCCTTTTAACAGTAGGCGAATACATCTACAGTTCGTCTTACGTGTCTTTTCTTTTTTTTTTTAAAACCTTTTCCTTGCACTGAAGGCACTGTAACCACGAAATGCGTGGGGGTATTTTAATTACGCATACTGTAAAAACAATAACATTAGTTCTTTAAATTAAGCCTGAGAGTGAGAGTAAACTCTGGAAAAGAGAGAAAAAGAAGTTGTGAGAGGGTGGTTGTTGGGGTGGGCATGGGGTGGGGTGGAGGACAGTGTGTGTTTCGGGGAGTGTGAGTGTGAAGTGGGTGGGTGTGGGAGGAAGGAGGAGGGGCTAAAGGTTTTCTTACGTTCTGAAGCCAATAATTCATAGTTCTAAGATCTAAACGTACCAACATTGTCTCCCCTTTCACTCCCACTATGAGTAGAAAGAATTTAGGGTGTTAGGGGGTGGGTATTAAGTAAGACTGCTGCGCTCCCATGTCATCTCCATCTTCCTATACGCTTGCGAAACATGGACCCTCACAGCAGATCTACCGCGAATAGTACAAAGCACGGAGATGAGGTGCTACAGAAGACCTTTGGGCATTCCTATACCCAGCACATCACCAACGACGAAGTCCGACAGACCATCACACAAGCCATTGAACAACACGATGACCTGCTCACAGTGGTGAAGAAACGGATCGCGGAAACTCCGATGGTATGGCCACGTCACCAGATCATCAGGCCTTGCAAAGACCATCGTGCAAAGCACAGTGCAAGGAGGTAGAAGAAGAGGGAGACCGAAAAAGAGGTGGGAGGACAACATTCGAGAGTGGACTGGTTTGACACTGAGCGAAGCCATGAGGGTTGCTGAGGACAGAGAAAGATGAAGTACGCTGGTTAAACAATCATCTGTGGTGCCCCTACGACCTTCAAGTTACGGGATAGGATAGGATAGGATAGGGGGTGGGTGTTAAAGAGTGGGAGCATGTGTTTAGATATACTTTATATTCTTAATTTTTGTTATCAAAATGATTTAGTTATACTATTTGTTATTGCTACAAGCCCCAAGGGCAAGATTTTACTCTCTCTGTGTGTCTGTCTCTCTCTGTCTGTCTGTATGCCTTTGTCGATCTGTCTATATCTGTCTTTCTGTTCCTCTCTCTTTCATTCTTTCTGTCTGTCTGTCCGTCTCTGTCTCTATGTCTTTGTCTCTCTATCTGTCTCTGTTTATGTCTGTCTCAATCTGTCTGTCTCTCTCGCTGTCATTGTCTCGCTCTATTTTTGGCCGTCAAGTACATGTTTAACTTTTTCTCTCTGTCTGTATCCTCTAGGGCAGTCAAGTAAATCCTATAATCCCAGCAGACAGCCCGCTAAGCCCAGTCATCGCGTCGCCTGTATGGGTCACTGTTACTGCCCGAAGGTGTTTTTTTTTTTTTTTTTTTTTTTTTTTAAAGAAACGACTACGTCATTGATACGCCGGACGGTCCGCGTCTGGTCAAGACATTTATATAATTTAGCCTCAGGCAGAAAAACATGTGTAAAATGTGTTAATGTCTTCGGGCAGTGAAGTGATTCGTTTCGTTTCTTACATTAACGTCCCCGGACACAGGGTGTATAGGGGACAAGAGTGAAGTGAGTTGAGTTGTTTGTAGATTATAGTCACACGACACTTTCGCATATAGGTGACTACTGGACCGATTTATACTGACACCAGCGGGCCAGTTGTTGGTAAAGGGGAAAATAATATGATCACACGTTGACCAATCCGGGATTCGAACCAGCGACCTTTCGGTTACTAGCAAGACGCTCTTACCAACTGAGCTACCCGGCCCCACGAGTGAAGTGAGTGAACTGTCCTTGTTTAAAAGCCTTCGGCAGTGGGCGGCTTGCCCCAAATCTTCTTTAGTCAACAGCCTGGCGTCTAAGCTCTTACGACTCGTTTAATTCATCTGTTGAAACGTGGCCGGTCGATGGATTAATTTTATTTAAGAAAGGGGGAGTAGGAAGGTGGGGAGGGGAAAAAGGAAGTGGGAGTGGGGTAGAGAGGGGGAGGGTAGAGGGGGTGCTTGATGAGCACAAGGAACACAAAATCCAGTTCTTGCCCTAGGTCTTTGTCTCGTCTTATCGTGGGATCTCACTCTCATTCCTAGTATATCTGAGGAAAAAGTTTGTTAATAAATTAAATTTTCGGTTTTCTTTTGCCGTCTTGATGCTGATGCAGAACATGTCTGTTACTATTATACACAGCAAAAACAGCAGTAGTAAACATTAAGATCGATTAAACCATATTCTAGGCGTGAGTGTTTTAAGAGGTTTGGATTAGGTTTACGTAAAACCTCATGTTCTCGTCGCTCAACGACAGGTTGTAGTTTGGGGTTTTTATATGCTGTAAATTACAGTGTGACCATTGCACGGACTTTAAAGAGCCCTGCAGAGTAATGGTCATGTTACTTTAAAACAAACCGACTCGCAATCACTTTGATACACAGTTTGCCATTTATTATTGCACAACTGGCTAACATTGATATTGATGTATTTCATAACTACGGATGTTAGGATTTTCACTGTCCGCCACTCCGAGGATGTTTCGTTTCCTGATTAAAAGGGGATAACTTTCGATGTAAGAGGCGAGGATCAGTTGAGGTGGAGAGTGCTGAGTGGTGAAAGATGTGGTGAGAAATCAGGAACGAGTTTCTTCTTCAGGCAATTATCTAGAGAAGAAGAAGAAGAAGAAGAAGAAGAAGAAGAAGAAGAAGAAGAAGAACTAAAGCACATACACACACTCACACACACACGCACACACACACGTCCCCAACTCTCTCTCTCACACACACACACACATGAATGAATGGGAGGTAGAGGAGAAGGAGGAAGAGCAATGGAAAATTGCATTAAAACACACTTAACATTTCCTCTATACTTGCCCTACATTCACTCTGCATCGCTTTCATTCTTTATGCGATAATGTGAATGTCATCAAGAGGTTTCGTTTCTAACGCGACAGGCACCGGAACGGATACGAGAGCGAAAGTCCTGTGGCAAAATCTCCGTACCACGAACCCAGTTGATATATGTGCGAGCTGTCTTCTTTTGTATCGTTCGTGAGTTCGTACAATAATAAAACCTCAGTATTGAAGGTCACGTGGTTACTGAGCAGGAATAAGAAGACTATGAGAGTTGTCGCACGTTGTTATTTTATTCGTTCGTTCTCTCGTCCGTTCGGGCTTAACAAAACCTCAGCATTGATTAGAAGTGGAAAGCAGCATATAATCGTTAAACGGAAGGACCCAACAGCTGATTTGAACGTCTAAGCATATTTTTCTTTTGTGTGAAGGTTACGTTGCATCATACGTGCTGATTTATGCGTACGACCACGATAGCGGGGAGAGGTAGGTTAAGAACGCTGATTTGGTCATTTTCGTGACAAATTTGAAACAAACTTGCAAAGATCACAGGTGTTGTAAAAGTGGCTGAGGCTGACAAACGTCAGCAACCCTGATTTGAATTTTCCGGTTTCCTATGCCGAAGGTCGCGGGTTCGATTCCCGCAAGGGGCGAACGTATGTGACTTAGGTACGAGACTATTGAGGTCACCGAGGGTTTTCTCCGGGCACTCCGGTTTCCTCCCTCCCTTCAATAATGGTACAGGATGCAGTCAATATAAAAATTTCAAAAATAAAAATTCGATTTTCTTCCGTCTTCTAATAGCGATCTCCCTGCCTTTACACCACCTGTTTGAGTGACGTATGTGTATTTGGTGTGTGTGAGGGTAAATGAGACAGGTGAGCGTGTATGTTGGTATAGATCGCCGCGCTTTGAGCCTTGGGGAAAGGCGCGTACATAGCATCCTGTATTATTATTATTATTATTATTATTATTATTATTATTATTATTATTATTATTATTATTATTATTTACATGAGTAAAACTATCTTGTGTGTGTGTGTTTGTGCATGTGTGTATGTGCATGCGTTTGTGTTTATATTACATTTAATTTTTATGTTGTGCATGTTACCCCATCCCCCGTTGGGGTACCGGGGGTTTCAGTATAAATAGTATCCCCACTTTATGGAAATTTAGTGCTTTAAATTCCCACTGTCGCTGTCTTTCTCATTTGCTCTTTCTCATTCCTGCTCTGTTCTACCAATCTGCCATACTATCTTCTTCTTCGCTAGACCAGTCATCTACCTTTTTTCTTGAAAACTCTTCCGGGACAAGACTCCTTATTTGTGTGTGGGGTCTGTTGGATCAGCTTGGGAATATCGGACGCTTTCTGCCAGGTGGTCACTAGGGCTTCCTATGATGTTATTATTTAGCAATGTAGGCATTTTATATGTATGTGTTTTTCGATAATTTATAATGATGTTTGTGTACTATTTTGTTTTTGTAAACGGGGGTTCGATAAATTAGAGTACAGCCTCAGCGTCTCCTGCGTGGGATGTCTTTATTGTAAAGTGACTGGCTGGTTGAGAGCTTTCAGTTTTACCACTAGAGTTGTTTCAGCAGATCTTTTATGCGGATCGGGGGTTGTCCGGTCCTGATTTGGCTCGGAAGAGTCCGCTGGACCTAAAGCAATAATCATGTAATGTAATGTTACCCCAGCTTGGAACTGCGATCTTTGTTAAAAAAATCTTTCTTTCTTTCTTCTTTAAACCCCTCTCTGTAAGCTACCAGCAATTTTTTTAATATCTGGAATAAAGATATTTTTGACTTGACATGATTTAGTCATATTTTAGAATGTGGCTTTTGAGTAAATTCAACTTTTTTTTTTAAAACAAAAAGCCAAATGGAAGATATGGTTTGTATAATATTTGAAGAGAGGTAAGGGGGGGGTGTGTGTGTGTGTGCAAGATTTCACAATAAATTGGGACAATAAATTGTCTTAAACAAGAAGAAGAGATTAAAAAAATAGATTTTGTGCGAGAACGAACCATTCAGCTTAAAAAAATAGTTCGTGCTGATGTTAACATATACATTCCAATTTATATTGGGTTATGTTAAACAAATTCAGAAAATAGAGGAAGCTCAACCTTAAAAGTTTACATCATGGCGCCCTTACCCTTTTTCTTCAAATCAGTCCGTTATACAACAATTCATCTTAGTTTAAACAAACTCAGCAAGATGGGAATCAAGCTCAACCTGTTCGGCAACATCATTGCGCCCTTGTCTTTTTACTGCACGTCAGAAGTTCAATTATACTTGCGCCTACGTGTGGCCAAGCATATTAGCATCATAGCATAAGGAAATTTCAAATTATGTTTTATGACTATGCTCCTTAGCACGTGTTAAACATGAAATAAGAAATGGGTTGAACTAAGGAGAGACAAGAGATTAACAAATATATTTGTCATACCAATATATATATAAATATATAATGTCACACCAAAATCCTTGTAACGTTCTTACTTGGTAAATAAATATTCTTATCTTATCTTATTTAGTTAAACTCTGACGTTACAAGTCAAGGGCAGGCCATATCGGTGGTGACAATGTGGTAGGTAGTGTGTGCATTATTTTATACGTGTATCTCATTAGAGTAGTTTAGTTTGTAGAGGTTACTTCAAACAACTTTCTGTAGGCCAGTGTCATTATAGT
Organism: Oncomelania hupensis; assembly: GCA_036898135.1. Taxonomy (NCBI): domain Eukaryota; kingdom Metazoa; phylum Mollusca; class Gastropoda; order Littorinimorpha; family Pomatiopsidae; genus Oncomelania; species Oncomelania hupensis. Next base: position 88,847,994 of record CM072511.1, on the reverse strand, counting down.
CATACCGTGCCTGTAGATCAGTGTCGTCGTCGTCGTCATCATCATCATCACCATCATCATCATCGTCATCATCATCATCATTTTTATTATCACCATCATCTTCATGCTTCACTAAACCGTAAAATTATGTGATAAAATATCGTAAACTGATTTATTTAATCGTCCTTATATAGCGCTTTTCCCATCTCAAGAGCTGCTCAAGGCGCTGACCAATACAAGAACTAACTCAAGCCGCCCGAGGTTGAGTGTATTTATGTAGTCGGCACTCACCCGACTAGGACATGAACGTTAAAGCCCATGCGATGGAATACGTGCGTGCACAGACTAGACCTCGGTTTATACTCTCATCCGAAGGAGTACGGGCGCAGTGCCTCAGGGTAGTTGTTTTAATTGTTAATTTTTATGTTAAACTCCAGGCCGTCAACGGGCTTTGAAATGCTGCCTGTACAGGCTCTAATGTTATTGCCTGACATTCCAGGGCACGGCGGACACCCCTGAAACAGATGCGCTCACGATGCCTCGATTCGTACAACAACAACAACAACAACAACAACAATAATAACAACCTCGACACCACCCTCCACTTCCCACCTCCCCCTTCCGTCACCACTACCGCAGCCATCAACAATACCATCAACATCCATTCTGGTAATTGTATACATTTCTAGTTCCAAACATGCTGCTATAATCCTTAAATATAATGAGATGTCGCAAGTGATGATGATGATGATGATGATAATGATGATGACGATGATGATGATGATGATGATGATGATGATGATGATGATGATGATGATGATGATGATGATGATGATGATGATGATGATGACGGTGATGATGATGATGATGGTGATGATTTCCACTTCTAACGCCCAGGTATCTAGTGTGCAGAAACACGCGTGCCGAAGCATCGACATGTACAGCACCAACTCCTCCATCCCCACCACCACCACCACCACCACCACCACCACCACCAACAACAACAACAACAAGGACACCAACAATAACAACAATCATGGCAACTGTAAACAATAACTACTGTTGTTGCTGCATTAAACATTGGTAGATCATACGACCTCTTACTATAACAAGTAATGCAAGCGTGTAAGTAATGTCAAGTATAATATATATATATAAATAATGGAAGTGCCGATGCGAATAATCGATCGGGTGTCGAGTTTTGGTTCAGCGAGGCTACTCAAAAGATCAAAAACATGCACAGCTGTTAAGTACTGAGTTTTTTTAGGCGTTGTCTTAATGTCACAACCGCCTACGCACGCCTGTATATGCACAACATTTTTGCCACATAGGACTATGCTTGCAACAGACATATTAACATCATATTCAAGAGGGACACACTATGATGTTAATATACATACTCGAGCAGGCTACTTTATATAGTGTGTGCAATACACCTCGGTTGGTCCTTACACGAATTGTTAATACAATACAATACAATACAATATAACTTCATTGATCTCAAACTGAGAAATTAGATACATGGTCTACAATCCGACATAAAAATTGAGAGTACATGGACAAGAACTAAGAAACGTATTAGCACATTATGCATACATAATTATATAACACAACATATTCATTTCATTACTATAGTACAAAAGTGCTATAGTTGAAGAAGTTAGCTTTATTCTTTTACCCCTTTCATAAGGGGTCATTTCAAAATGGCTTGTTTTTTTTGTTTTGGTAGCTCCGTTGGTAGAGCGTCTTACTAATAACCGAAAAGTCCCTGGTCGAATCCCGGATTGGCCAACGTGTGACCAAATTATTTTCCCCTTACCATCCAACTGGTTCGCTGGTGTCAGAATAATGTGACAAGTAGTTGCCTACACGCTCCGTGTCGTGTGACTATAATCTACAATTGTGTTGGCTTGTTTTGCCAATAGCCCCACATCACGCAGCTTAGTGTATTGATTGAAACGATGCCAAACAATGGACAATTTCCACATAATGTTACTTATTGACGTGTCAGTGACATTTGCCACACATTGTCTGATAATATAATGTATAGAGGAGATAATTATTTTGGTTCTGTAAATGCATCAAGATAAATATTTTAAGAATTGACAATTTATTTGTTCCCTTCTTAATTTGATATGTTTTTGGCAATAATAATAATAATAATAATAATAATAATAATAATAATAATAATAATAATAATAATAATAATAATAATAAAAACGACCACGGGAATTTTTTTTTTTATCAAACATCTTTTGATGGTAATTATGATGAAAAAGAGAAGGAGAAAGAGTAGGAAGATTCGTGGAATGACCATCACGACGAAGACGACGCGGACGACGACATAGGTAATGGTGATGATGATGATAATAATAATATGGATGATCCTGATGACGACGGCGACGACGACGACGATGATGATGATGATGATGATGATGATGATGATGATGATGATGATGATGATGATGAAAACTATAACGACGACGACGAGGAGAAGGATACAGAAGAAGCGAAGGAAAAATGAACACATAATGCTGTATGCAACAATATTTTAAAAAATCGTCATGTTCTTTTTAAAGCAGCTGTTTATTTTATTTTATTATAATATTTTTTAGAATTCTGCACGCTGCCACAGAAAATGAAGACATTAAACATGTTATGGTAAATGAACCCCTCTGCGGAAGTCTTATAAGTATGCTTTGTGACGTGAACAAACAGTACGCTCCGACAAGCAATGTGTTGTTTCCCTTGTTAACGAGCTTCTTCACTATTTTTGCACCAGCGCGTTTCTTATAACAACCCTCTTGTCCGGCCGGTCAGATCAGACAAGACTGGTAGTAGTTTAAAAAAAAAAGGTCCAGTATTTGTTTTTTCCTGTCTGGATGACATTTCTTGTGAGCATGTAGCCAGGGCTATAAGTAAACAAGCTGGAAACATGCTACGCGTTTTGAGCAATGAAAGCAGCGGGGGCAATGACGGGGGGTGTGGGGAGGGGGGGGGGAGGAAGGGAGTGGGTTAGGTGAGACAAAGGTTAGGAACGTACCGAGCTGAGCGTGAAAGTCACATGTCCGTGTACGTGTCGGTGTGAGGCATTGTGAATCTAGGTCTTGTGTTGTCTGGAGTGTCTTTAAATTAAGGGGAAGGAGTAGTCGAGGTTTGTGGAGGAGCAGGCACAAACCTCCTCATTTTCTGAAGCATCATCATCAGAAGTATCGTCATTATCAGAAGCAGAAGCTGAAGCAGCAGCCATCATCATCATCATCATCATCATCATCATCATCATCATCATCATCATCATCATCTGAAGCAACAGAAGCAGTTGCCGCTGAAGCAGCAGCAGCAACAGTAGTATTAACAGTAGTAGTAGTAGTAGTAGTAGTAGTAGTAGTAGTAGTAGTAGTAGTAGTAGTTGAAGATAAAAGATGCACCTCCGTACAACACAATACGATACAACACAGCACAGAAGAAGTTGTGGTAACAGAACTTGAAGATAAAAGAGGTATCTCCGTACAATACAAAACAATACAATACAATACACAATACCATGCTGCTTTATTCACCTCACGTGGAGCAATTACAATGCCCTAGCAGCACATATAATGTGTTAACAAATTGAACTCCCAAAACATGCATCGGTTGCTGTTCTTTTATTGTCATTATTCCAATTACAATGTGTTGTTTTCTTAGGGCGCGTCCACATGACGAGCTGCGCTTTGAGCTAGCGGTGGCGTAGCGTTGGACGAGCTTTGAGCTTTGAGCGGTGGGTGGCCACACCAAAAGCGTCAAAAAGCTAGCGGAAGCTAGCTGCACAGCTGGCTGTAAGCTCGGTGACAGCTTGGGTGGCCACATGACAAGCTGTTACAGCTAGCTGCCTGCTAGCGTGATGCTAGCTGTCGTTCAGAAGTTTATTATCTGTGGTTTTGCAAGGCATCGCAGACCCGCAACTAAAATTTATTTCTGTTGAAGTTGGAGCCTACGGGAAAGAGAGTGATGGCATATTATCCAGGTTTCAGATGAAACTCAGCCTTGAAGGGAATACAGTTAATATGTCCCACTACCAAATTCCAACATTCACCTTTCCTATTTTTTTGGTAGGTAACCCAGCCTATCGCCCAAGCCATACCTAATAACACGCATCAACACAGTCGATATCATCTTCAATTATCGCCATGGCAAGCCGTTGTGTAGAATGCGGGTTTGTAGTGCTTGCTGGAAAATGGTAAGTGCTGAAAACAGCAATCTGCACAACGTGACCACTGCTGACAACATTGTGCTAGCACTGTTGCCTTGCACAATGCAGTCATCCATCACGAAAGCGCTGATATAAAAAAGGACACGGAGATCTGGGATGATACTCAAGTCCGTGGCGAACAGGACAGACGGATGGGGTGTTACTCAGGTCGTCCTGGACAATACTTAGCATGGGTGAGAGAACAGCTGGTTGAGTATTTTGTCAGGGTTGGTGCAGTGAACTGGCAGGAAAGCTACAGTTAATATAACTTTGCTGAAGGATGAGACTCTCGTGACTTTAGTTTTCCCATGTTCATATACGTCACAAAGCTTGTGATTTTAAATCTAAAGTTGGTCACTTTTAAGATCAACATGGAATATACTATTTAAAAAAAAATAAAACAAAGAGTGCAGATTTAAAAAAGATGGACCTGCAATCATGCACTCCACCCAAATGTTGGTCATTTACTGTTCAGCCTTCCCCTTTTCTCTCTTGTTTTCCCCCCACCCCTACAAAGCTTCAAAGAAATAAACGTTAAAACGTTAACTATATATTTTTGTAAACTTTTATTGGCTGGCATCAAACACACAATACCTACATCATAAGTGTTCATTGATAATTTCCCATCATAGCCCTTTTATTTATTTTTTATTTATAAAATCCAGATCTAAATCTAGGTTGAATTTGGGACTATAAGCACGGTTCTAAATCTGAGTGAAAACATCAAATGTGAAATCGCTTAATAGATCTAGATCTGTACTTTATTTGCAACATATTGTGTTAAAACATAATAAAAGTAAAAAAAAAGCACTTACTGGGTACTATTATTTTTCAATGGCGACTGCACAAATGATAAAGCTGCAATTTTGTCAATTAGGCCTATACTGTACGAAAAGAGCAACTGGTCATTTTATTATAAAATTTATAACCATCTTCACTCAATCACTAACTTCAGTCCCTTGCCATTTTAGGCACCTCCTGAAACAGCTTTGCTCAAACCTCCCTGTTCGAAAATCTTTTTGTTTTTTCTGCCACAATCTCTTATTTTGTAGTTCTCTGATTCCGTAAGCGAAGGGTGGTAAGAAGACTGATTCAAGGCCAAGGACACAAAACCAATCAAGGTCAAGGACCCAAAACCACCGCTTGAGCTTCGAGCGTCGATAAATGCCGAGAATATTACCGCTGCTCGAAGCTAGCAATAGCCGCGCGGCTACCGCTCGTGGTGTGGACGCTTCTACAGTAATTCTATTTAGACTTTTCGCAGCGCAGCTGAAGCGCAGCTCAAAGCTTCGCTCGAAGCTTGTCATGTGGACGCGCCCTTACACACAAAGCTATCAATTCTGAAGTTTAGTGATACACGTAGCTGTAATTTGAAGATACGTTTAACGAAACCAATAATGCCGCATAAGCATACCTCTTGTTGTAAATAGCACATGTTTATATTGAGGTTCGAAGTATTGTGAGATTAAGAAACGTGGACACACACATGTTCGCAATGACATCACGCGCACGTGAGAGAGAGAGAAAGAGAGAGAGAGAGAGAGGGGAGGAGAGAGAGAGAGGGGGGGGGGAGAGATAGTGCGCGCGCAAGTGTGTGTGTGTGCTTGTTTTTGCGGATTTGTGCGTGTCTGTGCGCCTCTTTGTGAGTGTGTGAGCGCGTATGTACATGTGCACGTGTAAAATGGTGAGAGAAAAACAACGACAACAACAACGAAAAACACAACCCACCAACAATAATCCTGCCCCTTGCTGTTGTGCTGTCAGTTCAGTGTAAATCAGCAGCTGAAAGAATTAATCATACGCAAGAATAGAACCATTAATTACAAGATTTTTCTACGTGCACATATACATGTAGACAGTTCACTCATGCATAATCACAGGTACCGGCAAAGACTTCCTTATCGTTTTGTATTGTAAGATGCATAAATATCATGAATTTCTACTACGTTATGTTGACATGAATCCGGTGACCTCTACTAACTTGTTATAGGGTGACTGTGTGTTACGTTGAAACGCGCATGATGGTTCGTGTGAAATGCGCACGATATTATAATTATGTGTGAAGCGCGCGCGATTGATCTGTTCGTTTTATTTTGCAACGCATGCAGTGATAGAGTGTGTTTATCTTTGATTTGATTTTGCATTGTTGTTAGAAGAAGCTTTGTATAACGTTGGTGTTTTTAGTTGCTCGATATTATTTGAGAATTTTCGAGAATTGGGTGTTTACTATCGATCGAAGCGTATAGATAGTTCGAGTGGTTACCATGGAAGCTTCCATTCCAAATAGGGTTGTATGACGTGAGACAGTGATGATGAAATTATTTCTGATTGGTTGAGGTGTGTCACGTGAGGGGTATTCTCGCTCTTTCTGGAGTTTAGAGAGTATATATATATATATATATATATATATATATATATATATATATATATATATATATATATATATATATATATATATATAGATAGATAGATAGATAGATAGATAGATAGATAGATAGATAGATAGATAGATAGATAGATAGATAGATAGATAGATACAAGGGCGGATCAGCAGGTTCACGCGGGAGGGTGCACTTTTTTTCTTTTTTTTTTCAGGGGGGGGGGGGGGGAATAAACAGGATTAGAATAATATTAACAAGAATAAACGACAAATAAAATAAATTATAAATATCTTTATCTCTATCCCTATCATCATCATCAAACAAAATATGTACATACCACTTCAGTGTGAGGTAGGTCACAAAATGGTTCAGCACAATATAAAATGTCTTTTCACAAAATAGAAATACTCCTAAAAACTGGTAACTAACACTAATGCTGTGCAACAACGCTAGGCTGTTGCTTCTTTGACGTCTATCTGAATAAAGAGTGACACAATATAAAATGAACTCTTCTACATAGAGCTGGAATGAGAGGAGTGTAATTAAACGAAATAAGCAGAGGTATTCTCGCCCAATTTCCGGTCTTGTCATCATGCGCTAATCATTGACACTGTGCTTGTTTAGTCTACAGGCTGGACAGTCCCCGCTTCTATCAACAATGAGCCCAGCGCACAAGGAAATAAATGTTTTACATTGAAAATAAACCTCTTACATAAACGCAAAATGCAAGCGGCATATGACGTTTTAGCGGATGTTACACGCCATAATTGGCCGGCGTTCTTTGAAGTTGAGCTGTTACATGTCTAACATGTGTAGGCCGATTGGTGAGTGTGAGTAAACGAAAGAAGAAAGGAGGGAGGGGGTGGGGGTAACAGGAGATTGAGGCGTGAAGAGGGCAGGGATTGATATGGGAAAGAAAATAGGAGAGAATGCATTATTATTATTATTATTATTATTATTATTATTATTATTATTATTATTATTATTATTATTATTATTTATCATTCTTATATAGCGCTTTTTCAGCATCTTTGAGGTAAATGACGATTATTATTATTATTATTATTATTATTATTATTATTATTATTATTATTATTATTATTATTATTATTGTATCACTTTGGTGGAAAGACTTTAAATAAATTATTATTGTATCACTTTGGTGGAAAGACTTTAAATACATTAAACAACTTCTTCTTCTTCTTCTTCTTCTTCTTCTTCTTCTTCTTCTTCTTCTTCTTATTATTATTATTATTATTATTATTATTATTATTATTATTATTATTATTATTACTGTCCTTTATTATTATTATTATTATTATTATTATTATTATCATTATTATTATTATTATTATTATTATTATTATTATTATTATTATTATTATTATTATTATTATTATTATCATTATGCTGCTGTTGCTGCTGCTGCTGATGATGATGATGATTAGCATGATTATTAGCATGATGATTATTATGAATATTATGGATATTCTGAATATTCTTCTTCCTCTTCTTTTTCTCCTTCCACTTCTTTCTTCTTCTTCTTTTCCTTCTTCTTCTTCTTTTTTTTTTTTTGGTCGTCCGTGGGGGGGTGCACGTGCACCCGGTGCACCCCCCCCCAGATCCGCCCCTGACTGATAGATAGATAGATAGATATAGTGCCGCACTGTTTCAGGTGGTGGTGTTTTTTTTAGAGAGAGTTGACAGTAGAGAGAGCTGTTGTATTAGAGTTGAGAAAGTTGTTAAAAAGTGGAAAGTTCATAGTTGAGAATTGTAGAGTGGGAAAAGCGATTGAGCGACTGTATGCAGTTGTTGATGTGTGCTGAATAAAAGTGGAAGACTTCACAGGACGACTCCTGACTTGTTGATGATTGAACGGGTTGCGTGGATAAACGAATCTGAGCTACACTCATCAGTACTTCAAGCATCGGGGCTGAATCAACTACTGATAAAAAAACACTAACATCAAACGGAGTGTAACACTGTGCTGTATGTTCATGCACATATATAATAATAATCATTAGATATGGTGAAAATGATTAGATCCTTTCACCAGATATATGCAAACATAGTAGAATTCATCATACCCATGGAAAACATCCAATCCCATACGTCGTAGCTGAGAGTCGCCGAGGTTTAGAAGAAGAAGAAGAAGAAGAAGAAGAGAAAGAGAGGGAGAGAGAGAGAGGGGAGAGAGAGAGAGGGAGTGAGTGTAAGAGAGAGAATGGGAGTGAGAGAGAGAGTGGGAGTGAGTGTAAGAGAGAGAGAGGGGAGTGAGAGAGAGAGGGAGTGAATGTAAGAGAGAGAATGGGAGTGAGAGAGAGTGGGAGTGAAGGAGAGGCAGACAGACAACCAGAGAAGAGACACACACAGAGACAGATACACAAACACACACGCACGCACGCGCGCGCGTAGACACAACAACGACTCCTTGTCCACATAACTACACGCACACAACTTTCATAAAAAATATTAACTTTCGCGTATTGACCTTCGCCCAGCTTGGTAGAGACCACACCCAGGTAACACATTATTTAGGCTTCCTGTTAACACTGACATTTTGTTGCATAGTCCAAAAATGATAGATATTGCCCGAATAATTTACAAGTCTGCAGTTGGCAAACTTCTGTAGTAATGTTAGATATTTTATAAGATTATAGTTCAACTTTAAATTGTTATATTATATGTTTGTGTACATGCCTGAGAATGACTGTATGGTCTAAAATTACATGTGTGAAAAGACGTTAAAAATAAATTATTGAAATTGAACTGTTAACACATGCACTTATAATTGTTTAACTATTGGATTTATTACACTAAATTGATTGTTTTGCACCCGTATGGTATCAGTTACATGTATTCTCACAAATGTATGATCACATTATCATGATACTGACGTAGTTACGTTAGGGGTATAGTCGGGCTAATTTTCTGATCTGAATGATAAGCGTGACAACCTAGTCAGGGAAAGAATGTCTAGTTCAAATAATAATTGATATCATCGTCACCTGGATCGACATTGTACATTCAGTTAAAATAAACGTAATGTATCATATAATTTTCCTAAACGTTACGATTATACTAATGTCAATATATTTCCGTCAGAACGTTGAATATCGACAGCAGCAGCAGCAGCAGCAACATTATTAACATTGTAAGCACAACCCCCACCACCACCATCATTATCATCATCTTCATCATCACCACCACTACCACCACCTCCACCATCCCCACAACAACAACACATGTAGTATAGCAACACGTAGTTATTGTATTAATGGGAATTGAACTAGTACCTATAATAATTGCTTACAGTAGACATTAAACAATAGTTCATTTCATAAAGTAAGTGTATGCAGTTATATCAACAGTCAGGGCATATGTGTCTTTCTTTGTCTGCGCTCACAGTCATGTATGTCGAACGAATTAACCTTGAAGTTTAAAGTCTACACCCACCATTGGCGATATGGCAGACGGGGATAACCTTCCCAGGGAAAAAGAGGTAGGGACCTAAAGCATCACTGAACCACCAGACCAATCATCATGCTAAAATGGACAGTGAAAATGGCCACTTTTTATTTCGCCCACAACGGGATTCGAACCTGGGTCATCGGTGTGCCAGGCGAACGCTCTACCACTTGAGCTACGGCGAGGGGGGCGGGAGGGTGGTGCATGTATGTCTACCTGAAAGAACATGCATGGGTGTTTCTGTTTATTTTTCCTTGCATTAGTCACAATCACAATAGACGCGCCCCTAAATCCTATTATTTGTGTGTGTGTGTGTGTGTGTGTGTGTGTGTGTGTGTGTGTGGGTGTGTGTGTGTGTGTGAGTGTGTGTGTGTGAAACACACCTCATCATTTTCAACACGGGAGACAGAGTTTAAAATATTCCGGTTGAAGCAGTGGCTTTCTTTTCTCGTCTGTTTTAGGCTATAGGGTCCACTTGTGTACAATGACGTATGTTCACCTTTGTCGTAGACCTACTACGTGCACATACTCACATTTTAAACTGGGTCCAATAAGAAGCGTGACTGTAAACCTTAGGGTAAGGGATAGCCTAAGTAAACTTTAATATTTCACATTAAGCCCCAACCCCCACGTGTCTCTGCATTGCTACAAGGTTTAAAACTATTCGTTTTAATTCAACAGAAACCTATAAGTTATTATTATTGCAACATGTTGTGGTAACCTTGTAACAAAACAGGAAGGCAAAAAAAAGTTTCTGTAAAGCTCAGTTAGTACTTTTTTTTCGCCAAAACAAATGGGTCTGGATTTTAAAAAGAACATATTGGATCTATAATCCTGGGGATTAAGGGAAGGTTAGTAGGCAATTTTGTTGCGACATTACTAACTATAACAATGTGTTGTATATTGTCATCAAAGCAAGCAGCGCAAAAAAAACAACGTGAAACATAGTTTTCAAGTCGCATTTTTAATTATACGGATGGACAGATTATACAGATGTACGTTACCATCTCAAATCGTTCAACTATAATTTTAACGTCTGTATTCTGACGTAGATCTTGTTATAACGCCCCCTTTTCTTTTCATGTGAAAAAGACTAACAATGCACAGTGGCTGAAAAAGACAAGTTTCACTATTTAAATTTAAATGCCAGGAGTTCTTAAGCATATTTACATTGCTGACGAATTAAAGGTAGGTCCGTGTAGCTCAAGTGATTTTAACGCCTCCACATAACTCTTTTACTTTGTAGTTTCGGTTTCCCACTAGGTTATTCTGGTCTCTTTACTCGCTTACCACCCAACTCAGCAAACAGGATCACCCTTAAAAATAGCTCTTTAGCTAGAGGAAATTCACTGAGGTGAATAGCAGATGAAAGCCCGTTTACGTTTAGACTTACCTGGTCGGCTGAGCAGGGAGGAGCCTACCTGGGGCCTATTTGGCGGGCTGATGTAACCGAAACTTTCAAATCTTTCCACTTTTCAGACGTACCGGCGATAGATATAGGTTAAATCGCATAGTAAATTCTTGGCAGTAAGTGCATAATGTTAGTGAATAGGTGGGTTTGTGTGGACCAGGGTAGCTATAGAAGTACGTTGTGTTAAGGCGTGACCACGGTGGTGGGGGTGTTAGTGGTGGGGTTGATACTGCAAGTCGGATAGATATGTGAGTAGATTTTGTATTAAGGGATGGGGATTGAGGTCGGTGCAAAGGAGGGTGAAGGAGGGGAGTGGAAAGGGAGGTAGACGTGTGGGTGGACTAAGAAAGTGTGGGAGAGTTTGTGTTTGGGGTGGATAGTCGGATGGGTGTGTACAAATGGAGTGAGGGTAGATGCGTGTAGGATAGAGGAAGACTGATTTGGGGAACTTATGTGGGATAGAAGTGGATGTGGAAAAGTGTGTGTAGGTGAAATGTGAGGATTTAAGGTAGTAGTTGTTTGTGGGTAGATATATGGTATATGCCTTTTGGGCTCGGGTAGGGGTGGGAAAAAAGGGGGTGGATAAGTAAAGGTAGCTGTTCACGGCTGAGCCGTTGAGGGTAAGAATGTAGGGGTAATGAATGTTGGCGGTGGCGCCCAGCCGGTGATTTTATTTTTTGTTGTTGTTGGTTTTGTTTGTTTTCTTTTTAAGGGGGAAAGAAGGGAGAGGTGGGGGATGGGGGGGGGGGGGTATCCAACTGTTGTGTTTCCACGAAATCTTTGAAAATCTACAACGTGGAGTCACGTGGAATGCGCTTAAGTTGACACCATTTGATGAGTTTATACAAAGGAGAAGAATCACAACGTACACGAGAGAGAGAGAGAGACAGAGAGAGAGAGAGAGAGAGAGAGAGAGAGAGAGAGAGAGAGAGAGAGAGAGAGAGAGAGAGACTTAGACGTGTTATTGAATAAACATAAAACGGGTTCATTTCAATGGGGAGGATGGGGTGTATATATGTATATCCTATCCTATCCTATCCTATCCTATCCTATCCCGTAACTCGGAGGTCGTAGGGGCACCACAGATGATCGTATTCATCATGCAGTGTGTCTTGGGCAAGAAAGACCTGGCAGGGCCCAATCCTCTCCAGGCTGTTGGTCACAGCCAATATCCACGAATACAGTGTGGCTCGCCTTGGCCCCGAGCAAGTGGTCGTTGAACCTGTAGTAAAAGGAGGTTCCTCCGTCCTGGTCGGTGACTTCTGTATAGAAGACTTTCGCCCAGTGATGCCATGCTGACATCACCCCTGTTAGTTGCCTCTTACGACACGTCGGGAAACGTTGGGTCTATTCTAATCAGTGCCCGAACCCAGTTACAGAGAGAGACAAACGGAGATAGAGTGAGAGGGAGATGGAGAGAGATTCATTCACGGTCACATGCTTTAACCATACTTTAACCTTTAATATATCAGGTATAATCTATGTTGGCGATCTAGGTCTGTTTGGAGATTACAGTGTTACGTTGAAACGCCAATGGTAGTGTGTCTAAAACGCGCACGATAGATCTAATCGTTTCGTTTTGCAAAGTATTCAATAATGGAGTTTATTTACCTTTAATTTGAGTTTGCATTGTTGTTAGGAGAGGCTTTGTATAACGTTGATAATTTTCGTTAGTCGATATTGTTGGAGAATTTTCTGGATCCGTTTGTTTACTATCGATCGAAGTTTCTTGATGGACGTAGATAATGGAGAACATTCTTTTGACATGTATGACGTAAGTCAGTGATGACGATCTTTAATTCTGATTGGTTGGTTGTAATGCGTCATTTCTAGAACGACCTGTCGTCATCTCGAAAGAGAAAAAAAATATATATTCGATGCTCCGTGTGTTGTGAAAAAAGTTACTGTTGAAAGTTGTTGAGTTGAGTTGAGAATTGTATGCAGTTGTTGATGTGTGCTGAATAAAAAGTGGAAAACTTCATACGTCGACTTTGTGACTTGTATGCTGAGTGAGCAGGCTGCGTGGATAAACGAATCTGAGTTACACCTTATCAGGAATTCAGCATTGGGGCTGAATCAGATACTGATAAAGAAAACACCATCATCAAACCGAGTAAGTATAACATACAGGTTAAAGAGTACATACATATCTGTTTGTTTCATAATTATGATAGCATAGTCATATGCTTCAGGTAACAGATAATAATAATTTGGTAATTAATTAATTTGCTTTACGTAACTAATGAGTTAACTCCGTCAGGTAAGTATTATCTAAATTAGCGGATCAATACATGGCTATGTACCTTTACAGATTTTTTCACTTTTAATTGCACCTTTGTTGTACCATTTCGTGCAGTGACATTTTGGTGCAGAAGTGTGTGTATCAAATCGACTGAAATAAATAATATTAGTACATTCTATGTTAATCAGTTGAATAAAATGTAATACAACAACGAAATAAACAATGTTGGTCAGTTGCGATTTCTTCCTTGTTCCACATTCTTGATTTTATGAAGAAGTTATGATGCATCAGCTTGAACATGAACATGTAATTAGATTTTGGTATTCGGCAGGTAAAATAAGAAAACAAACTAACTTTAAAAAAAAAAAAACTCTTTTTTACATGGTAATGAAGGCTCTTCTTGCACTTCTTTGCAATGCACGAGGACACGTTGGACACTAGTTGAAAATTAATGGCTTTTTATGTATTTCTCATGTCAATTCAAATGCTGATGTCATTTTATTACTTGTTATGTGTATGAGATTCTTGGAACTTGGCAGAAAATATCTTAACCTATATTTTGGAGACGAGGCTGTACATATATACTGTTCTAAGAGCAACCAGTCAGATAACAATAACTGAACAGTTGAAAAGCATACTATTATTATTTTCAAAAAATACATAAAAGACGCACAGCTTGAAATACGATAGTTCGAGAAAACGTGTTTCTTCACAATGACACCCGTGTGCGCGTGGAACAGCAGCAACAAAGAAAGAGACAGAGAGTGAGTGAAAGTGAGAGAAAGAGAGTGAGAGAAAGAAATGATATTAATGAGTTTATTGAAAGTTCATAACGGATAGTCTACAAATGCACTCACGTTTTCAATAGATAAACACACACACAAAAGAGATATATTTACGCAGTAACTAGACTTTTTGTCGCCATCGGGATGTTAGTTACGAAGGTTATTTTGGCAGTCAGCTGACCCCGTACTCCAATCTGAGTGTCACAGGCTGTTAAGGGCACACGCTTACGAACGGTCTAGATATCTGACACTCAGCCAGCGTCAAGGCCGCCTGTTTAGTGGAAACCGGCTCAGGCGGATACGTGTATGTGGTGGAATCCGATGTATTTAACAGATAACTACTTTATTTGACAAGCACTCAGAAGATATAACTTAAGAGTGCGTTAACCAGTTCTTTACCCCCGTTGGGGTGCCGGGGGTTTCAGTATAAATAGTATCCCCACTTTCTGGAAATTTAGTGTTTTAAATTCCCACTGTCGCTGTCTTTCTCGTTCCTGCTCTGTTCTATCAATCTGCTATACCATCTTCTTCTTTGCTAGACCAGTCACCTACCTTTTTTCTTGAAAACTCTTCCGGGACAAGACTCCTTATTTGTGTATGAGGTCTGTTGGATCAGCTTGGGAATATTGGACGCTTTCTGCCAGGTGGTCACTAGGGCTTCCTATGATGTTATTATTTAGCAATGTAGGCACTTTATATGTAGGCCTATGTGTTTTGTTGATATTTTATAATGATGTTTGTATTCTATTTTGTTTTTGTAAACGGGGGTTCGATAAATTAGAGTGCAGCCTCAGCGTCCCCTGCGTGGGATATCTTTATTGTTAAGTGAGTGGCTGGTGGAGAGCTTTCAATTTTCCCACTAGGGTTGTTTCGGCAGATCGTTTATGCGGATTGGGGGTTGTCCGGTCCTGATTTGGCTCGGAAGAGTCCGCTGGACCTAAAGTAATAATCATGTAATGTAATGTAACCAGTTCTTTGAAACTTCATGCCTGCGATAATCGATGCATAAATAAATGATTGTACCATTTATTTTTAAACACGATTAACAGGCACTTTCAAAAAGGTATGATGATATAACTGGTTGTTAACATTCACTCGCACAAACTGACGTACACCCGTCACGCGCACGCAGAAGGCTTTGGAATTTCTTGATTGAAGCCTCGGACGCATTTCCATTTCGCTGGTTTTGACTTACACCAGCTGGACATCGTTTAGCCATTGACCTGGCCAGGGGCAGAAGGGACACTGCGCGTGCTGGTCACCAACACAAAGAGATTAGTAGGGATTTCAATAAATTTTCGGATTTCCCGCGCAGACGGTGCTTCAGTCTTCTCTTCACTCAGACGATGTAGTAAATTAAAGAAAGCCCTCTGTCCATAGTGTAAAGAGAAACAAGGACGTGTGGTAAAGTGCATAATAATAATAATAATAATAATAATAATAATAATAATAATAATAATAATAATAATAATAATAATAATATTAATAATATTAAGAAGAAGAAGAAGAAGAAGAAGAAGAAGAAGAAGAAGAAGAAGAAGAAGAAGAATACAGTTTGACCACCCGATTCATATTGGTCGAAGGCTACTAGAAGCAAAGACAACTAGTTCATCACATCATCATCATCATCATCACCCCTTGGGGTCATGAGCAATCTTGCCACTGTAGATTGTTCAAACCTATAAAGGGAACAGTGAAAGCCACAGTTGAAAACCTGTCTTTCCTTTATAGGCAAGACGCTTCACTGCGGCAACAGTACCCCCGTTGGAGTGCCGGGGGTTTTCAGTATAAATAGTATCCCCACTTTATGGAAATTTAGTGCTTTAAATTCCCACTGTCGCTGTCTTCCTCATTTACTTTTTCCTATTCCTGCTCTGTCCTTCACTCTGCTATACTATCTTCTTCTTCGCTAGATCAATGACCTACCTTTTTTTCTTGAAAACTCTTCCTGGACAAGACTCCTTGTCTGTGTATGAGGTCTGTTGGATCAGCTTGGGAGTGTTGGACGCTTTCTGCCGGGTGGTCACTAGGGCTTCCTATGAATGTACTATTTAGCACTATAGGCATTTTATATGTATGTGTTTGGTTGATGATTTATAATGATGTTTGTATTCTATTTTGTTTTTGTAACCGGGGTGTTCGCGTAGTTGAGGTCAACCCTCAGCCGTCCCCCGCGTGGGATGTCTTTATTGTAAAGTGACTGGCCGGTGGAGGGCATTCAATTTTCCCACTGGGGTTGTTTCAGCAGATCTTTTATGCGGATCGGGGGTTGTCCGGTCCTGATTTGGCTCGGAAGAGTCCGCTGGACCTAAAGCAACAATGAATCAATCAATCAATCAATCATCATCATCATCATCATCATCATCATCATCATCATCATCATCATCATCATCATTAAACTGAACACAATGTCACATCATGAGTAAACCTGGCGTTGGGCGCTTTCAACTGCGACGAAGCTGAATAAATCACAATTATTAACTTTTTAAAAACACTTTTGAAACGGCGTGCCTGGGATTGAACTCTCATCTATTTACTGACAACAGGACACGCATCACCGTTGAAGAGGCTGATCGCATTGGCTCCTCGCTCAATCCTGGTTGATACGTCGTGTAGGTATATTCATTCGCTTTCTGGTAGTGGAAGAAAGTCACCGAGAATCAATGCGACTGAACTAACCAATACCAATGCAAATAGACCATAGTACGGGATTGCAACAGGTCTATAAAGAGCTACGTGCTCAAAGTCACCGAGAAAATAATGGGGATTCTGCTTTTTGCTCTTGCCTAAAGAGGATGTTTTGCTGCTGCTGCTCTATTGCGCCCTATGAGATTTTTGACTTCTGCACGCTCCCACTTGATTGTTTGCTGCCACCTTTCGTCGTTTGACTGCTGTATGACAAGCGTCGTGACTGCCACTCTACATAACGCACTGCTGTGTGGCACATCTCTGCGCCCTGCTTTTTTGTCTACTGAGTCTCTGCGTATCTTCGCTGTTTTGTCGTCGACTTATGTGACAACTGCACCACTGTGCCGCTCTACACATGCTTTGCTGTGCGGCTTGTTTCGACTCGTCGCGAGCGTTCTGCTGGTGCGGGCTGTGACTACGATAACTGTATATCCTTTGTTAGGCGCATTTTGAAATAGGGTTTGAACGACTACGGTATATCCTTTGATATCGTTTCACTGGTGCCTTCTTCTTCTTAGCATTTGGTTTTAATGTAGGCCCGTTGTTGTCTGTATGCATGGTGTGTTGTGATAGCTTTTAACTTTGAAATTTTTAGCGGTGACCCTTCGGGCTCGCCGGTTGCTCCGACGGGTTGTGCTGTTGTGCCCCCCGCGGTGTCAACTCTGTTTGGCTTTTAAGTTTCATTTTAGGACTAACTGTTTTATTTTCTTTTTAGTATTGTTATCGGTCTTTTCCGGTCCTTCCTGTAGTTCGGCCGGGGTGCCGTCTTCAGTTGAGGTCCCGGGTATTTCCATAACATTGTTTTATTGAATTTATGTCTGACGTTGACTCGGTGTGGGACTCAGTTCCTGAGTCCCCCACCGCTCACGACCGTTCTCGCTCCACCCTGGATGGTTCATCTGGGGACTCTGGCGAGAGCGAGTCGTCGCCTGTTCATGGTCTCGCGGCTAGGCACAAGCCTTCTGATTTTCTAGTTTCCACCCCCGTTGCTGCCAAGACGGGGAGGAAACAGAGAAGGAAAAGGATGGAGAAAGTTCGTGCGAGGTTGCTGGTGGAGGGACGGAAGGTTGGACTTCCTCCCTCGGCCGGTCGGCCCAATTCTTCTAGACGCTCGGCGTCGCAGGGTGATGCACCTCTGTCGGAGGGTATGCCTGATCACCTGTCCCCGGTAGCCCATGTGTTGCCCTCTTCTGTGAGGTCTGCCTGCCCAGCAGGTACCTCGTCGCCTTGTTTGGCACCCGCTGCTAACATACCTCATTCCTTATCCTCCTCCTCGGCGGAGGATACGATGATCCAAGTTTGTCCAGACGCTAGTACTCCCGTTGGGGCGCGGTCTGCCCCAAGCTCTTCTCATCCAGCGCCGTCGCGCGGAGATGCTTCATCTCCGATGTCCGAGGCTGCTCCTTCCCCTCATGTTCAGCCTTCGGGCAACTCGGCTGATCGCCCTCTCTCGTATGCTGCCGCTGCCCGCAAGGGCGCGGATGTGCATGTGCCTCCTCGGCGTCCATACAGACTGCCTCTCCAGAAATCGAGGGCAGATGTTGTGGATTTTCCAGTCATCATCAGAGACCTGGGTGGTGGCCTGGCTACCTTCTCCGGTCTCGACCCGTTTAGACAAGCTGCTACTGTTGCACAAATTATTGGAGAAGCCACCTCTATTCGCCGTACCCCATCCGGGGATTGGCTGATTGGGTGTGCGTCTGCTGCCCAGCAGGGCAAACTTTTTCGCTGCTCGTCACTTAGCGGCATACCTATTTCCACAAATATCCCGACGGCCACCACGGTGGGTGTGGTGCGCGGGCTGCCGCCTCTGGCGGTGGATGACCGCGGCTTTCTAGAGCGGGTGCGTCGTGAGCTTTGTGCTGCTGGCGTACAGGTTCAGTCCGTTGTTCGCCTACCCCTTCGTGGTGGCGCTTCCTCAAATAGTATTAAATTAACTTTTGCGCTCAGGTCTTTGCCTTCCCAGGTCACGCTGGGACGTACCACTTACCAAGTTGACCCCTTTGTAGCTCCGGTGGTCAGATGTACACGTTGCCAGCTTCTAGGCCATCTTCGATGGCAGTGTAAGCGTAAAACTGACCGCTGTGCTCGGTGCGGCAAAGACCACACCACCTCTGAATGTAAAAGTCAAACTCTTCTATGCTGTAATTGTAACGGCGCCCACTCGGCCGCCTGGGGGGGCTGTCCGGAGGTGGAGGTGTCTAGGCGCGCAAATCGTCTGCGCGGCTACTCTTATCTTCCTATGGCGCAGGCGGTGAAGGCCGCCCGTGCCGGTGCGGGTGCCTCTCCTTCACCGCCGGCCGTGTCACGCCGGCCTGTTCCTGCGCCTCGTCGTTTTCTTCCTGCGAGCGAGCGGCGTGCTCCGGCTCCCTTGTCGGATCCCCCGGCTGCATCCACGGATGCTGCTTCCCCCGGTCCTTCCGGCCCTGCGCCGGGGTCTCGCCCCGCTGTTCGCTCGGGTACTTCTTCTTCTGGACAGTTACCGCTGGCTCCGTCTGCCTCGGCGCCAGTTTCGCGAGTCTCTATGGACTCACCTGTGGCCTCTTTGCCGAGCTCTCTTGTCGAGCGCCGCGCTGGCGACCCGGGGCCATCTGGTAGGGCGGTTCAGTCCTCGCTCAGTCCTGTTCTGGTCACCCTTCTCGGGCAGCTTTCTGGCCTAGAGGCTCCGCTGCTCGAGAGCATGGCCAGTTTGCCCTCTGAGACGGCACCCATGCGCCTTCTTATCTCTACTCTTTTTGCTATAATTAAATCCTTTGTCGCAGCTCTCTCCGATCATGATCAACATTAACATACTAATTCTCTTGCTCTGTAGGATATTTCTGCTCATTAGACCAAGTATGGTATCTGTGCCTACTTTACAATTTTTGCAATATAATTGCCGTTCTATCGGTCCCCTCCGGGACTCCCTTCCGCTTTTGTCACATGAGATACAGAACAGTCAAATACTTTGTTTCCAATCTTTAAATTGTAAGGCTGGTCAGCTACCTGTGATTCCAGGTTTTCATTATCCTCCGGTTTTCACCACGGGTGAAGCCGACAAAGTTTATGTTGCAACATACGTAAAACTTAATTTAGTTGTGTCCAACCTGGGCCCTGTGGACGAGGGCGAGGGTGGGGGCTTTACTTCTGTTATCAAACTAGATCTAGGGATTGGCTCAGTTTTACCATGTATTCATGTACTAAATTATTATAATCCTACGGGATGCACTTCTTTTGATTGGCTGGGGGACGTGGTGGCCGATGGGGAATGGCTCGTGTTGGGAGACTTTAATCGCCGTGACGGACTTTGGGACGAGACCTTTCATACTTTTTCTGACAAGATCAGTGATGCCTTGACTTCTGCCCGCCTTTCACCGTTGAACGACGGGTCCTTTACACGTATTCCCGATTGTTCTAGTCATTCTAGGACTGCCATTGACCTGAGTTTAGCTACCCCGGAAGTTGCCGCCTGCGCTGAGTGGGTGGTAGCGAGTGATCCTGCTTTTTCGGATCACCTCCCTTTATTTATCCGGCTTGGCCTCGTTCCGCGGTCCGTACCGGAGACTCCTCCTTCTATAAATTTTGCCAAATTAGATTGGGACAGGTATGCGGTCCTTCTCTCGTCTTTCAGTCTCCCTGAGGGACTCTCCGTTGATGAAACGGAGCTTGCCCTTTGTGACATTATGATTTCTACTGCGGCCAGTTTGGCCCCTAGGCGCAGCGGTCGCAGGGCCGGCGTCGCGAAGCCTTGGTGGACCGACGCCTGTCGTGAGGCCGTTCGAGCCAAGAGACACACCTTTAAATGCTATAAACGAAATAATACCCACGAGACTCATGTCTCGATGAAACTTGCTAAAATTACGGCTAAACGGGTTATCGCCTCCGCTAAACGCGATCACTGGCTCTCTAGGTTATCTGGTAATCAGGGTATTGGCCAACTTTGGACCAATCTTAAAAAGCTCCGCGGAACGTACCGTCCCATAGACTTTGACCTGTCGGACGGCGTCTCCACTTTCATCACTAGTGAAGCTAAGGCCTCGGCTTTTTTAAATAAATTTGTCTCTGTCAGTGATGGCAGTCTCCTTGCGGCTGCCGAGAGGGAGCGCAGGTCTGCTGCCGAAGCCCAGTTCCCTGCGATGTCGGCCCCGGCTACCGTGCAGTGTCCTCTCACTATGGTGGAGCTCCTTAGGGCCCTGCGGTCCTGCCCTACTGGCAAGGGCCCTGGGCCCGATGGGGTACACTATCTGATGATTAAGAAAGCACCCTTAGCTTTTAAAACTCTAATCCTTAAGCATTTTAACAATTGTTTTCTGGCGGGTACTGTCCCGGATAGGTGGCGTGAGGCCACGGTTGTGCCAATCCCTAAACAGAACAAATCTCGGAGAAACATAGAAAATTATCGACCGATTGCTTTAACTAACCATTCCTGTAAAGTTTATGAAAGAATCATTAAAGTCAGACTCGAACACTTTTGTTCCACTAGAAGGGTCATACAGACAGCTCAGGCTGGCTTTCGGCGCGGGAGGGGTGTGGCCGATCACCTCGTTCGCCTTAATGAACATATCCGCCGCGCTCGCGCCCGCATGCGCACGGTGCTAGCCGTTTTCTTTGATATTTCACGAGCCTTCGACTCGGTGTGGCACGCCGGGCTCCTGGAACGACTCCGTATTTTGGGAGTCGACTCTTCTGTTAGGGCCTTTGTCGGCGCCTTCTTGCGCGATCGCAGGATATGTGTACGCTGGGGTGGGGCTGTTTCTCCGCTGGGGCGCCTGTCCATGGGCGTGCCCCAGGGTTCCGTGATCGCCCCACTGCTGTTCTCTATTGTCCTCTCGGAGGTCGGGTTGGACGTCTCCGTTGGCACTACTGCTACTCTTTATGCAGACGATGTCGCCTTATGGCGGACTACCCGTGGTAAAGTTCTTCGCTCCTCCTACGCTCTTTTGCGTCAGGATCTCACTAACTTCCAAAACGACATTGACAAGGTGGCGGTTTCCCTGGCCGCCGTGGGTCTGTCACTTGCTCCTTCGAAAACGGTCTTTGTGCCGTTTAGATATAAATGGCATCCTTTCCTTAAGGATCTTACTGTCTTGGTGTCTGGCACCACGGTTTCTTCATCTCGCAGTGTGCGGTATCTGGGGTTTCTTTTCCAACATAACGGCGGTTTTCGTTCTCATGTCTCTCAATGCATCGCTAATGCCGTGAAGGCTATTGGCGTGTTATTTTCCGTGCCACGGGAGCCCTGGGCTCAGGACCCCCGTACGCTTGTTGCCTTGGTTGTTGCGGTGGTCCGCTCCCGACTTTTGTTTGGAGCGGAGCTCCTTTACAGCTTGCCCCCGTCTCTGTTGGCTCGACTGGTGGGGGTGGAGTGCAGGGCCCTTCGCCTTGCGCTCTCCCTCCATCGGAAGACCCCGAGACTTTTGGTCTACCGACTTGCTGGTATCCTTCCCCTTGATCTACAAATTAAAAAGTTGTGTGCTGGCTATGTAGTGCGAGCCCGCCGTGTTCTTAACTCGACCGTGGACGAATTGAAGCCTTCGTTCATGTGGCCGACCTCGGACCGCTCTTTACCAGGCATTGGAGAGGTGGCCGGTGCGCTCCTGGATTCTGTGCCAGGGGGAAACTGCCCTGTCGAGACCTGTCCACCTCCTGCTCCTCCGTGGGAGATTCCTTCTCCGCCAGTTGCCCTTGGTTTTACTGGTCTCTGTCGGGACCGTGACCTTTCGCTTATTAAGCAGCTGGCTATTGAGAGAGTGGGGGCGGCCACTGGTTCCCTCAAAATTTTCACTGACGGCTCGGTGGGGCCGGAGGGAGTTTCTGGTTGTGGTTTCTTCATTGAGGGGGTCGGTGACTCCTCTTACTGTGCTCCTCCTGGAGTAAGCGTGCTCACATGTGAGCTGTTGGCTATCAGGGAAGCACTGCATGTGATGCTACAGTCCTCCCTGCCCGTTGGTTGCCCCATCGCGATATTCTCCGACTCCGTGTCTGCCCTGTCCTGTATTGATAATGGTGTCTCAACTTCTCGACCTGCCCTGGTCGCTGAAATACTAGATTTTGTTGCCCGGTTAAATAACTCTGGTTTTCCTGTATCGTTTTCCTGGGTGCCCTCTCATGTGGGCATCCGGGGAAACGAGGCTGCCGATCGGGCTGCTGCCGTTGGTTCTTCCGGCTGTGCTCGATCATCGCTTTTAATTAATCCCTCCTATTCTGAGACCGGGGGTGCTATCAAGGCAGCCCTGTGGTCAGCCTGGGATGCTCAGTACTTTCGTTGGTGCGAGGAGGGGTTCGGCCGCCCGCTCTTGGCTGGATGCCGCCCCCTTCCTCTTTTCTCCGCCGTTCCTGTTGGCATCAAGACGGTGGCCCTTCGCCTCTGTTCTGGCTATTGGCGAACCAGGTTTGTTGAGGTTGGGTGCATTTGTGGCCAACCATTGGATTATGACCATTGCCTCTTTGCATGTGAGGCACTCTCTGAGGATTTTTCCTCCCTCCGTGCGGCCTGCACCCTCCGCGGTTTGGGCCAGACCTGCGCGGACTTTATTACTTACTCATCTTCGACGGAGCCTGCCCTACTCTTGTTGGCAGCCCGTTGCATTTATTACTCACCTGTGGCTTGTAATCTATAGAATATACCTTCCCTAGCCTCTTGTTTAGTACTGTCTTAAATTAATTAATCAGTCTTATTGATTGCTTACCGATTTTATCTTGGCTTGTAACCTCTTTGAGGGTCGACTGCGGCCCTGAGCCTCATCGCCCCCTGCGGCCATGTATTTAATTTATGCTAACTTTGTATCTTTATCGTTCGGCCTCTGACCTGGCCGTCCACTATTAATTTTAACTATAATTTTAACCTAACCTTAACGTTAAAGTAGTTAACTAAGGCCTTTATTGTTGCTTATACGGCCTTACATGGATGTTAATCTCCTTAGTTAATGGTTCTTAAATTACCTTTTATCGTATGGCGGTTTTTGTGGGTTTGACTGAGACTTTGTTTTCCTACATAACTGTTTGCCAAACAGTCTATTAAGTATAGTTTGTATCATTATTGAGTAAATTATTATTACTCAGTAAATGTACACTCAAAGATATAATTAAGGAAATCTTTCCTTATTAATTTAAATTAACCCGCTAAGACTGTCGGCCGGATAACTGCGGCCTGACTGTATGTTTATATAGGCTGTCGGTTTTAATCTAATTTTACCTTACAATTTTATTTTTTACCTGCGTAACCCGGTCCGGTGTTGGGCAGGGGACAGAAATTGCTGCTCCCTCCCCACTTCACCGGTTTCCGGTTGTTTTACCGATCTCTGGTCGGGCGGGAGAACGAGATCGGGATCACGAGAGTCCTGCTCCCCCTCTCATTTCTTGGCCGCGTAAATTTTTAACGTAAATGGATGAGCGGTGGAACACGTATTTGTTGTTCCCCTCCTCTGCCGTTGTACATAACGTTTGTGTTTTTAAACTAAATTCTTTTATTTTTACCTGTAAAGGTCTGACGGGACCCTGGGTTGCGGGCAGTTTTTGTCCCCTTCCCACCTTCCCGCTTTGTTTTTTCTTTTTTTTTTTTACGACTTGGTTCGGGCGGGAGAACGAGTTCGGGAGCACGATTCGTCCTGTTCCCCTTCTCATCTCTCCATCGCGCATCTCGGTGCCCTAAGGGTTTGAAGGTGGGGAACACTTGTATCCCGTTCCTCCCTTCTACCCAATTTTATATCCAGTTTTGGTATTTTTTTTTTTTTAATCTCTTTTTATTATTTGTGTGTGAGGATGTAGTGTGGCTGTTGTGGTCCTCCTCCCGTGGATAGTTTGGGTCTTTTAACAGTGGTTTTAATTGTGGTCCTGAAATTTTAACGTAACGTTTTATTCCCCTCCCCTGGGGCTCCCACGTTTTGAATTCTTAAATACAAGTCCCCTATACGCTTTATGTGTCCG
The DNA here is from genome assembly GCA_036898135.1 of Oncomelania hupensis. Classification (NCBI taxonomy): domain Eukaryota; kingdom Metazoa; phylum Mollusca; class Gastropoda; order Littorinimorpha; family Pomatiopsidae; genus Oncomelania; species Oncomelania hupensis. Next base: position 88,822,904 of record CM072511.1, on the reverse strand, counting down.
GGGACATTAATTTAATTAAGAAGAAGAAGAAGTCACCGAGAATCAATGCGACTGAACTAACCAATATCAATGCAAATAGACCATAGTATGGGACTGCAACAGGTCTATAAAGAGCTACGTGCTCTCTTTTTTTTATTTTAAATCAGTTTATGGTCCCCTCTCTTCCCAATAAAGGATTTTCAGAGAGGAGACCTTCTACGTGCTCTCTCTCTCCTTCCTCGTCCCTTATACGCTCATGTGTCTTGGGACTTTAATTTATCCAACCAACCAAACTCTCCTTCCCTCTCTCTCTCTCTCTCTCTCTCGCCGAAGAAGAGAATCTCGGAGAATCGATGCTACTGGATGAATGGATCAGCGGAGATTCCTGGTTTGCAAGTACCTAGCGACAGGGGGGCTTTGTGCACGGATCACGTACTCCTGACAGGACGGCCACTTTTTAATCTTGCTGAGGTTAATGAAGTGACCAGCTGTAATGTTGACGCCTATGATATAAAAGAAGGGAAAGTGTCTTCAGTGTTGACATTTCACTGTCCACCCACAAAGAGACGAGGGACATAAACGCATGGCCAGGGGCTGAGAGAGACAGACGGACAGACACGCACAGCGTCTTTCAGTCACAAATGTACAGCTTTCGCACCTGGCCAGCCCCTTCCTACCCTCCCCTACCTCCCCCCCACCCTCCCCACCCTTGTGCACACATACAGAAATCACGCCAAGAAAAGCAAACAACCGTCAGTTAGTCCTTGCAGTTCTATGAAATCGTATTAGGATTTTATTTAATCAATTCACAGTGTTCATATAAATGAACAGAAGATTTTGAACAAAATATTTATATAAATCAGGGAATGAAATGCCATTGGGGAGATGGGTGCGAAAGGAAAGAAGGAATGAAATGAAAAGTCTTACTATGACTGGTGTAGTGCGGTAGAATAACTTAGACACTGGCTACGGACCTCAAAGGTGAGGGAGAAAGATCTGTCAAATTAATGCTAGATATTGCATTAGGGTAGTCATATGATGAAGTGCTGGAATATAGTCATGGAACAGAATGGGAAGAGTACCTAAAAGCTAGCCAATAGAAGAAGGGATGGTCGATATTCGGAGAGGCGCCGGATTAGATTGGAAATGTAGCATGTGACGGAGGTGGGGTCGGGGTGAGTTAGGGGGGGGAGAGGGTTGGGGCGAATCATGGAAAGAAAGGTGGTAGTCATGCATGAAATCAGTTGACATCTTAATTAATGAGTTCTTCTCCTAGATAGCTCAGGTGGACGCCTTCTTATACCTTGACCCTTTCATCTGACTAACCCGTTCTATTAAACTGTAGGAGTGTGTTGCGTTAAGCCTGTCTCTGGTTTCTGATGAAACTCTTCATCACCTAATTAGTTTATACCATCAGTATCTATAGCTTGAGGTATTCATGTAATGATCTATTAATTAGTGAATCTTGAATGTGTGAGAAGTTGTATGAATAGCGATAATATACATTGAAGAAGATGATGATGATGGTAGAGGGGGTGGAAATGATGATGATGATGATGATGATAATGATGATGATGATGATGATGATGATGATGATGATGATGATGATGATGATGATGATGATGATGATGATGACGGCGGTAGAAAGTGGACAGTGCGGCAGTACGATGAATATTGAACAGACAAAAAAGGAACCAATATATACGCTAACGACATGTGGGTCTAACGATGTATCATATAGGTATGAGGGATGAACGCAGAGTGATATTCATGAAAAAATGAATATACGATCATTTCTGCTTTAAAATCGAAGTGTTGTTCTTCATATAGCGGAAGAAATAAAACCCCACAGTAGCAAACTATCATATATCAAACCGATCGTCATAAATTATCCAGCGAACTGTCCTCAAAACCCCATGGGGTGAATCTAGCTGATACAGCTGTCCACTACGTGTGATGGTCAGGAAGTCAAAATTATCATCGTGCTTTAAGCGGAGATTGCAGAATGAGAAGGACCGCTGATCTTTGCGTCCGTAACACCAGATCAGGCAGTGAGTTCAGTAATGTGGTATTGCCTTCGTGTTACAAAGGTTGCGGGTTCGACTCCCGGTGTCCCGGACATAAACTTTGGCTGTAAGCATTGGCCATCTTATTATTGCTATTAGTCTGATGGTTGTTTCAATGTATAGTTTTCTATTCTCCCCCTTCCCCGGTCGCCTAGGATTGTGCTCAGTCGTCTGAACGTCAGACTGTGCGCCCAAGGCAGCACGTGGGCTCTTCGGGCGGCTTGAGTTAGATCCTATGTCGACCAGCGCCTTGAGCAGCTATTGAGCTGAAAAAGCGCTATATAAGAATGATAAATAATAATTGCCTTCACATTACGAGGTGTAGCGCACCATTTTTGCAGTATGAGCGTAAGCCAGTATCATCGAAAGGCAGTACTTACTACGACAGAATATTCATGGTTGTGCAAAATTAAAGCTGTTGCACAGTACTAAGTTTGTTAACCTTGACTGAGCACGCACAATTTACTTTGAATTTCAGTGCTTTACAACAGCTGCAATCTCAACATTGCTTACTATACCACAAAATAAAAATGTCAGCGACCACAGAGAATCACATGCAACAAAACTGCGAAAACGAAGCTCGACAGAACTAGATATATTGGACCAGCAGCTGGGTTTCTGCTTACTGCAGAGTAGGCTACCTATTTTTTTAATGTGAGAATGAGAGGCAAAACATGTGCAAAACACAAAGAAAGAGTAGTCTATTGAACAGGAAGAAGGTTAAATGAAAACATCTTGAACATAATTCTTATTAGACGTCATATATTGTTGTGATTTTTTTTTATATAATAGAGAGCATTCATACCCCCATTGTAATTGCCATATCTGGATAAATAAAGTTGTTTGAATTGAATTGAATTGAATTGAATTGAATATACTCCTCCTCAGTGTTCGTTTTAGCTATAGAATTACTGTCCTCTGGACTTTCGCATGAAGTGGGACCAAATAACATAGAAAAAATAATATGCACTCAGTCAGATGTGATAGGATTCAGCCTATGATACTGCTGCTTTTATCAGAAATAGTGAAGTTGAAGCATCGAGCCAGGAGCTGATTCTCCAGTACTTTGGTAACATTTGGTAGGCTTCCGGCCGAGGCAGCATCTGCCTGTCTACACCGAACGTTAATTAGACTGGCCGTGAACACAAACCCTCTTACTACTGATTATATTACTGTGGACTTTAGCATAGGCTCCAATTATTGTATTAAGATGGGTCGTTTGGTCCTAGTCAGATTGACGCACCATCAGGCTCTCATGCTCTCAGGTAGGTAATACGGCATACATCCATCCCATTCCACAAGTCTTGAGTCTTGTACCATAGATCCAGTCATTATTATATTATTTACATCCCTACAAGCACACTCGATGTGAGGTAAAAAGACGGTCAGCTGCACATTTTGGACACAGAACAATATCAGACCCTCCAGGCAGATGTCCAGTGCATACTGAGGGATAGAGATCTTCGAGGACGATCGTAGACTACTACTTCCACGCTTGTTGCTACAATCCGACTCGGGCGTACACCTCAGCAGTCATGGATACTCAGTATGACGTCCAGTTGGCCATTCCTGGTCTCTGATCTCTCACTGTGACAAGCAGGGACGGGCAGAAGGCGGCAGGATGAATAGCCACTATTCGCGCTACGACGGGGTCGAATCGTGCACGAAATTACGTGTGAGGTCCCCTAGTTATTATCGTGTCAACGGAACGTTCTTCCGTTCTACTTTACAGGGTCCTATGATTTCTAAAGTCGGAAAAAGGGGGTATAGGTCTGGAGGTGAAGAAGAGAGGGATGGGGTAGCGGTGGTGGAGGGAGAGAAGATTGCGGAGGGGGGGAGGGGGACGGAGCATGACGATGGACGAGTCCATATGTCGATTCTCAGCGATACTCACAGCCAGCCAGCCACTCACCACCGTAGCTCAGTGGTTGAGCGGTCGCACACCGATGACCCAGGTTTCAATCCTGTGGTGGGGCAAGTTTATACAGTGACCATATTTCACACATTTTTTCAGGTGTAGGCATCGGAAGTGACCACGATCTCGTGACGATGTCTTTCCGGCTCCATAATCCACTTGAACAAAGCAAAGTGCAGCAGGCTGAAGTTCGACCTGGACTAACTGCAAGACCCCGAGGTGGCAGAAACATTCCAAGACACGGTTGGAGGGAAATTCGCACTGCTGCTCATTTTGGGAGCTGGTGAAGTAGATGTCAACACCATGACCACCGCCTTCAACTCAGCAGTGGCAGATTCCGCCACTGAGATCCTTGGCAAGAACCGCCCAAAAAAAGAAACCGTGAATTACACCTGAACTTTTGGACATGTGTAACAACCAAAGAGAGATGAAAAGGAAAAAAGAGCATCTCACAGGGAGCTGATGCCTATCGAGTTTGTCCATCTGACTTCTTGTTCTTCTGTAAGGAACAAGCCAGACTTGCTTTGGATCGATAAACCGCCCCGGAGACCTGAGAATCTCGTAGTACTACCTAAATCACATACGGTCGTCCCCTGCGGGAATGAAAAGTTTTATTCATAATGTATGATTTCACAACTCTCTGTCTCTGTCTCTCTATCACACACACACACACGCACACGCACACACTTACATATACACATACATATTTACACATACGCACTCGCACACACGCACAGTGAGAGAGAGAGAGAGAGAGAGAGAGAGAGAGAGAGAGAGAGAGAGAGAGAGAGAGAGAGAGAGAGAGAGAGAAGAGAGGCAGGCAATTGACAGACAGAGACAGAGAGTTGGTTTACGTAAACTTTCTTCGTAGATATATAAGTACAAGTTGTTATGTAGGATAATACTGTCAAAAGTGTTCATATTATCTGAAAGAAGCCTGCGAATACTATTAAAAGTTAGTCTGGAACTGTGAAGTATGCGATAAATTCTGCCTAATCAGTCTATAAGTCACTCAGAAGTAGTAAACCTGCCTTTATGGTTCTTGAAATAGATAAAAGCAGTCACCTGTCGTCTATGAATTTGTCAATAATCTGCAAGTACGATAAAATATTGTCTAGAATTCTGTGACGTACATAAAAAGCTTTCTATGGTTCTTAGTAGATTAATAAAGCCTCCAAAATATGTATGTTTACGGCACCATAAAGAAAACAAATAGGGTCGGTAAGTGTTTTTTTCTCTAAACCTTTAAAAAATAATAATAATAATAATAATAATTTATTTTATAAAGCGCAATTCCAAACTAAAAAGTCTGCTCAAAGCGCTCACACGCATACTCTCACACAAGCACTCGCAGAATAAGAGACTACAACACACTAACACATAAAATATATATATTAAAAAAGTTTACAATTTAAAAAAAAAAAGTAAACTACATACATTTAACACATGCCCACACAAAAAAACACACACAAAATCAATATAAGCAGCCAAAACAATAAGATAAAATTCGTACATGTACACGTATCATGTCGAATACAATTAAACAAAAGTTGTTTTTTTTAAACGTACATATATACATATATTTTAAATCTAAAAGATGTAAGAAAAGAAACATTAACACAAAACCAAACATGGCTTTATGCAATCAAATACAATACAGAATAAATACAATAAAATACACTGACAGAACTTAAACTTGACTGAGCCAGTAAAAACAAACAAGCAATGAAACAAGTTATGATTTTATGGAATAAAATAGTTAACTTTGCCAAATTTCATAAGCTTATTACGTGAAGACCATAAAAATGTAGGACCCTGGGTCCAGTGACCGACAGACCAGGGCTTAACTAAGAAGCAGCACGCATCCCTCTCTTGTCGAATTCGGGAATAGGGGACGGGGAGGGGGGTGGGTGGTTGCAGGACCATCCAAAACTGGGAAATGTAAGAACGCACACAAGGGAATTTCCTCCACGTGGGAGGTTAAAACGAATACGTAGAACTAAAAGGGGTTCCTCACGCCGGTATAACCCAGGTAAAAAGCGCTTTGAAATAAAATACTGGAATTGGGATAGGAGCAGGCGATTTTTTTGTCTTTTTTCATTTTTTTTCCCAGACGATCCCCCCCAAAAATGTAGGGTCGGGCCAAAACATTAGGGTCGGTCGGGATACCGTAAACAGATATTTTTTGGTGGGACCTAAGCTGTCTGTTTTGCTGTTGTTCAAATATAAAACCCCGTCTGAAGTCGACTCTGGGAGTCAAAATAGGTAATAAATGTGTTAACCCGTTGACGTGACAGCCAAGGGCGAGTTTCATACTGGCCACGTCGTCGATCTTTCAAGGCCTTAGGCAAATGGAGTTATAATTATAGGGGGTGCTCTATTTAACCATCTTTGTGACCTCAGAATGGACACAGGGCAGTCTAGACAACAAGAAACATAAATAACATACTGAAAACGGTCAAGTGCTAAAACAGATGCGCTTAGAAGCTAGACCTTTCACCAGTTGAGATGAGTCAATGGTCAAGTTGTGTTGTACCTTAGTTATTTATTTAATACATTTTATCTATCGCTTTTCCAGCTCAAGAACTGCTCAATGCGCTGACCCATACAGGATCTAACTCAAGCCGCTCAAGGCGCCCACTTGCAATCTTTGGGCGCATAGTCTGACGCCCAGACGACTTAGCACAATCCTGGGCGAGGAGGGGAATAGGAACCTAGTGCGTGCTGGGTGTATTTATGTAGCCGTCACGTCTAGGACATGAGCGTCAGGATCTTTATAGTACATGCGATGGAATGCGTGCATGCTCAGACTACACCTCGGTTTATACTCTCATCCGAAGGAGTAGTAGCGCAGTGTCTCAGGGTGGTTTTTTTCCCCTTTTTTCTTCAGGCCGTTACTCCCATTATGCTAGCAGCTTGCTCAAAGTGCATTGGCCCATGGCGTGGCCAACTGCTGAAATCTAGCAGCAAGTGTGCGTCTCGGCCCGAGCGACTGGGGTTCGATCTTGAAGTCAGTCAACAATTTTGTACATGATGAATTGCGGTGGCCAGTTCCTGGCGCAAACTGCTTCTTGGGTTGGTACGTAGGCAACGTCAGAACGCATAATTAATTAATTAATTAATTAATATGAATTATTTTTTTGGTTTGTTGATTTTTTTAGGTACTTATATAAGACATCTAGAGTTGTTATACGGGATATAACAAGATTTAAATCCGATGTGCAGCCGATAAACATGTTCGTCCCCAAACAGAAATTTGACTTAGAAAAACATTGGTCGTTTCTATTTTGTGTGTGTGTTAAACTGGTTTTTTTAAGAATACCATTAATAGACTATTGTGTATCGTTGATCTGTGTTCAAGTAAAAACAGAACAAAACGCAATATGTTTTCGGAGTTTTTCCACATGGCGCTTTTTCAGACTGTGTCTCGCTACACATGTAATAACAGGTTGTCAAGAGCTACCATAAAACAGCGTTATGTAATGCCCCCAATCCAAGATCTAAAGGGGCGGAAGGTCAAGAAGTGGGGTCAAGCAAAAGTAGTTTAAGTCCCCCTTGTCCATTAAAAGTTCTCTCATCATGGCAAGAAGTGTAATCTATCACCCAGACCTTAAAACTTCACTAATGATGGCAACACCTTTGTGACTAATTCAAAAACAGGTCTGTGTTTATTGCAATTGCCAGACATTACAATTGCAACACACTCACCTCCAAACGGTAATGGTCAGACGGCTTTATGATGTCCCTCAGGGTCTCAGACCGTTTCCCTCCTTCGGGAATCCGGGCAAACGGGAGAACTTGTAATCCGAGCTCGGTGAGTTGTTTGTTTGCTCTCTGCGGCAAGCTTAGAAGGTAAAAGATTAAAACTGCTCAACTACGTACAGAGGATTTCATTGAGATGGTAAAGTTGTTCTACGACTTAATGTGTACACAGAAATGTCATGGTTTAATAGTTTGCACAAAACATCATAAAAGCAAATAAGGGTATACAGCCAGTTCTAACAAAGATCAAAGGAATTATAATTAGTTTGTTATTTACACTCAGCACCATCTCTCACCCTCATCCCTCACCCCCTCCACTTTGTTACGTTTGAAACTCGCACGATCATCCGATTGTTTTGTTTTGCAAAGCCTGCAATAACAGAGTGTATTTACCTTTGATTTGATTTTGCGTTGTAGTTAGAAGAAGCTTTGTGTAGTGTTGATAATTTTCGTTGGTCGATATTATTGGAGAATTTTCTAGAATCACTTGTTTATTATCGATCGAAACAGGTAGATCAATCTAGTGGTAGCTACGAGATTCTTCTAACCTAACTAAGGTTGTATGACGTAAGACAGTGCATAGTTCCGGTGACGAATTTTATTGTGATTGGCTGTAATTGCGTCACGCTGGAATGTTTGAACCTTCTCTAGAGTATAGAGAGACTCTAAAGTGCCGCATTGTTTCAAGGAGGATGATATAGTTGAAAAAGTGGAAAAAGCGATTGAGTGATCTTGTATGCAGTTGTTGATGTACGCTGAATAAAGTGGGAAAACTTCATACGACGACCCCTTCCTTGTTGGCTGAGTGAACAGGTTGCGTGGATAAACGAATTTGAGTTACACCTATCAGGATTCAAGCATGGAGTCTGAATCATCTACTGATAAAAAACACAACAACAGTGTAACACACTTAAACAAGAAAGTAAAAACATTGAAATTCTATACACGCGCTATTAATTTCTTTTACTAATTCCAGAAATTTGCATTCGGTTTGCACTGACATCTTTCCAAATTATTGACGTACGAAAATAGCATTTGCAAGCATCTGCTGTACCTGCTAACCTGTCGCAGCTTCTTTCTTAAAAATAGTGAAAATGAATTTTTTTAACATTGTTTCAGAACTCTCTTCGACAAAATATTACTGTATTCGCGTATTTCTTTAACGTGGTGCTGAGACGACCTAGGAATGTGGTTAAAAAATGGACCTCCATTGAAGAAAATCTCCAAGCAATACCGTCGAACGCTAAAACCAGGTCGTTTAAAGCGTCGGGGGCCGGGGAACGCCGTAGCACGCGCTACCAACTGAGCTAGTCCTCATCACCCAGATAATCAGCAAACTGTTCCAAACAAAAGTAGGCACTTAACAGTGTAAGTATAAACACAGTCGTGCTGCGTTTACCATCGCCTTGACAGGAAGGACGCGTGGATGCACAGGAGGATTCTCTCAAGCGTGCCGAGAGTTTTGCTTTTCTTGAAAACAGATGTGTTTACTTTGGACTGCCTTCCGCATCTTCAACCCCGTATATGTATAGACCGCCCACCTCCCCCCCCCCCTTTTCTCCCTTGCTCCTTCCTTCCCATCGTTCTATCCTTCACCAGCCTACCCTATCCATGCATACAACACGCTTCAATACAGCTTCATGCATACTCCAAACACCTAGACCTAGATATCTCTCCATAACGTCTTCCCTCTCATTCCATCTTCTTGCTCATTCCATAGGGCGGCCGCCTTTAGCAACAGTTCTTGAAGATTCTGCAGAAATACCCCCTCCATCCCTCAACCCCACACAAATCCATTCACTGCGATAATATTCCTCGTGATTTCTTTCTTCACTTAAATTTGCAAGTGTATCCCCTTTTCTCTCCCCCTCCTCCATTCCGCCCCCCCCCCTCCCCTCTTAAGCTATGTTATGCATATTTTTATTATTATTTTATGAAATCTACATCCGGCTGTTGTTTATATATCTGTTATACATATCTGTTTGTTATGTATGTTTGACTGTTCCAGGCAATGATCTTCTATCCAGTTCTGTTTGCTGTGCGCATGCCTTTTCGAATATAACTGTTGATTTGTCGGTAGGGGTCAGCTACCTGTAAGGGATTCTTTTCCCATTTCATCTCTTTGTTTGTCACACAGGTCCAAACGTCCAGGCGTGATCCATGGTTTCCTCTTCTGGCGGTGCTTGCCAAGGATCTCAGTGGTGGCATCTGTCACTCCTGAGTTGAAGGTTGTGGTCATGGTGTTGACACCTATTTCATCAGTTCTCAAAATGAGCAGTGGTGAAAATTCCCTCCAATTGTGGCTTGGAATATTTCTGCCACCTCCGGGACTTGCAGTTTGTACAGGCCGAACTTGAACCTGGTACACTTTGCTTTGTTCACTCTCTTCAAGTGGAGAAAGAAATCATCGTGAGATCGTGGTCACTTCCGATGTCTGCTCCTGGAAAAGTGGGTATGTCTTGCCAATGTTGACGCTTGATCTGAAGAGTTTCTTGACCATGATATTATCGATTTGGTTGTGATGCTCCCAACTGAGACTCTGCCAGGTCCATCGTCTGGATTTTTTGTGGAGACCAAGCGTGTTAGCCAGTATCAGACTGTTGTATCTGGCAACCTTCAGGCTTCTGTCATTTGTCTCCTTGTTGCAGTGGAGTCCACAAGTGTCTCCCCAGTTACGATACGCATATTGGCCAAACTTGGCATTCAAGTCGCCTTACACTATGATTATGTCCTTCCTCGGAACTTGGTCAAGGACAGCCCGCAGTTCTTCATAGAAGTCATCGACTTCGCTGTCGTCGGAATATGATGTTGGGGCGTAGACCTGGATGATGGTGATGTTGAAAGGGGCTGCTCTCTGGTGGCAATGAGTCTACTGGAGAGTGGGCAACAATCCATGACAGTTGCCACAATGTCTTTGTGGATCAAGAATCAAAAGCCGTGTTCGTCCCTGTCATCTCTCCGGCTGAAATAAAACCTGCGGGATTTTGTCGGTATTTGTTTCCCCTAAGCATTTCCAGCGCAGTTCGCTGATACCTAAAATGTCTGAACTAAAATAGCAGCAAGAAGGCATACCAGACAGTGAAGCGGCTGGCAAGTGTTAAACAGTTCAAGGTCCCCACGATCCAAAGCAAGCCTGGCTTGTGCCTTACAGAAGAACCAGAAATCTTGGATAGATGGACAGTGTACTGCTCTGACGTTTATAACCATACACCAGATGGAGATCCATAAATTCTAGCATGTTCCCAGAACGGAGAAGAAGAAGAAATCCTTCCAATTTTCCGAGAAGAAGTTGAGGTAGCAGTGCTATCGCTGAGAAATGGGAAATCAGCGAGAGTAGACAAGACACCCGTATAATTGCTTCAAGCAAGAGGAAAAGCGATAATTGACGCCGTCACATGATCTGTAACAATAACTGGAAGCGAAGACCAAAATGATGACCAACAACACCAATTGCATCCACACGGACATCAAAGTCCAAGGTCAATTCCCCAACACGGTGCACTTTTTTTTGGAAATATTTAGGAGCAGTTGTATCAGACAATGGGTCCCGACAGGAAGTCCTCTCCAGAATAGCACAAAGAACTGCTGCCCTGACAACATTGAAGCTCATTTGGAAAGACATGACCATCAGTCTACACTCGAAGGTAAGGTTGCAGCGCTCCCTTGTCCTCTCCATCTTCCTATACTCTTGCGTAATATTGACCCTCACAGCAGACCTACAACGAAGAATACGATGCATGGAGATGAGGTGCTATAGAAGACTTCTGGGCATATTTAGGAGGCAGAAGAAGATGGTAGGACAACATTCAAGAATGGACTGGCTTGACACTGAGCGAGGCCATGAGGATTGCTGAGGACAGAGAAAGATGGAGTACGCTGATTAAACAATCATCTGTGGTGCACGAACGACTCTTGAGTTACGGGATAGAATAGGAATAGGAAGATAGGACCGTTACCCGTGACCTACTTCATGTTATACGGCAATCCAAGTGTTGGAAAACAAAGGCAAAAGAAACAAAGAGAACTCGGAAAGAAAATCAGCGAAATAAAGGTAAAAAAAAAAAGTTACTCGGCGAAAAAATGTCAATAAAATCAGTCAGAGGAAAGAAAGTTACAGAGAAAAAAAAAGTCAGGGGAAAAAAGCCACACTCTGATTTTCTTCCCGTGTAACAGAAATCCACACCAACCCTTAAGTTGCCCGATAGGGAAAAAAAACCAGACAGTTGTCCATAAAACCAGACTTTGACCTGTTTGTATGGAGTAATGCGTTATACATTTAAAATTTGGTCCGGTCTGGAACCGTAACGTAAGTAGAAAAAATATCAGTATTCCATGGTAGGCCTACCAAAAGATAGAATGGGATTTACGTTTGGTGTATGGGGAGGTGGACGTGGATGTGGATGTGAGTGGGGTCTGAACTTTTCCTAGACACGAATGATTAAAATGAAGAAACGACAACATTTTAAATTTCTAAAACTATTTCTTCAAGTTATTCCAGGTTTTTCTTCAATATTGGAAGTAACACTTGTGCGATACCGAGTGTATTCCTGGCTAGAGTGCTGCAAACAGTTTCCCCCACCTGTGGAGGATAAAGCCAGCCTTGACACTTTTAAAGTCAGAGCAGTTACCGCAAGCAAATATCCAGGCACGCGCCTCGTCCCCTCTCCCTCTTCCACCCCTCTCTGTTATCCCATCACATCCAATCATCCATACCTTCCCCCGACCTCAACCCCCCCCCTCCCCCCTTCATCACTGATCACTGTACTGTACATACCACACTTTGAGCCTTGGGTTGTTTTTGTTTTTTTTTAACGAATGGGACTAAATCTTGAATACTTCTGACATCGTACCGAAAGCAACCAGTTTTGGTCAGTTTGTGTAAGACGATAGAGAGAGAGAGAGAGAAAGAGATAGAGAGAAAGAGAGAGAGATGGAGGGAGAGAGAGAAGGGGGGGGGAAGTAGAGAGGTACAGAGAGAGATATGGATAGACAGACAGAATAACAGAGAGATAGAGCTTTCTTGTTGAATTACAGATTGTGGACTGGGAGAGGTACAGAGATATCTAGAGAGAAAGACTTAAAGAATGACAGCCAGATACTGAGAGAGAACACTTGCTGCATTACGGATTGTGGACTGGAAGATAATGGATGGACAGTCACTGGTTGATGGACGCAAGTGACCAGAGATCAGAAAGTTCGGGACAAGGGCGGAGAAGACTTTCTCAAGGGCAAGAAGGAGGCGGGGAAGGCGTCACTCTTCCGATCAGCATGGGGAGGTGTTGGCAGATCAAGGGACAAGACGCTTCGAGTACGGTGCTCTAGCAGGTCTTTCACGTTAGTCTTGTCAAAACATAGACATCAGTACCATCCATACAGCGTGAGGACCGTTACTCCCCTCCCCCTCTGATACACCCCTCCTTCAGTGAGATCGCGTTTTTGACAAAATCTCTCTGTCGTCAATCTTCTACCGCTGCACCCCTTAATTCCGTCTTTCTTCAGATCTATGTCAGCTAGTCTTGTCTCCCGAACCATGGTCATCAGAACCACGATTCATACAATACACCCCCCTCTCCATTCCCTTCCCTCTTTTTGATATATATCCCCCCCAACACACACACCTGCCAATCTTCAACAATGCTCTTCCTAGATCATTTTAGTCTTCTGGTCATACACAAATAGTATTGGTTACACCCCTCTCAAACACATACCCATTCCCCTCTTCTTCCATCTCATGCCCCACCTCCTCTGATAGACCCCCTTTCTGTGGTCGATGTTCTCTCTCGCCACCCTGTAATTCTGTTTATAGGAATCTTTCGTGTTGTCCAATTAGTATTGTTCTTTGGATCTATTCCTACAACATGGGGAATCAGGTTAAATGAGCAGGCATATAATCATTAATAAGACAAACATTTTTCATTTGCCATTTGCTAAATCACACTGTACGAGTACTGTTTTCACCTACGTAGATACATGGAGTAGGCCTATTTCTTCTATTGCCTTGGAAATCTTCTTAATCTCACAGTATTAATCATCTACATTCGTTTTGAAGAATAAGAAAAATAAGAACAAGAAGAATAAGAATTTCTAGTATATTAATTCAATCGTGATAAGGTTAATTCCGCTAAACTAAACCCTCGCAGCGTTCTGGATGTTCTTTAATCAGCAGAAGGAATTCAGCTTCCTTGCTTTCATTCTTAAAGTGATCTTGATGCTATTGTCTTGTTTAGCGCGATAATCCACGTTGGTAGACATGCTCATTGCGTTTGCAGGGGGAAGGGTGAGTGGGTGGGGGAAGTGATCTAACACATAGCAAAACAGCCATCAGATAAAAAAAACACAATAATTTAGATATTATACAGCTCTGAGGTTCGTGACAAAGTATATTTAGAAAAGATGAGTTTGTACCAAGACGGTTGTTACGCCCGATGTTGTATCTAAAAGGCGAAATCGATGTAAAGGTATAAAATGTTATTACATAAAACAATCAGAAGAAACAGAATTAGCTCATCTATGATTCTGAATGTTTTCTGCATTTATCAGTGTGTGTGTTTATTTATTTATTTATTTATTGTTGTTGTAATGTAGACCTGTTGTTAAAGCACGATCACTCCAGGAAACTTGATTTCAGCGAAAATGTGAAAACGTTGGCGAGAAAAATGCTTAACACACTACATAAACGCCGTCCATTGGATCAATATCCACTGAAAATGAATTTGTACACTCTCTTTACCTTCATGGGAAAATGGCATACTGACTAGATCATTCGTGGAGAAGTACAAGAAAAAAATAAAATGGTACCCATGTGCTCAGTGTTACACGCCCCATTTTAAAAAAAATATGTCTGCGGGACCCGTAACAAGCTGATTCTGGGGACCGTAAAACGACACACAAACATTTACTTTCCCTTCCCCCCCCCCCACCCCCTTTTCGTTTTCATTACATACATAACATTTACTCTAATAGATTGTTGTGATTTATTCTTTGTTTTCGCATATAATTTTGATCTATAAGTAGCCTACATTTTTTGTTTTTCGATTAACAGGTCAGGACACTAAAGTTGCGAATGAAAAATGCGGTATTTTAGATTTTCTCGCCTACAAAGCAAGACCTAGCCTATCTCGGTTACATTTATACTACCAAGTGGCCGAGACATTTTTTAGCTTATGCGTAAAAAGTTTGATTTCAAATTTGACGAAATGCTTCAGATCATCTAATTTAAGTGAGCATACCCACACGCCACGTCGATGCCCTGGGTACAAATCGGAATACATTACATTACATGATTATTGCTTTAGGTCCAGCGGACTCTTCCGAGCCAAATCAGGACCGGACAACCCCTGATCCGCATAAAAGATCTGCTGAAACAACCCCAGTGGTAAAACTGAAAGCTCTCCACCAGCCAGTCACTTTACAATAAAGACATCCCACGCAGGGGACGCCAAGGCTGTACTCTAATTTATCGAACCCCCGTTTACAAAAACAAAATAGAATACAAACATCATTATAAATTATCAACAAAACACATACATATAAAATGCCTACATTGCTAAATAATAACATCATAGGAAGCCCTAGTGACCACCTGGCAGAAAGCGTCCAATATTCCCAAGCTGATCCAACAGACCTCATACACAAATAAGGAGTCTTGTCCCGGAAGAGTTTTCAAGAAAAAAGGTAGGTGACTGGTCTAGCGAAGAAGAAGATAGGATAGCAGATTGAAAGAACAGAGCAGGAATGAGAAAGAGCAAATGAGAAAGACAGTGACAGTGGGAATTTAAAGCACTAAATTTCCAGAAAGTGGGGATACTATTTATACTGAAACCCCAACGGCACCCCAACGGGGGTCAAAATCGGACTAACAGCACGCCTGAGTAAGCTTCCTTTTATTCGGCGTAACTTGTCTCCACCGTAGTTGTTGTTGTTGTTGTTTTTTTTAAAGGTGATTTCTTGATTAAAGGACCAGCTGTCACTCTGCTTCAATTGAAGAGGAAGAAGGTTCCGCAGTTTGCAGGCAGAATTTGTGAAACAAACAAAATAATTAAACAGCTCGTTATGGGCCACCATCTGAATTATTAGTATTGTGATGATAGTCCATATTATTAAATAGTCTTTTTTTTTGCTTCTGATTATACTCATTTGCACCACAGTTAGAGGTGTTTAATGATAGAAACGATAGAAGTCACAATGGTCGTTTATACAACAATTCGCTTTCCGCCCCCTTTCATAAGCTTACTCCAGCGTAGCGCACCGTTTAATCACTGCTGAATATTCTCTCTTCTATCTCATTACACACGGAAATGACTTGAAAATCTCCACGAGCCATACTTTACATCAGGAGTAACATGCTGTTTGTTATGTCTCATGTTAGACCCACACCTCTGCATATTATTGATCTCTGTGTGCCAATTTAAAAAAAAACAACAAAATTTCTCATTCATCATTATTATTTACAACACCCATAAATTCAACCATTTAGAACTCGATGTATTTAAACCTCCCATGTTTCTTTGTCAATTATGTACCCTTGGGATGGAATACTTCAGACTTGTATTATTTCATCTATATATTCATTCCCCTATGTAGAGACTTACCAATATCACCTGTTGTTACGTCGACTTCTTGACCATTGTAATAGGGGAGTGTAAAATTTTAATTTTAATTTTTATTATAGAGATCTGTACAGCGGGTGCCTGCCTTATTAAACAAGTATATTAAAATGAATGACATTAGGCCTTACACAGAATGTTACCAAATTCAACAAATCAAGTTAAGCAGCAGTGCAAAGTTTGGTCATATAAATTTCATGATTAACTATATTTTACGTTAGTTGATTTGTTTGTTTGTTTGTTTGTTTCTTTAATTTAACGTCTATTCACCTAAGTGATTTTAGACTTACGTTAATTGAAAACTGAGAGAAAGTCGCATCTTTCTCATTTAGTGTAGAATGTAAGAAAACAGCACTATGGAAGAAAACAACATCATTATTGTAAACATAAGACATAGGACATTGTATTGCTCAGAAACATGGGGAAATGCTTTTTGAATGTGCAAACATTAAGACACCTTGAGTAAAGTTATAAAGGTCCCATAGACCAGTAAGAAAAATCAGTCAACTGTTAAAAAAATATTAAAAAAATATTGAGAGTATTGTCATAGGTTTTTTACAATAAGGCAGTCTCTTAGAAATATGTGTAGTTTAAACTGTCTTGAGATTAAAGAAGTCCTGAATTCTTGTTAAAGTCCTCTCCCTTTTCCCCCGTTTCTTAGAAGCCGACATCTTTTCTCTCCAATTTTCCTGGCTGGAGACCTCCTAACTGACAAGACTAGTTACTGACCTTCTGCAATAGTATACGGCCAGCTAGTTATTGACCGACTGTGACACTAGGTCCAGTCCAGGCACAAACCGTTAAAACTCCATGATAGTGACATTTATTGCCCGGTCTCGCCGGACATTCATCCAGTTCCGTGTGGTGCACAAGACGAATAGTCTGAGAAGGACCTTGAGGAGAAGCTTTGCCCTCACAAAATTGTTCCTGATGAAAGACAATACCCTAATGGCTTGTCTTAATGGGAAAGTTCGTTGAAGGTTGTAGGAGGTTCGAAAGCTTTTTTCGAGGTTATCAGTTCCCGAACATAGGTTGCTGAACCTTTTGGACAAAACAAAAACAACAACAACAACAACAACAACAACAACAACAACAACAACAACAACCGCAACAACAACAACAACCGCAACAAAAGATTCAGGATCGGAACTTAGATTAAAATTCTGAGAATCTCGAAAAACTGTTTTTGAACCTCTACGAGCCTACCACAAACCTTCCAATTAAGACACTTACCGATAACGCTTCTCTTGCCAGAATCGCAACCGAAGGGTTACGGGATGAATGGGAGAGCGGCGGGGAAACTTTTACAAATTTAATATGTAATAAGGTTGCATTTCCAGTAATAAAACACAAAGGGGGAATCCTTTACTGAAATACAAAGCAGCATTCTCTGGATGACTAATTAAAAGAAGAAGGTCAAGGTGACAACTTCCTTTCGTGATTTTCGCGAGCATTGCCCATTTTAGTTCAAAGCTGTCTCAGGCGTTTGTTCACAAATAGTCTGAGGCTTAGACCTTAAAACAGCTGGTGAGTTTTATACTGAAGAGTAGAATGTATTGCTAGAACTAGTGTTTAACAAATTCGTGGATCGCAGACTGTGTGTAACAATTTTCAGACGTCACTGGGGTGCTACGAAATTCGCACATATTCAAATTATTTATTTGTAATGTCCTTCTCAGAAGCAGTAATGAGCTGAACTATCCCCTAATTTGAAGCTAGCCATGTGCACCCCATCTTTGTGGATTTTTTTCTTCGTTCACAGTATCCTGAAGAATTTGAACGTCTCTACCTCTTGTCACTTCCTTCATTCAGGATACTGTGAACGAAGAAAAAAATCCACAGGTTTTGGGTGCACCAGTTGCATTTGCATCATTATCTAGAGGGTTTTTATAGTTATTATCTAGAGGGCTTTTATAGTTATCCTGTAATAATACAGTTTATAATTATCCTGTAATAAGACAGCTATCCTGTAATAACTAAATAAGTTTAAACTTTTATAACACGGCAGGTTTATCACTTTCAACCGTTCAATTGATGACTGTCAAGTTGTCGTAACATTGGTATTACAGTTAACCAGCCAATAAGGATCGTTATAGGTGTTCCGCGGAATTTTGACAGCGATGGCGTCTTCCTCCACCACAAACTTGACACACATTAAGCCGTGTCTGACCGGTTCTTGCCCACTGACTGCATCTGAGCGGCTCTTGCCCATTGGGCCGCACGGAGAACAGCTACTTGCCTTTACGTTTACAGTGCAGCAGAAGGAAGCCAGGACTTAACTCAAGGAAAAAGCCTTAGCACTGACAGCTTCATCTCACTTGCATCCTAATTCTCAGTGCATGACAGTAGCATGTTACCAATTTCAATCAAAGTGACATTAATTGTCTTATCAAACCAGGACCCACACAAAATAATCTGAGGCTGCCAAAGGCATACGCCAAGCCATCGTATCAAGCGTGGATAGATTCGGTTTGAGCAGAACCAAGAGACCTGCAGGTGATTCAGTTCTCATTTGTACTTGTCTGGTTCAATTGCTTTCATATTTACAGTAGAAGATGCCAACCGCTGGTTTAACATTAATCGTACTGAGCTGTATTAACTAATAACAAAGACACACGGTGTTCGGGACTTGGCTGTTAACCAAGTGCGCATGCTATTATTAACCACCACTGGCTCTCTTTCACTTTGGAGAATGGACAGCGATGAAAAATTTCTTTTGGGGCAGAAAACCTATCCAGAAAAGCTCTCGTTGACCCGTCCGAGCATTACCTGTCACGATATCCGATCTTTGCAATAAACCTACACCTAGGTTTCTATCACTTTTGGCTGAGCCTTTTCTTTCTGAAAACCTGTCCTTTTGCCTAGTATCACAGTCCTATCCATGGTAGTCAATTATTTTATTCTCGTATGCCATAGCCAGTTGTGTGCTGTACGATCTTTGCAATCACCCTACAACGTTGGGCTTTTGAAAACAAGCAGCGATGAGTTTTTTCTTTCTAAGTAGGACACCTGTCCAGGGAAATCTATTTCTTTTCGATGACAAGTTATGTTATTAACTGTTATCTTTGCCATGAATCCATACGAAGGCCTCAACGGAAGAACGATCAGAGTCACACATTTCCTGTTTTGAGAAAATCGATTTTTAAGATTTAAAACACCATTATGTAGTACAATGAATTAAAATCACCCCAAAAATCATTTTATTTAAGAAAACATTTATTTCTCAATATAGCAGTTCTAAATTTTATGTGAAAATACTGATTTATATATTTGATATTGCTACTCTAAGAGGGGAACCGCTGTTCGGACTTTGATCGTTTTGCTGTTGCATAGCTCCAATACAAGCCAAAATATTCCACATTTTAGGTCCTAGAGACTCATTGTCATAACAGGTTTTCTTAATTGATTTCTACTTACACCTAACACAACAGAATCGAAAGACACTAAAAATATTGCTTTACAATCAAATTTATTACATGAGTGTCATCTTTATTGCAGGTACCACCCAAACCAAAGAATACAAGTAGGGGAGGGGGGCGCGGGAGGAAAATAATAAAAACACACATGTCATGTGATAGCAAATAACTCAGCTGACAGCTAGCTTGATCGTTTTGTCGGTGTAAACATAGGACTCTGATCGTTCTGTCAAAGTGTGGTTATTTTAAAGTCCCATAACTCAGGACTCAGATCGTTTTTCCATTAGTCACTTCAGGTAGACAAAGTATGAACCCAGGGCTACAAGGAAAGGGCAATAACTCAAAAAAATCAAATTTGTGACTTTGATCGTTCTGTCGTTGAGGCCTATTACATTTCCTTCACTTTGATAACTAGCATGTAGTTTACTTCTCTTTGGCTAATTTATGCCATTACCTCAATGAGAATTTATGCCATAGTCAGTTAACTTAGCAACGAGTCATGGAGTATGGTTTAGCGGTTTCGAATGTTATGTTCCATAACCTTTGTCGTATTATGCATTTGTTTTGTAAATATCACTGTGGTGGACGTGCACAAAACGTTTAGAGGAACCTTTCTTCTCATTGTAGTGACCAAAGCAGAGCACTACAAAGCTAATAAATACCTATATTAAGAGATTTTACTGTAGCACACTGTTACCGATCGGGGATATCTCATATAGCCTTGACGAGTACCGAAACCAAAAATGGTCCATCGACATCTTGGTGATGGCAGTTGAAGACATTATTGCCTGTTGTCCCGAGTTACACTCTGACAACGTCTAACTGTTATAACATTATATCGATAGGTCACCTGTTCAACATTTACGCGGTTACCATACTGCAGAATGAACTCGTTAAACAAAGCTAGATTTAACTTTATCAGGACACTAGTTACGAAGTTCTTGTCTTGTACAAATATAATATCGTAGGCGTCTGTTTTGGAGTGCCACGCGGTTCTACGTAGCAATGGAAAGCTTAAAGTAAATCCGAGGTCTGTCATTTAAAACTTTTAGAAGAGTTTGTTAATCCACAACTTTTTAAAGATGAAAGCTCTAAAATAAGGGTGTAAGCAGTTTTAAAAAGACATTCGGTTCCTCAATAACGCTTTCTCACGAGTCTAGCAAAGGGCTCTTTGAAACAGTCATTTCACGTCACTCAATTGTCCCGTTTGGTTAATCCCAAACACCGCCTTGGAGCAAGTTCGTCACGCACTGTGGGGCGTCCGTGCCTCAGTTCTGAGGGAGATAGATAAGCCATTTACTGCTCTCAGGCGACCTTTGAATACTTGGGCACAAAGTTTACATTCAATTGGGAAGAAGAAAAAATATTTGTGTGGATGTAAAACTCGAGAAGTACTGATGTCTCGCCTTAAAGAGATGGAAAGAGACTGGAGTTACGAAACGAAACGTTTAAATTCAATTGTCGCTGCTTTGAGACACAATTGCTTTGGGTTTTTTTAATATACAAGAAAATGGTCCTACTCTGAGACATTGTATAAGTTCTTGAGCAATTCTGATCTCGCCCTCAGAAGCACTTTACGACCACAATGACCTGTAATCAAATGTACGGCACAGGCTGTTAAATAACTACCAGATGTTAGCCCTGACACTATAGGTGTACGCTTTGGGAGTCTGTGATACTCATTGTGACACAGACTGACACGCATTTCACGCTACTCAGAGTATCTCAGACTTGAGGCACACGCCAATATAGTTTATTAATATCAAGCTTTGAGAGATCACTCAACACTCAGTATGCTTTCACGCAAACACTCGTGCAGTGAGATTAGAGGCTAGGAGTTTGACAAATGCAAACATTTATCTGTCAAGAGAGCCGTCCAGGGTGGTGATAATGGATATGAATGCTTGTTTTTCAAGGTCTGGGGTTCTCATCTCTCTGCTCTACCTCCGCAATTCGTTCCTATTTCGTTCAATATTCATATCAGTGCTCTGGCTTGTCATTCGAATCCCACTGGAGATCGACTGGGCCGATGGGTGTTACATGTAAGCAATCTGAATATTGAGCAACACATTACCAATCAAAGCCAATCACTCTTCGTTGCACGATAAATTGGATGTTGATTCTACGTTTAGGCCTGTTCCTCCCACCAGCGCATCGTATTAACGCTCCAGACAACTGAGAACAATCCTGGGCAGCCAGGACCTAGGTACATGCTGGGTGTGTTCTTGTCACCGGCACTCACCCGTCTAGGACATGAGCGTCAGGATCTTTAAAGTTAGTTATGATGGAATGTATGCGACACAGACTAGACCTCGGTTTATACTCTCATCCGAAGGAGTATAAAAACGGGAGTAAAGTGTCTTTCCCAAAAATATTTCTTGAAACAGAGTGTACGATTCCACTGGCATCGGACCTCAAAGTGTCTTTCCCAAATTTGAGGGGCCGGGTAGCTCAGTTGGTAAGAGCGTCTTGCTAGTAACCGAAAGGTCGCTGGTTCGAATCCCGGATTGGTCAACGTGTGATCATATTATTTTCCCCTTTACCAACAACTGGCCCGCTGGTGTCAGTATAAATCGGTCCAGTAGTCACCTATATGCGAAAGTGTCGTGTGACTATAATCTACAACAACAACAACTTTCCCAAAGACACAACACAATGTCCCGGCCTGGGCTCGAACCCGGTGTCACGTCCTTCAAGTTCCGTATCTCCTAGTTTATCCGAGCGCATTTGCGCATGCGCTAGGTCATGTCGGGCCGGCTTTTTCACGAAGTTCTTAGGCGTCATAACCCTAACCCTAACCCAAACCCTAACCCTAACCCTAAACTCTTAACTCTAACCCAAACCCTAACCCTAACCCTTACGAAGACTATGATAGCACTGTGCGCATGCGTCGAATTTTGTAACGCGTCGACCAATCAGAATGCTCCCATTCGCTCCCAGCCCAGCTAAGATACTAGGAACTGTGAGGATGTCACACCGGGACCTTCAGATCCGCAAGCCAAAGCTCTACCATTAGGCCACCGTGCCTCCCATGCATACTCGTATTAATAATAATAATAATACAGTACATTTGTATCGCGCGGTACCTCGCAAACGGTAAGGAAAGCGAGCTCGCCGCGCTTGACAACACACGTGCAATCACACACACACACACACACACACAAACACACACACACACACCCACACACACACACACACACACACACGCACACAGAACACGTATACACTTATCACATGGTTAAATAATTACAGTATTACGCATATAATCAGTCTGAAATGTCTTAGTTTGAGTAACATTTTACCAAACGAAGTAATTTGTTTAAGGGTATGGATAAAACACGAAAAGGAAAATGGTTTAGCAGGCTGAACTATTTATAAATGAAACTAAATTAATGTTCTGAGACTAGCTGAACATTTTATCTCCGTGCCCACTAAATAAAACATTGCAGTAGCAGTATTCGTCAAAATGTTCTTTTTTTAATTTATTTTTCTTTTTTTTTTTGGTTGAGGGGGCGGGGGTGGGGGGTGAAAGGGGAGAGAAGGTGGGTGGAGGGTGGAGGTTGACGACTATTTTAGAAGCCAGTGTCTGCCAGGAGATACTTTTAGTTTAATCTTCATGCAACTGTCTTCAGCAAAGTAAATTCTCAAGGTGGCAATAATCTACACTAACAGTTTAGCAGGCACAAACAACAGCGGAGGATTTTGGATGAATCTTGAAAGCTGCTGAAAACAGAACGAACTTTCAAGTGAATCACATAAAATGGAAACGTGTGCACGACTCTTGAAAACCAATATCCCTCCTGCGAGAGCAGAACAGACATTTTCTAGATAAATGAAACCGTTTTCAGACTCTAACGAAAGAAAATATTCCCTTTTTCCTTCCTTCTCATCCACCCCCCCCCCCCTCCTCATCAACCAACAACACATTTCCTTCCCACCACTGCATACTCAGACTCGGTCACAAGCGGTAGTGATGATAGTTTGCTGTTGGTGTATGTTTGCGTGGGTTAAAAAAAAGGAGGGAGAGAGAGAGGGAAAAAAAGAAATAGAGAGCGAGAGAGGGAGAGAGAGAGAGAGAGAGAGAGAGAGAGAGAGAGAGAGAGAGAGAGAGAGAGAGAGAGAGAAATAACAACCTTTCCTGAACTTCTCAAATGTCCATAAACATCCTTGTTTATATCGGCATAGGGCTATCGCCCAGCTGATCTGTTGTCATTGACGAAGCAGCATCCAGCAGCTTTCAGCACAATCTTTGCAGCCAGCTCCAATCAAACTGTTGAATTTTGAAAAACAAGTCGGGAAAGGTTCAAATCCCAGATCAGACCCCTTCCCTTTAACCCCCACCCTCCTACTACCCCATTTTCCCTTTCCCCTAATTCCCATCCCCCAACCCTCGCTTCCCCTACTCCTTGGTTCTACACTCCAATATCAAAACCGAGAAGTAGCCAGTCTATAGCGGATTATTGCTACGGATTATTAGCTGGTCTCGCTCCCTCACCTGCATTTGCCCAGGCTTGGTCATTCATTCACTGTATTGACCAGTATGTCTCTCTCTCTGACTGGCCACATGTTTCTTCGTGTAAACGTGCTCAGATATTAGTTTATCAACCACTGTAGTGACCATGCAGTGCGCCCCTCTCTGTATCACAGGTGGGGAAGGGGGTGGTGTTGGTGGTGATGGTGGTGGTGATGGGGGGTAATCTGCTTCATTTGTTGCCTGGCAACGCGGTCAACTAATTATTCTGGCTATCCGTGGACAAAGAAGGGATGAGACGGTGTTGGCTGACCACGTGATAAGGATTCAGTCATACCTTCTGTCAGCTAACTGTGAATCTTTATACCACTGCAAACATTTAAAGTTTCACAATTTCCCTCTTGACAGCAAACAGCTTGGCACGGGAATTGTTTTAATATATTTTTACAATCTGATTGTCAACTGGTTTTAGCGATTTTAACTTAAACTAAAATCTTTTGAAGTCTATTTTTAATTTTAAATCTTTGCATATATTTTAACTTTATTTATATTTGTAAATTTAATATTTAGCATTGTGTTCTACAACATATTTTGTTAGTGATACAAACAGGATTTAGTTGATATTGTTGTTCTTTTATTTTAAATTTACATTTTAAGCTGTTAATTATACTAAGACATCACTAGCAATACACGATGAAGCAAAGCCTGGCTTGCTAAACGGAAAAGAGAAATTCAATAATAACGTCAGTAAATGTGAAAACACAGTATTAATTACAACTGAAGTTCTGTGCCAGCATGATTAATCCAAGGAAACATCAAACTGAGCTGTCATTAGCGATTTTAACCAACTTCTCTATTCCCGGTCTCAACACCCTCAGAAAGGAATGCGCTCACAATGCGTCTGGTTATCTATCAGGTATTCACATTAACCTGTTATAAAAGACGAACCGAGGAAAACGAACAAGAGGCGGATGCATTATTATTAATTGGTCAAGACAAATCATTAGATACCACGATGGTACTGTATCGGTCTGGCAGATTTGCTTTACTCGGTGGTACAAATAGAAACAGGTACGGTTCCCTTGAGAGATGGTTTGATCTATAGGTCTTCAGTCAGCAGGAGCATTACAACCCGCTGAGTAAAGTTAAACAAATTTGCATCGTTGAACGGGTACAGTATGAAGACTAAAGGTAGCCGATGCTAGGTGGCTTGCTTCTGTAGGAGCAAAGATGGAGTTTTTGGTAATGAGAGGGGGTGGGTAGAGTAGATGAATAGGGGGAGGGGGGAACATGAATATGGGGAGGGGGGGGGGAACAAAGGCAGACACACATACAGACATGTGCATGAACTATTAGACTTAAATCAGGTCGAAAAATTAGAAACTCGAGGGAGAAAATACGTTTTGTTAAATGAACCCGTAAAATGCAAGACTGGTGAGTGATGTGTGTGCGTACGTGTGCACGTGCAGGCCTTCGTTTGAATATGTGTGTATGCGTGTGTGTGTATGTGTGTGTGTAAGGATAGAACAAGCGAGAGACTTCTAGATATGATAAACTATCTGTCCTCAATCAGTCGGAGCAATGTGACACACAACAACATCCTGCTGCGCTGGGCAGGACTGGTATTTTGTTTATTGATGGATATACCCGCTAATCATAATTATGCGATGATGGATGGAGGTGTGTGCACGCGCGCTTGTGAGTGTATGTGTGTGTGTGACAAAGAGAGAGAGGTGGATGGTGGTAGGCACATTGAGCTGTCTACTCTCGATCAGGCTCGTTCAGTTCTGTGATCGGAGTCAGCAATTTGACCTTCCAGAACAAACAGCATGCAACATCGTGCAGTACTGATTGGATATATGCCAATTTGGCGGTTGATTTGATATGAGAGAGAGAAAGATAGAGAGAGATAGAAAGAGAGAGAGAGTGAGGGAGAAAGAGGGTGGGAGAGAGAGAGAGCGAGAGAGAGAGAGGGAGAGAGAGAGAGGTTATTTGCCAGCAAGGAGGCTGTAGGCGTACTGACCCAATGGCCAGTGGCCAGCCTCTTTGGACAGGTAACAGTTAGTTCGCTTTCCTGGACATGACTAATTACACATTTTCCATGTGACCTTACTCTATTATGCAAAAGTCTCTCTGGTTCTCCAGAATTCACTGAGTTGTTCCGCGATGCGTAGACTGCGATGCAAAGAAGCTTGGATGAAGTAGAATTTGACCCTGTAGGTTAATGTAGCAGTTCCTTGTAGAGATTGGCGTGATATATAGTCTCGATTTTGACAGATCCGTTCTTCATGCATGTAGTAAAACTCAGCAAACGGAAGCTTGGAACTAAACCCGGGTTAACAAACCAAAACAAAAGAACACATTCTTTAGAACGTGTTTTGAACTGCCGTAACTGTTACTGTTAAGGATGATTTGTTTAGGGCTAGGGCATGTGGTCAGACGAGGACTTGTATTCGGTTCTAATTTGAGTATAACGATAATGAGCAGATGGATTTTCGTTGTCGTGTTTTCTAAATCCTTGCACAAGGTCAGTATTACATGACTCATAATGGTCTCAGCTCTGTATGGAAATAGTTCGTTCCGTACGTCTCACATCTCCTTGGTTCAAACACAATGTTATTAATAAGACAAGCAAGCGAAACATGGCCGAACATAAAGGGTACACAAAAGCAAAGCTTAAATAAGGGCTACCATTTGACTAATTATAGCTATTAAATGTCTCTAACGAACAGGAACAAGTACCAAAAAAATATGTTAAGAAATATTCCAAAAGATTACTTACAAACATTCTTTTGACTTATTTTTTTAAACACACCATCGCGCGCCAAATAAAGCAAAGAGCTTGCCTGGAGCATTATAACGATGATGAGGAATCCTGATTCCATCATTTACATAGCTTCCAATCCTTCCATTAACATTTACTTAGTCAGAACCGTTTTCGCAGAATTAATAGCCCGTGCATTCCTCAAAACTGAACTGGCCTCCCCTCTCGCATCAGAGCTCTCTTACGACGAAAGAGAGAAAGGTAAATGGTCCATCGTTTCCGCTATCTCAAACGACAATCTGCGCAGTCTCCAAGGTTCCCGCTGTCTTGCGTTCGCTTGAAAGAGAGTGTGGCAGATGGCTACGAGTGTGTAGGAATTGGAAATGGAGTAGTAAAAGCATACTCATGCCGCTTTGGATGTGCTTATCTAACATTTAGAAGTGATTTTAGATGGTTATGCCAAAGCCATAACAGAAGCCACAGCCAGAAGAATAATTATGGAAATGCGTTAGGGAGTAGGGTGTTGGTTGAGAGACGCATCATAAACCCCCAAGGGCAAGGACACATAACCATTATCTTAGCTCAGGTTACTATGACACATCAAACGCTTCCTTTTTTAACATGTGTTTGTATCTGGTCTCACATTGCGCGTACGTGACTTAAACAGTCCCCGAGTCACTTTATTACAGAGATAGAGACGATCGTAAATTATCGTCGCAAGGCGTCGACGGTAAAAATCTTCCCTTACAAATTAATCAATTACATTACCATCAGGGATTTTCCTACGACGATGACATCATCGTCCACGCGTTAACACGAGTTAACACGAGTTCACAAGTTTAAATTGAAAGTACCTTCCCTCTAGTGTTTTCAAACCAAGATAGTACATTTTCTACTGCAAAATCCCATGTGGTACATTTTCTACTGCAAAATCCCATGTGGTACATTTTCTACTGCAAATCCCATGTGGTAAATTTTTTACTGCAAAATCCCATGACTGTGGTACATTTTCTACTGCGAAACCTCTATAGTACAGTTTCGACTGCAAATCTCACATAGTACATTTTCTACATATAAACATACTTTCAATCTCACCCAGCTTTCACGCTCTGCTAAAACTTGCTGTCGCAATCAGATGGGCAGAGATAGCAAACAGCAAAGACCAAGCATTCTACAGTCTTTAAAAGCAACCCGTTCTTCTTATCAGTATGGGGAGCTCTTCCAGACATCGTAAACCAACGAAGCGGGTAGTTTTATGGTCTTTTAGTTAGTAAATGGTGATTAATTAAGCTACCTTTGTTTATTAAACAAGGAAGAGACGGGGAGGAGGGGAGGGGGGAAACAAAAAAAAAAGCTTTGCTGTCAGTTTAAGCAAAGCTGGTCCCATTGTATCTCCTTTTCGGAGCAGGCGATTAGCGCGCATCGCTCATAAACGTGTATCGATAAGCGCGCGTTTTATTTGCTAGTTAGGGCACAATTATATTCGATTATATTCTATAAGCGCGCACCCCGAGTGCTAATTAGAGCGAATGTAAGTCGGCAGGTGTAGGCCGAGATTTGTTCTTGTCGGAACATCGTGATGTCAACGTGTGTTTTATGTTTTGTGATTCGTGTGACGAACGGACCAGTTTACCCTGCTTACTTTACTATTTAGCCTTGTTTAGTCACTGTAATCTTAGAATGTTAATGTTAGGCTGCAGCAGACGATGGAAGTAATCAAGCGTAGCAATGATATATACCGTTTACACACAGTGGTAGCTGACGGTAGTAGCACAGTCAATGACATCATCGTAGCTACGTTAGGCGAGTCGATTACCAGCCAATGAGAACATAGGTTAGAATGGAATCAACCAGGTCTGGCTGATTCAAATAGAGAGAGAGAACAGCAGTCGTTTTTGAGACGAGGAGCAGTAAACAGCTACACAGTTAGCAGTAATATCTCTCCTGAATAGACCAGGAAGCAGTGCTTGGGAATCTTAGAATTCAATCAAGTAGCCACGAGCCTGACTTTGTCAAACAGGTAAATGAACATACTTCTGTTTCATCGTGATATATTTATATTATTGTTGAAATTATGTTTGTGGAATTTGCTATGCATAGATTTGAAGTGTTACTCCAAATTTGCCTTACCATGTGGAAAAGCCGAACACGTGTTAAGCATGACCGGTTTGGACGCCATGTTGTATACCTGACGGAACCACTGTTGTTTAACCTATATGTATGTTTGCAGACGAGTGGCTGTACCAGTGAATGTTTATAATATTATTAATTCTTTATGTGTATAATTAGCCACGATTTATATTTATGCATGTATAGGAAATTAGAGTTGAGATTCCAGTGGACCACGGACGTAGCAGAATGTTCG
Source organism: Oncomelania hupensis (assembly GCA_036898135.1). Taxonomy (NCBI): domain Eukaryota; kingdom Metazoa; phylum Mollusca; class Gastropoda; order Littorinimorpha; family Pomatiopsidae; genus Oncomelania; species Oncomelania hupensis. The sequence continues at coordinate 88,793,560 of CM072511.1, read as the reverse complement.
TCGCTTATGTATAGAGATGTGGAGCTATCACTGAGGGCTACTTTGGCTTTCAGTGAGACGCTCTGCACAGACCTATTATTCAAGGTTGTGCAGAATTTCGTCTCTTATGTTACAGACGAGCAGGCGAGATATACCGTGCGCCCAACTCCACAGAAAAGACGAGTTGGCTGTTTAGCCTCTACAGCACAGGACTGAGAGAGCAACCCTGGAAAACACTCTCCAAGACAACACAGCGTGTCGAGGGACAAAACTACACGACGACCCAGCGTGTACCAGAAGCTACCTCAACGAAGGGCTTCAAACCCGCTACACACAAGTTAAGTGCATAGGAAAAAGTGCACTAAAACTGATAGCAAAAGGACCACAGTAGTCCACTCTTCAGAAAACTGTAAAACGGACCACAGTAGTCCAATCTTCATGAACTCTAGTAGCCAGTGTCCTATGAAGACATAACAGCTGCCTAGACTATCAGCGATCGAATCATTTGCATTGACTTGACTTTTTAAGGTAGATTAGTACATCGAAGATCTTGTATAGAGTAGAAGAAATAAATGTGTGATTTTAACTGTTATCAAGTGGCTGGACTACATATGATTCATAGCCGTGTGAAAGCTAGTGTGACAGTGATCTTTTACCATTTTTCTGTCTATCTCTGTACCCCAGCCTTAGCACAGACCGAGCTAAACAAATAAATGTATTAAAGTAATTCACCGGGTGACTAACTAGCAGTTCCCATAGAATAAAGCGTGAGGGTTACAGCATTCCATTGTGCAGAGCCCAGCAACAAATAAACCCCACGTTACAATTCGCAAGACTAATTTGTTGTTTGTTTTTACCGCAGTTCAACTCTCAAACATCTTCCTTTCTTCCTCCTCTTTCCCCACCTCAACAACGACTACTTTAAGCAGGAATCCTATCCCGTGACTCCAAAGCCTTTGGGACACCACAGATGATTGTTTAAGCATCTTTCTCTGTATTGAATCTGTATCTTTGAAAACAATTCTCTTTCCTGTTTAATCACCGTGTGATGATAAAACAGGAAAGAGAGTTGTTTTAAAACTTTCACGTGTTTCGTGTGACATTTGACTTTGATTACATTTATTAAGAGATGTTGATTTCACATTTGATTTGTGCTTATCTCTACATCTCTGGAAAAGAAAGACCAGTTTTAATACAATATTCGAATGATACATCTCAGTCAAGAGAAATATTTTGCGAAGGGCGGACGCGGACGGACTTTCAGAATTGCTGCCGACGAAATAATCGAAATCACGACAAAGGCAAACCAGCTCTCCTTGTTAATGGATTTATTTATCATCACAATTTGAAACGACCACAAAAGAATTAAAAATAAAAATAAAAGAGTGAGAGAGAGAGAGAGAGAGAGAGAGAGAGAGAGAGAGAGAGAGAGAGGGTTGGAGTTGATTTTAGGTGCCACTTATATGTTCCAATTAATTGTTTTTATGTTCTACAAATTAATTTCAATAAATGATCGATCATTCATTATTATAGTTCTTCATATTGGTGTGGTATTGGACGAATACAAACGCGCGCTAATCAACTGAACAAGTGCGCTCTTGTTAGCATCTAACTTAACTATGCGCGATTAATTATTAGCAATACGAAAATACGCGTTTATCGGAGGCACCCCATCGTTCAGTGTGACCGCAGTGCAATTTCCCCACAAGTAAACTCAATTGTCTCACACAAAAATAAATAAAAACATCCTTGATAACCTGACCCTTTAAAATTGTCCCACGTTACGCTTTACACGTGACAACTATAACGCCAGACCCTGATTACTACAAATATCATTTGATAATTACAAATATTATGTGATAAATACATTTATCAAGGGATAGTTACAGTTATAATTGAAAAATTATAAATATCTTCGCGTGATCATGTTTAATTTTCAGTTTTGGCTCTAGCAATCCGCCTGAATATGACGGCCTACTAGCGCCCAAACCTGATAATTACAAATATCATCGACATTTTTACAGTTAGCACGTAAAAATTGTAATTATCAATGGAAAATGACAATTTTCGGTTTTGGCCCCATTTCCAGACGGATTGCTAGAGATAAAACTGAAAAGTAAACATGATCACGCGAAGATATTTGTAATTGTTTAACGATTATTGTAATTATCCCTTGATAATTGCAATTTTCCTATGATATATGTAATTATCTTATGATATTTGTAATTATCAGGTTGTGGCACTAGGAATGCGTGGCAAATACTCATAATTATTAATTAACACTGTGGATTACATGTATCTCTGTAAATTACGCAGAACACGTGTTAATTGCAATTATCTCGTGATAATAATAACTCGGTTTTGATGCTAGTAGGCCGTCATATACAACAGTCGATTTAAATATAAAGAACTTCAGGATTTATTTCCTGTCCAATGATTTTTTTTCATTCTTCCTTCCAATATTAGAAAACGGATACAATGTGTTTCTACGTCCTCTTATTAATTATTTTTTTAACCTATTATCACTACCTGAAGACTAGAAAGGTCTTTAAAAAAAATGCCAAAGGAGATAAAATCACACCACCAAATTAAAACTAGTTATCTATACACGTATTTCGCTAGTAATAGCTTTCTGGGGCCGAGGTCTTGTCAAATACGTAGCATCTTTACGCAATGCGTAGAGCCTACGAACAACGTAAACTCCGAAACGTGCTGGTCATGACGCTTGCGTAGGCTAAATTTAGCTGCGACGTTCAGCGCATAGTTACGACTGCTCCCCTCCTGTCGTAAACCTTTGCGTAACATGAACAAAGGCGGACAGATTATTCTTTCGTATGCTACTGAGGAGGAATTTCAGGTGCCAACGGATCCTTCGAGATAGAACCAACCCATTTGATGTATATGATGATGTGGAACTGTTTGCTAGATTTCGTTTTCGGCGATGAGACATCATTACTCTTGTAGATCTATCTGTAGTGCGAACGTTGTGACGATGCGTACGAACGATGTGTGTAAACGCATTGAGTTGTTATTCTAATGAAAAATGCGTTGTATTAATGCAATTTATTATTATTATTATTATTATTATTATTATTATTATTATTATTATTATTATTATTATTATTATTATTATTTGTCCGGAGACGAGTTGGAACACCCACTCCCGAGGGGAAGTTCTCTGCCTCCATTGATGCAAGTGTTGATCGCATTACGTTTTTTTCTATCAGGAGCATTTCAACAAACTATTGGAGACCTGTTCAATGTGGACCGACGAACAGTATGTAGAATTATTGCCCGGTTCTCCTCAATTCTGTCTCGAAGGCTGGGGGAATACGTTAAGCTTCCAGCCACCCAAAGGGAAGCAGATGTTGTGATTGAGAGTTTTTATCAGTTAGCAGGTTTCCCAAACGTACTGGGCTGCATTGATTGCACACATGTTCAGATAATTGCACCTGTCATCAATGAATTTGAATATGTCAACTGCAAAGGCAATCAATGTACAACTCATCTGCAATGCAGAAATGCTCATCACAAACTGTGTTGTCCGCTGGCCGGGTTCAGTACATGACTCACGCATGTGTATGTGTGTGTGTGAGAGAGAGAGAGAGAGAGATAGAGAGAGAGAGAGAGAGAGAGAGAGAGAGAGAGAGAGAGAGAGAGAGAGAGAGAGAGAGAGAGAGAGAGAGAGAGAGAGAAGCATGCCTGTAATTCCTTCCAGAAGGCATATTTCTTGTCCCAGAATATCTAACACAAAATCATGCCACCATCGTATCGCGGGAGGAGGTCCTCCACCTGTCGGAGGGTGTTTTATTTTGTTCTGAAGGTGCTTCACAGCCTGCATCAAATCTAACCATTTCTTTTTCACTTGGGGAATTTGTGTCTGTGTTGTCCTTTGTGCGTTTACACGCATGGTTATTTCATTCCACAGGGTTTGCTTTGTTATTGCCGTAATTTTGTTGTTGAGCTTGCTGAACAAGTCATCTGAATGTTGCTTGATCAGGTCAAGCAAGCAGTGAACTTCTCCCTCTGTAAAATTGGCGGATCTTGGCTTGGATACTTTAGTTTTTCCTTCCATCTTTGTCGTCTTCTATTTTTCTCGTGACGTCACGACAGAAGGAGAATGCCGTGTTTTACCGGGTTTTCCCCAATTTGCGCCAAAAATATCCCAACTTTACTCTCAACGTAAGGCCAAACGTTATACGTTACTCCGCAAGCGACAAAGCATGCGTGGTGACCACCAAGATACGCATTTGCGCAGCTACGATAGACGTAGGCTTTGCGCGTTCGTAAGTCATTGCGCAGCTACGTATTCGTCAAGACCTCGGCCACTGATGAGTATATGAGCCAACAACTAAAAGCAAAAAAAAACGTAGATCGTGTACAGGGTACAAATTAGCATTTCATTCACACCTTTGATGTTAACCTGTCGAGTCCTTTCTGACCCGCCCCCTACTCCCGTTTTTTACTTCCTTTACCCTTCACCCCTTTCCATCCCACGTACTTTCTCCTCCCACTCCACCACACCCTATGATTCACCCTTTCACCTTTTCTCTATAGATCTCATCCGCTCTGCCTTCTAGCCTATCCTATCCTATCCTATCCTATCCCGTAACTCAAAGGTCGTAGGGGCACCACAGAGGATCGTTTAACCAGCGTACTCCATCTTTTTGTTGTTATGTTATGTTATGTTTATCAGTTTATAGTCCCCTCTCTTCCCGTAAGGATTTTCAGAGAGGAGACTTCCACGCAGACGAGGAGCAGTAAACAGTCTCCATCTTTTTCTGTCTCGTGTCCTTTATACGCTGCACGTGTCCGGGGGACGTTAATCTACCCAATCAATCAATCTCTGTCTTCTAGCCACGTAAGGGCTAAAAGGAGCGCTTAGCCCTCCTGTAGCTTCGACACGTTCCCTGCTAATGACAGTTAAGCAATAGGACATCATAACCGAGCCAGCGGGCAAATTTCAGTGGACAGTTACCGCATACTGGGTCGTCAAGAGAGGTCTAAGTGAGAAGAGGTCCCTTCCGGTGTAGTTCTTTTGTGGTCATTGTGTAACAAACTTCATAACCCTCACAGTGTCCTATCACTAGGAACTTTGAAATTTAACGACTATACCCATCATTGGCGATATGGCAGACGGGGATAATCACCCTGGGGATCTAGGCATGAAAACAGAACTAAACGCTTAGTTCCGTAATATAGTTCGGTTCTATTGGCCGTAGTCGGGTATGCAGGAAAGCGGCCTACCAAACGTTTTGTCCTAAAGTACTGACTAAACAGCTCGGAATTTAGTCATCCCCCGATTGGGGCTACCGACCTGAGTTGCGGAATAAAGTGGCTGCCGACGTACTGTTATTGATTGAACGCTGTGGAAATTTTTAATGATGACAAAGTTATAATGAGAAGGCATCGTCTGCCGCCATGACGCGCCCTTTTTGAAATGGCAGAGGAACCATAGCATTCCCCACACCACGAAGCAGAGGTGGCCGAGGTTTACGTCACATCTCAACTATGGAAAGCCTCGTCCGTCTCTGATCCGAAGTTTAAAAGGGTAATTGTAGATTATAATCACACGACACCGGAGCGTATAGGCGACTACTGGTCACATTATTCTGACACCAGCGAACCAGTTGATGGTAAGGAGAAAATAATATGGTCACACATTGGCCAATCCGGGATTCGAACCAGGTACCTTTCGGTTACTAGTAAGCCGTAACCCGGCCCCACTTAATCCGAAGTTTGACCCCGTCCTGAACTGAAAAAGGAGGGGAGAGGTACTTTACGTCAAACCTGCGTACTACATAGGCTTGACGTGGCAGAGTAGCCTCCCTTTGAGGATTTTTCAGGATAGTTCGGTACTATCAACCACAGGCGCTTGTATCTGGACACGCGAGCCTATGCCTGTGGCGCGTTTACCTTTGGTTATGTATGCCTGTGACGCGTCTCCATTTGGTTATGTATTATAGATTTAATAGATAACCAAAGGGAGACGCGTCACAAGGCCTAGTTGCTCGCGTATCCCGATACCAGCGCCAATTAATCTATAATAGATAAACAAAGGGAGACGCGTCACAGGCATAGGCGCTCGCGTGTCCAGATACAAGCGCCTGTGCTATCAACATTTAGTTTGAGACTGAGAAGTCTCGACCTATTCCATCGTGGTGCATACCGGACCATGAAAATAAAGTAGTACCGGACTACAGAGATCCGAACTATGACATAGGTCTGAACTAAAATAGGCCGGTTTCATGCATAGATCCCCAGACAGAAGGGGGTAGGGACCTAAATCAACACTGAACCATCAGAGCAATTACACTGCTAAGATGGACAGTGAACGTGACCACTTTTTATTTTGTCCACCATGGGATTCGAACCTGGGTACATCGGTTTGCCAGGCGAACGCTCTACCACGTACTGAGCCACGCGGTGGGGACAGTCCCCCGTTAAGCCAGGTAAGCCAAAGACACCCCTCCTATGACGGCCTACTAGCGCCAAAACCTGATAATTACAAATATCATGAGATAAGTACAATTATCAATGGATAATAACAATTATCATTTAAAAATTATAAATATCTTCGCGTGATCATCTTTAATTTTCAGTTTTCGCTCTAGCAATCCGCCTCGAAATGCGCCAAAGCCGAAAATTATAATTATCACATAATAAATACAATGTTGACTTCATAATTACAATTTTTACGTGATCGTGCTTAATTCTGACTAAGGCGGCTTACTAGCGCCACAACGTGTTTTTACAGGTATCAGTGATAATAGTAATTAACAAGTGTTCTGTGTAATTCACATTATGACGGTCTACTAGCGCCAAAACGTGATAATTACAAATATCATGTAGAAATTACAAATATCAATGCCATATTTACAATTAACACGTAAAAATTGCAATTTTCAAGTGGAAATTAAATTTTTTGGATTTTGGCCCATTTCTAGAGCTAGAGCCCAAACTAATAATTAATTATGATCACGCGAAGATATATGTAATTTTTCAATGATAATTGTAATTATCCATTGATAATTGTAATTTTCCTATGAAATTTGTACTTATCTTATAATATGTGTCATTATCAGGTTTGGGCGCTTGGAAGGCGTGGCAAATACTGATAATGTGGATTACGGTATCTCTGAAAATTACCCAGAACACGTGTTAATTTCAATTATCTCGTGATAATGGTAACTCTCGGTTTTGACGCTAGTAGGCCGTCATAAGCCTCCCCTTCCCCTCCCCCCCCTTCATTCCCCACAAACTCCACCCCGTTTCCGACCCTCTTTCCTTTTGACAATTCCCCTAAGAAACGACCAAAAAATCGTTAATTCCGGAGATAACATTATCACCTATAGAAAACTCTCTCTTAAAACCTTCATAGTACACGTTGAACAGTACTTTGCAAGCGTTAAAGCAGGTGGCTATTTCAGTGTGATAGTGTCTGTCTTGTGCTGTAGTGCTTCTTTATCTTTGTTGTACCGTCGGAAAAAGTACCCCTACCTCACCCCCTCTCCCTAAATGGTAAATGCATTTGGACAAATAAAATCGTGTATGTTGTTTCTTACTTACATTCCTAAGTAAGACTGCTGCGCTCCCTTGTCATCTCCATCTTCCTATATGCTTGCGAAGCATGGACCCTCACTGCAGATCTCCAACGAAGAATACAAAGCATGGAAATGAGGTGCTACATTTCCTATACCCAACACATCACCAACGACGAAGTCCGACAAACCATCACACAAGCCATTGGACAACACGATGACCTGCTCTCAGTCAGTGGTGAAGAAACAGAAACTCCGATGGTATGGCCACGTCACCAGATCATCAGGCCTTGCAAAGACTATTCTGCAAGGCACAGTGCAAGGAGGTAGAAGAAGAGGGAGACCGAAAAAGATGTGGGAGGACAACATTCGAAAATGGACTGGTTTGACACTGAGCGAAGCCATCAGGGTTGCTGAGGACAGAGAAAGATGGAGTATGCTGGTTAAACGATCATCTGTGGTGCCCCTACGACCTCCGGGTTACGGGAGAGGATAGGATAGGATAGGATAGGATAGGATGTTGTTTCTTGTAAACTGGTCAATGAAGAAATGTTAAATGTATTAGTAGGGATTATAGTGCACACGTAGTCATTCCTGTCATGTGCTTTTGCAAAATATACGTTCGATAGTAAAATGAAACAGCGTTTCAGGTTCAGCGAAGAAGAGCTGATGATGGTACATTATTAGGGACTACGTGTGCCCACGAGGAAGAACTGTTGTTAGTGTATTAGTAGGGAGGAGGGAGAAGGGATTGGAGATCGTGTGCTAACAGTCACCATAGTCGTGTGCCATATTTTTGAGGGTTCTCGTCCACTACTTTTAGGTTGATTCAACGACCTGTCAATAGCAAGTCGCAGTGTTTGACAAGCCCTTGACCTCATTCCTTTACCAAAGGACGCAAGATTAATTCACAACGGACCCAACAATCGAACCCCCATCAAGATTTTTTTTTAAAAAGGCGCAAAATTAAACACATTTCAACAAGTACCTTTGGCTGTTGGAGTACAGACGTACAATAATAATTTAAAAAAAAACAGGTGACATGTACTCATTTCCAGAAGTAGGTTAACGGATGACAGACATGCAGCAAAGTAGGATTAATCCAACCAGTACCTGCGGACGTTAGATTACAGACATGACAACTTACATTTACTAAGAATTCAACAAATAGGGTTCGAACGTTCGAGTACAATCAAACAAAAGGAAGATTAATGAATACTGTAGATAGCCACTGTCACTGATTAACTGCACCTGGTCAAACACTTCAACAGCAGTAAAGTTGCATACTTCAGACGGCAAGATCATGCCAGCAGACAAGTGTACACCGTTAGACCTTATGTGTTGAATTAAAGGAACATTGAAGTTTAACGTCCACATTGTCGATATGGCAGACGGGGATAACCCTCTCAGGGGAAAGGATTCAGGACCTAAATCAACACGGAATCACCAGTGCAGCTATACTGTGCTAAGATGGACAGTGAAAAAATGGCCACTTTTTATCTTGTCCACTACGGGTTTCGAACCTGGTTCATCAGAGTGGCAGGCGAACGCTCTATCATGGAGCCACGGCATTGGGCACTTACGTATTATAATTATTAAACAGTGTGCAATTATACTGTATGTGATGTGTGTTTGTGTGTGTGTATATGTGTGTGTGTGTGTGTTACTTTGTTGATCGCCTATTTAATAAGAATCAATTCATTTTTTGAATATTAAAGATAATATATTGTATTGTGTTGTGCTGTATATATTGATTGTATTGTATATTTTGTATTCCGTCATTATGAAAAAGCGAAAAAAGGCATGCATTCATACATTATTCAAGTTCCTTTAGAGATTACTTCACTTCTATATTGACGGGCTATGCCCTATACGTTCATTCAGGTCCTTCCTCCTTTCTTCTGATTTGTATCCTACTTTAAGCTCGAGAAAGGAAATAATACTACCTAACATAATTTTTTTTCAGTGCAAAGTTAAAACCTTGTATACTCTTCCTCAGCTATCTTTTCCATCTTTATTTTTCTCATCTCGAGCCTTCAAACGCAATCTGCGTACAAAATCTACCCAGCAGTAGACCCTAGGGGAATGTCTATGCCCTATTTATTGGAAAAGCAAAGAGGCAAGAGAAAAGCTTGCTCGGCATAGTCGATCATCCAGGATAAACTGAGACCATTGAGATGTCGCTTTCAGGGCGAGTTTTTTCTGAGTTTAAAGTGAGGGTGATCCTTATATCACAATACGGAGGAATAACACACACACACACACACACACGCACCCCCCCACACACACAAACACCCCCTCCCCTCCCACACACACATATATATGTACATAAATAAACACACATAAACACACAAACACGCACACACACACACTTTACGAAAAATCTAATTCCATGTAATTATTTTGGTTTATTGTAGTCATACATTTTAGCGAGTTTGATATTCGCGAGATTTGAATAAAAAACGTCGAGTCAGAACAGTCTAAAATATTGTCAGTAGCCTAAAACCTTTTGTTTCTCTTTCAGCAGGCCATATTATTTAGCTACCCTTGTAAAACGTCCCAGAGGATGCAACAGGCACTTATTGTTAAGACCCATATTTGTAGATTATAATCACAGGACATCGGCGAGTATAGGCCACTATTGGTCGCATTATTTTGACACCGGCGAACCAGTTGATGGTAAGGGGAAGATATAATAATAATAATAATAATAATAATAATAATAATAATAATAATATTAATAATTTATTAGTTTATAATAATAATTATAGTTATTATAATAATAGAATTATAATTATAATAATATTATAGTTTATAAATAATAATAATAATAATAATAATAATAATAATAATAATAATAATAATAATAATAATAATAATAATAATAATAAATTAAAGGTAAAAAGCCTAAATTAAAAAGAAAAATATCCATATTGTAGTGTAAAAAAAACATAAAAAAAATATGGCCCGCGTGAGATTTCAACTTGGGTCGCCCTGCACGGTAAGCGAATATTTTACTAAGTAAGCTACAAAGGCTTCCTAGAAAGACCATCAATTTTTTGGTCTATATGGGAAAACATGCTGAAACCTCAATTTGATTTTTAATGGAAGTGCGCGGAATGAGGCTATTGCAGTTTGTGGACATTTTGTTTATTTATTTATCTCAGAAACGGTTAAACGTTCGGTAAGGAAATGTCGGCTATAACGATTTCGCTGGTTTTGATCACACAGCAGGCCGATCCGCAGCGCCCAGCACCTGCCCAGATCAGCGTCCATACCGGACAAACTTTATAGTAGAGGCGAAGAAGGACTTCCGGCTAAGCAATTTATATAGATAATAACGATTATCAGAGAGGTGTTGCCCCGCTTGGTTCAGGAATAAGATCCCCTTCCCCCACCCTCCCACCCCTCCACCCTAAATAATAAGCTGTTCGGTATTCTCTACTATCTAGTTTAACATTTCAAATAATGACATCAGATTTAGCTTATTTGTTTAATAGTTCTTATATAGCGCTTTTCCAGCTCAAGAGCAGCTCAAGGCGCTGACCGATACAGGAGCTAGCTCGAGACGCCTTGGGCGACCGGGTATGGCGGGTAAGTGCTTGTTATTTAAATCCGTGCGATGGCCTGTGTGCGTGGACAAACATCACCTGGGTTTATATTCACATCCGAAGGCAAAAGAGGAGAGAGAAAGAGATAAGATAAGATAAAATAAGATAAGATAAGATAAGATAAGATAAGAATTTTATTTAACAAAGGTAAAAGAGTAAGCACTGGGTGTGCTTGTTTTACATCTTGCTCTTGGGGCTTGTAGCAATAATTAGTATAACAAAATAACTTCGTAACAATAACGTCATAATGTAACAAAATAAACAAGAACTGCGCGCGCAATCACACACACACACATACACACACTCACGCAACTTATGTGGAACAATCTAATGAAAGTTATGAATGTATAACTCTATGTAGAATGGAGAAAGAGAGAAATAGAGAGAGACAGACAGCCAGACAGAGAGAGAAAGAGAGTTACAGAGATAGTGGGAGTGAGTGAGAGAGAGAGAGAGACAAAAATTGAGACAGACAGAGATAGAGAGAAGGAGGAGGGAGAGAGGTGTTCTGAATGCTATTGCGTGTTTTCATTCCATGCCGGTAGGTACCGTGTTTTCTTTACCTACTTTGGAGTTTGTGCCTTGTTTTGCTTACCTACAAGGGATCCACTATCCATCTGTCAAGTGTCAAATCACCTCTACCGCTTCCATCACTCCTTGTACCATTTTTGCGTATAAACATCTTGACTAGTTGTGTACCGATTTCATCATCATCATCATCATCATCATCATCATCATCATCATCATCATCATCATCATCATCATCATCATCATCATCATAAAACAGAAAAACTGCAGCAGCATCGACAAAGCCGTCGTTCTCATCTTTATATTTCCTCCTCCTCCATCTTCTCTTCCTCCTCCTTCTCATCGTCATCATCATCATCATCATCATCATCATCATCATCATCATCATCATCATCATCATCATCATCATCATCATAAAACAGAAAAACTGCAGCAGCATCGACAAAGCCGTCGTTCTCATCTTTATATTTCCTCCTCCTCCATCTTCTCTTCCTCCTCCTTCTCATCGTCATCATCATCATAATAATAATCATCATCATCATCATCATCATCATCATCATCATCATCGACGTCGTCGCCGTCGTTAATAGCAGCATCGGCTTAGCCGTCGTTCTCCTCCTCCTGTTTTGTGCTCTCCTCTTCACCACCACCTTCATCTTCCAGCACCTTCAGTAGCTCTGTCATTAAATTTCTTTGTCCCTTTTTCATTCTTCTTCTTCCTCCTTCTCTTCTTTTGTCAATTATCACTTCAGTGCGATGTTTTTTTTTCTCAAGTTGTGTGCTATAACATTACAGAGTAGGAACGGCGTTTCATCATTTATTGCGGAGACTGGTTGATGAAACTGCCACATGCCGCGAAATATTGATGGAGAGATTTATACTTATTGTCATTTCAATAAGAGGCCGTTTTCGGTCCATCAGATATCATTTGTGCTAAATCACTTTTTTGTTTTCATCATTTGGAAATATTTGGACAGGCGTATGTAATAAAACTTGAGGGGTCGATCCTCCCACCCTTTCCCCCCTCCAATATGATCTATTGTTTCCCCAAGCGATCTATTATATCCCCAAATAAGCAGCCCTTGAATTGTAAAAGCGTCATAAACTAACGATTATATCTAGCGACACCGTAGTGATGAGTTTTGTCTACTACTCAATTTCTTTCAAGTTTATACTAATGTGTACTTTTTGTTGTTGTTGCATTAAAGCGGTACCAATGTTCTGGCGAATAATTAGGCCTATACAGTAGCAATACCACTATCTGCAAAGCCAAGGATGCCGTTAGGTCTCAAACAAAGCGGAAGTTTCTAGATCTAGATGCTTTACCTGTTATTTTGTCTCTGCTGAAAAAAAATACAACTGGCGACTTTCAGATCGACAAACAGCCACTGTCGACAGATTCCACATTTTCAGGAAAGGTATGGCGGAGGAGAGTAGGAATGGGAGGTGAGATACTAAGGGTAGGGTGTGGGGGACCAAGATTGGTTACAGCTGCTTGGCGAAGCAGCTGTGACGACTGTCTCTCGCGATAGGCAAAACTGGATTGGCATAGCAAACACTAAAATATGATGACCAATGAGACCAGTGGTAAGCTTGACCTGGCCCCAAAGTTCGACCTTCATTCGATACCGCTCTGAATTTTGTTCGCGGAAGGCGAAAACAGGGGCAAAGCGCGCTGTCCGCGGTGATGACCAATCACCAAAAGACGTTGATGGTAAGTGGCAATGTTGAGTTTGACCATTTAGATCTTTATTGCTTTATATATCATATAGCTTTGCTGCAGTCGAAGAGACATTTAGGCACGTGTACTCCCTAACATCACTCGCAAGATAGATTGAAAGCATGGGCAGTGTGCTGCCTGCTATGATGTTCTCTTGCCATTCTCCACCTCTGTCATGTTAGTAATAACTGTTTTGTTATCTATGAAATTAAATTTCTGTGATTTAGTGATGCACAGTCATTGCATTATGACAAAAACATCATAGGTTATTTAAAGATATAGAGTGTATTAGTGGTTACACACAATACAAAACCATGCATGCTGTTTGTCACCAAGCAAGTAATAATTAGCATCTGTTACTTCCATCTGAATTTAACTATTCTGAAGGGGCGTCTGCACAACAATATAGCGCATCTCACAAGCAAATGGCAAATTTGGTGTAAGAATTTACAATGTTGTACTAAGCTCTTGATCGGGGTTTCTATCAATGGACAGATTATATTCCTATATCATATGAAAAAGAAGGTTACGTTTTCATTCAGTCAGTCATTAATTCAATCAAATATTAATGGAGAAATCATTCAATTGTCTAATATCGCTAATGTGAATAGACGTTAGATTTAATTAGTAAATAAATAAATAGAGAACACTTGAGTTAGAATTCCTTTCGTGTAAGATTACTTCAATTTATCCAATATTTTAAGGGTCGTTTTTGGAGTGGAGATGAAGGAGCTTGTTTTATCAGACCAGATCGTGTGGGTTTGTTTTTCAACTTGTAGAAGAATCCATGTTAGAGAATTTACGCACGTTGGGTGTAATTTTGAAATAGAGGTGATGTGTTAGAGATCAGGATTTCAAAACCCAACTTTCCCAAACACACGCGTTTTGTGAATACCTTGATAGTACCGATCAAAATGTTGGAATGCACACAGCACGACGATAAAATTTTTAAAGGTCAACATCATTGAAACATAAAACTGAGCACAAAATATCTACATAATAAAAGAAGTCACATGCCAAACAACTTTTTTCCGAAAAATACTGCCTTTTTTAAATATTTAATAAAATCTACTTCGAATAAACTTTTGCACCTTCGAAAAACCCGCTCACGTGACCACATGGCTCGTGACGTCATTTGCTGTAGACAATATGGAGTCCGATAGTGCCACTTCTCTATCAAAACGCAGGAAAACGAAGAGCAGTGGCCTATATTGTGCCGTTGCGGGTTGTACAAACAAACAAGCGGATGGGTTAACATTGCATAGGTTTCCCAAAAACGAAGTGCGAAATAAGTGGGTGAGATTCGTGCAGGAAAAGCGTGTAAACTTCGGTCCGAAGTACGGGACACCAACTGCGTCGTCAGCAATTTGCGCAAAACACTTTGCTGAAGACTGCTTCCCCCAAGTGCCACTTTAATTAATGCGGAGCTTTGGGATGAAAACAATACAGACATTAAAGCCTGGTTCTGTTCCAACGATCCAAAGTCCGTGTGCCATTGCAACAAGCGCCTCAACAACAGCAACAGTGATTCAAGTTACTAGTACATGTAGTAGGCCTACTAGTACTGCTTCAACTTCAACTACAGTCACAGTGGCTACTACACATCCATCGTCTGCTATCAGTTTGCCGCGTGTCAGGAAAGTCAGAGGAGCTTTTATTTATTTATTTATTTATTTATTTAATCGTTCTTATATAGCGCTTTTCCAGCTCAAGAGCTGCTCAAGGCGCTGGCCGATACAGGATCTAACTCAAGCCGCCCGAGACGCCCACCCGCAGCTTTTCAGAAAAGGGAACGCAAGAGGGTATGTATTCACTGGTCTAGCTCGTATAATTATTGTTTATTATTACAATTAGTACTCGGGGGTCGAATTCGTTTCTAACAGAAGAGAGCACTGCTGTAACACGACAGATCGAGTGAAGAAACACTGCTTGTCTCGCTTGTAACTTCTTCGCAATCGGCCATTGTATACGGCTGCTGACGTCACTGCGAGGGGAGATCAGCGATAGCTGCGTTTTAGATTATTACTTCCCTTACTCTTAATTACAGGTAGGAAATCCCACTTTCAGTGATCGATATCTATTAAACGGTAGAGCTTTGCTTACCGAATTTTTTGCATCTGGTATTATTTAGTAAAGTTCTTTCAGCAGAAACTTTTTGACCGAGCACTGTGGTTGACCTTTAACGTGCAAAAGACGGAAATAAGCCACTTGCTGGAAGTCGTCAAGATTACAGCTCAGTGCCGATGACACATGGTGCCAGGAATTGTCAGCACACATCCTGAAACATGTTTTTAATAGATTTTTTTTTCTCTCCTGGGTGTATCCCTTGATACTCAGTATGCGCTGATGATGGACATAGCAGTTGTACATGCATACAGAGTATTTGCGCCTGCTGAGTGTTCACCAAAATCTGTATTGGCGTACGTTCAGCAGGCTTAGATACCTAGTATGTCGCGTGTGCTGTTTGAGCGTTTGAATTTTTTTTAACTTGACACGGCAGCTGCTTATGTACTTAAACTTAGAAGCGAGCTGAAAATGAGATTAGACCTGCATGAAATACAACTCCAGAACTCTTTTGGTCTTCTCCAATAGGCGCGAACCCATCGCATCCTCCTCATCCTTTTCATCCTCCTATTGCTGCTGTTGCCAAAGGCAGTTTTCCACATTAATGTATGTAACTTAAAAGATGGAGACAGTAAAGTTGTATTATATTGGGTTGGGTTGGTTTGCGTTGCGTTGCATTGTATTTTACTCTTTTGTATTGTATTGCTGCTCAGCTACATTACTGTTACTGTTATTACCACTAAATTAAAATTTGATGACAATAATTTTAATATCTCAATGCTGGTTGCGTTGAGGATGTGTGGTCCCAGTGAGTCAATATCTAAAGTATACACGTTGTGTATGAGTGTGTGTATATATATGTGTCTGTGTGTGTAGGCTATGTGTATTTTCTAAGGAGCTCGCCCAACTGCGTGACAGAAAAGGAAATCAAGACATCCAATGTCGTCAATGTTCAATATCCTGCAGCTACTCCGTCTTCGTCTTCTCTTCCCTTTTCGCCTTCTAAATGTTTCCACACTATCATCAGGCCTTACAAAGACCATCCTGCAAGGCATAGTGCAAGGAGGTAGAAGAAGAGGGAGACCGAAAGAGAGGTGGGATGACAACATTCGAGAATGGACTGGTTTGACACTGAGCGACGTCATGAGGGGTGCTGAGGACAGAGAAAAATGGAGTACGTTGGTTAAACAATCATCTGTGGTGCCCCTACGACTTTCGAGTTACGGGATAGGATAGGATAGAATAGGATATGATATGACACTTGTGTTACGCTTATGAATTCCTTATGAACTTCCTTGCATACTGGCTAGCATAAAATTTCACAAGGATAGCATATGTTTGATTTCTTCTGCAGCAGTACATAATCCGGGCTTACGAGGACAAATCAGAAGCGAGAGTGTGACGTCACGAATGTATAGGTCAACCTAAACTCCTCCCACACGCACGTTGTCTGCTACACACGACTTGGCGAGCTAAGGCAGTTGAATTCACTTGTTGCGTTTCGACCTTAGTAAAGTTTTTTCATATTATAATCAAATCGTGAAAGAGTGCATTACGTCGTCATGAAAAATTGCCTTGTTTTAGGGAAAGTACACAGCTACACAAGTTTATAAATTCAAACCGGGCCGTGATAAAACTGGCGCCACTACTTCCGACCAAATGCATAAGCCCTAAAACGTAAGCCAAATGTGGCCACTAAACTCATAAGATGTGGCCACCCGTAAAAATTCCGGTCAGTGAAAAATCTCATAACCCAATGCATAAGCCGTTCAACGTAAGCCACATTTTGCCACTATTTTAACCCCTTTAACATTTGAAATCTGAACTCCTTTTTTTTTTTTTAAACCATCCCCTTTAGCGGTTTGGAATGTTCTGAAATCTGAACTCAAAAACGATAGATTACCAATCTGACTTTACGGCATATTAACAGAGATAAACGTAGTCATATTCCATATATATATATATATATATATATATATATATATATATATATATATATATATATATATATATATATATATATATATATATATATATATATATATATATATAATTCAGATGAGGGTAAGAGAAATCACGGAATTTCATGAATAGATTGAGGAAAAGATTATTGATGGAGAGAGAGAGAGAGAGAGAGAGAGAGAGAGAGAGAGAGAGACAGAGAGAGAGACAGAGAAAGAGAGACAGAGAGAGACAGAGAGAGAGAGCGAGAGAGAGAGATGATGAGAGTATAAACCGAGGTCTAGTCTGTGCACGCACGCATTCCGCCGCATGGACTTTAAAGACCTAGTAGACGCTCTTGTCCTAGACTAGACGATGAGTGCCGGCTACACAAATACACCAAGCAAGCACTAGGTCCCTTCTCCAACATGCTCAGTCGCCCAGGACTGTGCTCAGTCGTCTGGGCGTCAGATTATGCGCCAGAGGTTGCAGGTGTGCGCCTCGGGCGGCTTGAGTTAGATCCTGTATCGGGCCAGCGCCTTGAGCAGTTGATGAGCTGGAAAAGCGCTATAGATGATTGATTAAATGAGAGAGAGAAAGAGAGAGAGGATGGTGGGGAGAGGGGTGAAGGCAGAGAGAGAGAGGGAGAGAGAGAGAGAGAAGGGCTGGGGAGGTGGGAAGGGGGGGGGGACTGATGACGACGACGATTCAACTGACAGTGCTGCTATGCTGATGATGTCTGGCTAACGAAGAGGTCGCTGACGATAATGGTGTCTAATGTTGATGACGACGGCGCACCGCCGCCGCCGCCGACGATGATGATGATGCTGATGGCGTTGACGTTCATGATGATGACGACGGCGATGATGATAAAATGGGCAAGAGAACAACGACGACGCTGCTAGTGTTGGGGATGTTCATGTTGATGACTTTTGACATGGACTTAGCAAAACTTCGAAGTTGGTGCACAGTGAGATATGTTATTATAAAGTATATGACATCTGCAGTCTCCGCTTTATGGACACGATCTGTGGCTTTAACCAATTTCTTTCCTCCATTTTCCCAGGTCTCTGCGTTCCTTGCACTCGTTATTGTTTCAGAGGGGGTCGGGAGAGATTCAGTAAAAGCAAACGGCATTAGCTTCGAGGATTTTACAAAATAATTTTTTTTTAAAGAAAAAAGTTGCACGACCGCCAATTTTTGGTTTTTTGTTTGTTTTGTTTGTTTGTTTGTTTGTTTTGTAAGTAAGAATCTGACCCAAATTGTTATTTTTCCTTTATCCCCTGCAAGAAATACATAAAAATATTTGCCCTGGAAGGCGGTTAAGCGTGTTGATACTAGTAAACCGGATTGCCGGCTAATAGTGCCACGACACTCTCTGCAGGTCACTGCCACTAACCTGCATAAAATGCTTGCCGAAATTGTAGTCCTGCCCACTACCAAAAGCGAAGAACGAATGGTAAGGGGGAGTGGGGGTAGAATATATGTCGTCTAGACATACATAACCCAATGGCCACACCAAATGATTCTTCACAGCAGGAGCCACCCAAGGCTATACTAACCAACAAATGGAAGGTAGACAATCTCTCTTCCAAGCGTAAACCAGTCGCCTCCGATTCCGCCACAAATCACACAGCTCAAATCCACCCATGTCCTCATGGTTTCCCAGTTCGAAACAGGTATGTCTGGAACCGCCACTGACTACGCCCAGTCAGTCTCCGTTCACTGACTTAACTGTAAAAAAAACCAACCTGCCTTCAACAGTTACCACAGTCCAGCATCATCCTGTTCCAGGTGGTTTGCACCACTTATAACCGAGCGGAGTATTTGACTCCCGCCTCCCGGCCATCACCTTTTAGAACATGGCCTAACTCGAACTGTATTTTCATTTAACCTTCGTAAGAGAGACACACAAATTGTTGCCTTACCAGGCGGGGAAGCGTGTTGATAGTAAACCGGTTTGCCGGTTACTAGTGCCACGACACTCTCTGCAGGTCACTGCCACTAACCTCCATAAAATGCCTGCCAACATTGTAGTCCTGCTCATCATCAAAAGCAACACGAATGGTCAGGCGGAGAGAACATCTGTTGTGTCGCCTTGTCCTACATAATCCAGTGGCCACACACAGCAGGATCCACCCAAGGCTAGACTAACCAACAAATGGAAAGTAGACAATCTCTCACCCAAGCGTGAACCAGTCGCCTCCCATTCCGCCAAACTTTGAAGTAGTTTCAATAAATATTTCGGGGCAGAAAAATATACCTCTTATCTGTTAATTTAGAACTGAAAAGCATACACAAAAGATGAATAAGACTTCTTTTATCATGTCCCCATTTTTGAAAAGTTATAATCTTTCTTAAATATAAACTTTTAACAACTTTTTGCAACAAGTATTTTACATGGGGTTTTTTTCAACTTAACTTAAATAAAATAAAGTCAGATTCTTACAAACAAACAAACAAACAAACAAACAAACAAACAAACAAACAAAACAAACAAAAAACTAAAATTCGCGGTCGTGCAACTTTTTGTCTTTTACAACAAATAGTTTTGTAAAATCCTCGAAGCTAATGCCGTTTGCTTTTACTGAATATCTCCCGACCCCCTCTGCAACAATAACGAGTGCAAGGAACGCAGAAACCTGGGAAAATGGAGGAAAAGAATTGGAGTGGTAAAGAATAAACCCACCGTGAATAAATCTCTCTGGTATTCTTCTTTCCTTTCTCTTTATCATTGGCAGGTGAGGATCTAGGAAAGAAGGCTTCAGGCGGATCCATAAGGTGAGCAAACTATTGCTGAGGAGAAAAAAACAAAGGCTAGCAGTTGAGAAGGACGAACGAAAATAGAAAACTAATGCACCTTGAGCAGCTCTTGAGGTGGAGGGGCGCTATATATGAACGACTCAATAATAAATCGATAAATACATTTTTTTTATAACAATGACATTACAAACTTTGATGGGATGAAACATTCTGGTATCACGTTAGGTTTTGATGCCGGGTCCTCTAATGCAGGAGGTTAGAAAGAATAAAACCAACTCACATCTCTTTTAAGGTTTAACTTTCAAGTGTAATGAGAAGGTCTGCTGAGGAAAATAAAGAGATAAACAATACTAGAAACATGACGAGTAGGGAGTGGAGTATGAGGGAAGTATGGGGATGTGTGTGTTTTTTTGTTGTTTTTTTTTTGGTGGGTTTTGTTTTATTTTGTAGGCCTACCCTTTGATGCAGGTAGGTGTAAGAAAAAAAAAACCCACCCTCTGCAGATGGATCCAGGGGTGAAAACTTAAAAATGACTGCTGAGGAAGTGAGTGAAGTAAACAACGCTATTGGATGAGGTAAGCATCTCTGAAGTGCTGATGCGTGGGCGATGTTTGTGTAAAGGATGATCCGTCGTCTTCTGGGTGAAATGGTGTGAACCGGAGGAGAGCGAAAAAAAAAATGTAGGTCAATGTGCGAGGGTGGATTTGCAGTTGATGAATGATCGATTGATTGATGGTGATGTTGATGATGTAGCGGTAGCAATAGTTGTTGTTGTTGCAATAGTGGTAGTAGTAATCGTAGCAGCAGCAGCAGGAGCTGCAGATGTTGTTGCTGTAATAGCAGTAGTAGTAGTAGTAGTAGTAGTAGCAGCAGCAGCAGAAGTTGTTTTAAATGTCTATTCGACAGTAAAAAAAAAAAATATTCGAGAGATACACCTAAGCCGGAGCAAACGACGACGACGATGATAATGGTGATGATTAGACCCAATCGACGATGGTGATGACAATGACGATAACGGCTCCAGCTCACGTTTGCAAAAAAATTAAGAATCGGAATTTGTGGAGAAAGCTACCAAATATTGAGATATTCAGCACCATCGCTCTTCTTCTATAACTTAAAGCAGACCGTTTTTCTGTGTGCAAGTATTTTACATGGCTTTAAAAGAACATATGGCGGAGGCAACTAAACATAGCGTTTCGGTCTTTTGGTGTAATGACTCATGATCACAAACTCTCCCATTCCGATCCCAGTGTTTTGCAGCTGTATTTGTTGGCACTAGACCCCTTTATTATTACTCCATTTGCTGAACCCGTAACGCCCCTCAAACCACAAACCACCAACCATAGGGTTATTATACGACATACACTACCCTTTGTAAGCTTTGCTATGTAACCTTACAATTGAGAGTGGGGCCGGATAGCTCAGTGGGTAGAGCGATTTACTAGTAACCGAAAGATCCCTGGTTCAAATCCAGGATTGGCCAACGTGTGACCATGCTATGGTTTCCCTTGCCATCAGCTGGTTCGCTGGTGTCAGAATAATGTGACCAGTTGTCGCCTATACGCTTCGGTGTCGTGTGACTATTAGCCTTACAATTGAGAGGACGGGTAGCTCAGTCGGTAGGGCGGCTTACCAGTAACCGAAAGATACCTGGTTCGAATCCCGGATTGGCCAACGTGTGACCATATTATTTTCCATCAGTTGGTTCGCTGATCTCAGAATAATGTGACCAGTAAGTCGCCTATACGCTCCGATGTCGTTCGAGTATAATCTACAATTAACCTTGCAACTATCAAATATGGCTCATTGGTGTGCAACGATCGGGAACTAATAATAGATATATTTAAGTGTGTGTGTGTGTGTGTGTGTGTGTGTATGTGTGGGTGTGTAAGTGTGTGTGTGCTGCATGTGTGGACAGTATAAAATCTTTGCACTGTAGCCCATGAACACGCGTCGAAATGAATTCTTAGTTTGCAGCTAAAAAGAAAGGCTCAATTAAGGCACTGGCATGTTGAAAAACCAGGTGACATTTGCGCACTTTTTTTCTAAAACTAATCAACTGATTTCTTTCAAACTTCGTATTTAGTTAGAGAATAGTGAACTCTACCAGATGAAAAAAAATATACATGTTGGGTAATGTCATCACGGAATGTCATAATTTGTTGTGTTTTTTTTTTTTTGCGTTCTAATCATATTTTCTCCCAAACTACTGGAGGGATTTGGTTCAAATTTGGTATGTACTTAGCCTCCAAGGTAAAACCAAACTTATGCAAATCAAGTGACATAATCATAATCATAATCATCGTGACGTATATAAAAAAAAAGTATTATTAAAAAGAACTTCTATAACTTAGAGTGTACACATGCCTTGAACCTTAAACGAAACTATGGTATATTTAATGACGTAATTGTGTGACGTCATCATGTTATAAATTGTTTTGTTTTTCTAATCCTATTTTCTCGGAAACTACTGGAGGAATTTAGTTCAAATTTGGTATACACTTAGACTTTACCTATGCCTCCAATGTAAAACCAGAATTATGCGAATCGTGTGGAAATTTAGTGCTTTAAACTATTTTAACTAATCGTCTACACTTGGAACGAATGCCCAGGTTATTGCTGAGGCGCTCCGGGGTGAAAAATGAGCATCGTTGAAAGAGACATTACAGAAAATCGACTCCTGGGTTAAAGCTTTCATCTCTTTACGTCTGGATTGTTATAATTCGATGTTGCTGGGTCTACCGGCAGAACAGATAAATCGTTGCAAATACGTAGGAAACAGCGCTGCGCGGCTTGTTTTAAAAAAGAAAGCGAGACGTTGTCATGCCGTTGCTTCAGAAACTTCACCGATTGCCTGACAAATCCCGCCTCCGTATAAAATCTGTGTTCTTGCCTTTCGTTTCTTTGACGGAACTCTTTCAGCAAATGTTTCCCATTCACTTACCGCCTACCGAACAGCCCGTATTCTCCGATCATCCTCAGAAAAACTGTTGAAAGTTCCGCGTCGAAACCTGAAAACTGTTGGCGAGCGCGGTTTCAGTTTTATTTCGCCATTTCTCTGGAACGCACTTCGTGTCGGTCCTAGGAACTTGGACCATATTTTTTTCATTTAAAGCACAACTAAAACCATACATTTTTTGCTAAGAGTTTGATTAACTTGCTTGCATTTGTCCCCTTTCATCTTATAGGGAGTGTGTTTTAGTTGTGTACTTAAAAAAATCTGTTTTGTTGTCTGTAGATGTACAAATGTTATCTTTTTGTAAAATGTGAATGAATGGGTGAGTATGCGCAATGAGTATTTGTGAGTTTTGCACCGTATAAATGTTGTTATTATTTTTTTACATTCTTTATTATTATTATTATTATTATTATTATTATTATTATTATTATTATTATTATTATTATTATTATTATTATTATTAGTCTAGTATTATTATTTATTTAGTAGTTTTTTTTTAAATTATTATTAT